>JALPQD010000397.1:0-1200000 GCA_023101885.1 Typhlomys cinereus
GAGATTCTTGTGGGGCTGGGGGGGGGGTGGTTGGATGTCATTGCGTCGCCATGAATACGCATGTTAGGGCTTCTTCAGGGTGTCCCATATCCTTGGAATTTCTCTCAATATCTTTTGGCTTTAACAACCTCTTCCATTGAGCGGTTAGTACTCCCCACTTTATCTCAAGATCTGAAATTCTGTTTTCTGCTTCATTAGTTCTGTTGATAAGACTCTCTGTGGCGTTCTGGGTTGAAGATAACTTGTCTTTTAGCTCAGTTTTAAACTCTGCTTGAGTTTGTTTTAACTGTTCTATGCCACTTTTTGTTTCTTGCACTGTTTTTTCTCAACTCTCCTCCAGATGTCTGTTGTGTTGCTCTTCAAAGCGATGATTCGATTATGTAATTCCTCCCGATTTCCTCTTTCATAGTATTGAACATGGTAATGATCATAAAGCTGTACCGGGGGCGGCCTTCTCCGCGGGGCTGGGGAGTCAACAATGGGATAATCTCAGGGAAAGTTGACGTTGAGGGGGCTCTCATGGAGGGCACTTGACTTGGGCATGTCATTTTAACTCAAGATCTCCATCACAAACGAATATGGCCTGGGGTACGGGGGGGCAGGGCGAACGGGGACACCAGGGCGCGGGGTGAGGCCCGGGTGGACCGCGCGCGTGTCCTGACCGGCGGAGCGGGGGGGCGAAAAGGGAGGAGGGGTGCGTGGGCGTGGAGCATTAACCCGAGGGCAGCTGGGCGGGGCCCGGGCGCAGGGGGAGGTCCCCTCGTCCCTCGGCCCCCGCGCGGCCCGGCTGGATGGTGGGAGTCGGAGCCGGTCCCGTGGGCTGACCTGGGGGTCCTAGAGCGCGCGTTGAGGCCCGGCTGGATCTCGCGCAGGCGTCCCGACCGGGGGAGCGGGGGCGGGGCGAAGAAGGGAAGGATGGGCGCGTCGGCGTGGAGCTATTTAACCCGAGGGCAGCTGGGGCGGGCCCGGGCGCAGGGGGAGGTGCTCCTCGTCCCTCGCCCCCCGCGCGGCTCCGGCTGGATGGTGGGAGTCGGAGCCGGGTCCCCGTGGGCTGACCTGGGGGTCCTAGAGCGCGCGTTGAGGCCCGGCTGGATCTCGCGCAGGCGTCCCGACCGCTCTATGCCTATTTTTGTTTCTTGAACTGTTTTTCTCAACTCTTCCACGTGTCTGTTATGTTTCTGTTCAAAGTGGTTGATGAGGTTGTTTAACTCCTTCTGGATTTTCCTCTTTCATCATTATGGGGTTAATTCTTTCAGCGGGAGATTTGTCTTCCTGGGTTTTATTTCTCATGGATCTGCACTTTGACTTGGGCATTGTCGTTTGGCCCCTTAAGACCTTTCAGTTTCTGTGTGTTTTTGATTGAACTGATTTAGTTGGTATTACTACTTTCCAGCAGTTATTACTAATGCTTTCCTTGTAGTTGGGTTCGTTTGTCTGTTGTTAGTATTATTTCCTAGATGAGGCTATTAGGCTGTAGGTTCATCAGTTAAGTCAGGTTAAGTAGACAGGGGGTGAATATTTGTATAGTAGTGCACTTTCACAATTTAGTATCTTGGTGATATGTAAGGGTGAGTGGTATAATCCCTGGAGTTGTATATATTTTTGGAGTGGCTGTATGAAAAAGTTAATCTACAGTGATTAATACTAAAAAGAAGCAGTATGGTAAAAACAAACAAACAAAAAAAAAAACAAACAAACAAAAAAAAACAAAACACTGCCTGCCCGCCTAACAGGGAGAACAGGGAGGAAAAATCGGTGGGGGCCCCAGGTGTGGGAGAGGCAAACGATGGAGCTGGGTCTTGCCTGGGCTGGCTAGTGGGAGGAGCTGGGGCAAGGGGCAACCTGGGGGCTGGTTAACTCACCTGGGATGGAGGGCTGATCAAGAGTGAGTCCCGTCTGGGGTAAGGGGGGGGAGCAGGCGGCTGGCAAGGTCTGAAATTCTAATTTTTGCCTCGTTTGTTTTGCTGATAAGACTGTGTGAGAATCTAAAGATGGGGATGAGCAACAATATTCAAGATACTCCATACAAGTTAGGGCCGAATTAATCATAATAGGACTTCTCCCACGGCACTCATGAGTACCATTCAGAAACCATCAAGAATATGCACACAGCCACCGAAAGCTTTGTGGACAATCCCATCCTCTACTAGCCCGTGGCTGTGGCTCTGAACATTAAAGGACCCAAGATCCGCACTGGGCTCATCAATGGCAACGGTACCGCCAGAGGTGGAGCTGAAGAAGGGCACTACTCTCAAGGTCACCCTGGACAATGCCTACATGGACAAGTGCATCCAGAACATCCTGTGACTGGACTACAAGAACATTTGCAAGGTGGTAGAAGTGGGCAGCAAGATCTACGTGGAACACGGTCTCATATCCCTGCAGGTGAAAGAGAAAGGTGCTAACTTCCTGGTGACTGAGGTGGAGAATGGACGGTCCTTGGGCAGCAAGAAGCGGGCGAACCTTCCAGGGGCTGCAGTGGACTTGCCTGCTGTGTCAGAAAAGGACATCCAAGACCTGAAGTTTGGGGTGGAGCAGGACTTAGACATGGTGTTCGTGTCTTTCATCCCAAAGGCGGCAGACGTGAACGAGGTCAGGAAGGTCCTGGGGGAGAAAGGAAAGAACATTAAGATTATCAGCAAGATCGAGAACCATAAAAGAGTTTGCAGGTTCGATGAGATCCAGGACGCCAGCAACGGGATCATGATGGCTCGTGGTGATCTGGTCAATTGAGATTCCTGCGAAGAAGGTGTTCTTGGCCCAGAAGATGATTGGATCATGCAATCGCGTCAGGAAGCCCATTATCTGCGACGCGCAGATGCTGGAGAGCATGATCAAGAAGCCCCAAACCACACCGGATGCTAACACTGTCCTGGATGGAGCCTACTGCATCATGCTGTCCAGAGAAACAGCCAAGGGAGACTACCCTCTGGAGGCCCTGCGCATGCAGTACCTGATTGCCCCTGAGGCAGAGGCTGCCATCTATTGTTTGCAATTATTCGAGGAGCTCCGCCACCTGGAGCCCATCACCACCGACCCCACAGAGGCTGCCCTCATGGGCGCGGTGGAAACCTCCTTCAAGTGCGGCAGTGGGACCATCATCATCATCACTAAATCTGGCAGGAGTGCCCACCAGATACCGCCCACATGCTCCCATCATGCGGTGACCCGTATCTGTACTGGGGGTCTTCCCAGTGCTGTGTAAGGATGAGGTCCTGGATGTGTGAGCAGAGGTGGTGGATCTTCGGGTGAACTTTGCCATGACTGTTAGCAAGACCAGAGGCTTTTTCAAGTCAGGAGACATGGTCATTGTGCTGACAGGGTGGGGTCCTGGCTCTGATTACACCAACACCATGCATGAAGTGCCTGTGCCCTGATGCGGCCCCATGAAGCCTCTCTTCCAGCCCGCACCCCGTCCCCTTACCCCCAACCCATCTATTAGGCCAGCAACGCTTGTAGTGATCACTCTGGGCTATAGTGTGGCACTGATGAGCTGGGATACCAGGGAAGAGGCATGCCTCTGTTAAATGTGGCTTATTTTTTAAGACCCTGCTTAGTGGGGCTAACAGAAAGTCAGGATTGTCATGCGTAACTAGAGGCTCTCAGTTTCTCACAAGACAGTGACATTTGTGTGCATCTTGTTCCTATAGAAAGTGGCTGGCCAGAGAACGCACAGCCCTGGCTTGGCATTGGGAGGCGGTCAGCTGAAAGCAGGGGCTTAAGGCATGGGACCCAGGTTCTAGTGTGGAAAGACAGACCTGGCACTGGCCCATTCCTGTTTCCCCAGCAGCCTTGGCCTCCGCTCCTCCCCGTGCACTGTGTTCTTGTGTCCTGCGCTTGGCTGTTGATGCAGACAAACACTCCATCCTCACCCTCGGCGTTCCAACCTCCCAGCCATCTCCAGGCCTGTTGCTATACTGCCTACCTTAATGTCAATAAACAACAGCTGAAGCAAAATAAAAGAACTTCTTTCAATTTCTGTGTGCTTTTGACTGAACTGAGTTAGTTGGTATCACTACTCTTGGGCAGTTATTACCAGTGTTCACCTTGGTATTGGTTTTGCTTGTTGTTATTGTTTTTTCCTAGATGAGGATATTAGACAGTATAGGGGGTGGACAGGGAGTGAATATGAGTATGGTAATGCACTTTTATTATTTAGTATCTTGTTGCTATGTGAGGTATGGTCCCTGAAATTGGATATATTTTGGGGGTGGATATATGGAAAAGTTACTCTACAGTAATTAATAATTGAAAGGAACAGGATAGTATCTTTGGGCTGGATGTGGAGAATCTCTCCCATGTGATAGGATGAATTTAGAGGATTTCAGATGTGGTCTTTGTCCCTTAGAGCTTTGCTTGGGTTTTTTGGACTCTATTGAATTCTGGTGAGCAGTGTGTCCTCCCTGGACTGGGGCACAATGTGTCCTTGCTGGGCTGTGCTTGTCCTACTTGGGGATCTGGGGTGGGGCCCACAGCTCCTCCCGGGCCTAGAACAGTCCCTGTTCCAACTGGCTGATGGGAGGAGCTGGGATGAGTGGGTTACCTGGGACTTGGGGGGGAGTAGGAGTTGTTTACCTGGGGCTCAAAGTGTCCTCCGTGGACTGAGCGTCCAGCTGGCCCCAGAAAAGGGGAGAGGTGCTTGCAGTGGGCCCAACTGGAGATGGGAATTTGTGAAGTCGAGCTTCTAGAATAAAATTTACATATCATCTGTAAAAGGATTCACAAATGTGGAGAAAAAAACTTTTTATGATTTGTGAACTTAGGTGAAATTATAGGTTAGTCTTTTAAATGAACAAATCATTTCAAATTATGATAGGAATGTTTCATTTCGTTGCATTTGGAGCTTCCTCTATGGAAGAAGTAGAAGCTTTTGAGAGAAAGGGCCCAGTTCCTAACAGATCCCTAGAGTCAATTTTGCTGAGTCATGGTTGGCCATTGTGGGGCAAGAACTCAGCCTACTTATCTTTCCCAATCCCCTTTTGTAGTTCCTGAAATACTTGTAATTTTTAGAAGTATTTTTCTTTACTTTGTACTTTTTCAGCTTACCAACCCCTTATTAAGGACGAGCATGAGTGTACAAAATTATACCTTTGAGGAGTTTGTCTCCATTATCATCCCTGTCTGCCTTGTGTGTATCATGAAGCATCCTCATTCAGCTTTAGCAAGTAGTGAACTGGAAATCTAAACACCATTGTTTTTACACAGGAATTTATCAATAAAAATCTTCTCATTCTTATACAGGGTTTGTTATTTAATTGGCTGCATTCAAACAATGAACTGGCAAACTTATCAATAAAGGAATGCAATGAGTTGACAGGAATTGGAATTTATTACATAGGAAATAGGACTTATTTCACAAGAAGTAGGATTTATTTCACAGAAAGTGGAATTTATTTCAACTTGTAGGTCTTCCTTTCCTACATTACAGGTGCTGAGAGTCTGTACAATTCTTTATGGTTTATTGACTGATTTGTGACTTATTACAGCTTCCAACTCCTGCTATAATCCATCCCAGCTGCTCTGGGCGCAGACTCTGCACACCCTCAAAACATCAGCTTCCACAGCAGACATCAGCAAACTGCAGGTATGGGGGGCATACATGACAACTTCACGAACAACATATTTGTGGGACAGAGCTGTCTTCCAGCATACACTGCCTGTGTACATTTTCAGCCTAGAAAGGAGCAGTACAGACCCATGTAGCACACCAAGTCTAAACTCTTCACTACCTAGAACTTTGCAGAATTCCCCTCCCCCACAAAAAACCTTGAGCAAAAAAGAAACAAAAAATAAACAACTTACAAAAATACAACAATCACTGAGCATCTGCAAACACCAAAGTGTTGATCATGTCCCAGACCTTCCCCTCCCCACCCCACTCCCACACACGATTCACTTTTTTCTTGAACAACTCAGGTGTCTATGACTTTATTGTATTCATGCCTTTAATTGGCCCAGCTACCTTCTTGGCACAAGCTGAAATTTGGGAAATTTTGGTCTGTCTACTTTTTCTTTCCAAGGTTTATTTGAATTCTGAGGACACTCTTAAGTCCAGGATGCTCATCCAAGAAGAGTTTGCAAGATATGCCTGCTCTCATACCAGTGTCCTTTTCCAAGAATTTAGTTTTTGTGAAAGTTTGCCAGCCCTGGGATTGAAATTCCTGAGCCTGCCTCAAAGTAATATTACACAGACAAATTTTTACATATGCCAAAGCTTATTGTTGCTGTGTTCTGGGACCATCTTCCTGCAGTGGGCTGAGAGAGTTTACTCTTAGCTGACCATACACACTTCCTTTCTTCCCTTCAAGTTGTTCCCTGCAAGAACAACTTACAAAAATACAATAATCACTGAGCATCCGCAAATGCCAAAGTGTTGATCATGCCCCAGACCTTGAAATAATCCTTTTTCCTACTTCAAAAGAAAACCATCTTCTCCCTATCTTTCCATGGTCCTTGGAAAGGCAAATAGGCATTTCAAAAAATATGAAACATACCCACACATTTCTCTCTAGATGGGAAATATTTGCTTGTATCTCTCCAAAGAAAACTTGCAGAGAAGCAACATTTTCTTCAGAATCATGCTTCTTAAATATATAATGAGTATAGTTTGTGAGTAACACAAGCCAGGAGACAGAAAGAGAAAGAAACAGACAAAGAGACAGAGACAGAGACAAAGAGAGATCCTGTTTGGAACCTCTTTTGATCTGGCTTTGCAAGTCCAAAGTGCACAAACATGAGCATATTAGTGAAATCTAATCTGGAGTCTGTGAGTCACATGAACCCAAAAAGACCTGAAGAGATGGGGCCCCATGCAAGGGTGCTTGGAACAGCTGGTTATGTTTGCTGGATTCCTGACTAAGAGTCAAAAACTATTTCAATTTCCATGCCAAGAAGAAACCAAAGAATGTGTCCATGTTTCTCAGGTCTCCTGATAACACAATGGGGTCCAGCTCTGGTGGCATGGAGCTGGGAAACTGAGAAGGTATGTGGGGGCAGGCCGCCTGCCATTTGTATCAGCCACACAGGCATGCTGAGTTGTGCTTGAATTACAGGCTTCTGCCTTGTGTTTTTTCTTTATTTTATTTTATTATTTTTATTATTATTTCCACTCATACAAACTTAATAGGTACACTGGTTCCCTCCCTCCCTCCTCCTCCCATCAACACCCCTGCTCTCTCTCTGTGGGAACCAGTTCCCACACACGCACTCATTCACTCACTCACACACACACACAGCTGCTGGTTGTGATGAAAGCAGGTTCCAGTCGTCCCCACCTCTGCCTCTACCCCCAGAGACTCAGCACGGGACAGGGAAATTGTCAGAAGCAGATCTCTCTTTTTATTGGGGGAAGAAAAGGAACTTTTATAGACAAAGGCCACCAAGGCGCAAAACGGGTATCCAATTGTGTCACAGGGTCAAGACATCCTACAGGTGCTAATGGTCAAGTTCAATGTCACTCAGCACAGGGGGCAAGTAGACACCTGAAAGCCAATTAGGGCTCTCTGTGAAGTGATCAGATTATGACCCTTGCCCTCAGCGCCATCTTTAGTCCCATGTGCTCGGCCATGACCTGGGGCAAATCCTGGGCAGGCCCAACATCTCCTCCTTTTGTTTTTGTATGAGATGGTCCAGGAAGCTACCTGCGACCCAGCAGACCAAATGATCTTGAGTGACTGTGCCTGTCTTAGGCATGAAAAACCTCCTACCGTGGTCTGACCCATCATGGGATCTTGTAGTCTCCAGGTATAATACTACAAGTCCTGTCTTAAGTTGATCCATGGCCGGGCTTCCACTTGCCTGTCTTTGGCTACCAGTCCTCTGTATGAGGTTAGCTTTACCAACATTGGGGGTTTGAGCTGTATTTAGAGGCCTATATTGCACATTGGACACGTACCATACTTGACAAGTTAACTAAACCAGAGAGGTTTTTTCACTGGGCAGGCGTCATGCATATGGCAGAGAACACAGGTTAGCATCAGCACTAGGCATGGCAGCAGGTGACTTTGGGGGCATGGCAGGGATGGTCAAAGGCCATAGATGCCTGTAGCATGGTCTCAATGATGGAGCGCTGCTGAGAGATGTGTTGAAAAAAATGCTTAAGCGATATAGCTATTAATTTTTTTTAGATGTCAGGTCAAACCCAGATTGACTCCATCCAGGCAAGGTGTCAATCAGGTCTATAAGGATTACAGTTAACATCTTCCTTGAGCACACCGTGGATAGTTTCCTGACAGACACTTCCCAGTGTCTTTGGAACCTCAATTTAAGTTGTCCTTTATAAAATTTAAAATTTAAAACATTGATGGTAAATAATACCAACCCCAGCTGTTGGTGGGGGCTTACTCCCCCTTTTTGTTTTTGTAATTGGGCCTTTAAATATTTGTGACTTCTTTTAACAATGGCTTGTCCTCTAGATTTAATTTCTCTTCCACCTAGGGCATGGAGTTGTAGGGGGCTTAGCCCCTCCTACCTCCCTGGGCTTCTCCTCCTAGCCCTGGGGACACTCCCTCCTGAAGTGCCCCACCTGGCCACCATGAAAACAAACTCCATTGTTTCCCCTCCCCTCTTGGCCCTGTAGGCTCAGTGTCTGCCAGTGCCTTTGTTTGTGTCTCCTGGGCTGCTGTGAGTATCTGACTGTGGTGTTTTTGAGTCCCCATATCCTGTGAAGCAATAATCCAGATGTCTATGGATCTCTCCTTAAGGCCTGTACACGCTATTTTGTGGTCCCCATTCATTCCTTCCCATATCAGCAATTTACCAAATTTTTCCCTTAGAGGGCCTGGGGGAAGTTAACTACAGAGGCTTTTTTTCTACCTGGTCAATGAACTCGGGGAGGGTCTCACCCAGTCTTTGTATAATGTCTGCTACAGGCAGTTCAGAAGGACCTTCATCTAGCTTTTTCCATGCTGCTAAACCTACCAAGCAGACTTGGTCTCAGTTTGGGGCTTCCATAGTCACCTGCTGGACCCCAGTAGAAAATTGATCTGCTGTTCCAGCTAACAACCCGAACGTTATAGGCACCCTGGGCTGTGCGTTTTGATTGCGCTCAGCTTGGACCCTATATTCTTTCTTAAATAGCACTACCCACTTAATGAATGTGGGACTGGGGAGCACCGCTTTGGCCATATCCATCCAGTCCTTAGTAGTACAGGGTTGGTGAGCTAGATCTTGAAGGAGGGCCTCAACCCATGGAGAATTTGGACCATCCTCTAGCATGGCCCACTTTTATTTTTTAAAATCTTTTGCTTCCCAAGAATACCACACTGCAGGGTGATTGCCCCCTGGATTTAAGTTAACAGGATAGGCTTGTACTTGATACGCCTCAGCATACGTGGGCTCCAGCCCTGGGTTTCCTGCTCTAGCTTGGCGGGGACCAGTGTGCCCATGGGTGGAATCAGAACAGATTTTTGTTATGGGGTATGGAGGTGGGTCTCCTTCTAATCCTTCTCCATCCCTTTCTCTCCCTAGCCCAAATAAATCCGGATACAGGGGACCACTCCCTGTTCTCGGAGCATTGCTAACATCTTTCCTTTGATAAAAGGAGCAGGGCACTCTCTGGCGACTTTCCCATATCCTTTCCAGGCTCTTGGAGCAGGCGCCGCCCTTCCTCACCAAGCAGGTGTTCCTCATGGCCCTCCCAAATGGGGAGCTCTGCTCCCTCAGGCATCAGGTTGTCCCCACATGCCAGCCCAAATGTCGGTCCACTGTCCCCCGGCTGTACACAGCCTCCTCGCAGCCATGTACAGCTCTCCGGCTGCATGGTTCCATATCCCCACATGTTGCCCCATTGCAGCCGCATGCAGTCTCTCCACCGCCGCTGGAAGCGGCTTTGGTACCAGTACCACGTGCCCCTGTCGCAGCCCACAACTCTGTGTAACGTTCTTGGTATTCGCACAGTGATAGGTTATCATCCTCTAAACAACAGGCAGTCCACCATCCCCATGGTTTCCTGCACCCTGCCATGGTCTAGCAGAATGTCCACCCAGCCCTGGCTCAGCGGGCCTATAGCTTTGCCCGCCTAGCCCCAGCTCCTCAGTCCCTCGCAACTCCGCATCCCTGCATGGCTCCTAAGCAGAGCCCCCTGCGGAGTGCCCAGGATAGCTTGTTGGCTCCAGCGGCTGAGGCCGGCCCAGAGTTGCTCCGGGAGCTAGAGGGCGTTCGTTGCTCTGGTAGCTCCTTCTTCTCCCCCCTTGCCTCTGGTGGAGGCTGGATTGGATAGGGAAGGAACACTGCCTCAAGGGCAGAAACAATGCAGTAAAATCCCAGAGAAGGGACACCCCAAAATGTTCTTCCCGCTTCCTGGCTAGATCCTTTACACGAGTCCAGGTGGTGGACGAAAATACATTACCCGATTGGTCCAAGGTGCTAATTCAAGGGCTGCTTGCCATATTTCTGAAATAGCAGAGCTTGTAACTTTTAAACCCTGTCTTTGTAGTATAGACCCCAGTGCTGCTGGCACCTCTTTATTTTTGAATGTTGAATTTCCCATAT
Source organism: Typhlomys cinereus (assembly GCA_023101885.1). Lineage (NCBI taxonomy): Eukaryota > Metazoa > Chordata > Mammalia > Rodentia > Platacanthomyidae > Typhlomys > Typhlomys cinereus. The sequence continues at coordinate 10,492 of JALPQD010000397.1, forward strand.
TTCCCAAGTTTTTACTTACCCTGAAGCCTGCTTAGCTTCGTCCGATTTCAGAAGTGTCCCTTCGTGGTTGCCACTTGTGAGAACCGGTTCCCACACACACGCTCATTCACTCACTCACACACACACACACAGCTGCTGGCTGTGATGAAAGCAGGTTCCAGTCATCCCCACCTCTGCCTTTACCCCCAGAGACTCAGCACGGGACAGGGAGATTGTGAGAAGTAGATCTCTATTTTTATTGGGGGGAGAAAAGGAACTTTTATAGACAAAGGCCACCAAGGCGTGAAACGGGCATCCAATTGTGTCACAAGGTCAAGACATCCTACAGGTGCTAATGGTCAAGTTCAGTGTCACTCAGCACAGGGGGCAGGTAGACACCTGAAAGCCAATTAGGTCTCTCTGTGAAGTGATCAGGTTACACCCAAGACCCTTGCCCTCAGCGCCATCTTTAGTCCCATGTGCTCGGCCATGCCCTGGGGCAAATCCTGGGCAGGCCCAACACCTCTCCCCTCACTCCTCTCTCCCAATCCTCCAGTGCCTCCCCCACAATCCCCAGAGAATCCCTTAATGTGCATGCTAGACTCTCCTCTGGGCCCTCCTCTCTGATGACATACAAGAACCCAGTGGCATTTCCCTGAACCCTTTCCTGTGTTCCCCTTAGGCATAGGAACATTACTGTGGCTGTCAATCCCTTGCCTCCAAGGATCTTGGTGCCTTTAGCAAATGCAAGACTTTGTGGGGTCAATAGTGTGTTGGACATTGCGCAGGGCATGCAAAGTCCAATTATGATTGCTTTGATCCTAAATTGTGTGGAGTATCTTGCATATCACTACTCCTCCCATCCTTGTGCCCCCTCTTCCACAAATTTCCCTGAGCTTCAGAATGTGGAGAGATTAGACTGGCCTAGTTCTAGGTGGTTGATATAGAGTCTCTGAAGTTCTGAATTATGGTTTGTTGATTTTCTTTTGCAGTTTTGCTGCTCCTGCAATGCCCTTCACTCCATCCTGATGGGTATTGTATGTCACCCCCTGGCCAGAGATAAAAAGCTGTTAAACTAGACTCTTGTTATAAGAGTATATTCAAAGGTAGAAAAGAAAGTAGGAAACCACAGTGAGGGAGGAGTCAATCACCCATTTACAAAATGGTTACTTTTTTTTTTAATTTTTTTTTAATTATTTATTCAACTGTGCCATGTGTGCGTGTATGTGCGCGCGCGCGTGTGTGTGTGTCTATGTGTGTGTAGCACCATGGACGATATCGTGAACTACCATGGACGCCTCCACCTCCTTCTGCCCCGGGATTCACAGGCTTCGCCCTACCAGGACCAGAAGCGCAGGCCACCCCCACTTCCACCTGGCGTTTATACATGGGACCTGTGATCTGAACTCAGGACCTTCCACCTGCAAGGCAGATGCTTAACCCCTGAGCCACCTCTCCAGCCCCCAAAATGGTTACTTTTTATCTGCCAGACTATTTGCCCTCCCCTTCTGGTGAGATCATACCCCCTCAGTTGTAAATGGTGAGGAATGAAACTCTGTGAACTTAACCAGATGTCTCATTACTTACTTGCAGTCCTTGATGGAGGCCTATTTTCTCTGCTGTAACATGGTCCCCTCTCTCCTTATTTCTGGTGTGGCCCTACTACCCCATCCCTCTTGTTCATAATCCTTGCAATTACTGTAGGTATTACAGAGATTTATCCTTGAGTGTCTCTAGGTAGGCTATGTGGATTTGGAACTAGGAGCCATCTATTAAGGAGTACATATGGTGCTTAATTTTCTGGGTCTGGGATACTTCACAGAGTATAATTGTTTCTAATACATCCACTTCCCAGTGAATTCCATTAATTCATCATTTTTGATGGCTGGATAGTACTCCATTGTATAGATGTACCACTTTTTCCTTATCCAAGTCCAGGATATTGTGTTGATTCCATGACTTTGCTATTGTAAACAGTGCTGCTATGAACATGGTCGTGCTTGTGCTATCGAGGTGAATTTTTGCTGTATGGGAGGTTATTCCCAAAAATGGAATAGCAGTGTCATATGGCATTTCAATCTTTAATTTCTTTAAGAATCTCCAGATGGCTTGCCAGAGTGGCTGTATGAGCCCGCATTCCCACCAGCAATATAGGAGAGTTCCCCTCTCTCCACATCCTCTCCAGCATTTGTTGTTGTTTGTATTGTGGATTTTTGCCATCCTGACCAGGGTGAGATGATATCTCAGGGAAGTTTTGATTTGCATTTTCCTGATGGCTACGAAGTGGAGTATTTTTTAAGATATTTGTTAGACATTTTAATTTCATCCTTGGTAAAGTTTCTTTAAAGTTCCAAGGCCCATTATTTAATTGACCCATTTGTTTCCTTGTTTAGTTTTCTAAGTTCTTTCTGTACTCTGGATAATAGAACTCTATCAGATATGTGGTTAGTGAAGATTTTCTCCCATTCTGTGGGTTGCCTGTGTGCTCAAGTTACAATCTCTTTATCTGAAGAGAAGCTCTTTAATTTCACAAGATCCCATCTGTTGAGTAATGGTTGTAGTGACTGTGCTTTTGGATATCTGTTCAGGAACTGTTGGCCAAGCCCAGTCAGCTCGAGGGAGTTCTCTACCCTTTCAACTATGGTTTTAATATTCTCTGGCCTTATATGACAGTCCTTGATGCATTTGTAGTTAATTCTTGTACATGGTGACAAATATGAGCCCAGTTTTAATCTTCTGCATGTGGAGATCCAGTTTTACCAGCACCATTTGTTGAAGATGCTGTTCTTTTTCCATTGAATTTTTTGGGCCCCTTTGTAAAATATCAAATGGCTGTAATTTTGTGAGCTTATATCTGGGTCTTCAACCCTTATCCATTGATCTGTGTGTCTATTTTGGAGCCAGTACCAGATTGTTTTTATAACTATGGAGTGTTTTTGCTACTCAGGATTGTCTTTGCTATCCTGGGTCTTTTGTGCCTCCATATGAATTTTGAGATTGTTTGGTCAACTTCTTTAAAGAATTGCTTTGGGATTTTAATAGGTATAGCATTGAATATGTATATTGCCTTTGGTAGATGGTCATTTTTATGATGTTGATTCTGCCAATCCAGGAACATGGGAGGTCTTTCCACCTTCTGGTGTCTTCTGCAATTTCTTTTGTTAGGGTTTTAAAGTTTTCATTGTAAAGGTCACTTACTTCCTTGATATTTCATTTTTTTAGGAGCTATAGTAAATGGCATTGTTTCTCTCAGGGCTTTTTCACTTCTTTCATTCTGGCATATAGGAAGGCCACTGATTTTTGTACATTTATTTTGTATCCTGCAACTCTGCTGAACTTCTCAATTAGTTCCAGAAGCTTCCTGGTAGAATTTTTGGGATCACTCAAGTATAAGATCATGTCATCTGCAAATAGGAATAGCTTGACATCTTCCTTGCTGATTTGAATCCCTTTTATGGACCTTTTTGACTTATGGCTTCAGCTAAGACTTCAAGTACAATATTGAATAGAAGTGGTGAGAGTGGACAGCCTTGTCTAGTTCCTGATTGAAGTGGGAATGCTTCCAATTGTTCCCCATTGAGCATAATCCTTGCCGTGGGCTTGTTGTATACAGCTTTTATTATATTGATAAAGGTTCCTTCCATTCCTACTGTCTCTAGCGTTTTGATCATAAAAAGCTGTTGGATCTTTTCAAAAGCTTTTTCTGCATCTATCGAGAGTATCATGTGGTCTTGGACTTTGGACTGGACTGGTTTATATGATGAATTACACTTATTGATTTGTGTATGTTGAACCAAACTTGTGTGCCAGGGATAAAGCCTACTTGATGCCTGTGAATGATCTTTTTGATGTTTTTGAATCTGATTTGCTAAGACTTTGTTGAGAATCTTTGCGTCTGTGTTCATCAGAGATATCGGCCTATAGTTCTCTTTTTTAAGAGAGTCTTTATTAGGTTTTGGTATTAAAATGATATTAGCTTCATTGAAGGATTTTGGTAGTGTTCCTTCCTTTGCTATTTGATGGAACAGTTTAAGGAGTATTGGTGTTATTAACTCCTTAAATGTGTGGTAGAACTCTGTGCTGCATCCATCAAGTCCAGGATATTTTTTGGTGGGAAGATTCAAGATTACTTCTTCAATTTCCTTATATGTTATAGGGCTATTTAAATAATTCACAACTTCCTGATTTCATTTAGGTAAGTTGTGTTTACTTAGGAATTCATCCATCTCTTTTGTGTTGTCAAACTTCACAAAGTATAAGTCTTTGAAATATGATGTTATAATTCTCTGGATTTCTTGGGTATCAGTAGTGATAACTCCATGTTCATTTCTAATTTTGTTAATTTGGGTTTTCTCTCTCTTGCTTTTGGTTAATTTAGCTAGGGGTGTATCAATCTTGATTTTTTCAAAGAACCAGCTTTTTGACTGGTTGATTTTCTCTATCATTTTCCTAATATCGATTTCAGATATTTCTCCCCTTATTTTGATAATCTCTCTTCTACTGCTTTTGGGATCAGATTGCTCTAGTGTCTCTAAAGCTTTAAGCTGTATTGTGAAGTTATTTATTTCTGATGTTTTCATTTTTTGGATGTAGGCCTTAAGAGCTATGAACTTACCTCTTAGGACAGCTTTCATTGTGTCCCAGAGATTTTGGTAAGTTGTATTTTCATTATTGTTTGCTTTCAGGAAATCTTGAATTTCCTTTTTAATTTCTCCCCAAATCCAATTCTCATTCAGCATCATATTGTTAAGTTTCCAGGAGTTAGTGTACTTTTGTTATTTGTTGTGTTGTGGATATCCAGCTTTAGACCGTGGTGGTCTGATAGGGCTCAGGTTAGAATTTCAATTTTTTTGTATATGTGTAGATTCATTTTGAGACCCATATGTGATCTATTTTGGAGAAAGTTGTGTGTGCTGCTGAGAAAAATGTGTATTCTTTGGTGTGTGGATGAAAAGTTCAATAGACATCTGTAAGGTCCATTTCTTTCAGGGTTTAATTAAGTTCCAAAGTACTCTGTTAACCTTTTGACCTGTTGATCTATCCCATGTTGAGAGGGTGGTGTTGAAGTCCCCAAGAATTATTGTTTAGGGGTTGATTTCTTGTTTAAGACGCTGTAGGGTTTTCTTAATGAATGTCAGGGGGGTGTATTGGGTGCATATATGTTCAGTATTGTGAAGTCATCCTGGTGAATTATACCTGTGACTAAAATGTACTATCCATCTGTGTCTCTTATGATTATTTTTGGTTTGAAGTCCATTTTGTCCAAAAGCATAATTACTATCCCTGCCTGTTTCCTGGTTCCATTAGCTTGCAAGATTTTGGACCAGCCTTTCATTTTTAGGATGTGCCTATTTTTTGTGGTGAAATGAGTTTCCTGAAGGCAGCAGATTTTTGGATTGTGGTTTTTAATCCAAATTTCTAATTTCTGTCTCTTAATCAGTGAATTAATAACATTGATATTTAATGTTATAATTTGATTGAGAAATTATTTTTAATTCTGGATATTTTTATGCTTAGTGGATTTTGTAAGCCTATTGTTTGATATTTATGTTTTGTGGTATTATACTTGCCTTCTGTCCTCCTGGATATGCTTGTTCTTTTCTTCAAGCTTGAGTATCATTTCTAGCAATTTTTGAAGGCCTGGTTTAGTAGACATGTATCCCTTCAAGTTGTCTTTGTGCTGGAAAACTTTTCTTTCTCCCTCGATCATGACAGATAGTTTCGCCGGTTATGTCAGTCAGAATTGGCATTTTTGCTCATTTAATACTTGAAGAATGTCTTTCCAAGCTCTTCTCTTCTTGCTTTTACTGTTTCCATTGAGTAGTCATTTGTTATTTTAATAGGTTTACCTTTAAAAGTGACTTGGTTTTTTTCTCTTGAAACTCTCAGCACCTTTTTTTTGTCTTGAATGTGGAGTGTTTTGATTATTTGCCATGGCAATTTTCTATTTTGGTCATATTTGTTTGGAGTGTGAAATGCCTCTTGTATTTGGATGAGCCTTTCATTCTTTAGTTGTGGGAAGTTTTCATTTATGATGATTTGAAATATTTCCTCAGATGTGGTATTTTGGGATTCTTGGTCTGGTATTCCTTGAATGCGCATGTTAGGCTTCTTCAAGGTGTCCCATATTTCTTGAATGTCCCTCTCAAGTATCTTTTTGGCTTTAAGAACTTCTTCCATTGAGCTGGTTAATTCTCCCACTTTGTCTTCAAGATCTGAAATTGTATTTTCTGCTTCGTTATTTCTGCTGATAAGACTCTCTGTTGAGTTTTGGATTGAAGGTAACTTGTCTTTTAGTTCAATTTTAAACTCTTCCTGAGACTGTTTTAACTGCTCTATGCCTATTTTTGTTTCTTGAACTGTTTTTCTCAACTCCTCCAAGTGCCTGTTGTGTTCCTGTTCAAAGTGGTTGATACAGTTGATTAATTCTTCTCGGATTTCCTCTTTCATAGTATTAATCATGGTAATGATCATACTTTGAAAGTCATTGTGTTGAGTCTGGCTTTCTTCACTATTTTCTGTGAATTTTTTCTGGTCAGAATCCATCATTATGGGGTTAATTCTTTTGATGGGAGATTGGGTTTTGTTTCTCGTGGATCTGCACTTTGACTTGGGCATTGTTGTTTTGTTTCTTAGGACCTCAGTTTCTGTGTGTTTTTCACTGAACTGATTTAGTTGGTATTATTACACTTGCCAGTTATTACTAGTGCTTACCTTGGATTGGTATGTTTGACTATTGTTATTGTAATTTCCTAGATGAGGCTATTAGGCTGTTAGTACATCAGTTAAGTCTGGTTAAGTAGACAAGGGGTGAATATTAGTATAGTAGTGCACTTTTACAATTTAGTATCTTGGTGATATGTGAGGGTGCGTGGTGTATTCCTTGGAATTGTATATGTTTTCGGGGTGGCTGTATGGAGAAGTTGATCTACAGCAATTGAAAGTAGAAAGGATCAGTAAGATGAAAAACAGGTTTACTTATCTTTGGGCTGGATGTGAAGAATCTCCCCCATGTGATAGGATGATTGTAGAGGACTCCAGATGTATGGCCTTTGTTCCTTAGAATTTTGCTTGAGTTTCCTTTGGACTCTATTGAATTCTGAGTAGCAGTGTGTCTTCCGAGGACCACATGTGTAAGTCCCTGGTAGGCCAGAGAGGCAGAGGGTCTGATGTTGATGGCAGAATTCTTCACCTGGGACCTGGGACATGACTTAGTGGCCCACCCAAGCTCCAGGGAATGAGGAATTTGAGCAAGTCCTGTCTGGTCGGGCAGACCAGTGGGCCATAGGAAGAAAGGGGCTGTGGTCCGGGGAGGGGCCCAGGCAAAGCAGGAGGCCGCCTGGGTGCCACTGGAACACGGGGGCATGGGAGGGGGCTGGGCGGACTCACCTGGGACCTGGTGGGGGCGTATTTTTTCTTAATAATCATCTACAAGTTCCTAGGAGTCATGCCAATGGAAATAAGACTTGTACCATCCAGAATTTTCCTTAATCATCTGAATTCAAATCCCAGTGTACCTATAAGGTAGGTACTCCAACCTCCTTCAGAGGAGTAACATGAATAGGGGTTGAAGAGATGGCAGGGTTGGTAGTGTCACCTAACCTGGCCCAGAGCAGAGAGGCTTCTAGAATCAAGCCCATCTACATCCTGCTTCCCCATGCTCACAAACCAAACAGATCCAAGACATCCCTTTGCTTGGAAGCTTTCTATAACCTTGCCAGTGATAAGAAAAGGTTGTGCAAGGCTACTTTGCGTGCTGTAAGAAAACTAAATCCAAACCCCTGCTGAGATCAATATGAGCTGTGTGGCTTTATACCCAGCCTCGCAGAGAAAGCTATGACTATTCTCACATGGGAGATTGGTTGGCACAGTGGATGCAGGAGCCTGGGAAATTATCTAACTGAAAAAGAGTCAATTATAGACTCTGTTCTGTCTTCAACATTATTATTGATCCTATCCATCAACATACATTCTTTCTAAAACTTAGAATATTTGACAATGTGGCTTTATTTAAGTTATTAATAAAATATAGACTCACAGTTGCTTTTTGGTATGTATACGCAAGTGTGTGTATGTGTGCATGCTAATTGTATGTACATGTGTGGGCTGTAAGACCTAGAGATCAACCTTATTTTTCTTGAGTCAGGATCTCACGAGGACATAGCTTGATTATACTGGTTTGTGAATTTGACTACCTTGGGAGGCCACCAAGTCCATAAAGCTCCCCAGAACTGAAAATTCTACAGTGAGTGACAGGAATGATCTCTGATCCTCGCCATTATTTGGCAAACACATTACCAATTGTGCAATCACTCCAGTCCTTTATTCATGTTTTTAATAATTATCATGAGGATGAAAATTTCCACTCATTGCAGCATGCATTTGCCCTGACTCCTTTTTTATCTGGCTATCACTTACCCAAGCCTGATATAACCGATTCTTATGCTGTCCCAATTTCCATCCACCTGTAACACCTAGACACAGACAGAAAGATGTACATGTTTCTTTATTCTCCTGTGGCCTCTTCCATCATCTTAATAGCTGGAGCACATGTGAGACTGGAAGTAGCATGCTGCCAGAATCTTTTGGCTCTTTGGGTATGCATGACATGGATTTTCCCTGAGAAGTGGCTAACAGATTTGTCTGGAGCTGGAAACAGCCACAGAAGAACTGTCAGTGCCCAGCATGATGTTTAACTTCCTCTGAGCACGTTCCCTCTGGCACATTGAATTCCAAAATCTGAAATTAGGAGTTTGTCTTCCAGCCCTCCTTAGGGAAGAAAACCATGTCAAGTATGTGCTCCATTCAGCAGAGGGGCATGAGGCCAGCACGGTGTATTCCAGGCCCAGCCCATGTGGTGATTCCTGCTTGCTCCTGTCACTTGGCCATTTTTAGGAAATTTCCTCCTAGATAAGGATATGAAATCCAACTTTTGGCTGGTAAATCCATCCCATATACTAGGGTGGGTATGAAAATGCTTTCATGGCATGATGCTGACATTCCTGGTCTGGGAGTGGTGTCCCATGTGTGAGAGCACATGTCTCAGTGGTGGAGCTGTGCTGTCCCATAGTGGTGCATGGGTCCCTGTGGTGATGCTGTGATGTCCCATGTCTGAAAGCATAGGTCCCCATTTTGGAGTTTTCCCATGTATGAGAGCACAGGTGCCTGTGGTGGAGCTGTGGTGTCCCATGTATGAAAGCACATGTCCCTGTGGTGGAGCTGTAGGGATGTGGTGGAGACTCTTAAGAATCAGAAATTTAGGAAGATGTTTGAGTGACTGGGGGTGTGCCCAGGAAGGAGATTACAAGTCTCCAATCTCCTCACTAATTGGTCTTTGTCTCTTGAATCAGGATGTGTCATATTTTTTTTTATCGGGGACTCTGAAAAGTGAGTTCAATGCAAATTGGAGCATTCACAGCCTCCAGTCAAAATATATATTACCAACTATAAGCGAATTATTTCAGGCCTTTGATAGAGCAATTTACTAATAATACTTATAGCTTTCTCCTTTGAAATCTCATCAGTAAGGAATTATTTCTGCTACTTTGTAAATAACATTGCCTTTGGTTTTCAACAAACATGGATATGTTTTTGCTACTTTGAGAACTAACCTTGTCACAGGGTTAATTTACAAATAGGGAAACAAAGTTTAAAATGAGGTGCAAGCATGGATATGAGGGGCCAGAGCTATGGCCTAACAGTATAATACTTGCCTAGCTTGCAAAGATCCTGGGTTCTCTAACCAAGGGGAGGGGAGGAGAGGAAAGGAGTCAAAGGAGAGAAGGGGAGAGAAAAAGAGAAGAAAGAAGAGGGAAGAAAGAAAGGGAAGAAAAGGAGAGAGGGAAGGAAAGAGAAGGAATAAAAAAAGGAACAGAAAGTAATACATAAAGCAATGAGAAAGAGAGGAGATGAGGGGAAGCAAAGGAAAAGGGGTCAGGGAAGGGTTGGGGGGAAGGAAAGGAATATTGAGACCCAGATTTGGACTTCCAGTTCATAACAGTCTTGCTCCTGCTCAGAGTTCTTCTGAACACAATACTGATGACTGATTAATTGGATGTTATTTTAATATCTGAACATAACTTCTACCTTAAAAGGACTGCCCCCTCTGCCCTTCCCTCCCACCTGGGATGCTCGAGATCCAGGGAGCACATACCAGGTAAATTTACATCAGGTAAATCCCACCAGACCCCAGGTCACCCACTCACACCAGGCAGGCTGAGCAGCATTCAAGCTGCCCTGGCTGGGGTAGGTTACTAGGCCATGCCCCAGGTCCCAGATGAAGTGTGCTGCCCTCTCCACCAGGCCCTCTGCCTTTCTCACACTCGGGGGATGCTCGCATTTAACAGAATACAAAGAACACTCAAGCAAAGTTTTATGGGACAAAATCCATATATCTGAAGTCCTTTAAAATCATCCTATCACATGGGAGTAATTCTTCATATCCAGCCCATATATAAATAAACCCCTTTTTACCAGCCTGTTCATTTCAATTATTAATCATTGCAGATGAACTTTTCCTTATGGACAAATATACACAACTCCAAGGCAAACACCAATAATAACTGCCCAAAAGTAGTAATACCAACTAATTCAGTTCAGTCAAAAACACACAGAAACTGAAAGGTCATAAGAGACAAAACAATAGTGCCCAAGTCAAAGTGCAGATCCATGAGAAATAAAACCCAGGAAGACAAATCTCCCGCTGAAAGAATTAACCCCATAATGATAGATTTCAAATAGAACAAATTCACAGAAAATAGCCAAGAAAGCCAGGCCCAAGATAACGACTTTCAAAGCATGATCATTTCCATGATCAATAGTATGAAAGAGGAAATCCTGGAGGAATTAAAAGAGAAATTAAATAACCACATCAACCATTTTGAATAGGAACACAAAAGACACTTGGAAGAGTTGAGAAAAAGAGTTCAAGGCACAAAAATAGGCATAGAGCAGTTAAAAGAGTCTCAGGCAGAGTTTAAAATTGAACTAAAAGACAAGTTATCTTCAGCCCAGAACTCAACAAAGAGTCTTATCAGCAGAACTAATGAACCAGAAAACAGAAATTTCAGATCTTGAAGACAAAGTGGGAATATTAACCAGATCAATGGAAGAGGTTGATAAAGCCAAAAAGATACTCAAGAGGAATATTCAAGATTTTTGGGATACCCTGAAGAAGCCTAACATGGGCATTCATAGAATACCTGAGCAAGAATCTCAAAATACCACCCCTGAGGAAATTTTTCAAACGCTCATCAAGGAAAACTTTCCTCATCTAAAGAAAGAGGTATTCCATACCCCAAACAGATATAACCAAAATGGAAACTCACCATTGCAAATAATAGTCAAAACACTTCACATTCAAGACAAAGACAAAGTGCTGAGAGATTCAAGGGGGAAAAAAGTCATTTTTAAAGGCGAACCTATTAAAATAACAAATGACATCTCAATAGAAACAGTAAAAGCAAGAAGAGCTTGGAGAGATGTACTTCAAGTATTGAATGAATAAAAATGTAAACCCAGATGATACACTCAATGAAACTATCTGTCATGATTGAGTGTGCTAGAAAGCACACTCAAGAAAGCACACTCAAGCTTCAGAAAAAGCAAGCGTACCCAGGAGGACAGAAACGAATTATAATATCACCAAAACATAAAAGCCACTAAACATAAAAAATGTCCAGAATTAAAAATAATTTCTCCATTATAATATTAAATGTTAATGGAATTAACGCTCCAATCAAAAGATAGGCAATTCACCACAAAAGATAGGCAAATCTTAAAAAAATAAAAAAGGATAGTCAAAAATTCTGCAAACTAATGGAACCAGGAAACAAGCAGCAGTAGCTGTTATGCTATCGGACAAAGTGGACTTCAAACTAAAAAAAAATCACAAGAGAAATAGATGGATACTACAGTTTAGTCACAGGTACACTCAGGAAGACTTCACAATACTGAACATATATGGACCTAATACGGGCCACTCCATATTCATTAAGCAAATCCTACAGCTTCGAAAGCAAAAAAATCAATCCTCAAATGATCATTCTTAGGGATTTCAACACCACCCTCTCAACATGGGATAGATCAACAGGTCAAAAACTTAACAGAGACATATTGGAATTTAATAAAACCCTTACTGAAATGGACCTTACAGATTTTTATTGAACTTTTCATCCACCCACCAAAGAATACACATTTTCCTCAGCAACACTCAGAACATTCTCCAAAATAGATCACATATTGGGCCACAAAATGAATCTCCACATATAAAGTTGAAATTCTAGCCTGTACTATCAGACCACCAAGGCCTAAAGCTTGACATCTGCCACACAACAAACAACAGAAAATACACTAATTCCTGGAAACTAAACACTACAATGCTGAATGAGAATTGGATTCATGAAGAAATTATAAAGGAAATTCAAGATTTTCTGGAAGCGAACAATAATGAAAATACACCTTATCAAAATCTTTGGGACACAATGAAAGCTGTCCTAAGAGGTAAGTTCATAGCATTTAATGCTTACATCAAAAAAAGAAACATTATGAATTAATAACTTGACTATTTAGCTTAAAGCTTTAGAGAAACTAGAGCAATCTAATCCCAAAAGCAGTAGAGAAGACAGGAGATTAGCAAAATCAGGGGAGAAATATCTGAAATTGAGATAAGGAAAACGATACAGAGAATCAACTAGTCAAAAAGCTGGTTTTTAAAGAAATCAAGATTCATACTCCCCTAGCTGAATTTACCAAAAGCAAGGGAGAAAACACCCAAATTAACAAAATTAGAAATGAAAATGAAATTATTGCTAATGATAACCAAAAATTTAGAGAACTATAACATCATATTTCAAAAACATACTCTATGAAGTTTGACAACACAAAAAAAATGGATGAATTCCTAAGTAAGCACAACTTACCTAAATTGAAGTTTTACATTACTTAAATAGTCCTGAAACATATGAGGAAATGGATAAAGTAATCGCGAATCTTCCCACCAAATAATATCCTAGATCAGAAGGATTCAGCATACAGTTCTACCAGACACTTAAGGAAATAATAACACCAATACTACTTAAACTGTTCTGTCAAAAACCAAAGAAAGGATCAGTACCACATTCTTTCTATGAAGCTAATATCTTATTCCCAAAACCTAATAAAGATACACTTAAAAAAGAAACTATAGGCCAATATCTTTGATGAACACAGATGCAAAGATTCTCAACAAAGTCTTAGCAAATTGGATTAAAAAAATATCAAAAAGATCATTCAAGTAGAGTGTATCCCACACACAAAAGGTTGGATCAACTTATGAAAATCAATAAACATAATTCATCATATAAACCAGTCCAAAATTCAACACCATATGATACTCTTGATAGATGCAGAAAAAACTTTTGAAAAGATCCAACAGCCTTTCATCATCAAAACCTTAGAGACAGTTGGAATGGAAGGAACCTTTATCAATAAAATAAAAGCTGTATACAACAAACCAACAGCAAGGATTATACTCAATGGAGAAAAATTTGAAGCATTCCTGCTTTGATAAGGAACTAGACAAGGCTCTCCACTCTCACCACTTCTATTCAATATTGTACTTGAAGTCTTAGTTGAAGCCATAAGACAAGAAAGGGACATAAAAGGGATTCAAATTGGCAAGGAAGACGTCAAGTTAACTCTATTTGCAGATGACATGATTGCATACCTCAGTGATTCTAAAACCTCCACCAGGAAACTCCTGGAACTAATACAGAAGTTCAGCAGGGTGGCAGGATACAAAATAAATGTGCAAAAATCAGAGGCCTTCCTATATGCCCAAAATGAAAGAATTGAAAAAGCCATGAGAGAAACAATCCCATTTACTATAGCCCCTAAAAAATGAAATATCCTTAAAGTTTACAATGAAAAATTTAAAACCCTAAGAAAAGGAGTTACAGAAAATACTAGAAGGTGGAAAGACCTCCCATGTTCCTGGATTGGCAGAATCAATATCATAAAAATGACCATCCTACCAAAGAAATATACAGATTCAATGATATACCAATCAACATCCCAAAGTGATTCTTTAAAGAAGTTGACCAAACATCTCAAAATTCATATGGAGGCACAAAAGACCAAGATAGCAAAAACAATACTGAGTAACAAAAACATTACTGGAGGTGTAACCATACCAAACCTTAGTCTATACTACAAATCTGTAGTTTTAAAAATAGCCTGGTTCTGGCTCCAAATTAGAGACACAGATCAATGGATAAGGGTTGAAGACCCAGATATACGCCACACAATTACAGACATTTGATCTTTGACAAAGGGACCCAAAACAATCCAATGGAAAAAGAACAGCATTTTCAACAAATGGTGCTGGCAAAACTGGACGTCCACATGTAGAAGATTAGAACTGGACCTGTATTTGTCACCATGTACAAGACTTAATTACAAATGGATCAAGGACTTCAACAGAAGGCCAGAGACTATAAAAACCTTAGTTGAAAGGGTAGGGAACTCCCTGGAGCTGATTGGACTAGACCAACAGTATCTAAGTGCAAATCCAATAGCACAGTTGCTACAACCAACACTCAACAGATGGGATCTTGTGAAATTAAAGAGCTTCTCTTCAGATAAAGAGATTGTAACTCAAGAACAAAGGCAACCCACAGAATAGGAGAAAATCTTCACTAATCACATATCTGTTAGAGTGCTATTATCCAGAGTGCACAAACAACTTAGAAAACTTAAAACCAGGGAAACAAATGGCCCACTTAAAAAATGAGTCTTTGGAAACCAATGGCCCAATTACAAAATGGGCCCTGGAAATTCAAAGAAACTTTACCAAGGATGAAATCAAAATGTCTAACAAATATCTTAAAAAATGCTCCACATCCTTAGCCATCAAGGAAATGCAAATCAAAACTTCCCTGAGATATCATCTCACCCCGGTCAGGTTGGCAAAAGTCCACAATACAAACAACAACAAATGCTGGAGAGGATGTGGAGAGAGGGGAGCTCTCCTACATTGCTGGTGGGAATGCAGGCTCATACAGCCACTCTGGTGAGCCATCTGGAGATTCTTAAAGAAATTGAAGATTGAAATGCCATATGAATGGGTGATCAACCCCTCCCATTGCCAAATGCCATATAACCCTGCGATTCTACTTTTGGGTATAAGTATTACATCTACCCTTGAATGTGCTCTTATAATAAGACTCCAGTTTAACAGCTTTCTGTCTCTGGCCAGGGGTGATATACAGTGCCCATCACAATGGAGTGAAGGGCATTACAGGAGCAACAAAACTGCAAAAGAAAATCAACAAACCACTATCCAGAACATCAGAGACTCTATATCAACCACCTAGAACTAGGCCAGACTAATCTCTCCCCATCCTGAAGCTCAAGGACATTTGCGGAAGAGGGGGCGGTAAGAGTGTAACAGCAAAAGGATGGGAGGAGTAGTGATATGCAAGTTACTCCACACAAGTTAGGGCCGAAGCAATCATAATTGGACATTGCATGCCCGGTGCAATGTCCAACACACTATTGACCTCACAAAGTCTAGCATCTGCTAAAGGCACCAAGATCCTTGGAGGCAAGGGATTGACAGCCACAGTAGTGTTCCTATGCTTAAGGGGAACACAGGAAAGGGTTCAGGGAAATGCCACTGGGTCCGTGTACGTCATCAGAGAAGAGGGCCCAGAGGAAAGTCAGGCATGCACAAGAAAGGACTCTGGGAATTGGGGCAGGAGGTGGGGGGGATGATGAAGAGGGAGGGGTGAGGGGAGGGGGAGCAGGGGGTTGGGGGGAGGAGGAGGGAGGGAGGGAACTGGTGTACCTATTAAGTTTGTATGAGCTGAAATAATAATAAAAAATGTATTAAAAAAAAGAAATTCGAAAAGAAAAAAAAAGAAGAAGATATGCCATATGACCCTGCTATTCCACTTTTGGGAATAACCTCCCATACAGCAAAAATTCACCTTGATAGCACAAGCACTACCATGTTCATAGCAGCACTGTTTACAATAGCAAAGTCATGGAATCAACCCAAATGTCCAACAGTTGATGAGTGGATGAGGAAAATGTGGTACATCTATACAATGGAGTACTACTCAGCCATCAAAAATGATGAATTAATGGAATTCACTGGGAAGTGGATGAAATTAGAATCAATTATACTCTGTGAAGTATCCCAGACACAGAAAATTAAGCACCATATATACTCCCTAATAGGTGGCTCCTAGTACCAAACCCACTTAGAGACACTCAAAGATAAATCTCTGTAATTCGGCAACACCTACAATAATTGCAAGGATTAGGAACAGGAGGGATGGGGAAGGATGGACACACCAGTAACAAAGAGAGAGGGGACCATGTTACAGCAGAGAAAATAGGCCACTATCAATGACTGCAAGTACGTAATGAGACACTTGGTTAAGTTCACAGACTTTCCTTCCTGTTCATTTACAACTGATGGGGTATGATCTTACCAGAAGGGAGGGTGTATAGTCTGGCAGATAGAAAGTAACCATTTCGCAGATGGGTGATTGACTCCTCCCCCACCATGGTTTTCTACTTTTATTACTTCTGCCTTTGAATATGCTCTTATAACAAGACTCTAACAGGTTTTTATCTCTAGCTAGGGGGTGATATCCAATACCCATCAGGATGGAGTGAAGGACATCGCAGGAGCAGAAAACTGAAAAAAATAAATCAACAAACCATAATCCAGAACAGCAGAGACTCTATATCAACCACGTAGAACTAAGCCAGCATAATCTCTCCACATTCTGAAGCTCAGGGAAATTTGTGGAAGAGGGAGCAGTAAGATTGTAAGAGCACAAGGATGGGAGGAGCAATGATATGCAAGATACTCCATCCAAGTTAGGGTCGAAGCAATCATATTTGGAGTTTACATGCCCTGCGCAATGTCCAACACACTATTGACCCCACAAAGTCTAGCATTTGCTAAAGGCACTAGGATATTTGGTGACAAGGGATTGACAGCCACGATAGTGTTCCTGTACTTAAAGGGAACACAGGAAACGGTTCTGGAAATGCCACTGCGTCCTTGCACCTCATCGGAGAGGAGGACCCAGAGGAGAGTTTGACATGCTCATTACAGGAAGCTCCGGGGATGGGAAGGGGAGGCACTGGGGAATGCGGCGGGAAATGGGAGGGGAGGGGGATAAGGGGTTGAGGGGTGGAGGGAATGAAGGGACCAGTGTACCTGTTAAGTTTGTATGAGTGGAAATAAAAAAAAAGGGGGACTTTGAACTTAAAAGAAATTTTACCATGGACGAAATTGAAATGTCCAACAAATATCTTAAAAAATTCTCCCCATCCTTAGCCATCAGGGAAATGCAAAATCTTCCAAGTCTCGCATGGATCACAGGCACTACTATCCTTAGAGGCAAAGAATTTAAAGCCATAATAGTGTTTCTATATTAAAGGGAACACAAAAAAGATGTGTAGGCAATGCCACTGAGTCTTTACACCTCATCAGAAGGGAAGACCCAGAGAGTAGTTTAACATGTACACTAAAGGATGCTTCAGAATGGAGGTAGGGAACACTGGAAGAAAAGGACGGAGTTGGGGAAAGGAAATGAAAAAGGGGGGAAGGACCAAGAGCATCCAGAGAGCGGGAGGGGAATAGTCTAATTATCAACTTTGTATGAGTGGAAGAAATAAATTTAAAAAAGAGAGAAATTGTAACTCTAGCACAAAGGCAACCCACAGAATAGGAGAAAAACGTCACAAACCACATATCTGATAGAGTTCTATTACCCAGAGTGCACAAAGAACTTAGAACACTAAACACCAAGGAATCAAATGACCCAATTAAATTACCAGGGAAGAAATTGAAATGTCTATCAAATATCCTTAAAAATGCTCCACATCCTTAGCTATCAAGGAAATGCAAATCAAAATTCCCTGAGATATCATCTCACTATGGTGAGAATAGCAAAAATCCACAATACAAACAGAAGCAAATGCTGGACTGGATGTGGCAAGAAGGCACCTTTCCTACATTACTGGTGGGAATGCAGGCTTATACAACCACTCTGAGGAGCCATCTGTCAATTCTTAAAAAAGTTAAAGATTGAAATACCATATGACTTTGCCATTCCACATTTGGATATAATCCCACATACACCAAAAATTCACCTCAATAGCATAAGCACAACCATGTTCATAGCAGCACTGTTTACAGTAGCAAAGTCAATGTCCAACAGTTGATGAGTAGATAAGGAAAATGTGGTATGTTTATACAGTGGAATACTACTCAGCCATCAAAAATGATGAATTAATGAAATTTGTCGGGAAATGAATGGAATTAGAAACAATTATATTGAGTGAAGTATCCCAGACATAGAAAATTAAGTGTGGTATATACTCCTTTATAGGTGGATCCTAGTACCAAACCCACTTAGTGATATACTCAAAGATAAACCTACAATACCTACAGTAATTGCAAAGATTATCAGCAGGGAGGGAAATGGAACTAGGGCCCTGCCAACAAGGAAAGAGGTCATCATGCTACAGCAGAGAAAATAGGCCACCATCAAGTGTAATGAGACATCTGGTTAAGCTCACAGACTTTTCTTCCTGGTCACTTGCTTCTAATCGGGTATGATCTCATCAGAAAAGGATGCATAGAGTCTGGCATATAGAAGGTAACCATTCCGCAAATGGGACCCCCCACCCTCACCACGGTCTCCTACTCTTATTCCATTTACCTTTAAATCTACTCTTATAATAATACTCATTTTAACAGTCTTTTATCTCTGGCCAGGAGGTGACATCCAATATCCATCAAGATGGAGCCACGGGCAGTGCAGGTACAGCAAAACTGGGAAAAAAAAATCAACAAACCAAAATTCAGAAAATCAGAGACTCTACAACTACCACCTGGAACCAGGACAGCCTAGTCTCCCCATCCCAAAGCTCAGGGAAATATGCAGAAGATGGTGCCATAAGATTTTAAGAGCCTAAAGATAGGGAGGAGCAACGATATGCAAGATACTCCACAAAAGGTAGGACCGAAGTAATCTTAATAGGACTTTGCATGACCTGCGCAATGACTAATGTATCATTGACCCCCCAAAAGTCTAGCATGGATCACAGGCACTAGGATCCTTAGAGGCAAGGGATTAACAGCCATAATAATGTTCCTATACCAAAGGGGAACATAAAAAAGAGCTCTAGGCAATGCTGCTGAGTCCTTACATCTCCTCAGAAAGGATGTCCCCAAGGGAAGTTTGACATGCAAAGTAAAGATGCTCCAAGAATGGGGGGAAGGGGGCACTGGGAAAAATGAAGAGAGCAGGAAGAGGGAAGGGAGAACACGGGGAAGTGACCAGGGCAATCTAGGGAGGGTTAGAAGGAGGGAGGGGAATGGGAAATCTATCACATTTGTGTGAGCAGGGAAAAAAACACACTATAAATAAAAATTAGTTTGATGAAATGAAAAAAAAATGCTGTGTTTCAGCCCTGATGAATGGAGAGACTTGGGCAACCTTCAGTGCTGAAGGGCATGTTCTGTGATTTGAGCCCTCTTTATCAGTGCTCATGCCCATCAAAAGCAGATTCTCAATGTCTTTCAGATGACTGTGGCCTCTACCGTGTGACTGCACAAGACACTCAGTCCCCTCTATCCAACTCTGCACCCCCAGAATTCATCAGATACAGTGAATATCCCCTGCTCTCCACTCTTTCATTCTGGAGAATTGTTTCCTATAAGAAAAAAGCTAATACGCCATTTCATGTAGCAATGTTTTTACATGGCAATTTGTTGTACAGTGAAAATTTGATGTTCTTTATTCTATTATTCTTTACCTCAACTTTCTGAACTACACACAGTGAAGCAACTTGACACAGTGCTAGAAATAAATGACTCTAGCAAGGAGCATATTGACCAAAAAGGAGGCATATTGTTGTCATTCAAAACTGTGTAACAGTCTATCTTATACATTGATTTTTATTTCTGAATTCTCTTGAAGTATTGGTTGAGAGACAGGAATCAGAAGTTGGATACAAGGTGCTGCATTGAATGCATGTGGAATGAAGTTGTCATGTGTGCTTCAAAGTGGTTTCCAGTAACAACATAGTCTCCAGACCATTAGTGAACCATTTCCTACGATGCAAATATGCTTGACATGGTTGTGTCAAGTCCAGATGTCCTAAAACTGTCATACAATGATGTATTTTATACATGATGCAAATTCTTATTAAAGCTACTTATATCATGCCCTCTAAACTCTGAAAGTTTTCTTTGCATCAAGAAGTTCATTGTATACATCATAGTTACATACAGGTATCAACTTAACAGTTGAAATTTTGGAGTTTGGGACACATTTGTAAAAAATTGGTAATTGAGTAATTGAACAAGCCTACATGAGTTTGTCTGATTGTTGAGGAGACCCAGCTCATGGTGGGTTGGTCTAGTCCCCGGGCAGGTGAAGAACATGGAGGGACCTAGTTGAGGAAGTTGGAATTTTTCAGCACACTTGGACAAACAAGCTATCTGGTAAGTGAGAATGGTCCCTCTCTCAGGGTTCCTTGTAGATATGGTGTGGCTAGTACTTTAGCCCTTGCTACTAGTATTCCTTGCCAAACTGGACCTCAGCTATAATTGTACAATCATTATCCAAAATAAAACCCCTCGTTTCTTTAAATCATTTGGTCCTGAATTTATCACCAATAGTGTACAGTAGCTGCAATATATAATTGATGTATTTAATGATTAGCTAATTAGTTTTTAAAATTATCTAAAAAGAGCACTGTGGGGTTATAATGCAATGACTCAGCCACTAAAATACTTTTTGTAGAAGCTTAAGGACCTGAGTATAGATTTCCACCATCCCTGAAGCTCACTGGTCAGTGAACTTTGCCCACTTCATGAGTTCTGGGTTCCCAGATAAACCCTACCTTAAAAACTAATGGAGATGGAGTGGAGGGGGAAAAGGAAAGGTAGGAAAGCTGGGACTAATAATCAATATGCTTGTAAAAGTGAAAAAACAAAACCTAAGGGGAAATATAATTGAGGACGATAACCAAGAGATCTGTGGTCTAGGCACACACACACACACACACACACACACACACACACACACACACCCCTTCAGAGATATGTAATAAATTCTACACAATAGATGACCTAAAGCAATGAGTCTTTGAAGTTTCCTTTTTGTGTGTTGTTTGGTTTCCTAAAACCCATGTCCACCCACAGAATTGAAATAAAAGCTGACCACTTTAAACAATGTTGGATGAAAGTCAGAAATCACATTCCACTGTGTCTGGCATTTATGATAACTAGGAGAAGATTCTGAGCTCTTTCCAAAATGCTTCTTCATGCAGGAAGGTAGAGGAAGAGATTGGCTAGTCATCTGTCCCATTTTGGTGGTTTAGCATTTCCCAGGGCAGAGTGACACTGCATGTGCCCCAGGCCTGTTCCCAGGGCACGGAGTCTGGGACCCTTTCGAATGCGGCATTTCCCAGGCTAAAAAAGACATGTAAACTCTTGGCGTTGACACCCTGCTTCTTGCCAGAAACATGGATTCCGGATGTTGAAAAGTTCATTTAGTTGATGTTGACACAGAGGAAGGCCTCATTATGCTTGGTTTTACATGATCTGACCTGTAGTATTTCAGGATGAGTTGAGTTATGTTGAAAGCTCTCCAAGAGAACTCCTACATTGCTGATGTTTTTTGGGCAGGGTTTGGGTGTTTGTCCCTTGAAATCCTGCTTCTCAACTGATCTTGGAGGAGGAGAAGGAGGAGACAGTTCATTCCCCAAAAAATTGTGATTTCACATGGAGCAGAGATTCATTATACTCTGGGTGTAATTTCACCAAATGACCATCCCCAATGAGCAAAGGGTCATTTGAAAAATCCAATTGCGCAATTTACAATCTGTGATGAAATACTTGTTTTGGGAGCAGCTGGTAAGTATTAGTCATGTTCACACTGCAGACAGTTCAGGAATAACAGGGAAGGAGGATGCTCATGTGCTGGCAGAGCTAAAACTGTCCTCTTTTCCCAAATCAGTACCAGGGCCAAGACAGCTTTTGATACTGTGTGTGTGTGTTTGTGTGTCTGTGTATGTATGTGTCTGTGTATGTGTGTATGTCTGTGTCTCTGTGTCTGTGTGTCTGTGTGCTTGTGTGTGTGTGGTGTATGTGTGTGTGCCTATGTGTATGTGTCTGTGTCTGCGGTAGTATCTGTGTGTGTATATCTGTGTGTGTGTAGTGTGTGTGTGTTGTGTATGTGTATGTGTGTGTCTATGTGTGTTTGTGTCTGTGTATGTGTATGTGTGTATGGTATATATGGTGTGTGTGTTTCTGTTTGTCTCTGTGTATCTGTGTGTCTGTGTGTGTGTAGTGTGTGTATGTTCTGTATGTATATATGTGTGTCTATGTGTGTTTGTGTCTGTGTATGTGTATGTGTATGTGTGTATGGTATATGTGTGTGTGTTTCTTTTTGTCTCTGTGTATATGTGTGTCTCTGTGTGTGATGACTTAGGTTCTAAAATCAAAAATGTATATCTAAAAATTTGTACAATCTTGATAATTATGTGTACCTTGTGCATTTAAGGGAAACCATCAAACAGAGAAAAACTCATTTTTAACCATATTGATCTGTTTTGCCTAAGCTCCAGGTTTTTAAAATACAATCAAAAAGAGCCTGAGAAGATTTTAATATGTATATGACTCTGTGTTAGGCATAATGTTATTTCCATCAGCACAAATATGGTCCCTGTCTATGTTCTGAGTTCCAGGGATCTGAACTTAGGTCTTTACACTTAGAGGGCACGTGTCTTACCCATTTACCCATCCTGTACTCCAAGAAAATTCACAGTATATTTCAGAAGAAATACATGGCTCATCTTCTTTATTCATAGACTCCAAATTTACAAGTGTGTCTTCTTGTAAAAGTTATTTACCTCCTTGATAGCATAGGCCTTAGTAGTTTCACAGCATCCAGAAACTTGCACAAGTGATTAAAAACAAATTTACTACAGCAACTGCCATGTTATTTGCATTTTGTGGCATGTGTGTAAGAGAGAGCGACAAAGAGGTACACATGAATTATGTGACTAACCACATATGTCACAAGCACACGTGATTATTGGGCTCTCCTTCCAACTTGCTTGGGGGGGTTCTTTTGAAGCTGGGAAGATTAAGCCTTCGTGGGCCCGGACAAGCCTCTGCCTTGCAAGCAAATGGACCTGAGTCAAATCCCACATAAAAACACCGAAGAGAAGTAGGGTGGGATATTGGAAACTCCAAAGCAAAGCAGGTAGGATGTAGAGCAATCCAGGATGATTCTATAAGTCATCCTTAGGGCTTCATAGATACACACAGACACATGAAAAGTAGGTGATCACTAACAGTTATAAAAATGTATCCTGATCTTTAGATGCAAGATTCAAAGATCTGTAGGAAAAAGACAAACCCAGAAGGAAAAAAAGAAAGAAAGGTGAGAGAATTGATAATTTTCTGATTTATAAATTACACAAAGAAGTTCTTACCCAAACAAAATGTTTGAACTAGAAATGCTGCAGTAGAGCAAAGGATATGATTTTTTTCTTAACAAACTAAAAAAATACTCAGCAAGGAGACTTAATGTGCAATGTTAGCAATAGCTAAAAAGCTCCTTTCATGATTTGTGGCCTGATGATATGGATTTAAACAATCCTTCTATATCTGTTCATACTCATGGTCTAGGTGATTATGGGAGAGTTGTTTATTGATGAGCAAGCACAGTGTTTGCTGTGTTTCTGAGACAACTCCCACACACACTTAGGGGTCATCATTCCATTTTAGAAGGTGTATTATTGAGAACTGGGAGATGGATCAGCATTTAAAGTATTTGACATGCAAATGAAAGGGCCCAGGTTCACACTCTGGGATCTCACACAAAATATGGCAGGTGGGTGTGGCAGTGGCCTCTAATTCCACCCCAGGAAGACAGAGTCTGGCACTCCCCAGAGCAAGCTGGGTGGGAAGACTAGCTGTGATGGTGCAGTCTGTTGAGTTAGACACTTGGACACAAAATAAGAAAATGGAAGAACTATCAAGGCTGATTCCCAGTGGTTTAGATTCCCATCACTCAGGTAAAAGTTGGGAGTAGTTTGTGCACCTGTAAACCCAGTGGTCTTAAATAAGAGATCATACATAGGAGAATATTTGGAGCACATGGACATCCACTGTAGCTGAAATGACAACCTTCAGGCTCAGTGGCAGACCCCGTCTACAAACAAACAAATAAAAGGTTAAGAGAAATAGAGGAAGAACTAAAAGGTTGACCTCTGGCCTCCACAGGTACATATATACATGTATATGCATCCAATCATACACAGGAACACACACACACAAAACTGATAGAGTAATTTACAAAACTAAAGACTAGCAGAAGAATGCTAGTGTACATATAAACTGTTATGATATAAAATTCTGCAAAATAGATATTTGAATAATTTTGTTACCTCAATAAATGCTGGAAAGGCAGGCATGATAATGCATTATTTTATTTTTCTTTTAATTGTTGCCTATGAAATAAAATGAATTAACTAATATATATTGCTTTCATTCAATCTTAAGAAAATGAAAACATAGCTTTGTATTTCTGAAGATCATTGGCAAGTATGTGTATGGCTCCCCATATATATCACTCACTAGCTAGTTTGTATTTACAATTGTATTTCTTTATATTTGTTCTACATTCAAATATAATAATCTTTTATATTTTATAGTATTATGCCTGCCTCAAACATTTTAGAAATTGTATCATATGCAATATTACTTTTTTACCCACCGATTTTCTTGCTGTACCATATATTTTTCTATTTGAACTGTTTGGTTTTAACAAAGACTTCGGAAAGTTTCTTTTTGATATGGGCTAATAGTTGATATTTCATTGGGTTTGCATTATTTATTTTTCTCACTATTGTTACAAAATATCTAACAGAAGCAATGTAAGGAAAAAAGGATTTAATATGATTCATGGTCACTGGGAAATTTCAGTCCATCATGGCAGCAAAGGCATGTTGAGATTCATGGTGGCAGGAGCATGCCATTGGTTTCCCTCACACATTGACATACAGGAATCAGTGAGAACTAGACCAGAATTAGGGATAGGTGCCACCCTCATTGTCTTCCCCACTGATTAACCTTTGTTAGTTTGGTTCCACATACCAAAGATTCCACGAGCATCCAAAACAGCACCATTCTTTGGTTTGGGACCAAATATTCAAATATATAAGCCTGTGGAGGACATTCAAACTGTAACACTTTTAATGTTTAGTATGAATCAAGTAAGTTTCCAGTAGTAAAATTAACAAACGAAGTAAAATATTTGATGCAAGCTGTCAAAAGTTTACAAAAATACAATCGACCCAGCAAGCCTCCCGCCCAGGATGAGAATCACTCCTGGTCCTCCATCCCAGGTAAGTTCCACCAGCAGCCAGGTTGCCACTCATTCCAGCTCCTCCCACCAGCCACCCTGAGCAACACCGAAGTTGCTTAGGGTTTGCCTGGGCCAAGCCACAGGTCCCAGCCCCTTTGTCCCACTCACCCGCTGGCCCTGGACAGGACTTGCTCCGGGTCCTCCAATCCAAGTAATTGCTACCAGCACCCAGTCATTCCTCCCAGCTCCTCCCACCAGCCAGCCTGAGAAGGCACTGCTCCAGGCGGGGAAGACCCCTGAGCCAAACCCCAGGTCCCAGTTTATCTGCACCCGCCTTCAGCACCTGTGCCCTTTCCCTGCCCTCCCAGGACGTGGACACAGTTGAGTGAGGACACACTGCACCCTAGGTAAACAACCCCTGCTCAACCACAAGCCTCAGGTAACCCACTTATCCCAGATTCTCTCACCAGCCAGTCAGAGCAGGCGCTGCTCCAGGCCTGGAAGGACCCTTGGGGCACACCCTAGGTCTCTAGGTTAATTGTGAACATGTCCAGCACCTCTGCCCTTTCCAGGCCCGGGATGCTTCTGCAGTCCAGCCAGGATAGACTGTGCCCCAGCCCAAGAAGGACTCACTGCTCATCAGAATTCAAGAGAGTCCAAAGAAGACCCAAACAAAGCTCTATGGGTCAAAGGCTAACATCTCAAATCCTCTAAATTCATTCTATCACAAGGGAGAGATTCTCCATATCCAGCCCAAAGATAAGTAAACTCCCCTTTTTATCATCCTGTTCCTTTCAATTATTAGTTACTGTAGAGTAACTTTTCCATATAGCTACCCCCAAAACATATACAACTTCAGGGACTATACTACACACCCTCACATATCACCAAAGTAATAAATCATAAAAGTCCACTACCCTACTGATATTCACCTCCTGTCCACCACCTGTACTAATTATCTAATAGCCTCATCTAGGAAATAACAATAATAACAAGCATAAACAACACCAAGACAAACACTAGTAATAACTGCCCAAGAGTAGTGACACCAACTAATTCAGTTCAGTCAAAAGCATACAGAAATTGAAATAAGGTCTTAAGAGATAAAACAACAATGCCAAACTCAAAGTGAAAATCCATGAGAAACAAAACCCAAGAAACCAAATTTCCCACTGAAAGAATTAACCCCATAATGATAGACTCTAACCAGAACAAATCCATAGAAAATAGCCAAGAAAGCCTGACCCAAGTTAACAACTTTCAAAGTATGAAAATCACCATGATCAATACTATGAAAGAGGAAATCTGGGAGTCAAATAACCACATCAACCACTTTGAAGAGGAACACAACAGACACTTGGAGGAGTTGGGAAAAACAGTTCAAGAAACAAAAATAAGCATAGAGCAGTTAAAACAGACTCAAGCAGAGTTTAAAACTGAACTAAAAGACAAGTCGTTCTAAACCCAGAACTTAACAGAGAGTCTTATCAGCAGAACAAATGAAGCAGAAAATAGAATTTCAACCCTTGAAGACAAAGTGGGAGTATGAACCAACTCAATGGAAGAGGTTGTTAAAGGCAAAAAGATACTTGAGAGAAATATTCAAGAGATATGGGATACCCTGAAGAAGCCTAACATGGGCATTCATGGAATACCAGAGCAAGAATCCCAAAATATCACAGCTGAGGAAATTTTTTAAATTATCATAAGAGAAAACTTCCCTCATCTAAAGAATGAGAGACCCATCCATATACAAGAGACATTCCACACCTCAAACAGATATGACCAAAATAGAAAATCGCCATGGCAAAAAATAATCAAAACACTCCACATTTAAGACAAAGGAAAGGTACTGAGAGCTTCAAGGAAAAAAACAAGTCACTTTTAAAGGTAAACCTATTAAAATAACAAATGACATCTCAATGGAATCAGTAAAAGCAAGAAGAGCTTGGAGAGATGTACTTCAAGTATTAAATGAGCAAAAAATGTCATCCCTGGCTGATATACCCGGCAAAACTATTCATCATGATCAAGGGAGAAAGAAAAGTTTTCCAGCACAAAGAAAACTTGAAGGCTTACATATCTATCAAACCCAGGCCTTCAAAGAATGTTAGAAATGACATTCAAGCTTGAAGAAATAAACAAGTGTATCCAAGAAGAAGAAGCCAAATAATACACTTACAAAAGCCACGAAACATAAAAAAGTCTGAATTAAAAATAATTTCTCCATTATAACATTAAATATCAATGGAATTAATTCACCAATCAAGAGACACAGATTACAAAGTGGGATTAAAAATCACAACCCATCAATCTGCTGCCTGCAGGAAACTCACCACAAAAGATAGGCACATCCTAAAAATACAAGGCTAGTCCAAAATTCTGCAAGCTAATGGAACCAGGAAACAGGCAGGGGTGGCCATTATACTATTAGACAAAGTGGACTTCAAACCAAAAAAAATCATAAGAGACACAGATGGATACTACATTTTAGTCACAGGTACAATTCACCAGGAAGATCTCACAATACTGAACATATATGCACCTAATATGGGCCCCTCCATATTCATTAAGCAAATCTTTCAGCATCTAAATCAAAAATCTAACCCAAAACAATAATTCTTGGTGATTTAGATACAGCCCTCCCAACATGGGATACATCAACAGGTTAAAAGCTTAACAGAGACTGCTGATAAGACTTTCTGTTAAGTTATGGGTTGAGAATAATTTGTCTTTTAGTTCAGTTTTAAGTCTGGAACTTAACTAAACGCTTAATGAAATGGACCTTACAGATCTCTATAGAACTTTTCATCCACCCACCAAAGAATACATATTTTTCTCAGCAGCACATGGAACTTTTACCAAAATAGATAACAATTAGGGTACAAAACAAATCTCCACATATAAAGGAAAGTTGAAATTCTAGTCTGTACCCTATCAGACCACCATGGTCTAAAGCTTGACATCCACAACACAATAAACAACAGAAAATACACTAAATCCTGGAAACTTAATACTATGATGCTGAATGAGAATTGGATTCAGGAGAAATTAAAAAGGAAATTTAAGATTTCCTGGAAGTGAATGATAATGAATATAAAACTAATCAAAATCTTTGGGACACAATGAAAGCTGTCCTAAGATGTAAATTCACAGCTCTTAATGCCTACATAAAAAAATGAATACATCACAAATAAATAACAATGCGACTTAAAGCTTTAGAGACACTAGAACAATCTGATCCCAAAAGCAGTAAAAGACAGGAGATTACCAAAAAATAGGGGAGAAATATCTGAAATCAAGATTAGGAAAATGATACAGAGAATCAACTAGTCAAAAAACTGGTTCTTTGAAAAAATCAATAAGATTGATACACTCCTAGCTAAATTAACCAAAAGCAAGAGAGAGAAAACCCAAATTAACAAAATTAGAAATGAAAATGGAGTCATCACTACTGATACCCAAGAAATTCAGTATTATAACATCATATTTCAAAAACATATGCAGTGAAATTTGACAACACAAAAGAGATGGATGAATTCCTAAGTAAACACAACTTACCTAATTTTTTTTAAACTTTTTTTTATTATTATTTATTCAACTGTGTGCATATGCGTGTGTATGTGCGTGCGCGTGTGTGTCTGTGTGTGTGTGTGTGTATGTGTAGAACCACGGACAAATTTGCGAACCACCATGGACGCCTCCACCTCCTTCTGCCCCGGGATTCACAGGCTCCGCCCTACCAGGATCAGAAGCGCAGGCCGCCCCCGCTTCTGCCTGGCGTCTATACGTGGGATCTGGGATCCGAACTCAGGACCTTCCGCCTTCAAGGCGGAGGCTTAACCCCTGAGCCACCTCTCCAGCCCACAACTTACCTAATTTGAATCAGGCAATTATGAATTATTTAAATAGTACCTATACCATATGAGGAAATCAATGAAGTAATCTCGAATCTTCCCACCAAAAAATGTCCTGGACCAGATGGATTCAGCACAGAGTGCTACCAGACATTTAAAGAGCTAATAACTCCAATATTCCTTACACAGTTCCAGGAAATAGCAAAGGAACACTACCAGATCTTTCTATGAAGCTATTGTTGTCTTAATCCCAAAACCTAATAAAGATACATTTAAAAAGAAAAATATAGACCAATCTATTTGATGAACACAGATGCAAAAATTCTCAACTAAATCTTAGAAAATCAGATTCAAAAACATACCGAAAAGATCACTCATGGGGATCAAGTAGGCTTTATCTCAGGCACACAAGGTTGGTCAAACAATAAATGTAATTCACCATATAAATAAGTCCAAAATTCAAGACCACATGATACTTTCAGTAGATACAGAAAAAGCTTTTGACAAGATCCAATACACCTTTATTATCAAAAAGTTAGAGACAGTTGGAATGGAAGGAACCTTTATCAATATAATAAAACCTGTATACAAGAAAACAGCAAGAACTATACTCAATGAGGAAAAGCTTGAAGCATTCCTACTTTGATCGGGAACTAGACAAGGCTGTCCACTCTCACCACTTCAATTCAATATTGTACTCAAAGTCTTAACTGAAGCCATAAGACAAGAAAGGTAGATAAAAGGAATTTAAATTGGCAAGGAAGAAGTCAATTTATCTCTATTTGCAGATGACATGATATTATACCTGAGTGATCCCATAAACTCCCCCACGAACCTCCTGGAACTAATACAGGAATGCAACAGGGTAGCAAGATTCAAAATAAAACTCAAAAATCAATGGCCTTCCTATACATCCAGAATGAAAGAAGTGAAAAAGCCCCGAGAGAAACAATCCCATTTACTATACACCCTAAAAAAATGAAATATCTTGGTATAAACCTAATCAAGGAAGTAAGTGACCTTTACAATGAAAATTTTAAAACCCTAAAGAAAGAAATTGCAGAAGACACCAGAAGGTTGAAAGTCCTCCCATGTTCCTGGATTGGCAGAATCAACATCATAAAAATGAACCTCCTATCAAAGGAAACATACAGATTCAATGCTATATCAATTAAAATTCCAGTGTAATTCTTTGGAGAAGTTGATCAAATAATCTCAAAACTCATATGGAGGCACTAAAGACCCAGAATAGCAAAAACAATCCTGAGTAACAAAAACACTGCTGGAGGTATCACCATGCCAAAACTTAGTCTATACTGCAAATCCATAGTTATAAAAACAGCCTGGTATTGGCTCCAAAATATACATACAGTTCAGTGGATAAGGGTTGAAGACCCAGATATAAGCCCACACAATTACAGGCATTTAATCTTTGACAAAGTGCCCCAAAAATTCCAATGGAAAAAGAACAGCATCTTCAGCAAATGGTGCAGGTAAAACTGGTTATCTACATGCAGAAGATTAAAATTTGACCCGTATTTGTCACCATGTACAAGGCTTAATTCCAAATAAATCTAGGATCTCAATATAAGACCAGAGACTATGAAAACCTTAGTTGAAAGGGTATGGAATTCCATCAAGCTAATTGGAACAAGCCAACAGTTCCTAATCAGAAATCCAATACCACAGTCAATACAATCAACACTCAACAGATAGGATCATATGAAATTAAAAAGCTTCTGTTCAGATAAACTTGAACACAAAGGCAACCTACAGAATGGGAGAAAATCTTCACTAACCACATATCTGATAAAATGCTATTATCCAGAGTGCACAAAGAACTTAGAAAACTAAACACCAAGGAAACAAATGGCCCACTTAAGAAATCGTCCTTGGAACTTAAAAGAAACTTTATCAGAGATAAGATTGAAATGTCTAACAAATATCTTAAAAAATACTTCACATCCTTAGCTATCAAAACCTCCCTGTTATATCATCTCACCCCAATCAGGATGGCAAAAATCCACAATACAAACAATGCCAAATGCTGGAGAGGATGTGGAGAGAGGGGAACTTTCCTACATTGATGGTGGAATTTAGGTTTATACAACCACTCTGGCGAGCCATCTGGTGATTCTTAAAAAAGTTGAAGATTGAAATGCCATATGACCCTTCCTTTCCACTTTTGGGAATAACCCCCCATATAGCAAACATTGACCTCGATAGCACAAGCATGACCATGTTCATACCAGCACTGTTTACAATAGCAAAGTCATGGTATCAACCCAAATGCCCAACAGTTGAAGAGTAGATAAGATAAATGTTGGGGTTGGGGATTTAGTTCAGTGGTAGAGTGCTTGCCTAACAAGCGCGAGGTCCTGGGTTCAGTCCCCAGCACCGAAAACAAAAAAAAAAGAAGATAAATGTGATACATTTGTACAATGGAATACGACTCAGCCATCAAAAATGATGAATTAATGAAATTTGCCAGGAAATGGAATGAATTAGAAAAAAATTATATTGAGTGAAGTATCTCAGACACAGAAAATTAAGCACCATATGTACCCCCTAATAGGTGGATCCTAGTACCAAACCCACTTAGAGACATACTCAAAGATAAATCTCTGTAATACCTATAGTAATTGCAAAGATTATAAGCAGGGAGAGAAGCAGAAGGAGGGCCCTGCCAGCAACAAGGAGAGAGGGGCTCATGCTTCAGGAGGGAAAATAGGCCACCATCAAGGACTGCAAGTAAGTAATGAGACATCCAGTTGGGCTTGTAGACTCTTCTTACTGGTCACTTGCATCTGATGGGATATTATTTCTGCAGAAAGGGAAAGTATAGAGTCTGGCAGATAGAAGGTAACCATCCTGCTCATTGGACACTGACCCCTCATCCCACACCAGTTTCCTATTCTTATTCCATCTACCTTTGAATTTACTCTTATAATAAGACAATTTTAACAGCATTTTATCTCTGGCCAGGGGGTGATTTCCAATACCCATCAGGATGGAGTCAAGGGTGGTGCAGGAGCAGCAAAACTGGAAAAAAAAATCAACAAACCATAATTCAAAATATTGGAGACTACATTAACAACCTGGAATCAGGCCACCCTAATCTCTCCCCATCCTAAAACTCAATGAAATTTGTGGAAGAGGGGACAGTAAGATTGTGAGAGCCTGAAGATGGGGAGGAACAACGATATGCAAGATACTCCATGCAAGTTAGAGCTGAAGTAAGCACAATAGGACTTTGCTTGATCTGCGCAATTACCAACATATCATTGAACCCCCAAAATAGTCTAACATGGATCACAGGCACTACAATCCTTAGAGGCAAGGGATTAACAGCTACAATAGTGATCCTATATTAAAGGGGAAAACAAAAAAAAGAGCTTTAAGCAATGCCACTGAGTTCTTACATCTTATCAGAGAGGAGGACCCACAGGGAAGTTTGACAGACACACTAAAGGATGCTCCACGAATGGGGGGGAGTGTGCACTGGGAGAAAAGGATGGGGGGGGGAAGGAAAGGGAAATAGTGGGAGGGAGCAAGGGGATCCAGGGATGGGTCAAGGGAGGGATGGGAATGGGGTACTTATCAACTTTGTATGAGTGGAATAAATAAATAAATAAATAAAAATACAATCGACATGCTCTACATAAAAGCTTCAAAAACAAATTTGTCTCAGAATTTTTAAATTGATTTAGCAAATTTACTGTTTGGTTTCCAATGTTTGGTTTTTTTCTAACGGTGAAGTTTATTACTTTCCTTCCTATTTTTTTTAAAATAAGGTTAAACCTTATTGTCTTCTAGTTTTGTGAAAGATGTATTTTAACCAACAGAACCTTTCCCATTGTTCACAGTTGTCTTTTGTATGATAAACTTAATGCGCTTGCTACTATATGCTAAATATATTGCTAAATGCTGTTACTTTAGAAAAGTAAAATGTATCCTAATTAGATTTTATTACTTTAGTTTCTTTCCATGTTAAACTTTAGTGCTTCCCTGAGTTATAATAGAATACAAAGCAGATTACATTGTTAGTCTAAGAAAATGAAAATTAATTTCAACTTGGTCAGGGCATGGTGGCCTATTTGCATTACATAATTATTTAAATGAAATGTCCCAAAATATGTTCAGAATT
Source organism: Typhlomys cinereus (assembly GCA_023101885.1). Lineage (NCBI taxonomy): Eukaryota > Metazoa > Chordata > Mammalia > Rodentia > Platacanthomyidae > Typhlomys > Typhlomys cinereus. The sequence continues at coordinate 43,872 of JALPQD010000397.1, forward strand.
AAGATGTCTCTTTAAAGTTTTGATTTTAATTCTTGTAAAAGTAAATTTAGGATTCTGAAATTTTCTACAAGCTATCTGGAAATTAATAAAATTTCCATTAGGCAAACATGAAATTTCCATATTATTGGTCTTTGGATTGAGTTAAAGGGATGATCTGTCAATGAAATGCTCACCTCTACAGCCTGGGTATGGTACTGTGTACCTATAATCCCAGTACTGGGGTTATAGAGACAAGACTTGCTAACCAGCTAGTCTAGCTGAATCTATGAAGTTCAGTTTAATGAGAGAGACTGTTTCAAAAAAATAAGGTAAAGGGAAATGAAGAAAGTATTCCCATGAATGCACACATGCAAATGAACATGTGTATACACACAAATGTGAACACACACACACAGAAATAGGGGGGCCCAAGCATAGTTACATGTGCTTACCAACACCATAGAAAGGGGATTATTTTTTGCACATTATCATATAATTATCGTATATATTATTGGTACAATTGTAGTCCCAGAAGATTGCCATATGCTAGAAAGATCCCTGAAATCACAAAATCCTAGAACACCAGATGTGCAAAGAACTGTACAGACCATTATAGCAGCAAGTCTTCATATTAGATAAAGAGATTTAAGTACAAGGAGGGGAATTGGTTTTACAAAAGCCTGAACTAATTAGACTACAGTTGATTTGGCATTAAAGTCACAAGTCCCTTGATTTAAACCCAGAGAAACATGGAGAAATGATTTTAAAAAATTGGTCTTGGACTAGAGAGATGGCTCAGAGGTTAAGCCTCTGTCTTGCAAGCAAAAATCTGTGGCTCAGTTCAGATCCCAGATTCCAGGCCAGGTAGAAATGGCAGTAGCCTATACTTCTGGTCCTGGAAAGCAGAGCCTATAAAATTCCAGAGAACAGCAAAGTGGAGGTAGCACAATCCAGAGTGATTCCCAGGGCCATTCTTGGGCCTTCACAGATACCCACATTGCCTTCTGATACACACACGCATACACACACATACACACACACACACACACACACACACACACACACACACACACAAGAAATTTAGTCTCCATGTGGTCTCTGCAATTGAACATGGATGCACATGGGTATCAATGTTTTAAAAAATCAAAAAAAAAATCCTCTTTTTGGGGTTTCATGTGCTAAAAAAGAAAAAAGCCCCACTAAGGGAAGTTCTCAAGAATGTTGTTGGTTGACAAAAGGGTTGAAAACTCTGATCTTAATCCAACAACAGTTGACACAGAAATAGATTGAAGAGAATCATATTGGACAACGAAGGTTCAAATATGTAATGCAGCAGCTGTCTTTGACATGTCTGGTTGATTCCAAGTTCTCATGGAGGTGCTGTTCAGCAACTAGACTTTGTAACTGTCATAGTTAGATACAGGTATTGACAATTTACAGCTTGAGCTCTGGACAAAGTTGTGAAGAATTAGTATTTGAATCAAGGTCTGAGTCAGCCTACAGGAAACTGATTGATAGAGAATGACCAACCCATGGTCAGTAAGGCTAGTACTTGGGCAGGTGAATAAAATGGAGGGAACTGGTTAAGGAGGTTGGCATCCTTTGATACACTTGGCCAGACATAATAATCTAGCAAGTGATGATTGTCCCTCTCTCACCCTCTCTCAGTTCTGTAAATGTAATGTGGCCAGTTCTCTCCACCTTTAGTGTTAGTATGATCTCTCCTGCCAAGCTGGACTAAGAGATGTGGCCAGACAAATGTAAGAAAGAATAAAATCTCTTTGGTACCCACCTTAAGCCAAGTGGTCGTGAATTTCTCTGCAACAGCCATGAAAGCCATTTCTGTTCAAGAGTCTGTCATTTCCAGTGAAACTGCATCCTCTTTCACATCCAATGAAAAAGAGATTTCTGGGTTTCTTCATGGGCAGAACTGAATCACTATAAGTCCTTATTGCCTGAGTTGGTGCATGTGATGCAACTCGCAAGCAAAAGGAATTTCCTAGTCATGGAATCTCATGGTCCAAAGCCCAGGCTGCCTTGAGATCTGACAACTGGTGTTGGCCCTTAAGCAGTTTGACCAAGACCATCTGATTGTATGCTGCTTATCTGACAAGTATACCCCAGACCTCCTTCAAGGTTATGAAATTGGCTTTCAGGACACAGAGAACCAAGCCTCTTGCTCCTTGGAACAATCCAGCAATGAAGCCATCTCAGATGGTCATCGGGTGCATGGCAGCTGGTGGCACTGAGAAGGACTTTCTTACATGGAATATGAAATCAAAATATCTTCTGTCATACAAGTTTTCAAACTGAGTTCTTGCTTTGGGGACAGAAAAATCAATGAAATTATATTTGGGATAGTTGTATTTGATGCACTATTTGAAAAAAAGACATAATAGGTATTATGCAAAGACATTTGTTTTAAAGATCTTCTTTATTATGGAAAAAGCTTTTTAAAAATCTTTTATCTCATACACAAATATAATGGACATATGATATTTTTGAAATTTAATTCCTGGTCCTTTTCCCCCATGCTCTTCCTAATATAACCTTTTTCCTTCCCTGCCAGCATCTCTCCTATTTGTATGTTTTTAACCACTGGGTTTCATGTGGGTTGTCTTTGATGGCACATGCCTCAGTACTTACTGGAGCATGAGTCATGGATCAGTGCCTATGACTAAAAAAGCACCCTGCATTTCCTACCCATTAACATTAGACCTCATCAGTCTCTCAGGCAGGCACGGGGCCTCCTGAGATCTTTCAACTTTCCATGGTGAAATACTGGTAGGAATATTCTAGGGAAAAAACACACACACACACACACGTATCATGTATTTGTGGATGCAACAGCCCTGTAATGTCCAGAGATTAATGTCTGCTTTTACTCCATGTGCTCTTAAGTCTATCACTATCTTACAGTTCCCTTTTCCACAGTGTTCCCTGAATCTTGGAGCAAAGGGCAGATTAGATGGGCCAAGCAATCCACAGTCACTTATTTTCTTCACTTTGACCCTTAAGATCTTTTCAGTGCTTAAAAAAATCTGAAATTGAAAGTGCTACAAGCATATAATGTTGTTGGGGTGAGGACATAGCTCAGTGGTTGATCTTCTCCCCCATATGTACTCCTCCACTGTCACCATTCTGACCATTGATTTATAAAATCATACAGATGTGAATCATCTAAAATAATTTCAATTCTTACTTGGTGAAAGGGCAGTTTGAAGAGCCAAGTTTAGATCCTATCACAACCCACACACACAACACAACTTCTTTGAGAGTCAGAGAAGGAAGGATTGCTGGACTTGCTAGAGGCCCAGCTTTAGGGGTAATGAGGGATCCATTTCAAGGGAGTATGAATGACAAAGGGTAACACCCTATGTCCTGTGGTAAAAGATGAGGCTCATTTAAGGTGCCCTGAATTCACTGTTGCTGCATGGTGTCATTGCTGTGTTAAGATCACTCCATTTCAAAGTTCATCAGCAACAGTGAAAGAAGAATGTCCATATCATAAGTCAAAGATGTTGTCTGTGGACTTTCTCATTCACTTGGTGATGTTGAAGTGTATTGGGAACCCTGAAAACTGCAGAGGGATAGAACATGGATAAATGAGACCCTTTATGCTTCTTGCCCTCCTTGGTCCTAGTGTGGGTATGTGCTCTCTCTTCAAGCTGGACTGAGAACTGTAACCAGGCTGTTGTAAGGAAATAAACCCCTTGTTTCCTTATGCTGTTCCATGGTCATTTATCAGCAACTGTGCAGATAAACTGCAACAACGGGTCTCAGAGAAAATGTAACTGGAAATTGATTGAGCTTCGCAAACATGTATGACTGTCCTCTGTGGGTTATCTTTTCCCTTTAACTTAAGCCTTCCCTCTAGGAGGGAAGAAAATGTAACTGGAAATTGATTGAGCTTCGCAAACATGAAAAGAAATCCTTGATTGTTGAGTTGTGTACAAGTGTCACAAGTAACAGCTATGAAAATGTCTCCTCTAATCCTGGGAGATGCTGATGTGGCTTGTTGGTTTCTTAGTCCAGTATTTGCCCATCAATCAATTTTCTCTCAAACTGGCAGGGACATAGTGCTATCGCAATCTGAAAATGTGTCAAATGTGGATGAATAAAATACTCAGTATTTAAACATTTCTTGACTTTAAAATTCACATGATTTTGACACGGATCATAGAAGCATGCAGTCATTTGTTCAAGAGATGCATGCAAGGAAGATTGGATATGTTTCTACAAAGGACACAGTGGCTAGCCTTGCAAGGTGTTGCTCTATTTAATGAAAGAACAGCTAGCTGTGGTCTTATACACTTGTAACTTAAGTGGTTAAGAGATAGAAGTAGCCAGATTGCCCATTAGAAGCCATCCTGGGATACAGAGTGAGTGTCAGGAGCATAGACTACATTGAAAGACTCTTTTCTAAAAACCAAACCCAATCAACAATGACCAGGAAAGAAAGATGTGAGAAACTGAGAAAAATAAGTTTTCTGATCGCTGAAGGAAATGAGCTAGGCATATCCTCATACACTTTGTCTGTATGGATTTTATAGACATTAGATTTTTTTTTACTCTGTTTAAATATCAAATGTGAGTTGAAAGATCAGTTGTCTGTGGTTTACAGGATTACTAATGCACTAAAAATTAAAGAAATGTGGCATATCTCTGAAATGAATCTTTTTCTTCATCTCAGTCCATGTTTTTTTAACATTTTTATTATTATTTCCGCTCATACAAACTTAATAGGTAGACCAGTTCCCTCCCGCACTCTTCTCCCCTTGAACCCCCTGCTCCCCTTTCCTCCCTCCCCTTCTCCCAGTGCCTCCCCCAGAGAGTCCTTTATTGTGTATGCCTAACTCTCCTCTTGGTCCTCCTCTCCGATGACATACAAGGACCCAGTGGCATTTCCCTTAACCCTTTCTTGAGTTCCCCTTAAGCATAGGAACACTACAGTGGCTGTCAATCCCTTGCCTCCAATCTTGGTGCCTTTAGCTGATGCTAGACTTTGTGAGGTCAATTGTGTGTTGGACATTGCGCAGGGCATGCAAAGTCCTATTATGATTGCTTCAGCCCTAACTCGTGTAGAGAATCTTCAGATCATTGCTTCTCTCATCCTTTTGCTCTTACAATCTTACCACCCCCTCTTCCGCAAATGTCCCTGAGCTTCACAATGGGAGGAGATTAGGCTGGCTTAGTTCTATGTGGTTGATATAGAGTCTCTGAAGTTCTGGATTGTGGTTTGTTGATTTTCTTTTGCAGTTTTGCTGCTCCTGCCATGCCCTTCACTCCATCCTGATGGGCACTGTATGTCACCCCCTGGTCAGAGACAGAAAGCTGTTAAACTGGAGTCTTGTTATAATACCCCATTCAAGGGTAGATGTAATAAAAGCAGGAAACCTCGGTGAGGGAGGGGTCAGTCACCCATTTGCAAAATGATCACCTTTCATCTGCCAGACTATGTGCCCTCCCCTTCTGGTGCGATCATATCCCCTCATTCGTACATGATCAGGAACGAACGTCTGTGAACTTATCCAGGTGTCACATTACTTACTTGCATTCCTTGGAGGCCGATTTTCTCTGCTGTAACATGGTCCCCTCTCTCCTTGTGTCTGGTGTGGCCCTCCAACCCCATCCCTCCTGTTCACAATCCTTGCAATTACTGTATTACATAGGTTTACTTTTGAGTGTCTCAATGTGGGCTGGGTGAGTTTGGTACTAGGAGCCACCTATTAGGGAGTACATACGGCGCTTAACTTTCTGGGTTTGGGATACTTCACTTAATATAATTCTTTCTAATGACATCAAATTCCAGTAATTCATCATTTTTGATGGCTGAATGTTTTTGATTACTTAAATTACCTCAAGAATTTTTGGCAAATGTATATTTCTAATAAGCAGCAAATTGCTACTTTCAGAGTCATATTGGACCATATACATATATTATTATATATGCATAAAATTTTGCTATCATCACAATGTCTTCATTGAATTTAAATATTTAACAATAGGGCCACCAAAATAGTTCAGCTGGTAAAGACTCCTGTGTGCAAGTTGATGACTTGGATTTTATCCCTGAAGCCCACATGATAGAAGAAAATCAACTTTCAAAAGTTGGTTGTCCTGTGACTACCACATGAATGCTATGAATTCTCTCTCCCACTTCTCTCTCCATAAATAATATTAAATATTTATCATTTAAAATACATGGATACTATTGTATTTTCATAGTCTAAATAAACTCTTACGTTTCTGCTCATTTGAAAGACTACACCTTCATTGTGTAGCTCAGTGGGACAGCATTTGCCTGTCTCAGTAATTACAAAATCAAACAAAAACTAATAATTCTCATAAGGAAGAAAAGGAAGATGCTTTCCTCAATGGTGTACCCACTGATCTGTGATATTTTCTGGAACATGAACCATGTCAGGCACATGTCACCAAAGACAAACTAGATGAAGCACAGTAGGCCACACAAGTGAAAAGACTTGGTAATAGCTGAGTATGAACAGGGGAGGTTGTGATAGTTAAGCCTGGGTGTCAACTTGACACAGCCGGTATTAACTAAGATGGGCTAAGACCACTTCTGTTAAGGATCAACTGAGACCACTTGATAGGATTGTACCCACCCTAGATTCTATCAGAATCTCCAAAGCTCTCATAGGATCCTTTCAGTACTCCATCATATAAAAAGGAGCCTCCAAAGTGAACAGATGCCTTATTGCAGCTGTGCTAGGAATCGCTCTTCCTTCTGGCTGCCTGGTTTCTTTGACCCTCTACCCTTCCAACCTCCAAATCATCATCACCTGGACTAAAGACTCTAGGAATTCTTCAGCCTTCAGCCATCATTGGACTACCTCAGCTACTGGCAGCCATCGTTGGGCTACCATGGCCATACTGTAAGCTGACTCAATACATTCCCTGTATTATAATCATTGTGTTGATTCTGCATCTCTAGAGAGCCTGACTAATATAGATTGTGGTACCAGAAGTGGGATGGTTCTAGAGAAACAGAATTGTAAAAATGAATTTTGCTAGCAAATTTGGTGACATCTGGAGTTGGCTCTCCAGTGCAATCAAACCACCAACTATTAAAGACTGCCCTGGGAGTAAGGAGAAAGTTAATGTTTGGAGTGAACTGTTCCGAGAATTGGTGAAAATAGGTGTGTTGGATAGTCCAGATTCACCTCTTATGAGGAGTGAGGAGCTTAGTGATTCAATATATACAACTTTTGAAAATATGAGTAAAAATAAGGAAAACAATGATGCTGGTTGGTTATTACTGGCATCTCTCGATAAAATAAAAAATGAGAAGGAAAACCTCAGACATGAAAATATCCAACTCAGAAAGCATGTAAAGAATCTGGGGGTTTCTAAATGTGACCCAGAAGCAACTCCAGAAAGGAAAGACTTTAGAGGTGAAATTGCTCAGCTCCAAATGCACATAAACAAGTTAGAAGTTTCTAAATGTGCCTTAGAAGAGAATCTTCTCTCCTGTAGCAATAGGGCTCAAATTGAAGAAAATCAAACCCTAACCTTGATTATTAGATTGGCTGAGTTACAATGTAAATTAAAATCCCATTCTCAAAAGGTGTCTGCAGTTAAAGTTAAAGCACTGATTGGCAAAGAGTGGGATCCTGAAAAGTGGGATGCTGATGTGTGGGAAGACCAAACTGATGATGAGGACTAGGATGTTGAACCCTCAAATTCTGATGCATTTATTCACCCTGAGGAAATGGTCTCCCCACCCCCACCCTCTAAGAATTGCTATCTCCATCTTTGCCTGAGGGAATTACTCATGATTTGTCTGATAAAAAAGCAAAGACTTTGCCTCAAGAAAATGCTGATGTTATGGCATGCCCACCTGTGATTGCTTCCAGGCCTATAACTAAGCTTAAGGTTAAACAGGCTCTTAAAAGTGAAATAGAAAGTATGGTCCATGAGGAGGCCTGCTATACTCCTAGAGAACTCCATAACTTTTCTAACACATTTAAGCAGAGGTCTGGGGAATAGCCCTGGGAATGGATTGTAAGGCTGGTGTCATACTGGTGTGGAAATGTGCTGAATATATGTGAAAATGTGCTGATGTAAAAATGTGACGACTATATGTGAAAGGAATGTGACAACTGTGATGACAAACTATAATGTGAACTTTACTCGAACCTTGTATGGCGCCACACCTGCATCCCATTTACTTGCTGACTTTTCAGTTAACCCCCTGCCACTTCTAATTACCACATCTGTGTCCTGTTTACACACTGACCTTTCGGTTGACCTCAACTTAACGATCTTGTAAATATGTGACCACCATGATGCAGGAAGTAAATCTAAAGATAGAGCTTACAGGTACACCCGCCCCACCTTCCCCTATAAAAACCCTTAGAAAAACTAGCCCAGGGCCACTCTGTTTTGCTGTACAGAATGACCCCATCGCGCATTGGATCAATAAACCTCTTGCTTTTGCATCGACCCTGGGTCTTCTAGTTCCTTTGGATATGGTCCCACAGCCTGTCGGAACTCCAGTTCCAACATCTTGGTGCATTGGCCGGGAATCTGGGACCTCCCCCGAAGGAATACAAGAGGAAAACGTGAGCTCACTGTGAGTGTTTGGTGTCTGTCTCGTCTGCCTTGGTGTCATGTTGTCTGTTCTTGTGCGCTTCTATTAGGTGTCTTTTGTCAGTGAAGTTTTTCGTGAGCTTCTTTCTGTTTGGTGTGTTTACTTGGTCTGTTTTGTTTTCTGTTTGACTTGTGTTCGGTGTGTTTGTGTTTGCCTTTTCTTGTCACCAGCAGTCAGGTTCATCTGTGGAGTTTCGGAGAAACTCATCTGTGGAGTCTTGATGTGTGGGTCAGAGTCCCACCGACTCATCTGTGGGCTGCAGCAGCGGGTAGACGTGCTGACACACCGCGAACTAGGAAACGGGGACGCCCCAAGTTCTGGTTTTGTCTGAGTGAAAGGGCCCTTAAGGTCCCTTTCCATCTGAGTGAGAGGGCCCGTGAGGTCCCTTTCCGTCTGAGTGGGAGGGCCCGTAAGGATCCTCCCTTTGTCTGAGGCTGCCTGCTTCCTGGAGCCGCTGCTGTGACAGGATTGTGGCATTCTCGTGCCAGGCGTTTGTGTCTTTGTCTGGTCTGTTTACTCTGTTCTCTTGCCGTTTTCGTTCATTGTAACAGGATTGTGGCATTCTCGACCAGGATGTTTGTCTAATTTGTTGCATTGTGGGTGTTACCATTGTCTTTATTGTACTTGGACTGACACCTTTTCTCTTCCCTGACTGATTTCAATATAGGACAGACTATTTCTACCCCTTTATCTCTGACTCTAAATCACTACACTGAAGTTAAGGCTAGAGGACATAATTTGTCTGTGGATGTCAGGAAAGGAAACTGGCAGGTTTCCTGTGGCTCAAAGTGGCCGGCCTTCCAGGCCAGTCAGCCTCCTGGGGGATGAAGTTTACCACCCTCTGTTCTGGTGAATGGCCCACTTTCTAGGGTGGCAAATGTTTGTTTTAAGAAAGCTTGATTTAAGCCTCTGCCCCCTGCACTGGGGGGACCATAAAAACTGTTTGTTGTTCTTTGTACTTTGCCTATGATGATAAAGGGTTATTCTAAAAAGTTATAACTTGCTTGGTTTCCTACATTTCCTATATTATATGTTTTATGTTTCAAAATAACAAAGCTATGGCCACTTCAAATTATTGCACGCTTATAATTACATCTTGGATTTTTTGACTCTTTATTATTTGGCATGCTCAATTTAAATGCACGTGCACACTTAAGAACAACATAAAAGGCCTGAGTACGTACTGACCAAAATATTTTGATTTATCTTGATTTCTATGAAGCTTCACAAAAGATGATATTGTGTTTTTACCTAGGATCTGATAACATCACTTTTGCAATTCCTTTAAAAGTTTGTTTTCCCATGTGTAATACCAACACATCTAACAGCCAGAAAGAAAAACTGATTTCTGAGAAATTCATTGGAATTTCTTCATTCTCCTGGTATGTATGAGCTCCCTTCCTTGGGGACAAGTCTGCTTTCTAATGCCAGGTGTACTCCTGTGTTCTGCTACAATCTTGCTAACTTAATTTGGATATAATGTTTTTAAGATGAGTTCTACTGTTATTGCCTCTTTCATAGGACATTTCTTAAAGGATATCTAATGTGAAAACATTAGGAAACCATCAAGTAAGAAAAAATATATGGGAGAAGGGGGTTCGGGGGAGGAGGGGGGAGGGAGGAAACTGGTAAAAAATTTTAAAATGTATAATTAAATTTTTAATAAAAAAAATATATATATAATACTTAGATGTAAAGAAGGTTTATGGGATAAATTATGTTACTTAAAAGGTTAAAGTATGAACAGGAGATAAATGAGTTGGTTACTTACAAAGAACGTTAAAGTATGTTATAAAGGTTTGTGGAATGTTAGGTTTATGAGAAGACTAAAAATTAGAGATGATGGTTAAAAGAAATGTCATACATTATGCTTCTTCCATATTATAAAAGAAAAAACATTGAGAAAAATTAAACTTCATGTATTCAAATGTATTTCAATTGTTTGTTTTGATTAAATAAGAACTTGGTTACTAGGACTTATAGCCTCCCTGGCAGGGGCCTCATCTGCCCCCTCGGAAATGAGTTCCCAGAGAGCAAGTCTCTGCTCAGCATCAGACCAACCGGAGGAACCGAGGCCCCGCCCGCTGATGCCACTTCAGCTGCAGCTTGGAGCAGACTTAAGGCCAGCTGTTAAACAACCTCTGCTCACCTTTTGGAGCAGGCCTCTCCTGGAGGGGGAAGGAAAGGGCACCTACAAAATGGGGGAGGGAATGTTTTAACCTCTGTATGAATGTGTGAGTGAATGTCGGCCTGAGGTGGAAAACCTGTAACACCTCTGGCTCGAGTTTGTAGTCCCACAGCAAGATCCCTAAGATCTCTCAAAGCCACAGGATTCGATTGGGCCAGTTTTGCGTTTCCATGGTGATAACATATGGTCTAGGGTGGGATCGGATTAGCATCCAATCGCAAGTCACGAAACCACTGAACCCACTATGGCCAAGTTATCACCCATGACTCTGCAAAGAGTGTGGCCAGACTGGTACTTGAATGATCTCTCCTGGAGGGATTCCCAACCTTTGTCTGTCTGCCTCGTGTGGTGGGGAATCAATATGACTCTAGCTCCCCAGGCAAAGGGGGAGGGTCCCAGCCGCCTGAACCAAAAATAAGCCCAGCTGAGCTGAGAGAGGGGGCTGGGCTACCCGCGCCTCCAGACCTGCAGGTCAGGGAGGGGCCAGAAAAGGTGCCTGGATGGACAGTTCTTTTCACCGAGATTTGTCCCTACTCGTGGGGGAGGGGCTGCGCATTCCAGGGGCTGGAAAAAAATGCAAGTGAACAACTGGGGAGCGGGACAGGTCTGGGGAGTGCGACTGGGACTGGTCACCAGTATCCAGACTTAGCTCCCTTCAAGAGGGAACGGGGCGCAGACGGGCTGGACGAGAGCTCTTCCCCGCTCACCCTCACCAAAATTTCTTCCAAACCAGCACTCTGGTACACTGGTCCCTATCAGGCTAAAGCAGGGAATCCAGAGCTGGAGCCCAAGTGTACTGAGAACCTAGATACAGAGGGCAATCTGCCTGCAGTATGGTATCCCTGGGAAGCAAAGAAATTAAAGAGGACAACATAGAAAAAACTAGGTAAAGGTCCCACTGAAGTGCCAATAGCAGACATTGTACAAAAACCTGGAGAGCCCCCACCCTCACCCCCAGCACGTACCAGGAAGAGAAAAGTGCCATCAATCACTACTACTCAGGGAGGTTGAGGAAGGCTAGTGCAAATTCCTCAGTTCCCTGTACAGGCAGATAGGGACTGTCTCTGTGTTTATCTAAGCGTGATTTAAAACAGCTTTTGTCCCTCATCCACTGAGGAGGGGACCACAAAAACTGTCTGTTGTTTTGTGTACTTTGCCTGTGATAAAAATAGGACAACTGATCTAGGACTTAATTTAAAAAAAAAAACAAAACAAAAGAAAAAAAAGAGCCACAAAACAAAGAAATCAAAACTTGACATTTGCCTAAAGAGATAGGTAGAAAATTAACAGGCATGCCCTAGCAGACCAACCCAGGACCCCTTCCGACAGGGGAGAGATAAAAAAGGATGCTTTGAATATGACCAGACTGGGCGCTTTGAGGCGGTTACAAGCACAGGAAGCTTTCATGTGGCCTATGTCCCAAACATGGGAATTTCCACTGGAGGAAAGGTTGCCCCCTGAACCCCAGGGCCCAGGGGTGGAACATCCTGGTGGAGATCAATGTAATGGCCTGAAGCTCATAGCTTCCCTCCGATGGGAAAAAGGAGTTCACAGCTGGTAACCAATGAAAGTCCAAAGTGCCAGGTTGAGCATCTCATGAGAACCTTGGGTTTAACATGCAAATGGGAAGCCTCTTTGTTTCTATGTTAATGGACTAGGGAGCACAAAATTCTAGTGCTCAACTTCCTTCCTAGGCTTTTGTCAACTTTTGATTTTACTAAAATGTCAATGATCAGGGAAGTGACAGGTTCACCAGTCACAAAGTAACTACAGAGAATCCTGATATGCTTAATAGTAATGTTATTTTAGGCATTCCTTTGTTTACATGCCTGAATGCCCAAATATTCTAGGTTTAGGCTTAATAGAATAAAATATTTTAGCACTGTTATAAAGTCATCCACGTGGTTCTGGTTTTAGATACACCAAAGATATTAAAAGAGAAAATCATGGATTACAAAAAATGCAAGATAACAGACAACAAAAGTCTACAGTTTAAAGACCCTAAATGCTACATCCTTATCCAACCATTCTGATAGATAAGATCCCAACTCAATAAGATATTATTTCAAGCAAACATTTTTCTGGAAAAAAGACATGGCTTTATTTAGGAGAAATTACTCATTTAATAATTATATTGCTTAAGCTCATGTTGGGACTTATAAAGTGTTGGGCACACATATAGTTAATTTTAAAATATATTCCTTACTGAAATCAAAAGGAGCTCAATCCCTCTCTGTATATTTTTACAAAAAAAAAATGCAGTCTCTGTTACAAGTATGTGGGCTCAGCCTCTTGGCTATCTGGTAGAACATTATAGACTGGCTAGATTTAAAAATACTGAGAGAATATTTCTGTTAAATGCCATTATCCTCAAGCAATGAGATAGGTTCTTGAAAAAAATGTCCTTCCTAAAAGTAAAGCTGTCACAGAAGTTTCAGTAAACGGGTCCAGATTCACTAAGCCAAGAGAGTTGTTTTTGTTCTCCATTCTGCTGACTCCTTGCCTCACCTGATCCAGGGGAGCCCTGGTCTCGAGGCTGCAGCTCTGGCCTGAGGTACCTAAGAAAGACAGTTTATGCCGTGGAGTTAAAGCCAGAGACATAGGTTGGCAAAAAGTTTAATAAAGTTTTCTCTTGTCCTAAAAGGTTGCCTAAAGTTAAACTCAGTGCTTGACAAAAAAAAAAAAAAAAAAAAAACAATGACAAACTTAAGGAGTAAACTAAAAAAAACAACAAAACTCCAAATGTAGCTCCAGAGTACCTCCATTAACAAATCAGTGCTGGCTTTTCATTTAGACCAGAGAAATGGTGCTACATCCCTTTGATCCCAAAAAGACTTATGTTGCTTTATTTTTCAGAACCCAAAAAGGAGAAAGGTCTCCTTGACTTTTACACCTTACAAACATGTTCTTTTACTAACTCCTGCTTGCTTGTACCTACAACAAGACTACTAAGCTTATTTAGTTTATCCCATGTGCCTTCCCAGTTATAATGGTTTATGTTATAGGCTTAAGTTATCTGTTCTGTCTCCTTTAGACCACCTTAAAATAATAATATCATCTGTCAAAGACCTAGACGATCCCAACATCACATAGATGAGGACCTAGATGACATCAGACCACTTCATCTCCACCGTCCGACTCAGCAGGAAGCAGTCAGAAAGAATCATCGACCCTTATCCCCAAAGTGGTCTGACTCCTCAAATAGGTTTATAAAAAAAATGAGACAGGATTAGAACATCCATGCTAGGATGGGTCTCTTAAGGTCTTTAAAGGTCTTTGGAATTCCTAAAGGCCATCCACCACTGCTGGGATCACCATGAAGGAACACTCCTGCTAAAAAAATGAGACCAAGAAACATCCTCCCAATTTTAAGATTAAAATTCCACCAAAAAAAGGGGGGGGGAAATGTGGAAATGTGCTGAATATATGTGAAAATGTGCTGATGTAAAAATGTGACGACTATATGTGAAAGGAATGTGACAACTGTGATGACAAACTGTAATGTGAACTTTACTGGAACCTTGTATGGTGCCACACCTGCATCCCACTTACTTGCTGACCCTTCAGTTAACCTCCTGCCACTTCTAATTACCACATCTGTGTCCTGTTTACACACTGACCTTTCGGTTGACCTCAACTTAACGATCTTGTAAATATGTGACCACCATGATGCAGGAAGTAAATCTAAACATAGAGCTTACAGGTACACCCGCCCCACCTTCCCCTATAAAAACCCTTAGAAAAACTAGCCCAGGGCCACTCTGCTTTGCTGTACAGAGTGACCCCATCACGCGTTGGATCAATAAACCTCTTGCTTTTGCATCGACCCTGGGTCTTCTAGTTCCTTTGGATATGGTCCCACAGCCAGTCGGAACTCCAGTTCCAACACTGGTGGAAAGAGTATAAAACTGGATAAAAGCGAGTTTACAGAAATGGGCCCATTGAGTAGAGATTCGAGGTATAACACTGCTACTCATAGAGTTAAAAATGGTGCCAAGAGTTTATTAGAGTGAGTAGCTGAAGTATTTATTAAAATTTTGCCTTCTGAGAAGGAACTAGAGATTCCAGATATTCCTTGTTTTAGTATTGATGATGGGATTAGGAGGCTCAGAGAAATTGGCATGCTTGACTGGATTTGTTCTTTAAAATTTAGTTCTCAATGGCAGAATCCAGATGACATACCTTTTACCAGGAACGTACTTAATAAATTGGTGAAGGAGCACCACCAAATATGAAGGCTCCTACCATTGCTCTTCTCCTTGTTCCAGAACTAATAATGGGAGATGCTGCCACCCAGTTGGAAGAAATAAATTCAATGGGCCTAGGTGGATCTAGGAGTAATGGGGGCCAAGTGGCAGCATTGAATCTCCAATGGCAAAATAAGCATACTAACCATAATGTACAGCATAGACAGAACAGTACTTATGAAGGTCTCACTCGCTGAGACCTTTGGCATTGACTAAAGGTCAACCATGGTGACCCCAAAAATAAAATAGATAAGAAGTCTACAAAGTTCTTATTTGACCTCTACAAACAGAAAAATTCTAACAGAGATGAAGGAAAAGCTGCCTTTAATCATCATAGCAGCAGAGAATCATGGCCTGTCAACCAATTTCCAGACTTGAACCTGTTTACAGATCCAGAACCCCTTGAATGAAGGGGAGGCTGGGTCCCTTTAAGGAAGGACCTTGGTACCATAGCAAAAAACTTTAATATTAGTCTTTCTCCTGTCCTTCCACAAAGGAACCTAAGGCCTTTCATTAGAGTAACGATGCATTGGGAGAAAGGAAATAATCAGACATTTTGGGGTGTACTAAATACTGGTTTGAGTTAACATTGATTCCAGGAGATTCTAAAAAGCATTGTGGCCCTCCAGTTAAAGTAGGGGCATATGGAGGTCAGGTAATTGATGGAGTTTTGGCTAATGTTCGACTCACAGTAGGTCCAGTAGGTCCCCAAACTCATCCCGTGGTTATTTCCCAGTGCCAAAATATATAATTGGTATAGATATACTTAGAAGTTGCAGAACCCCCACATTGGTTACTTGAAATGTGGGGTAAGAGCCATTATGTCTGGGAAGGCCAAATGGAAGCTTCTAGAATTGCCTTATCAAGAAACACAGTGAATCAGAAACAGTATCATATCCCTGGAGGAATTACAGAAATTAGTGCCTTCATAAAGGACTTGAAGAATGCAGGGGTAGTGGTTTCTACCACCTCTCCTTTTAACTCTCCCATTTGGCTTGTGCAGAAGACAGATCGATCATGGAGAATGACAGTCGATTATCGCAAATGTAATCAAATCATGACTCCCATTGCTGCTGCTGTATCAGATGTGGTTTTGTTGCTTGAGCAGATCAACACATCTTCTGGTACTTGATAGGCAGCCATTGATCTTGTAAATGCTTTTTTCTCCATACCTATTCATAAAAATCATCAGAAGCAATTTGCTTTCAGTTGGCAAGGCCAGCAGTATTCATTTACAGTGTTACCTCAAGGGTATAATAATTCTCCAGCCCTATGCCATAACTTGATTTGCAGAGATCTTCATTGCTTCTCTCTTCCACAAGGTATCACACTAGTCCAATATATAGATGTTATTTTGCTTTTTGGACCAAGTGAGCAGGAAGTAGCAAGCATTTTGGATTTGTTGGTAAGGAGCAACAGAGGATGGGAAATAAATCAAACCAAAATCCAAGGTCCTTCTAGTTCAGTAAAATTTTTAGGAGTTCAGTGGTGTTGAGCATGTAGAGATATCCCCTCTAAGGTAAAGGATAAGTTGTTGCACCTGGTCCCTCCCACCACTAAGAAAGAAGCACAACGTTTTGTGGGCCTGTTTGGATTTAGGAGGCAGTACATTCCTCACTTGGGTGTGTTATTTAGGCCCATATACCAAGTAACTCAGAAAGCTGTCAACTTTGAGTGGGGCCCAGAACAAGAGAAGGCTCTTCAGCAGGTTCAAGCTGCTGTACAGGCTGCCTTGCCACTTGGACCATATGATTCAGCAGACCCAATGGTATTGGAAGTATCTGTCACAGATAGAGATGCTATTTGGAATTTCTGGCAGGCTCCCATAGGTGAATCACAGAGGAGACCCTTGGGATTTTAGAACAAGGCCCTACCATCATCTGTGGAAAATTACTCTCCTTTTGAGAAACAACTCTTGGCTTCTTATTGGAGTTTAGTGGAAACTGAACATCTGACAATGGGTCACCAAGTTACCATGCGACCTGAGTTACTTATCATAAATTGGGTGTTATCTGACCCAGCAAGCCATAAAGGATGAGCACAGCAGCAATTTATTATTAAATGGAAATGGTATATACAAGACGAATTCATTGGTCTTACCATGTTCCCCATCATCCTGAAGCAGCTGGCTTGATAAAATGGTGGAATGGCCTTTTAAAGACACAATTACAGCCTCAATTAGGTGGTAATAGTCTGAAGAGACAGGGCCTGAGTGGGTCCTGAAAACACAAATAAGCTGCATGAAGAAATTGCCTATGGTTCCTTAGACCGTTGCAATGCCTGTCCCCAAGCATGCACCTATGGCCTCCTGGGGTATGCCCTATGATCAGCTGACTGAAGAAGAGAAGACTAGGGTCTGGTTCACAGATGGTTCTGCTCAATATTCAGATACTACCTAGAAGTGGACAGCTGCAGCACCACAACCTCTTTCTGCAACAATCTTGAAGGACACTGGAGAAGGGAAATCTTCCCAGTGGGCAGAACTTCAGGCAATGCACATGGTTGTACACTTTGCCTTGAAGGAAAAATGGCCAGATGTGCGACTGTATACTGATTCATGGGCTGTAGCCAATGGTTTGGCAAGATGGTCAGGGACTTGGAAGGAACATAATTGGAAAATTGATGAGAAAGACATCTGGGGAAGAAGCATATGGATAGATCTCTCCCAATGGGCAAAGGACACAAAGATATTTGTGTCTCATGTAAATGCTCATCAAAAGATGACATCGGCAGAAGAAACATTCAATAATCAGGTGGATTAGATGACCCATTCTGTGGATAGTCAGCCTCTTTCCCCAGCTATTCCTGTCATTGCCCAATGGGCCCATGAACAAAGTGGACATGGTGGCAGAGATGGAGGTTATACATGGGCTCAAAAACATGGACTTCCACTCACCAAGGCTGCTACAGGTGCTGTTGGGTGCCAAATCTGCCAGCAGCAGAGACCGATTTTAAGTCCCCGATATGGAGCCATTCCTCAGGGTGACCAATCAGCAACGTGGTGGCAGATTGACTACATTGGACCACTTCCAAGATAGAAAGGGCAGCGCTTTGTTCTTACTGGGATAGATACTTATTCTGGCTATGGATTTGCCTTTCCTGCACATCATGCTTCTGCCAAGACCACCATCTAGGGACTTACAGAATGTCTTATCCACCATCATGGAATTCCACACATCATTGCTTCTGACCAGGGAACTCATTTCACAGCTAAAGAAATACAGCAGTGGGCTGATGACTATGGAATTCATTGGTCTTACCATGTTCTCCATCATCCTGAAGCAGCTGGCTTGATAGAACAGTGGAATAGCCTTTTAAAGGCACAATTACAGCATCAATTAGGTGGTAATAGTCTGGAGGGATGGGGCAGAATTCTCCAGAAGACAGTATATGCCTTAAACCAACCTCCAATATATGGTACTGTGTCTCCTATAGCCAGGATTCATGGGTCCAGGAATCAAGGGGTGGAAACAGGAATAGCTCCTCTTACTATCACCCCAAGTAACCCATTAGGAAAATTTTTGCTTCCTGTTCCCACAAGCCTGTATTCTACTGGCTTAGAAGTTCTGGGCCCAGAGCAGGGAATGCTTCTGCCAGGAAACACAGCAACTATTCCTTTCAACTGGAAGCTGAGGCTTCCTCCTGATCATTTAGGACTTCTGATGCCCTTGAGCCAATAGGCTAAGAAAGGAATAACAGTGTTAGGAGGGGTGATTGACCCAGATCACCAAGGGGAAATTGGACTGGTTCTCCACAATGGTGGTAAAGATGAGTGTATCTAGAGTGCAGGAGATCCACTAAGACATCTCTTGGTGTTACCATGTCCAGTGATTAAGGGCAACACAGGAAGGAGAGTAAATGGTACAGATCCTCCAGGAATGAAGGTATGGGTACCCCCTCCAGAAAAAGAGCCAAGACCTGCGGAAGTGCTTGTTGAAGGTGAAGGAAATACAGAATGGGTAGTAGAAGAAGGTAGTTATAAATAGAACCCAAGGCCATGTAACCAGCTACAGAAATGAGGATTATAATTGCCATGAATGTTAAGAATAGATTTGTGCATGTGCACATACTCTAAGATATTTATGTTATGTAATATAATGTAATCTGTAGTTATGTGATGAAATGTTGTAATCTACGCTATGATATTGTGTTATGGGACACTAAAGACTAAGCATTTCTCAAGGGGCATTGTCATTAATTTTATAAAAATAATGCGTATGTGGTTGTATGTAGATAGCTATATTATGTTAGGCAGAATTATGACTCTTACTGTTTTAATTTAGAGATTTTTTTAATGACCTAAGGAAAGTTGTCGACCTAAGGAGTTGTGATAGTTAAGCCTTGACACAGCCGGTATTAACTAAGATGGGCTAAGACCACTTCTGTTAAGGATCAACTGAGACCACTTGATAGGATTGTACCCACCCTAGATTCTATCAGAATCTCCAAAGCTCTCATAGGATCCTTTCAGTACTCCATCATATAAAAAGGAGCCTCCAAAGTGAACAGATGCTTTATTGCAACTGTGCTAGGAATCACTCTTCCTTCTGGCCACCTGGTTTCTTTGACCCTCTACCCTTCCAACCCTCCAAATCATCATCACCTGGACTAAAGACTCTAGGAATTCTTCAGCCTTCAGCCATCATTGGACTACCTCAGCTACTGGCAGCCATCGTTGGGCTACCTTGGCCATACTGTAAGCCGACTCAATACATTCCCTATATTATATTCATCATGTTGATTCTGCATCTCTAGAGAACCTGACTAATATAGAGATGAAGAGTTGTCTGGGATAAAAGAGGAGGAACTAGGATTAAGGGGAACAAAAAAGAAAAATTAAAATAAAAATGTATTTAGGATAATAAAAATGGTTACAACATAATAAAGCAATAAAATTACATAATTTTAAGACTATAAAAAATTATAAAGGAAAAGACCAACTCAGCATTTCCTTCTGGAGGGCATTGTGCACCTCAAGCTGGTCCCAAACTCTTGTTAAACTTCCTGTTGTTTTCATTTATTTTACTGCTTTATGCATGATTGCAGTGAATTTATGATAGTATCACTCCTTAATTCCCAGTCCTATTTTTTTTTGCTTGAGTAGCCCACTGGGATTCATCTGGGTTGGCAATGTGATACAGTGTTTTTATAGATAAATCTGAATGGTATGTATCTCTGCAGGGCCTTTTTCCTGCTGTCTCATAGCTTCTTCTCCTGGTTTACAATACTGAGTATGGGATCCCTGTTGAAGAGTGGGCCCTAAACCCCATAGGAAGCTGATTTTCATCCTCTTTCTCAATGATTAGTATACATGCACACCACTCAGACTGGCTAAGACTTTGATGTTAAAGACTCCAAAAGTGATCATGAATTTAGAATGCTCATGGAATGCTCAGAGCCCTTGGCTCTGAGATGCAGACTGCTGGTGAATATGTGATAGAGAATGGAAAAGTCGTTCCAAATAAATTCAGTTTTCCATGTACACTATCTCTGAAGTAATGAAATTGTGCAATGGATCAGATTTGTAATAAAAATGTCCCTTAGCTTCCATTTCCTCAGCGACCAATTCTAGTTTGGTATGATGACAGCATACTTTGAAGAAAAAAAATCCAGACCTTTTTTTTAAGGAACAGATCTGGAAATGTCTGTTAGCTTTTGTCACTAATGGAACAATCTCAAGAAATGCATCTTTCGGAAAACTGGCAGGAGAAGAGCGTCCACTGTTAACATAATCTTGGGTTCAGCATAGCTGGTTTTTTCCCTTGGAAAACTCCAGCATAGGACTTGCTATTTTCCATGAATACCATGGGGAATACCAGGAATTTGGGGGGAAATTCATCCATATGCTGAGAGAGACATGTCAGGTGGAGAATGAATCGGAAAATTAGTTTAGACATATTGTCATGCTTTAAGACTCTCATGTGTTGTTTTTTTTTTTTTACTAAAAATAGCTTGAATTTTATATTTTAGAAAGAAAAACACATTGCATGAAGGAGTCTCATGGTTTTTATTTTGCAAAAGTAGACAAGTTTTATTTTCTGTAAGTCAAGAACGCACAAGCATTTTTCAGGGTTTTCTTTGTCCCAAGAGGTGTTTCTGCTCAGCTCAAACACAGAATGAAGGAAAGCAACAGGTAGAGCTGAAAGAACATAATTGCCCGGGGGTTCCAGCCCATGCCACTGTATCCTGCTTCTGAAGATCCAAACTCAGGTCTTCAGCTTTTCATGACAAGCATTTTGCCAAGTAAGCCAAAGGGGTCCAGTATCTCTTGAACCCTTTGGGTAGAATTTAAGTTGTGGGGGGGGGGGAGATAAAGTTTCTAAGAAGAAAGGGATACAAAATGAATTGGAAGGATTACTGATTCACTAAAAGTGATTTTGAAATGTGTTTACCACAAAAAATAAGTTAAGGATTTGAAGTGGTGGACACTAATTAGTATATGCTGTTAACAGCTGCCCTTATATTTATATACTTAATTTAGAGTAAAAGAAGGAAGGGAGACCCTTCCCCTCCGCTCCGCCGCCCATGACGCGCACGCGCACGCGGTCGCAGCCGGGCCTCACTCCATCGTGAACCAGGTAAGCTCGGTCCTCGCCCGTCCCCAGAGCTCCAGGCCTCCTGAGTGGACCCAGCTCCTCCCACCATCCAGCCGGAGCCACGCGCACAGGGCCTGGGAGGAGGACAGGGCACCCCCTCTGAGCCCGGCCCCGCCCTCGGGTGGCCCGGGTTTGAATAGCGCCCCGCTGACGCCCCATCCCCCCTTCCCCTCCACTCTGCCGCCCTGGACGCACGCCCGCGGTCCAGCCTGGCCTCACCTCGCTGCGACCCAGGTAAGCTCGGTCCCTGCCCGCCCCCAGAACCCCAGGCCAAATAATTCAGTTTAGTGAAAAACGCACAAAACTTAAAAGATCTTAAGAGTTAAAACGACAATGCCAAAGTCTAAGTGCAAATCCATGAGAAACAACACTCAAGTAAACAAATCTCCCACTGAAGGAATTAATCCCATAATGTTAGACTCCAACCAGAAAAACCCATGGAAAATGGCCAAGAAAGCCTGACCCAGGATAACGACCTTCAAAATATGATGATTACCATGTTCAATACTATGAAAGAGGAAATCAGGGAGGAATTAAATAATCGAATCAATCGCTTTGAGGAGGAACACAACAGACACAGGGAGGAGTTGAGAAAAACAGTGCAAGAATCAAAAACTGGCATAGAGCATTAAAGCAGACTCAAGCAGAGTTTAAAACTGAGCTAAAAGACAAGTTATCTTCAACCCAGAACTCCACAGAGAGTCTTATCAGCAGAACTAATGAAGCAGAAAACAGAATTTTAGATCTTGAAGATAAAGTGGGAGTATTAACCAGCTCAATGGAAGAGATTGTTAAAGCCAAAAAGATGCTTGAGAGAAATATCCAGGAGATATGGGACACCCTGAAGAAGCCCAACATGCATATTCATGGAATACCAGAGCAAGAATCTCAAAATACCACCCCTGAGGAAATTTTTCAAATGATCATTAAGGAAAACTTTCCTCATCTAAACAAAGACAGGCCCATCCATATACAAGAGGCATTCTGCACCCCAAATAGATATGACCAAAACAGAAGCTTGCCACGGCAAATAATAGTCAAAACACTCCACATTCAAGATAAAGAATTGGTGCTGAGAGCTTCAAGGGAGAAAAAACAAGTCACTTTTAAAGGTAAACCTATTTAAATAACAAATGACTTCTCAATGGAAACACTAAAAGCAAGAAGAGCTTGGAGAGACATACTTCAAGTATTGAATGAGCAAAAATGTCAACCTAGGCTGATTTACCTTGCAAAACTATCAGTCATGATCGAGGGAGAAAGAAAAATCTTCCAGCACAAAGACAACTTGAAGGGATACATGTCCACCAAACCAGGCCTTCAAAAAATGCTACAAATGATACTCAAGCTTGAAGAAAAAAACAGGCATATCCAAGAGAGCAGAAGGCAAGTATAACACCATTAAAAGCGAAGCAATACACCTATAAAAACTACTAAACATAATAAATGTCTGGAATCAAAAATAGTTTCAGCATTATAACACTAAAAGTTAATGGAATTAACTCACCAATCAAGAGACACAGATTACAAACTTGGATTAAAAATCACAATCCATCAATCTGCTGCCTGCAGGAAACCCATCTCACTACAAAATATAGGCACGCTCTAAAAATAAAAGGCTGGTCAACAATTCTACAAGCTAATGGAAGCAGAAAAGAGGCAGGGGTAGCCATTATGCTATCAGACCAAGTGGACTTCGAACCAAGGAAAATTATAAGAGACACGGATGGATACTACATTTTAGTCACAGGTACAATTCACCAGGAAGACTTCACAATACTGAACATATATGCACCCAATACGGGCCCCTCCACATTCATTAAGAAAACCCTACAGCGTCTAAAGCAAGAAATCAACCCCCAAACGATAATTCTTGGGGACTTCAACACCGCCCTCTCAACATGGGATAGATCAACAGGTCAAAAGCTTAACAAAGACACTTTGGGCCTTAATCAAACCCTTAAAGAAATGGACCTTACAGATCTCTATCGAACTTTTTACCCACGCACCAAAGAATACACATTTTTCTTAGCAGCACACAGAACATTCTCCAAAATAGATCACATACTGGGCCACAAAACGAATCTACACATGTACAAAAAAGTTGAAATTCTAACCTGTGCCCTGTCAGACCACCATGGCCTAAAGCTGGACATCCACAACACATCAAACAAGAGAAAATACACTAACTCCTGGAAACTTAACAATATGATGCTGAATGAGAACTGGATTCAGGAAGAAAATAAAAAGGAAATTCAAGATTTCCTGAAAGCAAATGATAATGAAAATACAACTTACCAAAATCTCTGGGACACAACGAAAGCTGTTCTAAGAGGTAAATTTATAGCTCTTAATGCCTACATCAAAAAAATGGAAACGTCAGAAATAAACAACTTAACAATGCAGCTTAAAGCTTTAGAGAAACTAGAGCAATCTGATCCCAAAAGTAGTAGAAGACAGGAGATTAGCAAACTAAGGGGAGAAATATCTGAAATCGAGATTAAGAAAACGATAGAAAAAATCAACCAGTCAAAAAGCTGGTTCTTTGAAAGAATCAGTAAGATTGATACACCCCTAGCTAAATTAACCAAAAGCAAGAGAGAGAAAACCCAAATTAACAAAATTAGAAATGAACATGGAGTCATCACTATTGGTACCCAAGAAATCCAGAAAATTATAACATCAATTTCAAAAGCTTATACTCTGTGAAGTTTGACAACACAAAAGAAATGAATGAATTTCTAAGTAAACACAATTTACCTAAATTGAATCAGGAAGTTGTGAATTATTTAAATAGTCCTATAACATATAAAGAAATTGAAGAAGTAATCTGGAATCTTCCCACCAAAAAATGTCCTGGACCAGATGGATTCAGCACAGAGTTCTACCAGACATTTAAGGAGTTAATAACACCAGTACTCCTTAAACTGTTCCATCAAATAGCAAAGGAAGGAACACTACCAAATTTCTTCTATGAAACTAATATCATCTTAATCCCAAAACTAATAAAGATACACTTAAAAAAGGAAACTATAGGCCAATCTCTTTGATAAACACAGATGCAAAGATTGTCAACAAAGTCCTAGCAAATCGGATTCAAAAACATATTAAAAAGATCATTCACGGGGACCAAGTAGGATTCATCCCCGGCACCCCACAAGGTTGGTTCAACATATGCAAATCAATAAATGTAATTCATTATATATAACAGTCCAAAGTCCAAGACGACATGATACTCTTGATAGATGCAGAAAAAGCTTTTGACAAGATCCAACAGCCTTTTATGATCAAAACGCTAGAGA
The DNA here is from genome assembly GCA_023101885.1 of Typhlomys cinereus. NCBI lineage: Eukaryota > Metazoa > Chordata > Mammalia > Rodentia > Platacanthomyidae > Typhlomys > Typhlomys cinereus. The sequence continues at coordinate 68,798 of JALPQD010000397.1, forward strand.
CAGTAGGAATGGAAGGAACCTTTATCAATATAATAAAAGTTGTACACAATAAGCCCACCACAAGGATTATACTCAATGGGAAAAACTGGAACAAGTCCCACTTCAACCAGGAAAGAGACAAGGCTGTCCACTCTCACCACTTCTATTCAATACTGTACCTGTACCTGTACTGTCTTAGCTGAAGCCATAAGTCAAGAAAGGGACATAAAAGGGATTCAAATCAGCAAGGAAGAAGTCAAGCTATCACTAACTGTAGATGACATGATCTTATACCTGTGGGATACGAAAAACTCCACCAGGAAGCACCTGGAACTAATTGAGAAGTTCAGCCAGGTAGCAGGATACAAAATAAATGTACAAAACAGTGGCCTTCCTATATGCCCAGAATGAAAGAAGTGAAAAAGCCCTGAGAGAAACAATGCCATTTACTGTAGCCCCTAAAAAAATGAAATACCTTGGTATAAATCTAACCAGGGAGGTAAAAGACCTTTACAATGAAAACTTTAAAACCCTAAAGAAAGAAATAGCAGAAGACACCAGAAGGTAGAAAGACCTCCCATGTTCCTGGATTGGCAGAATCAACATCGTAAAAATGACCATCCTACCAAAGGTAATATACAGATTCAATGCTATAATAATTAAAATCCCAAGGCAATTCTTTAAAGAAGTTGACCAAACAATCTCAAAATTCATATGGAGGCACAAAAGACCCAGGATAGCAAAAACAATACTGAGTAACAAAAATACTGCTGGAGGTGTCACCATACCAAAGCTTAGTCTATACTACAAATCCATACTTGTAAAAACAGCCTGGTGTTGGCTCCAAATTAAACACACAAATCAATGGACAAGGATTGAAGACCCAGATATAAGCTCACAAAATTACAGCCATTTGATATTTTACAAATTAAATGGAAAAAGAACAGCATCTTCAACAAATGGTACTGCAACACTGGATCTCCATATGCAGAAGATTAGAACTGGACCCGTACTTGTCACCATGTACAAGACTTAATTCCAAATGGATCAAAGACCTTGATATAAGGCCAGAGACTATATAAACCATAAGTGAAAGGGTAGGGAACTCCCCCGAGATGAATTGGTCTAGGCCAACAGTTCCTGCACAAACATCCAATGGCACAGTCACTGCTACCAACTCTCAGCAGTTGGGATCTTGTGAAATTAAAGAGCTTCTATTCAGATGAAGAGATTGTAATAGGAGCTAAAAGGAAACCCACAGAATGGGAGAAAATCTTCACTAACCACACATCTGATAGAGCTCTGCTGTCCAGAGTGCACAAAGAACTTAGAAAACTAAACACCAAGGAAACCAATGGCCCAATTAAAAAATGGGCCCTGGAACTTAAAAGAAACTTTATCAGGTATGAAATTAAAATGTTGTACAAATATCTTAAAAAATGTTCCACATCCTTAGCCATCAGGGAAATGCAAATCAAAACTTCCCTGAGATATCATCTTACCCAGGTCAGGATAGCATAAATCCACAATACAAACAACAACAAATGCTGGAGAGGATGTGGGGAAAGGAGAACTCTCCTACATTGCTGGTGGGAATGCAGGCTCATAGAGGCACTCTGTTGAGCCATTTGGAGATTGTTAAAGAAATTAAAGATTGAAATGCTATATGACCCTGAGATTCCACTTTTGGGAATAACGCCCATACAGCAAAAATTCACCTCGGTAGCACAAGCACTACCATGTTCATAGCAGCACTGTTTACAATAGCAAAGTCATGGAATCAACCCAAATGTCCAACAGTTGAGGAGCAGATAAGGAAAATGTGGTAAATCTATACAATGGAGTACTACTCAGCCATCAAAAATGATGAATTAATGGAATTTGCTGGGACGTGGATGAAATTAGAAACAATTATACTGAATGAAGTATCCCAGACACAGAAAATTAAGCACCGTATATACTCCCTAATAGGTAGCTCCTAGTACCAAACCCACTTAGAGACACTCAAAGATAAATCTCTGTAATACCTACAGTAATTGCAAAGATTATGAACAGGAGGGATGGGGAAGGAGGGACACACCAGTAACAAGGAGAGAGGGGACCATGTTACAGCAGAGCAAATAGGCCACCTTCAAGGACTGCAAGTAAGTAATGAGACATCTGGTTAATTTCACAGTTTCCTTTCTGATCATTTACAATTGATGGGGTATGATCTCACCAGAAGGGGAGGTCATATAGTCTGGTAGATAGAAAGTAACCTTTTCACAAATGGGTGATTGAACTCTCTCTCACCACGGTTTCCTACTTTTATTACATCTACCTTTGAATATACTCTTATAACAAGACTCTAATTCAACAAGTTTTTAATCCCTAGCCATCGGGTGATATCCAACACCCATCAGGATGGAGTGAAGAGCATTTCAGGAGCAGAAAAACTGAAAAAAAATAACAAATCAACAAACCATAATCCAGAACATAAGAGACTCTATATCAACCACATAGAACTAGACCAACCTAATCTCTCCCCATCCTGAAGCTCAGGGAAATTTGCGGAAGAGGGGGCAGTAAGATTGTAAGAGCACAAGGTGGGAGGAGCAATGATATGCAAGATACTCCACCCAAGTTAGGGCCAAAGCAATCATATTTGGACTTTGCATGCCCTGCGCAATATCCAACATACTATTGACCCCACAAAGTCTAGCGTTTGCTAAAGGCACAAGGATCCTTGGCGGCAAGGGATTGACAGCCACAGTAATGTTCCTATGCTTAAAGGGAACACAGGAAATGGTTCTGGGAAATGCCACTGGGTCCTTGCACCTCATCCGAGAGGAGGACCTAGAGGGGAGAGTTTGGCATGCTCATTAAAGGATGCTCGGGGGATGGGAGGGGGAGGTATTGGAGGATGGGTAGGGAAGGGGGATAGAAGGGGGAGGGGAGGAGGGCATGGGGGGTTGGGGAGTGGAGGGAGGGAAGGGACTGGTGTGCCTGTTAAGTTTGTATGAGTGGAAATAAAAAGAATAAAAATAAAAAAAATGAAAATGGATTTACCAGTACTGATACCTAAGTAATTCAGAGTATTATAATATTATATTTCAAGAACATACTCTGTGAAATTTGACAACACAAAAGAAATAGATGAATTCCTAAGTAAGCACAACTTATCTAAATTGAATCAGGAAGTTGTGAATTATTTAAATAGTCCTATAACATGAGGAAATCAATGTAGTAATCTCGAATCTTCCCACCAAAAAATGTCCTGGACCAGATGGATTCAGCAAAGAGCTCTACCAGACATTTAAGGAGCTAATGACACCAATACTCAAACTTTTTCATCAAATAGCAAAGTAAGGAACACTACCAGATTCTTTCTATGAAGCTAATATTGTCTTAATCCCAAAACCTAATAAAAATACACTTAAAAAAGAAAACTATAGGTAATCTCTTTGATGAACACAGATCCAAAGATACTGTGACCTTTGTAAGATTGCCGTGGTCTCTATAACCACTATAAGCTACGACCACTGTTTGCACTCTATGAAGATTATGAGTTCTCTGTGATCACTGTGTGCTATGAATATTGTGAGCGGTCTATGATGACTATGAACACTGTACGAGCACTGTGAGCTCTCTATGACCACTGTAAGCTCTCTGACCACTATGAGCTCTGTACTAACACTATGAGCTATGGCCACTATGTGCTCTTTATGACCACTGTATGCTATGACCACTCTGAACTCTACATGACCACTGTGAGTTTTCTATGACTACTCTGAGGTAGGAAGAGTATAAACTCTATATGTCCTCTCTATGACCTCGTTGAGCCCATTATGGCCACGGTCAGCTCTCTATGATGACTGCAAACTCCTATGAATACTGAGAACTCTAGGAGCTATGATCACTGTGAGCTTCCCATATTTATCATGAGCTCTGTATGGCCACTATGAGATTTGGCCACTGTGAGCTCTCTATGAGCACTATGATGTATGACTACTGTGAGCTCTTTATGATTACTATGTGTTGTGAACACTGTGAGCTCACCATGACCATTGGAAAGTCTCTATGACTACTGTGACCACTTTTTGACAACTTTGAAATCTCTATTACTACCGTGACCTCTCTATCACCACTGTAATTTCTTTGTGGGCACTATGACATATGACCACATTAAGCTCTCTATTCTGAATGTGAGCTCTCAATGACCATTTTGAGCCATCTATAAACACCATCTATAAGCTATGACCACTATGAGCTATGACTACTATGATCTCTTTATGATCTCTCTGAGCTATGAACACTCTGAGCTCTCAATGTCCATTATTAGCTCTCTATGATCACTGCTTACAATGACCATTGTGAGTTCTTTAATGAACATTATTAGCTCTCTATGACTCCTGTGAGCTATGACCACAGTGAGCTCTGTATAACCACTAAGAGCTATGATCACTGTGAGCTCTTTATGACCACTATTAGATCTCTATGACCCCCTTGCACTTTCTATCATCACTGCGAGTTCACTTTGACCAGTATGAGCTCTCTGTGACTATTGTGAACTCTCTAAGACAACTGTGAACTCCAAATGACTACAGTGACTTCTCTGACCACTATGAGCTATGACCACTATGAGTTCTCTATGAACACTGTGAGGTCTTTATGACACCGTGATTTCACCATGATGACTTTGATCTCTCTATGAGCACCATGACCTATGACTATTGTAAGCACTCTATGACTACTATTAGCTCTAAATGACTACTTTTATTCTATGATAACTGTGAATTCTCTATGACCATTATGAGCCCTCTATGATCACTGTGAGCTTTCTATAACAGCTATTAGCTCTCTATCATAAGTTTGAGATCTCTATAATTACTTTGCGCTAAGTTTGACTACTGTGACCTCTCAAGGGCTACTGTGAGCTCTTGAGGACTACTGAGAGCTATGGCCACTGTAAGATTTCTACAACAATTATGAGTTATCACCACAGTGAGCTCTCTTTGACCACTGTGAGCTCAGTTTGACCACTGTGAACTATCTATGACAACTATGATCTCTCTAAGATTACTATTAGCTATGACCACTTTGAGTTTTGCATGACCTGTGTGAGCTCACTTTGACCACTGTGAGTACTCTATGACCACTGTGGACTCTATCCATGAACACTATGTGGTAAGTCAACTGTTAGCTCTTTAGGACCATTATGAGCTATTACCACTGTGAATTCTCTATGACCATTATGAACTCTCTATGACTACTTTGTGCTATCATTACTGTGAGCTCTCTATGACCACTATTAGCTCTCTATGACTACTTGACACTCTCTATCAGCACTATGATCTATGACTACTATGAGCTTTCTGTGAAAACTATGAGTTCTCTGTGACCACTCTGAACTGTCTATTGCCACTGTGAGTTCTCTGTGACCACCATGAGCTCTATATGACCAGCATGAGCAAAATGTGTGAGATCATTATGACCACTGTAGCACTCTATGACCACTTTGATCTCTCTATGATGATTTTCTGTGTTCTAAGACAATTGTGAACTCTCTATGACCACTGTGAGTTTTCCATGAGCACTATGAGCTATGACAACTGTTAACTTTGTATGACCACTATGTGCTATGACAACTGTGCACTGTCTATAACTACTATGAGCTCTCTCTATGACCACTATGAACTATGACCAGTGTGAGCCCTTTATGACCACTATGAGCTATGACAACAGTGAACACTATATTTCCATTTTGAGTTCTCTGTTACTACTGTGAACTATAACCACAGTTAGTCCTGTATGACCACTATGAGCTAACACCATTATGAGCTTTCTGTGAATACTATGAGCTCTCTATGACTAGTATGAGCTATGACTGATGTGACTTCATTATGAACACTTTGAAGACTTTATGACTACTGTGAGCTCTCTTTGACCACTGTGAGTTATAACCACTGTGAATGCTCTATAACCTGAGCAGTTTGACCACTGTGAGCTCTCTGTGATGACTGTGAGCTCTCTATTACCACAGCCAGCTCTCTATGAGCACTGTAAGTTATGACCACTGTGAGCTCTCTATGACAATTTTGAGCTATGACCACTGTGAGCCTTCTTTGACCACTGTGAGTTCTCTATCACCTGTGTGTGCTCACTTTGACCACTGTGAGTACTCTAAGACCATTGTGACCTCTCTGTGACTACTGTGAGCTCTCCATGACCATTACAAGATATGACAAGTGTTAGTTCTCTATGACCACTATGAGCTATGACCACTGTGAATTCCCTAAGACCATTAAAGCTCTGTGTGACTACTGTGTGCTATCATCCCTGTGAGCTCTCTTTGACAACTTTTAGCTCTCTATGACTACTGTGAGCTCTCTATGAGTACTATGATCTATGACAGCTATGAGCTCTCTGTGAACACAATGAGTTTTCTATGACAACTGAACTCTCTATGACTACTTTGAGCTCTTTATGACCATCATGAGCTCTCTATGACTAGTGTGAGCTATGAAAAAATGTGAACTAAGTATAGTTACTCTGAGCTCTTTGTAACTACTATGAGCTCTCTATGATCACTGTGAGCTATGACCACTGTGAGCCCTTTATGACCAAGTAGAGCTATATCAACAATTTATGTTATCAGTCCTCTATGACAACTGTGAGCTATAATCACAGTTAGTTCTGTATGACAATTATGAGCTATGACTATTGTGAGCTCTCTTTGAACACTATGAGCTCTCTATGACTAGTATGAGCTATGACCAGTGTGACTTCACTATGAACACTTTGATCACTTTATTACCACTGTGAGCTGTTTATGACCGCTATGAGATATGAGAAATGGGAGTTCTCTATGATTACTTTGTGTTCTCTATGACTACTATGAGGTATAACCACTTTGAAGTATTTAGGAGAACTATGAGCTATGACCACCGTAAGCTCTCTATAGCCTCTGTGAGCTCTCTAACACCACTATGAGATAGGATGATTATGAGCACTCTATGACCACTATGAGCTATGACCATTGTAACTTCTCTGACAACTATGAGTTGTCTCTTACCACTCTGAACTATGGCAACTGTGAGCTGTCTATTACCACTGTGAGCTCTCTGTATCCAGTGTAAGCTCTCTATGATCACTGTGAACTCCTGATGACCAGTGTGAGCTCTCTGTGACCATTATAAACTATGACTTCTGTGTGCTCTCTATGACTACTATGAGATAGGATCACTGTAAACTGTCTATGACTACTATGAGATATTAACGCTTTAAGATCACTGTGACCTACATGAGTTCTTCTCTATGACCACTGTGAGCTCTCTATAACCCCTATGAACTTTGATCACTGTGATCTCTATATCCTCAAAATGAGCTCTCTATGACTATTATGAAATATGTCCCCTATGAGCTCTCTAATACCTCTGTTAGCTATGACCACATCAGCTTTCTATGTATGAGCACTTTGAGCTCTCTATGAGGAACATTACCTAAACCACCAAGCTCTTTACGAACACTATGAATTATGACACTGTGAGCCTTTTATGACAACTCTGTATTATGACCACTGTGAGATCTCTATAACCACTGTGAACTTTATATGAACATTATGACCTATGGCAACTTTGAGCTCTCTATGACTATTATGACCTCTGATAACTGTGAGCTCCCCTTAAGCTTGTGAGCTCTCTATGAGGAGTATGAGCACTCTGAACAATCTGAGCTTTCTGTGACCACTATGAGCTCTCTGTGAACACTGTGACAACTCTATGACCACTTTGAGCTCTCTATGATCACTTTAAGCTCACTTTGACTACAGTGAGCTCTCTATGATAACTGTGAGCTAGACCACTATTAGCTCTGTATAACAATTATGAGGTATGACCACTGTAAGCTCTCTTTGGCCACTGTAAGCTATGACCACCGTGAGCTCACATTAACCATGGTGAGCTCTGTGAGCTTACATTGACCATGGTGAGCTCTTTATGACCACTGTGAGCTCTCTATGATCGCTATGAAATATAGCCAGTATGAGTTCTCTGACAGCTGTGAGTTTCCTGTGACCACTGTGAGCTCTCTATGGCCACTAGAGATTTCTATCAGTACTATGAGCCATGACCACTATGACCTTTCTGTTATCTATGTGATCTATGAGCATGGTGGCCTCCCTATTACAACTTTGAGCAATCTATGAAAACTGTGAACTCTCTATGAAAATTGTGAGCTCTCTATGACCACTATGAGATCTCTATTATCACTATGATCTCTTTATGAGAACTATTAGCTATCTATGGCCACTGCGATTTCTCTATGACCAGTATAAACTATTACCACTGTTAGCTATCTATGACCATGGTGATCTCTCTATGACTGCTATGAGATATAACTAGTATGAGCTCTCTGTGATGACTGTGAGTTCTCTATGAGCTCTCTATGGCTACAAGAGATTTCTAACAGCACTAAAAGCTATGACCACTATGACCTCTCTGTTATCAATGTGATCTATGACCCATGATGATCTACGTATTACAACTTTGAGATATCTATGACAACTGTGAACTCTCTATGAAAATTGTGAGCTCTCTATGACCACTGTGAGCAATCTATGACCACTATGAGATCTCTATTACTACTATGAGCTCTCTAAGACAAGTGTGAGTGTGTTGTGACCACTTTTAGCTGTCTATGACCACTGTGATCTCTCTATGACCAGTATGAACTAGTACCACTGTTAGATATCTATGACCATGGTGAGCTCTCTATGACTACTATGAACTATGACTACTTTGGGCTCACTATGACCACTGTGAGTTATGGCCAGTGTGAAATTTCTATGCCTACTCTGAGCTTTGACCACCGTGAGCTCTCTATTACCATTATGAGCTCTGTATGAACATTGTGAGCTATGATCACTGTGAGCTCTCTATGACCTTTGTGAGCTGTCCATAACCACTGTGACCTCTTTATGGCCATTGTGACATCTGACCATTATGAACTCTGTGAATTCTCTGTGAGTGTTGGGAGCTATGGCCACTGTTAGGACTCTATGACTACTGTGAGTTATGACAACTATGAGCTCTCTATGACTATGTAATTACTATATGACCACTGTGAGTTCTCTGTGACCACTGTAAGCTATGAACACTGAGAGCTATGACAGTGAGCAAGCAGTCTATGAACACTATGAGCTCTCTATGGCCACTTTGAAATCTCTGACGACTGTGACTTCTCCATGACTACTTTAAACTATCTATGACCACACTGACCTATGGCCAATGTGAGCTCTCTAAGACCAGTATGAGCTTTGACCACTGTGAGCTCTCTATGACAACTATGAGCTATGACCACTGTGAGCTCTCTATGATCACTGTGAGCTCTCTATGATCACTGTGAGCTCTTTATGACCACTTTGACACTTTTCTTGACTGTGACCTCTCCATGACTACTATGCACTCTCTAGGTCTATGAGCTGTGACCACTGTGAGCTCTCTAGTACCAATATGAGTTCTCTGTGACTAGTATAATCTGATGCTGCAGACCAGAGTCGCGGCCTCGAGACCAGGGCTCCCCAGGACCAGGCGGAGAACAGAACACACGTGGCTCTCTCTCGTCCAAGTGTATCCTGAACCCATTTATTGAAACTTTCGTGACAACTTTTATACAGAAAATTTTGGGGTAAAGAATGTTGCATATACAATAGATAATCAGCAAAATCACCTTCAGGGTGAACCCTTTTTTCAAGAACCTAACCCATTGTTTCAGGGCAAAGGCACTTAACAGAAACATTCTCTCAGTATTTCCAAACTTATCTAATCTATAATGCTTCACCAGATAGCTATGGGGCTGAGCCCACATTTTAACTGCTTTTTTAAAGTACACAGAGGCAGAATGATCTCCTTTGGATTTTAGCAAGGAACATATTTTACAATTAACTATAGAAGTCCCCAACACCCCATAAAGTCCCAGCATGAGCTTTTGCTGTTGTCCTCTCCAGGTTGATACTCTCAGTCAGGCAGGTCGACATAGGCACCAGGCATGGCAGCAGGTTCTAACTTGGGAAGATGTATGCAGCTCATATAGTCTCTAGTATCCAAGCTTAAACTACATCTCTAAGGGGGCCTTGACTTGGATACTCAAGGCCCATAAGCTATAGCTGGTTCTGTCGATGGAACACTGAGGTATGCACTGAAGAAAACACTTAAGCAATATAATTATTAAAAGAATAATTTCTATAATAGCATGCTTCTATTCCTTTAATAGTAAAGTTGCTTATGTCTTCCTTTCAGGAATTCCAGAAGTGTATTGCTATCAGTTAGATGACCCATCTGTGAACCATGCATACTCCAAACCTGGGGTCCAGTCAGGCCCCATATGCCGAGGGTGTCTCTTTCGGGGTGGAGGCGATCATTGGTGGGAGTGCACTCCATGGTCTATCTCTGTGATTTCTCATAAGAGTGCTGTTTGCGATAGGAAAGACACGGCCCCCTTTGCTTCTGACATGGATTCTCCCAGTTTGGATTGCAAATACCATCTCCAGGGGCAGTCTTGGCATCTAGACTTTCTGGCATGATGGTCTCTTCCTTGGCCTTCAGCCAGGGTAAGAGGGTATCACAGTTTCTTTTAAGATTCCAGTGGACTGAGAGCATAGTCTTGTACTTCTGGAATTTCTGAGTTAGGTGGAACCACATAGGTGGGAATCTTACCCAACTTATGTTTTAAGATTCTAGAAGTTATTCTCTAATTTCCTTAAAATCAGTGCACACATTCTGGCTAACAAGTCTACTTATTGTAAATGACTAGACATGAAATTTCTATTTAGTATTTGACTGAAACTTAAAAAGCAGGCTTCTTCTCTAGAACAGAGAGCAGGAAGCTAGTTCAAAAAAATCTAAGAGCAGATAAAGGGCACTCCTAATTCCCAGAAGAATTCTTCCTGCCAGAGGCAAAACTTGAATTGTCCCAAAAAAACAAAACCTAGGTGAAGGGCACTCCTAATTCCCAGAATTCTTCCTGCCTGAGGCAAAACCCGAATTATCTAGGAGAGAGTGTCCAGCCCCTGTTCATGGGCGTTACTGTGACCTTCCTCAGGGGACAGGCTTTAGGTCTGAGCTGGGAAGAAACACCAAGGCCTGACAATTCCCATATTTTTCCTTATTTCTCTTAAATAAAGCCATGTCCTTATCCCAAAAACATGTTACTTTAAATCCATCTTTTCCAAACTGAGACATATTCTATCAGATAAGTTGGAGAGGGACGTGGCAATCCATGACAACTGTGAGCTCTCCATGACTACTGTGAGCTCTCTATGACCATTATATGCTCTGTATGACCATTGTGAGCTATGACCATTTGACCTATCCATGAGTTTTATGAGCTATGAACAATACGAGCTTCCTATAACAAATGTGAACTGACCTTCCTGAGCTCTGTATGACCACTGTGAAGTATGACAATTATGAGCTCTCTATGAAAACTGTGAAATCTCTGATGACTATGACCACACTATGACTACTTTGAGATCTCTATGACCACTGAGAGCTGTCTATGAGCAGTAAGAGCATGACAACTGTGAGTTCTCTATGAGCACTGTGAGCTCTCTATAATAAATATGAGCAATGAACCCTGTGTCCTCTCTATGATCACTATGAGGTAGGATCACTTTCATGACACTATGAACAAAGCTCTATGACTACTATGAGATATGATCACCGTGATAACACTATGAGCATTTTTAGCTCTCTATAACCACTATGAGCTCTCTATGAACACTATTATCTATGAGAACTATGAAGTCTCTATCACCACTATGAGTTCTCTATGAGCAGTATAAGCCATGATGACTGTGGGCTCTCTATGACCACTGTGAGCTCTCTATGGCCATTATGTGCTCCCTATGACCACTGTGAGCTATGACCATTATGTGCTCTTTGTGATCACTGTGACAACTCTGAGAACTGTAACATCTCTATGACCACTTTGAGTTCTCTATGATCACTGTGAGCTATGACCACTGTGAGCTCTCTATGACCACTGAGATTTCTCTATGACCAGTATGAGCTATGACCACTCTGAGCTCTCTATGACCACTGTTAGCTCTTTATGGCCACTGTTAGCTATGATCAGTGTGGGATCACTATGTACATTATTACCTCTATAACCACTGTGAGTTATGACCACTGTGAGCTATTTCCATTGTGAGTTCATGACCACTGTGAGCTGAGCTGTCCATAACGGTTGTGGGCTGTTTATGACCACTGGGAGCTATGACCATTATGTGCTCTAGATGAACACTGTGAGGTCTTATGACCACTATGAGCTCTCTATGAGCACTGTGAGCTCTCTATGAGCACTCTGAACTCTCTATGACCACTGGGAGATATGACTACTGTGAGCTCACTATGACCATTGTGAACTCTCTATGAACACTGAGGTCTCTATGATCACTTTAAAAATCTCTGATGATTGTGACCTCCCCATGACCACTTTGTGCTCTCTATGACTACTCTGAACTATAATCACTCTGAGCTCTCTAAGACCAGTATGAGTTATGAGCACTGTGAGCTCTCTATGACAATTATGAGTGTCATAGTTAGGCACAAGTTTCAACTTGAAAGTTGAAGAGTTTGAGCTCTGGGCACATTTTTAGAGAATTAGTGGTTGAGTTTGGCCTAGAGCAAACTTGCAGGAGATTGTGTACCTGATGGAGAAGGCCCAGGCTATAATGGGTGGGATTAGGCCCTGGAATAAATCACAAAGATCTGGTTAAGAGAGTTGGCATCCTTCTGTATACTTGGTCAGACATGCTGATATGGCAAGTAAGGACTGTTCCTCTCTCAGCTATTACATAGAGATGGTATGGCCAGATCCCTTAGCCCTGGTATTGGTGCATGATCACCCATCAAGCTGGAATGAGAACTGTAACCAGGAATTGGAAGAGAATAAACCCTTGTTCCCCTAAGTTATTTGATAGTTATTTATCAGCAATCATGGTGGTGAGCTGCAACAATGAGCTATAACCACTGTGAGCTATCTATGACCACTATGAGCTCCCTATGATCAGCATTAACTATGACAACTGTGAGTTCCCTATAACTACTGTGAGCTATCCATGACTACTGTGAGCTCTCTAAGGCCATTATGACCTCTCTATGACCACTATGAGCTCTCTATGACCACTGTGAACTTTGACTTCTATGAGATCTGCATGGCCACTCTAAGTTATTACTATGGAGATCTCTATAACCAATATGAGCTCTCTATGACCACTGTGAGCTATAACCACTATGAGATCTCTAAGATTTCTGTCACATCTCTGAGACTGTGACCTCTCTCCTTTGAGTTCTTTATTACCATTATGAGTAATGAAAACTGTGACCTCTCTAAGACTAGTATAAACTATGACCACTGTGAACCCTCTATGACCACTATTAGCAATGAACACTGTGAGCTTACTATGAATATTATTAACTCTCTGTGCCCACTGTGCGCTATGAATACTGAGATGTCTATGACCACTATGAGCTCTGTATTACCACTGTGAACCTTGTATGACCACTATGAGCTACCTATGAACACTATGAGCTTTCTTTGAACACTATGAGCTTTATAGGACCACTATGAGAACTCTATGATAACTGTGAGCTATCTATGACCACTGTAAGCTCTCTATGACCACTGTGATATTTCTATAAAAAAGGCAAGCTCTGCATCACCACTGTGATCTCTACAGGAACATAGTGAGCTTTCTATAAAAACTGTATGCTCTTTACGACCATAATGAACTATGGCCACTGTGAGCTGTCTATGCCCATTATGAGGTGTGACCTCTATGAATTCTCTATGACCACTGTGAGCTATGACCACTATGAGCTGTCTGTTACCACTGTGAGCTCACTGTGACCACTGTGAACTTTCTGTGAACACTATGCATTCTCTCTGACCACTTTGAAATCTCTGATGACTATTGTGGGTGTCCCCAGTGTCCTGCAGGCCTGTCCCATGGGTCCTCCACAAGGGGATCAGGGAAAGGTGAGTGCACTTTCCGCCCACTCCCAGCCCTCTTTCTTGAGGACAATCAGATGTGACAGGGTGTCTAGTCAAGAAGGAACCCCTTTATTGCAAGTCCATAGTCCTCTTATAAAGGCAGAAGATGCAAGGGGAATTCTAGGTTAGGGAAACAGGCAACCAATCATCTTAAAGGTCAAGCCACCATGCAGACTCTATGTAGCAAGATTTCTTCAAAACATCCTGAGCTATGCCCCCTATTATGTTCCTCCATCAAAACATCTTTGCCTAAGCTTGCCAGACCACCCAGGTCACCTAGACTGAGGCCCCCACATATCCCCCTTTTTTGTTTTGTATTGAGGTGGGCTCAAAGGGTTGTTCCCTACAAGCGAACCCTACAAGTTCTAAGCAAACCCCACAAGTTCTATCCGTAGCCTTTAAGCCTTCTCTGATGCTCCACACCCATAGTATCAAGTATGTCCAACATCCCATAAGTCCCAGTGTGAGCTTCTGTTGTTGTCCTGTCTGGGTTGGTCTTCTCAGTCAGGTAAGTTGACATCAGCGCCAGGCATGGCAGCGGTAGCTTGAGGAAGTTGTACATGGCCCATACAGACAATACAGGCCTTCCTGATATGTTATTCCTATATATCCATCCTTTGTGGCAGCCAGCGGGAGCCAGAATTCTTAGTTCTGACCTTGTTGACCCCACCTCAGGGGGGTTCAGCATTATGGACTGCACTTGGCTTATGTTGGTCACCACCCTCGTGTGGAGCCTTACCCGTTATTGACTGCCATCCCTGGAAAGACCTCTCCTCTGGAAGACATAGGACATGTGGCTAGTAGATTAGACTAAGGCCTTATGCTCCTCCAAGCTTGAATTGCATCTCTGGGGGGGGATGACATACATGTTCAAGGGCCATAAATGTCTGTAGCATGGTCTTGTTGATGGAGCACTGCTGAGGAAACACTTAAGCGATATAATTATTAAAAGAAAAATTCTTTGTAGATGTTAGGTCAAACCCAGTTCGACTCCACTTTGGTTTAGGTAAGATATCAACCAGGCCATCTTGAGTTAGGTCAGGCCTATGAGGATTACGGTTAGCATCTTCCTTGAGCACATTGTGAATAGTTTCTTGACAGAAGATTTGGAGGATAGGCTTCCCCAGTGTTTTTGGAATCTTGATTTAAGTTGTCCCTTTGGAATATTTAAAATGTTGATGGTAAATAATGCCAACCCTCTTGTTGGTGTGGGCTTACCACCCCTTTTTGTTTTAAATTTTTTTTTTATTATTATTATTATTTATTCAACTGTGTGTATGTGCGCGCGTGTCTGTGTGTGTGTGTATGTGTGTGTCTGTGTATGTGTAGAACCACGGACGAATTCGCGAACCACCATGGACGCCTCCACCTCCTTCTGCCCCGGGATTCACAGGCTCCGCCCTACCAGGACCAGAAGCGCAGGCCGCCCCCGCTTCCGTCTGGCGTCTATACGTGGGATCTGCGATCCGAACTCGGGACCTTCCGCCTCCAAGGCGGAGGCTTAACCCCTGAGCCACCTCTCCAGCCCCCCTTTTTGTTTTAAACAAGGGCCATTATTTGTTTCAATTTGGTTGGGTATGGAGTCATCCAGCAGTGGGGAGGTGTCTTTTTGAAATTCCAGAGACCTTCAAAGACCTTGAGAGACCCATCCCAGCATGGCTGTTCTAATCCTGTCTCATTTCTCCATATACCTATTTGAGGACTCAGACTGCTCAAGGGATGTGGGGCGATGACCGCTCTTAGCTACTTCCTGCTGAATTGGGACCATGGGAGTGAAAGCAGTCTGATGTCCTCATCTATGAAGTGCTGGAATGGTCTAGAGGTCTTTGACAGATGGCTTTATTACTTTAAGGTACCTCTAAAAAAGACAAAACACATGTTAAACTTTTTAAATCATTAATTTATAAGGTAAATGGGATAAACCAACTAAGCTCAGCAATCTTATTGTGGGTATTGGCAAGAGTTAGTAAAGAAAACCTTGCTTGGAATAGTCACTGTCTGTCTGGTGTAAAAACCAAGAACTGAGCTACATATTGAAGACTTTCTTTCTCTGGCAGCTCTGAATCCCTATGATTACATTTAAAACCTGTTCAAAACAATAGCAGAACACAGGAGTACACCTGGAATTAGAAATCAGACTTGTCCCCAAGGAAGGGAGCTCATACATACCAAGACAATGAAGAAATTTCAATGAATTTCTCAGAAATCAGTTTTTCTTTCTGGCTATTAGATATGTTAGTATTACACATGGGAAAACAAAATTTTAAAGGAATTATGAAAGTGGTGTTATTAGATACTAGGTAAAAACACAATACCATCTTTTGTGAAGCTTCATAAAAATCAAAATAAAACAAAATATTTTAGTCAGTACATACTCAGGCCTTTTAATGTTATCAAGATGATTCATTTTTAAATGTGCATGTGCATTTAAATTGGGCATGCCAAATAATGAACCAAAACCAAAATGTGATCATAAGCATGCGATAAAATCTGAAGTGGCCACAGCTGTTATTTTGAAACATAAAACACACATTTTATAGGAAATCCAGATAACCAAGCAAGTCAGAACTTTTTAAAGTAACTCTTTATCATCACAGGAAAAGTACAAAGAACAATAGACAGTTTTTATGGTCCCACCAGTGCAGGGGACAGAAGCTTCCTTAAATCAATCAGGAAACAGTTTAAAACACACATCCTTTGGCCTAGAAAGTGGGTCATTCATCAGAACAGAGGATGGTAAATTTCCCTTTGTTTATCTCAGAATTCAGATTTTGGGTTCTTTCCTACCTCTTTTTACAAGTTCTTAGCAACAGGTATAAGAGACTAGAAACAGTCTGTCCCATTGTTTCGTCCATCTGAGTCCACACAAAAGACAACAGAAAGTTAATGTAGACAAACATAAACAGAGGCAGACAAGTTCTTAGCAACAGGTATAAGAGACTAGAAACAGTCTTTCCCATCGTTTCATCTGTCTGAGTCCACACAAAAGACAACACAAAGTTAACGTAGATAAACACAAACAGAGGCAGCTCCCACCTGCCTGCACAGAGCCCTCCTAAATAGGGACTAAGGGATTTGTAGTCTTTCTCAGTCCCCCCCCCCCCTGAGTTCTCCACTCTAGCCTGGCAGGCACGGATTCGGGAGGTTTTTGTGAATGTGTATGGGCATTGTTCTGCCCACTAGGCCCCTCCCTTTCTCTCTGCAACATTCTTGGTGAAACTGCCTCCCAAAGCTTTAAAGCCTTGGAATTAGAGATTTCCAAACCCTTATTTTTAAGCATGTATCCCAGCATCTTGAGCGCTGGGTCTTCAGACTTAGTAGTTGCATTACCCATCTGTTAGGGTCTCACTCAACTCAAAGACCACTTGGCCCCAATCAAATTCCATGAACTCTTTGTGCCCCACGTTGGGTGCCAGATGGGCATCCCCGGGGATTGCAGCTCTGTCCCGGCAGGCCTGTCCCACGGATCCACCACAAGGAAGATCGGGGAAAGGTGAGTGCACTGTTTGCCCACTCCCAGCCCTCCTTCCCGAGGACAATCAGATGTGATAGGGTGTCTAGTCAAGCAGGAACTCCTTTATTGCAAGTCCATAGACCTCTTATAAAGGCAGAAACTACAAGGGGAATTCTAGGGTGGGGAAACAGGCAACCAATCATCTAAAAGATAAAGCCAGCACGCAGGATGTATGTAACAAGATTTCTTCAAAACATCCTGAGCTACTCCTCCTATGATGTTCCTCCATCAAAACATCTTTGTCTAAGCTTGCCAGACCACCCAGGTCACTAGACTGAGGCCCCTACAACTGTGACCTCCCCATGACCACTTTGTGCTCTCTGACTACTCTGAGCTTTAATCACTCCGAGCCCTCTAAGACCAGTATGAGTTATGAGCACTATGAGCTCTCTATGACAATTATGAGTGTCATAGTTAGGCACAGATTTCAACTTAACAGTTGAAGATTTGAGCTCTGGACACATTTTTAGAGAATTAGTGTTTGAATTTGGCCCAGAGCAAATCTTCAGAAGATTGTCTAGCTGATGGGGAAAGCCCAACCTATGATGGCTGGGATTAGATAGATGCTCGAATAAATCACAAAGATCTGGTTGAGAGAGTTGGCATCCTTCTGAATACTTGGCCAGACAAGCTGGTCTGGTAATTAAGGACTGTTTATCTCTCATCTATTACATAGAGGTGGTGTGCTTGTCCTCTTGGTCCTGGCATTGGTGCATGCTATCCCATCAAGCTGGAATAAGAAACATAATCAGGAATCATAAGAGAGAATAAACCCTTGTTCCTTAAAGCTAGTTGATGTCATCAGCAACCATGCAGATGAACTGCAACAGAATTTGGTACCCAGGAAGTGGGGTGTTGCTGATGAATCTGGCTATGTGGACTTTGTGGCTTTTGAATGGTTTTCCTGGACAAAGTTGGAAATGATTGAAGATTTTCACTTTATGGATTAACAAAAACATTTTTCAGAATTTGGTGGGCCATTTGGAAAACAGTGATGCTGAGAAAGTAATGAATTATTTGGGCTCAATTTTTGATGAGGGAAACAAGGACTTTGTTGAAGTTGAATTTGAACATGATGGACTGATTTACTGGATATTGGAGAGGTGTGTTGGTGGCCATAAAGTTCTGGAAATGAAAAAGGGTAGGAAGCTGAATATCTCCTGCTGTTGGAGAAATGAATATCAGTGAAGGAAAACATAGCGACTTGCACTGGGATGGTGGAAGATGTGAAAACCACCGTATATCAAGTTTGTGTTTTCAAAACTCAGATTCCTTCAGGGACTGAAAGCCCAAGTTAAAACTATTTCTTGCCCTTTGAAAGTTCAACTTTCCTAAAAGAGGCTTTTCCAGCATCAGCATGCAAAACCTGATAAAGCTCTGGCTCCAGTGAACAAAGTTTGATTTCAAACTTGTTTTGGAATCTGGTGGTGACCTGGGTGGTATGGTTTTGGTGTACGATTACAGGGTTCATGAACAGCAGCAAAAGTTTGGCACCAAGTGGCAGACAAAGAGACCTGAAAGATAAGGTGAAGCTTATAGCTGCAGAGGTGAACCCACAGTATTGTTAGAGATGCCAGAATCATGGGATGTATTCTGAGGACAGCTGTGAGTGGAAACTCAGCCTGGTTCATAGGAACTCTGCTTTCACAACTTTGAGCTACAAGCAGGGAAAGGGAATGCCTAGAACCTTAAGTCACCTTGATATGTGATGAGCAATAGGAAATGGATATTGAAGTACAGGAAGAAGTAATTTGCTGAACTTTGATCTTAATTTAAATGTTTTCTGATTTTGTCAAGATACCTCCGTTTTAATGTTTTATCTGTTTTACAATATTTAATTCATTTTGATTTGATATACTTTTAAGGTTAAATAACTTTGAACTTTTAAAATGTTGGAACTGAAATTTTAATGAGAGAACATTTAAATTTTTCCTTGAAATATATCTGTAATTTTAAAATTGCATTTAACATCTTAGGGACAAGGATTGAAGGTTACAGTTTAAAAGTGCTATGTTTTCTGTCAAGTTAACAAAGGATGGAGTTTCATAGTTAGGCACAGGTGTCAACTTGGCAGTTGAAGGTTTGAGCTGTGGGCACATTTTTAGAGAACTAGTGGTTGAGTTAATCCCAGAGCAAACATGCTGGAGATTGTCTAGCTGATGGGGAAGGCCCAGACTATGATGGCTGTGATTAGGCCTTGGAATAAATCACAGAGAGTTAGTTGAGAGAGTTGGAATCCTTCTGTATACTTGGCCAGTGGCCTGGCAAGTAAGGACTGTTGCTCACTTATCTATTACATAGAGATGGTGTGCTAGTTCCCTTGGCCCTGGGGTTGGTGTATGATCCCAGATCAAGTTGGAATAAGAATTGTACCCAGGAATCATAAGAGAGAATAGACCCTTGTTCCCTTAAGCTATTTGATAGTCATTTATCAGCAACCAGATAGGCAAACTGCAACAATGAACTATGACTACTGTGAGCTCTCTAGGACTACTTTGAGTTCTCTATTATCATTATGTGTAATGACCACTGTGACATCTCTAAGACTAGTATGAGCTATGACACTTGTGAGCTCTCTATGACCACTATTAGCTATGACCACTGTGAGCTTACTATGGATATTATTACTTCTCTATGTCCACTGTGAACTATGACCACTGTGAAATCTCAATCACCACTATGAGCTATGACCACATTGAACTCTCTATTACCACTATGAAATTTCTATGACCACTATAACCTGTCTAAGAACACTGTTACTCATTAAACACTATGATCTTTATAGGACCACTGTGAGAACTCTATGATGAATGTCTGCTATCTATGATCACTGTAAGCTCTCTATGACCATTGTAATATTTCTGTGAAAAAAGTGAGCTCTGAATGCCACTGTGAGCTTTCTATGACAACTGTAAGCTCTCTGTGCCCATTATGAGCTATGGCCTCTATGAGCTGTCTGTTATCACTGTGCGCTCTCGATGACCACTGTTTGCCCTCTATGACCACTCTTTGCCCTCTATGACCACTATGAGTTTTCTATGACTGCAATGAGTTATGTCCACTTTGAACTTTCTAAGAACACTATGAGCTATGATCACTATGACCTCTCTATGACTACTGTGAGCTCTCTATGACCATTGTGAGCTATGTCCAATATGAGCTCTTTATGACCATTGTGAAATCTCTGACAATTGTGACTTCTTCATGACCACTTTGAGTTTTCTATGTCCACTATGAGCTATAATGACTGTGAGCTGTCTATGAGCAGTTTGAGCTATGAGCACTCTGCATTTTATGAGCACTGTGAGCTCTTATCACAATGAACTATGACCAATGTGCTAACACTGTGAAGATTACTAGCTCTCTATGATCACTCTGAATTATGACCACTATGATCAATGTATGACCACTATGAGGTATGAACAGTTTGAGCTCTGTATGGGTATTTTGAGATATGACCACTATGAGCTCTCTATGATCAGTATGAGGTATGACCACTGAGCTTTCTGTATGAGCACTGTCAGCTTTCTATGATAACTATGAGTTAGGACCACTGTGAGCTCTCTAGGAACACTATGAAGTACGACCACTGTGAGCCTGTTATGTCCACTATGACCTCTCTACGACCATTATTTGCCATGACTACTGAGATCTCTATGAACACTCTGAGCCCTCTATGTCCATTTTCAACTCTTTATGGTTATTATGAGCTCCCTATAACCACTATGAGCTATAACCACTGTGACCCCTCTATGTGATATATGATTATTATGAGCTTTCTATGACCACTGTGACCTCTTGATGACCACTTTGAGCCCTCAGTGACAAATATGAACTACAACCTCTGTGGCCATAAGAGATTTTTATCACCATTATAAGCTATGAGCACTATGAACTCTTTGTGACCACTGTAAGCTATAACTGCTATGACATTTCTATTACCACTGCGAGTTCCAATGACAAGTGTGAGCTCTCTATGAGCACTATGTGCTCTTTATATCCACGATGAGCTATGATCACTGTGAGCCCTCTATAACCACTTAGCTTTCTTTGTCCACAATGTCATATGACCACTGTGAACGCTCTATGGCCACTATGAGCTATATATTACCACTATCAGCTAGGACGAATATGAGATCTTTATGACCTTTATGAGCTATAACAGCTGTGATCTCTCTATGAAAACTGAACTCCATAACTCCACTGTGACTTCTCTATGACCACTTTGAGCCCTCTATGACCATCATGAGTTCTGAAAAACAACTGTGACCTAAGACCACTTTGAGCTCTCTATGACCACTGTGAGTTCTCTATGGCCAGTATGAGCATAATCACTGTTAGCTCTCATTTTACATTATGAGCTCTCTATGACAACTGAAGATATAACCACTATGAACTCTCTATGACTACTATGAGCTATGACTACTATGTGCTCTTTACAGCCACTATAAGCTCTCTATGACAACTATGAGCTATGACCACTGTGAGTGATCTATAACAAATATTATCTATGAACACTGTTAGTTCTCTATAACCATTATTTAGCTATGACAACTGTGAGCACTATATGACCACTATGATAGATGATTTCCCTTAGCTCTGTACCACCACTGTGGGCTATGACCATTTTGAGTGCTGTATGATGATTTTGAGTTCTCTCTAACCTCTGTGAGCTATATATGTCCACTGTGAGCTCTCTATGTCCACTGTGAGCTCTCTATGTCCACTATGAGTTATGACCATTATGAGTTCTCTATGGCCACTATAAGCTCTCTATGATGGCTGTGAGCTATAACCACTGTGAGTGCTCTAGGACAACTATTATCTATGACTACTGTTCACTCTCTATACCAATATGAGCTCTCTATCATGATTATGAGTTCTCAATGCCCATAGTGAGCTATGACTATTTTGAGCTCTCTAAGACCACTATGAGCTGTGGCCACTATAATCTATGACCACTCTGAACTCTCTGTAACCACTATAAGCTATGAACACTATGCGCTCTTAATGTCCAATGTGAGCTATGGGCACTGTGAGCTCTCTATGCTCACAATGATTTCTTTTTTTTATTCAATTGTGTATATGTGCATGTGTATGTGTGTGTGTGTGTGTGTGTCTGTGTGTGTGTATGTGTGTGTGTATGTGTAAAGCCATGGGTGAATTCGGGAACCACCATGGACCACCTCTACCTCCTCTTTGTTTATTCTGCCCTGGGATTCACAAGCTCCATCTTACCAGGACCAGAAATGCAGGCCACCCTTGCTTCTGCCTGGCATCTATATGTGGGATCTAGGATTCAAACTCAGGACC
The DNA here is from genome assembly GCA_023101885.1 of Typhlomys cinereus. Classification (NCBI taxonomy): domain Eukaryota; kingdom Metazoa; phylum Chordata; class Mammalia; order Rodentia; family Platacanthomyidae; genus Typhlomys; species Typhlomys cinereus. The sequence goes on from JALPQD010000397.1 coordinate 91,638, forward strand.
TTCTGCCTGCAAGGCAGAGGCTTAACCTCTGAGCCACCTCTCCAGCCCCTACAATGAGTTCTTCAACACCTCTGTGAGCTACAACCACTATGAACTCTCAATGACCTCTGTGAGCTATGGCCACTATGAGTTCCTTGTGACATATGTGACCACCGTGAACTCTCTATGACCACTGGGAGCTCCGTATTACCAATATGTGCTCTCAATGTGTGAAGTATGACTACTATGAGCTTTCTATGACTACTTTGAGCTCTCTATGACGATTGAGAGCTCCCTATGACCACTATGTCCTCTCTATGAAAATTACGAGCTATGACCAATGTGAACTCTTTGTCACAATTGTGAGCTTTCTAAGTCCACTATGAACTATGACCAGTGTGAGTTCTCATTGTCCATTATGTGCTTTCTATGACCACTGTGAGTTATGACTACTGTGAGAAATACAACTATGAGCTCTCAATTACCTCTGTGAACTATGAGAACTATGAGTTCTTTATAACAACTATGAGCTCTCTATGACCACCATGAGCTCTCTATGACCACTATGAGCTATGGCCAATGTGAACTCTCTATGGCCACTATGAGCTTAACCACTGTGAGCTATCCATGGCCTCTATGAGATATGTTTGACCACTATAAACAATGTCGATTATGACCTCTCTAAGACCCATGTGAGCTATTACCACTGTGAGGTCTGTATGAAAACTGTGAGCTCTCTATGTAGACTATGACCTCTCGATGACCACTTTGACTTCTCTATGACTACTGTGAGCTCTGTATGATGACTGTGATCTAGGACCACTATGAGCTCTCAATGACCTCTAAGAGTTATGAGAACTATGTTCTCTCTATGAAAATTTTGAGCTATCTATGATGACTGTGAGATCCGCTTGACCACTGTGAGATATGACCACTGTGTGACATCTATGACAATATGCACTATGACCATTGTGAACTCTTATTTTGAATTATGAGCACTCTATAACCACTGTGAGCTATCTATGACCACCATGATTTATGACCACTGTGAGCTCTCTGTGACCATTATAAGCTCTCTATGAACACTATTTCCTATGACCATTTTGAGTTTTCTGTGATCACTATGATCTAAGACCATTGTAATCTCTCTAACATGACTATCAGCTATGACTATTTTGAGTCATCTATGATGATTATGAGTTATTTATGACTACTGGATCTATGAGCACTTTGACCTCTCTATGACCACTATGAACTATGGCCACTGTGAGCTCTCCATGGGCACTATGGAACTGGGAGCTGTGACCACTATGATTTCTCTAAGACCTTTGTGAACTAAGACCACTCTCATTTCCTATGAAAATTTTGAGTTCTTGATGACCACTGTGACCTCTCTATGAACTCTGACCTATGATCACTGTGAGCTATCTACAAACATTATGAGCTATGACCACTGTGAGCTATGACCACTATGAGCTCTGAATGACTACTGTGATCTGTAAAAACTATGCACTCTGTATGATAACTGTGAGCTCTTTATGACCACTGACCACAGTGAGCTATGATTCTATGTGATTTCTCTGACCACTATGAGATATAACCATTGTGAGCTCTAATTGTCCATAATGAGCTCTCTATGACCCCTGTTAGCTGTTACCACTGTGAGATCTCTATGACCACTCTCAGCTATTACCACTGTTAGCTCTCAATGACTTCTGTGAACTATGAGAACTGTGCACCCTCTATCACTGTAAGCTCTCTATGACCAATGTGAACTCTCTATGACAACTGTGACCTATGACAAGTGTGTGATAGCTATGACCACTATGACCTCTGACCACTGTGAGCTTGTACTGCCCATTATGAGCTCTCTATGCCTACTGTGAGTTGTGACTACTATGATCTTTCTGAGTGCTATTATCTAGGACCACTGTTAGTTCACTCTCACCACTATGAGCTATCACCATTGTGACATCTCTATGATGATTATGAGTTCTCTATGAGCTATGACCAATCTGAGCTTTGTATGACAACTACGATCTATCACTCCTGTGTGCTCTTATTATCCATTATGAGCTATGACCACTGTGAACTGTCACCACTATGAGCTCTACATGATCACTATGAGCTATGAGCTCTTTGAGCTCTATATAACCACTGATATCTCTATGGCCAATATGACTTATGAACACTGTGAGCTCTCTATGACCACTATAAGCTATAACCAATGTGATCTGTCTATGATCACTGTGAGCTCTCTATTACCCCTATGAGTTATGACCACTGTGAACTCTGACCACTGTGAGCTATGACCACTGTGTGATGTCTATGACCACTGTAAGCTCTTATTATCATTATGAGCTCTTGATGATCACTATGAACTGTATTTGTCCACTATGATCTATGAGCACTATGAGCTCTCTATGATCACTATAAGCAATGACCATTGTGAGCTGTCTATGATCACTATGATCTTTGACCACTATCATGATCATTTTGAGCTCTCTGTGATGATTATGAGTTCTCTATGACCCCTGAAACCACTTTGAGCACTCTGTCACCAATATGAGTATGTCCACAATGAACCCGTTATGAAAATTATGATATATGACCACTGTGAGCTCTCTTAGAACACCGTAATCTCTCTATGAGCACTATTATCTATGACCACTGTGAGCTCTCTGTGACCACTATGAGCTCTTTATGACCACTGTGAGTGCACCACTACCACTATGAGCTCTCTATGACCATTATGAGCTCTGTTTGACAATTATGAGCTGTGATCAGTGTGAGCTCTTTATTATCACTATGAAATATGACCACTGTGAGCTCTTTGTGACTTCTGACCACTATGAGCTCTCAGTGACTTCTGTGAGCTATAATAACTAAAAGATCTCTATGAAAAGCGTGAGCTCTCTAATACCACTGCAATGTCTCTATGACCATTTTAACTCTCTATGACCACGGTGAACATTTTAGGATAACTGTGAGCTCTCTACGATCAATGAGTTATGACCACTGTGAGCTATTACCACTATAAGCTGTCAATGAACTCTATGAGCTCTGAGCCTATGAGTTCAATATAACAACTGTGAGCTCTCTATGACAACTATGGCCTCTTAATGATCACTATGAGAACTTGTTGTCCATTATTAGCTCTGTATGACTACTGCGAGCTATGCCTTGTGTGAGCTCTCCATAACAACTGTGAGCTGTTTGTGACCACTTCAATCTATGACCACTAAGAGCAATCTAAGCCTTATGTGTGCTATGACCACTATGAGATCTCTAATTAAAACTGTGAGTTCTTGGGCTGGAGAGATAGCTCAGAGGTTAGACTTCTGCCTTGCAAGCAGAGGGTCCTGAGTTTGGATCCCAGATCCCACGTACAAATGCCAGGTGGAAGTGGGAACGGCCTGTGTTTCTGGCCCTGCTGGGTGTAGCCTGTGAATCCCAGGGCAGAGCAAAAGAGGAGGTAGAAGCAGCCCACGATGATTCCCGAGTTCACCCTTGGTTCTACACATACACACACACACAGAGACAATTGAATAAATGATGGTTTAAAAAACTGTGAGTTCTCTATGACCACTGTGAGCTCTCTATCAGAACTATGACCTATGACCACTGTGACAATTATGAGTTCTCTATGTCCACTATAAGCTCTGACCACTGTGAGTTCCTTTTTTTTAATATAAAACATTTTTATTATCTCCGCTCATACAAACTTAACAGATACACCGGTTCCCTCCCTCCCTCCTCCTCCCCCCACCCCTCTGCTCGTCCTCCCCTCACACCTCCTTCCCCACCCCCCAGTGCCTCCCCTCCCCCAATACCCGGAGAATCCTTTAATGTGCATGCCTGACTGTCTTCTGGGTCCTCCTCTCCGATGACATACAAAGACCCAGCAGAATTTCCCTGAACCCTTTCCTGTTTTCCCCTTAAGCATAGGAACACTATTTTGGCTGTCAATCCCTTGCCTCCAAGGATCTTGGTGCTTTTAGCAAATGCTAGACTTTGTGGGGACAATAGTGTGTTGGACATTGTGTCGGGCATGTAAATTCCAATTATGATTGCTTCGGCCCTAACTTGTGTGGGTATTTTGCATATCATTGCTCCTCCCATCCTTGTGCTCTTACACTCTTACCGCCCCCTCTTCCGCAAATTTCCCTGAGCTTCAGGATGGGGAGAGATTAGGCTGGCCTAGTTCTATGTGGATGATATAGTCTCTGAAGTTCTGGATTATGGTTTGTTGATTTTCTTTTGCAGTTTTGCTGCTCCTGAAATGCCCTTCACTCCATCCTGATGGGTATTGGATGTCACCCCCTGGCCAGAGATAAAAAACTGTTAAACTAAAGTCTTGTTATAAGAGTATATTCAAAGATAGATGCAATAAAAGTAGGAAACCACAGTGAGGGAGGGGTCAATCACTCATTTGCAAAATGGTTACTTATTATCTGCCAGACTATATGCCCTTCCCTTCTGGTGAGATCACACCCCCTCAGTTGTAGATGATCAGGAACGAAAAGTCTGTGAACTTAACCAGATGTCTCATTGCTTACTCGCAGTCCTTGATGGAGGCCTATTTTCTCTGCTGTTACATGGTCCCCTCTCTCCTTGTTTCTGGTGTGGCCCTCATACTCTGGTGGGCCACCCAGCCCACCTAGAGACACTCGACGATAAATCTCTGTAATACAGTAATTGCAAGGAGTATGAACACTGTGAGTTCTTATTGTCCTTTATTTGCTATCTATGATCACCGTGAGGTATGACCACTGTGAGCTTTCAATGACCTCTATGAGCTATGAGCCTATGAGTTCAATATGACAACTATGAGCCCTATGAGGCCCCTCTGAGCTCTCAATGATGAGTATGAGCTATGACAACTGTGATCTCAATCACCACTATATTATGACCACAGTGAGCTATTATTATCCATTATGAACTTTCTATGACCACTGTGAGTTTTGACTACTCCAAGTTCCCTATGGCTAATATGAACTATGACTTTGAGAGATTTCTATGAACACTATGAGTTCTCTATAACCATTTTGAGCCCTCTATGACCACTATGATCTCCATATGAGCATTATGAGCTATGACCACTAAGAGCTATCTGCAACCATTATGAACTATGACCCCTGTGAGTTGTTCATGACCACAAGGAACTTTAAGCTCTGTCTGTTATGACACCTGCGAGTTCTCTATGACTACTGTCAGCTCTGTATGATTCTTGTGAGTCATGACCACAATGAGCTCCCTGTGACCACTATGAACTATGACCACTGTGAGCACTCTCTGACCTCTGTGGCCTGTGATCACTATGAGCTGTCACTGACCATTGTTAGATATGAGAACTATATGCACTCTATGACAACTGTGAGCTATCTATGACTAGTGTGAGCTCTCTATGACCACTGTGAGCTATGATCATTGTGTGAACTCTATGACCACTATAAGCTATGACGACTGTGAGTTCTTGTTATGCATTATGAGTTCTATAAGACCATTGTGAATTGTGATCACTGTGATGTGTCTATGCCTACTGTGATCTATGACCATTGTTATTGCTCTACCACTATGAGTTGTGACCATTGTGAACTGTCTATGATAATTATATGTTCCCTGCTACCACTGTGAACTATGACCCCTGTGGGATGTCTATGGACCCTCTGAACTAAGAATACTGTGAGGTCTCTATGACTACTATGAGCTCTGTATGACAATTGTGATCCATGAACACTGTGAGCACTCTATGATGTCTAGGAGCTGACTACTGTGAGCTCTTTATGGCCACTATGAGCTCTCTAAGACCCCTGTGAGCTATGACCACTATGAGCTCTCTTCCACAACTATAAACTCTCTATGGCCATTGTGACCTCTCTAGGACAACTTTGAACTCTCTATGACCACTATGAGCTTTCTATGACCACTAAGAGTTTTGACTACTGTGATCTCTGTGTTTCATTATTATTTAGAACTACTTTTACTTCACTATCACCACCATGAGCTATGACCATTGTGAGCACTCTATAATGGTTATAAATCTATATGACCATTGTGAGCTCTGTATAATGACTGTGAACTCTCTAAGACCACTATGAGCTCTCTATGACCATTATGAGCTGTGTATAACAACTATGGGCTATGACCACTGTGAGGTATTTATGAGCACTATGAGCTCTGTGTGACTTCTATGAGCTATGACCGTTATGAGTTCTCAATGTCCAATATGAGCTATGACCGCTGTGAGCTGTCTATGAGCATTATGAGCTATGACCACTTTAAGCTCTCTATGCCCTCTAAGAGCCATGATTACTGTGATCTCTCTATGGATATTATGACCACTCAATGATCACTATGAGGTTTATCTACTATGAGCTCTCTAAGAGCTGTGTGAGTTATGAGCACTGAGCTCCCTGTGAGACCTCTAATCTCTCTATCACCACTGTAACCTCTTTATTACCACTGTAAACTCTCCCTGACCACTATGAGCTCTCTATTATTACTATGATCTCTGACCACTTTGAGTTCTTATTGACCACTATAAACTCTCTCTGACCTCGAGGCATTATGACTACTGTATTCTTTCTATGACCACTATTATCTATGACCACCGTGAATTCTTTTTTTAATTTTTTTATTATTATTTATTCAATTGTGCATGTGTGCGTATGTATGTATACGTGCATGTGTGTAGAACTACGGACGAATTCGGGAACCACCATGGACCACCTCCACCTCCTTTTTGTTTACTTTGCCCCAGGATTCACAGGCTCCACCCTACCAGGACCAGAAGCACAGGCCGCCCCTGCTTCTGCCTGGCATCTATACGTAAGATCTGGGATCTGAACTCAGGATCTTCTGCCTGCAAGGCAGAGGCTTAACCCCTGAGCCACCTCTCCAGCCCCCACTGTGAATTCTTGATGACACTATAAGCTTTGTATGACTACCATGATCTATGACCACTGTTAGCTCTCTATCACCATTGTGAGCTATGACAATTATGAGATCTCTATGATGATTATGAGTTCTCCATGGCTACTGTCAACTATGACGATTATGAGCTCTCTATGATCACTATTAACTAAGACCACTGTTAGCTCTCTATGACACTATGAGCTATGACCACTGTGAGCTATCTTTGACAATTGTGAGCTCTCTATCAGCACTATGATCTATCACCACTGTAAGCTCTCTGTGACCACTATGTCTTTGACCACTTTGAGTTGTGTTGAGCACTATAAGTTCTCTATGACCATGAGGTGTTATGACTACTGTAACCTTACTATGACCATTATGATCTATGACCACTGTAAGTTCTCAATGACCACTATAAGCTTTGTATGACCACCATGAACTATGACCACTATTAGCTTTCTATCACCATTATGAGCTATGACAATTGTGAGCACTCTATGACCATTATGAGTTTTGTATGACAGCTATTAGCTATGACCACTGTGAGCTCTCTATGAACACTATGAGCCTTCACCACTGTGAGCTCTCTATGATCACTTTGAGCTTTCTACCACCACTAAGAGCTCCCTATGAGCACTATGACCAATGACTACTGAAAACTCTCTATGGCCACTGTTAGCTATGATCACTGTGAGTTCTCTATGACCACTATGAGCTGACTACTATGAGCTCTCTATGTCCATTATAAACTCTCTATGACTACTGTAAGCTATGACAACTGTGTCCTCTCTATGTCCACTGAGAGCTCACTATTACCACTATAAGCTATGACTACTGTGACCTCCCTTTGAACACTTTGAGCTCACTATATAGTGAGCTTTCTATGACCCTGTAGCCCTCTATGTGCAGTATAACGTATGACCAATATGAATTCTCTATGACCAGTATAAACTATGACCACAGTGAGCTCCTGTTTTCCATTATGGTTTCTCTATGAACACGGTGAGTTGTGACTCTCTGAGGTCACTATGACCACTGTGAGCTATGACTTCTGAGATCTCTTTGTGATCACTATGAGTCCTCTATGACCACATTGAGCTCTTTATCACCACTATGACCTGTGAACACTGTGATGTATTTATGACCACTATGATCTATGACCATTTTTAGCTCTCTATCATCACTATGAGTTGTGACCATTGTGAGCTCTCTATGAAGATTATGAGCTCTCTATGACCACTGTAAGCTATGAGCTCTCTATGTCCACTCTGAACTGAGACTATTGTGGGCTTTCTATGACCACTATGAGCTATGACTACTGTGAGCTCTCCATGGCCAGTATGAGCTCTTTATGACAATTGTGAGCTCTCTATAACCACTATGAGCTCTCTCTGAACCCTATGAGCCATGACCGTGGATATCTCTCATGACTATGAGATATGACCACTTTGACCTCTCCATGACTACAATGATCTATGATCACTGTGAGATCTCTATGTCCACTATTAGCTATGACCATTGTGAGTCATATGAACTTTGACCACTGTGAATTTCTAATAGCTTTGTGAGATATGATATAAATTCTCTTTGACAACTAATCATTCTATGAAAACTGTGAACTCTTTATGACAAGTTTGAGCTTTCCATGACTACTGTGAGCTCTCTATTAGTACTATGACCTATACCACACTGAACTTTCTAGGACCACTGTGAGCTATGACCATTGTGAACTCTTCAGGACTACTAAGAACTTTGACCACTGTGATCTCTCTATTTTCATTTATGATATAGGAACACTATTAGTTCTCTATGGCCAACATGAACTATCACCATTGTGAGCACTCTATAACAATTATGAGTTCTCTGTGACCACTGTGAGTTCGCTATGACCACTAAGAGCTCAAAATAACTTCTATGAACTCTGAGCACTATTTGGTCTCTGACAACTATGAGCTTTCTACGAACTCTGTATAAACACTGTGTGCTCTCTATGACCATTATAAGCCATGTATAACAAATATGAGCTATGACCACTGTGAGATCTCTATAATCACTCCGAGCTCTGCATGACAATCATGATCTATGATGATCTATGACTACTCTGAGCTCTCTATGGCCGCTATGACTTATGACCACTGTGAGCTCTCTATGAGCACAATGAGCTATGACCATTGTAAGCTCTCTTTGTCCTCTGGGAGCTGTCTATGGCCACTATGGCCTCACTATGACCACTATGAGCTATATCTATTATGAGCTGTCAAGACTTTTGTGGGTTATGAGCACTATGAGCTGTCTATGAGAACTGTGATCTCTTTATCAGTAGTGCAAACACTTTATTACCACTGTGAGCTCTCTATGACTACTGTGGTCTGTGACTATTGTGAGCCCTTTATGAACACTAGGTTCCATGACCACTTGGAGTTCTTGATGACCACTACATGCTCTCTGTGTTGACAAGGAGCTGTGACCATTACTAGATAATACGACCACTGTGATCTATGACCACTGTTAGCCCACTATGACCATATAACCTATTACCACTGTGAGATCTCTATGTCCACTATGAACTATGACCACTGTGAGTTCTTGATGATCACTATAAGTTTTCTATGATCTCTATGATCTATGACCACTGTTAACTCTATGACCACTATAAGTATGACCATTGTGAGCTTTCTATGAGCACTAGGAGCTCTTTGTGACCACTGTCAGCTCTCTATGACCACTATAAACTCTCTATGACCATTATGAGCTGTATATGACAACTATGAGCTATGACCACTGTGATCTCTTTATGACCATTATGAGTTAAGACCACTGTGAGCTACCTATGACTACTATTAGCTATGCCTACTATGAGCTGTCTGTGACCAATGAGAGCTATGACTTTTGTGAGCCCTCTTTGATTATTTTGAGATCTTTAGAACCATTATGAACTATGATGTCTATGAGTGTTCAATGACCTCTATAAGCTATAAATACTATGAGCTTTCTACAACAACTGTGAGCTCTCTGTGGCCACTTTAACCTCTCTATGACCACTTTGAGCTTTTTATGTTTATGCCACCTATAAGCTCTCTTTGAGCATTCTGAGCTCAATGACCACTATGATCTGTGACCACTATGAGCTATGATCATGGTGAGCTCTTTATGTCTGTTATAAACTGTCTATGACCACTGTGAGGTATGACCTTTGTGAGCTATGACAACTATGACCTCTCTATGACAAATTTTAGCTCCATGTGACCATTGTGAGCTCTCTATGACCTCTGTAGCAGTCTATGAGTTCTATAACCTATGATCATTGTGAGCTGTCTGTGACTACTATGAACTATGACCTATGATCTATGACTCTATGACCTGTGACCACTATGATTTATGACTACTGTGAGAGCTCTATGACCACTCTTTATGACTATTATGAGCTATGACCACTCTGAGCTCTATGCCCACTCTGAGCTCTCTATGACCACTTTGATTTATGAATACTGTGATCTCTCATTGACCATTATGTGCTCTCTATGACCAATGTGAGCTGTGACCACTATGAGCTTTCAATGATCTCTGTGAGCTGTGAGTGCTATGAACATTCTATGACAACTTCGGGCTCTCTATCATCACTGTGAGATTTCTATGACCACTAGGATCTATGAAGACTGTGTGACCTCTATGACCACTATGAGCTATGAACACTGTGAGCCCTTATTGGCCATTATAAGCCCTCTATGACTACTTGACAACTCTATTAACCCTTTGAACTCTCTATGAGTCCTATGATATATGAACATTGGCAACTTTCTATGATGAATATGAGATAGACCATATTTAGCGCTCTGTGGCTATTCTGAGTTTTGTAAGACCACTGTGAGCTCTCTATGTCCACTATGAGTTTTGACCACTGTGTGCTCTCAGTGATCACTAAGTGCTCTCTGTGATGAGTATGAGCTATGACCACTGTAAGCTCCCTATTACCATAATGTACTATGACACTTGGGAGGTTTCTATGAACTCTGTGAGCTCTGCATGACCACTGTGAGCTCTTTATGGCTACTATAAGCTATGACTATTGTGATCTCTCTATGACAATCTCGAGCTCTCTTTGACCAGTATGATTTATGCCCACTTGGCTCTCTCTATCACCACTATGATCTCTGATCACTTTTAGCTCCCTGTGATGATTATGAGTTTTGTATGACCACTGTGAGGAATAACCACTGTGAAATCTCTATGACCACTAGGAGCTCTCTATGACCACAGTGTGCACTCTATGGCAATTTTTTGCTGTTGATGATCATTATGAGCTATGAGTCCCATGACCTCTCTCTGACCACTGTGAGCTATGACTATAAACACTCTGTGTCCACGGTGAGCTCTCTATCACCACTATGAGCTGTGACCTCTGTGAGCTATGTCCATCCTGAGCCCTAAGACAACTGTGAGCTATCTATGACTACAGTGAACTCCATATGACCACTGTGATCTCTCTTTGATCACTATGAGTTTTCTACATCCACTCTGAGCTCATTATGGTCACTATGACTTCTCTATGATCACTATGACCTATGACCACTATTAGATCTCAATGATAACTGTGAGCTCTCCATGTCCACTTTGAGCTATGACAACATGAACTCTTTATGGCCAATGAGTTCTCTCTATGATGACTGTTTGCACTCTATGATCACTGTAAGTGATGTCCACTATGTGCTTTCTCTCTGAACTATGAGAGCTCTCTTTGATGACTGTGAGCTCTATTACCACTATGAGCCTTCTGTGAGCACTCTGAGTTATAATCACTTTGAGCTCTCTATGAAGACTACAGCTATGATCACTATGAGCTCTGTATGATTAGTATGAACTTTCTATGACCATTTTGATATACGACTACTATGAGCCCTCTATGAAGACTGTGTGCTATGAACACTATGAACTTTCTGTGAGCACTGTGAGCTCTCCATGAACACTGTCAGCTTTCTTTGACCACCATTAGTTCTGTATGACAGCTGTGATCTCTCTTTGATCACTATGATCTATGCCCACTTGCAGTGTTCTATCGCCACTCTGAGCTATGACTACTTTTAGCCCTCTGTGATGATTATGAGTTTTGTATGACCTCTGTGACCTATGAACATTGTGAGCTCTCTATGACCACTATGAGCTCTCTATGACCCCTATGATCTAAGAACACTGTGAGCTAATTATCACCACTATTAGCTATGACCACTGTAAACTTTATGACCACTGTGAGTTCCTTGTAATGTGTGTGAGTACTCTATGACCTCTATGAGTTCTCTATGACCTCTATGAACTATGATAAATGAGAGTTTTCTATAACCATTCTGATTCTATGTGAACACTATTACCTCTTCATTTGAGCAAAGACCATTGTGAGCAATATATGACCACTATAAGGTATGATCATTGTGAATTCTCTTTCACCACTGTGAGCTTTCATAATCACTGTAAGCTGTCTATGAGCTCTGTGACCTATGACCACTGTGAGCTCCCAATGTCCAATATAGCAATGACCTCTGTGAGCTTCCTATCATTACTATGAGTTGTCTATGTCCACTATTAGCCATGACCACTGTGAGAGTTCTATGACCATTGTGAGCTCTCTATGGCAACTGTGAGCTCACTACGACCACAGGGAGCACTCTATAACAACAGTCAGCTCTCTATGACTACTGTCAGCTCTCTATGAGTACTCTGAGCTCTCTATGACTATTATGATCTATGGACACTGTAAGCTATTTATCCCCACTATTAGCTGTGACCATTGTAAGCTGTCTGTGAAGATTATCAGTTCTGTATGACCAGAGTAAGCTATGATCACTGTGAGCTCATTATGACCACTATGAGCTATGAACCTTATGAGCTCTCTATGACCATTATGCGCTCCCTATGATTACTCTGAGCTGTCTGTGACCACCAGGAGCTATGACAAATGTAATATCACTATGGCCACTATGAGCACTCTATGACCACTGTAAAATATGACCACTATAACCTCTCTATGAGCTCTGTGAGCTGACAAATATGAGTTCTCTAAAGCAAATTTGAGCTCTCTCTGACCACTGTGATCTCTCTCTGACTAATTTGAACTCTCTATGACCTCTATGAGCTCTCTATGACCATTGCAAACTCTCTGATCATTGAGATATGACTACTTTGAGCTCTCTATGACCACTATGATCTCTCTATGAGATCTATCAACTATAACCTCTACAAGCTAAATATGACCACTGTGAGCTCTCTGTGCCCACTGTGAGCTCCTTATTATGAATATGAGCTCTCTAAGACCACGATGAGTTCTCCATGATCTCTGTGAGCTATGAGCACTCAGAGCTCTCTATGCACAATGATTACTATATGACCACTATAACTTCTCCCTGAGCAATATGAGCTATGACTATAATGAGTTCTGTATGACCACTATGAAGCTATGACCACTGCATGCTCTCTTTCACCACTGTGAGTTCTCTATGTCCACTATAACAATGACCTCTGTGAGCTCTCTATGGCCACTATGAGCTATGACTACTGTTACCTCTCTGTGACCACCTTGAGCTTTCTATGACAACAAAAAGCTCTCTATGACCAATCAATGAACAGTGTGAGCACTCTATAACCAAAGTGAGCTCTATGTATGAGGATTCTTAGTTCTCTATGACCACGAAGAGCTGTGACTACTGTCTGCTCTCCATGACAACTCTGAGTGCTCTATGATTATATGATCTTGACCACTGTGAGAGCTCTATGACCATAGTGAACTTTCTATGACCACTGTGAGCTATGACCATTGTGAGCTCATTATGAACATTATTAGCTCTCTACAACCACTGTGAGCTATGATCACTGTGAGATCTCTATGACCACTGTGAGCTCTCATGAATGGTATGAGTTGTGACTATTATGAGGTGTTTCTGTCCACTGTGAACTCCCTATGAACACCATGAGCTCTCTATAAAAACTATGACCTCTATGACCACTGTGAGCTCTTTGTAACCACTATGAGCTCTCACCACTGTATGCTTCTATAACAACTATGAGCTCTCTATGGCCAATATAATCCATGACAACTGTGAGCACTCCGTAAGCACTCTTAGCTATGACCATTATGAGATCTCTTTTACCATCGTGAGCTCTTCTTGACTACTGTGAGGTATTACCAATGTCAGATCTCTATGAGCACTATTTGCACTCTATGACCACTAGAACCTAAGGCTAGTATGAGTTCTCTATGACTACTGTGAGTTATGAACACTATGATCTCTCTATGACCACTGTGATTTCTCTATTACCTGTATGAGCAATGACCACTGTTAACACTCTATGACTACAGTGAGCTCTAAATGAAAACTTAGTTATTATGATTGTGAGCTCATTATCAATAATATTTGCTCTCTATGTCCTCTGTGAGCTATGACCACTGTGCGCTGCCCATAAGCAATATGAGCTATGACCACTGTGAGTTCTCTGAGAGCATTCTGAGCTCTCTATGACAACTAAGAGATCTGACAATTATGAGCCCTCTATTACCACTATGAGCTTCCTAAGAAAAGTATAATCTACAACCACTGAGAGCTCCCTGTAACTATTGTATGCTCTCCATAACCAATATGAGATTTCTATGGCCACTATGAGCTTCCTCTGACCACTATGAGCTAAGACCTTTGTGGGCACTCAATGGCCACTGTGATCTATGACCATTGTGAGCTCTTTATACACAGAGTGAGCTCTTGATGATCAATGAACTATGACCACTGTGTGCTTTCTATGTCCACTATGAGCTATGATCATTGTGAGCCCTCTGACCACAAGAGATTTCTATTGCTACTATGAGCTATGTCCACTATGTCCTCTCTGTGACCACTGTAATCTATGATCACTGTGCCCTGTGTATTACCACTTTGATCTCTCTATGACAACTGTGAGATCTCTATGATCACTGTTAATCTCTATGACCACTATGAGCTCTTTGTGAACACTCTGAGCGCTTTAGGACCATAATGATTTATGTCCACTTTGAGATTTCTATGATTACTATGAGCTATGACAACTGTGAAGCTCTATGGCTGCTATGAACTCTTTATGACCTATGAGCTATGAAAACTATGAGTTCTCTATGAACATTGTAAGCTATGACCACTATGAGTTCTGTATGACCACAATGAGCTATGGCCACTGTGAGTTCTATGTGACTACTGTGTGATATGACCACTATGAGTTCTCTATAATTAATATGAGCTCTCTGCTATCACTGTGAGATCTCTATACCCACTGTGAGCTCTCTATGAACACTATGAACTATGATGACTGTGAGCTTTCTATGACTACTTTGATTTATGACAACTGTGAGCTTTCTACTGACACAAGCTCTATCACTACTATGAGCTATTACTACTATGAGCTCTCTTAGACCAGTATAAGCCATGACCACTGTGAGGACTCTATGGCATTATTATCTCCCTATGACCACTATGAGTTATGACCACTGTGAGCACTCTATTACTACTGTGAGCTATGACCACAATGACCTCTCTAAAACTACTATAAACTAGCACTGTGAGTTGCTGCTTTGAGATTTCTGTGACCACTATGAGCTATGACCACTATGAGTTCTCCTTGAACATAGTGAGCTTTGACAACCATGAGCTCTGAATGGCCATTATGAACTATGACCACTGTGAGCTCAATGTGACCATTGTGAGCTATGACAACTGTGAACACCATACAACCAATGTGATCTATAACTACTCTGAGCTATCTATGACCACTATGATCTATGACCACTATGAACTATGATTACTATAAGCTCTCCATGATCTATGACCACTGTGATATTTGTATGAAAAATATGAATTCTGTATTAAAACTGAGAGCCATCTATTATCAGTGTGACTTTCTATGATCATTATCGCCTCTGTATAAACAATATGAGCTCTCTATGATGGCTATGCTCTCTCTATGACCACTGTGAGCATTCTATGATGACTGTGAGCTCTCTATGGCATTATGAGCTCTCTATGAACACTTTGTGCTTTAACCACTGTGAACTTTCTATGACTACTATGAGCGATGACCTCTGTGATTTCTCTTTGACCACTATGAGCTCTCTATGGCTGCTGTGAGCTATGACCACTGTGAGCTTTCTATGTTCACTGTGATCTATAACCATTGTGAGCTCTATATGAACTCTGTGACCTCTATTTGATTAACATGCTCTCTCTATTGCCATTATTAGTTATAACCATTTTGGATTATGACCAGAATGAGCTATGACCACTGTGTCCTGTCTGTGACTACTGTGAGTGCTCAATGAGTACTATGATCTATGACCACTGTGAATGCTCTATGTCCACTGTGAGCTCTCTATGACCACTATGATTTCTGTTCCCTATGATCTTTCTAAGACCTTGGTGACCTATGATAACTATTTACTACCTATGTCCACTATGAGCTATGATCACTATGAGCTCTCAATGACAACTATGAGCTCTTTATGACTACTGTGATCTCTCTATGACCACTTTGAGCTCTCTAAGACAATGTTGAGCTATCGATGACCACTGTGAGCTCTCTATGAGCACTATGACGTATTACCATTATGAACTCTCTATGACCACTGTAAGCTGTGAACACTATGACCTCATTGTGACACTGTGAGCTCTCTATGATCTCTGTAGCTCTCTGTGAGTGATAAGAGCTATGACCACTTTGAGCACTCTGCTCACTATGAACTATGACCACTGTGAGCTTTTGTTGACAATTATGAGGTGTGAACACTATGACCTCTCTATGATGAGTGTGAGCTCTCTATGATGACTATGAGCTATGGCCACTATGAGCTTTCTGCGACCACTCTGACCTATGACCATTCTGACCATTTTAAGTCCATATGAGTTCTCTATGACCACTATGAGCTAGGACTACTGTGAGTTCTCTATGACCATTAAGAGGTATGACTACTGTGAGCTCTATGTGCAAACTCTGAGATCTCTCTGAAAACTGTGATCTCTTTATGACCTCAATG
This sequence comes from Typhlomys cinereus, assembly GCA_023101885.1. Classification (NCBI taxonomy): domain Eukaryota; kingdom Metazoa; phylum Chordata; class Mammalia; order Rodentia; family Platacanthomyidae; genus Typhlomys; species Typhlomys cinereus. The sequence goes on from JALPQD010000397.1 coordinate 108,571, forward strand.
ATCTGTCTTTGACCACTGTGAACTCTCTATGACCACTGTGATCTCTGACCATTGTTAGCTCTCTATGAACACTATAAGTTATGACCACTGTGAGCTCTCTATGACCATGTTGAGCTCTCTTTGACAACCTAAAATCTCTCTGACCCCTGTAGTTCTCTATGAGCAATGCAACCTATGAGCACTGTGTGCTCTCTGTGACCACTATGAGCTATGACCACTTTGAACTCTTCATGACAATTATGAGCTATGACCACCCTGAGCTCTCATTGTCCATTATGAGCTTTTTATGACCACTGTGATCAAAGACCACTATGACAGATCTGTACCCATTATGAGGTATGAGCACTGTGAACTCTGTAAGACCATTGTGAGCAGTCTATAACTACTATGAACTCTCTTTGACCACTATGAACTGTAACCACTATGAGCTACCTGTGATGACTGTGAGCACATTATAACCACTGTGACCTGTGACCACTGTGAGGTATGATAATTATAAGATCTCCATGACCATTAACAGCTTTCTATGACCACTGTGAGCTCTGTATGAAAACTATGGGCTCTCTACTAAAAATGAGAGCTCTGTATAAGCAATATGAGCTCTGTATGGCCACTGTGAGTTATGACCACTTTGTTCTCTCTGTGACAACTATGAGCTATGTTCATTGTGAGCTCTCTAACCACTGTGATCTCTCTATGAACATTGTGACCTCTCTATGACCATTATGAGCTAAAACTGCTATGAGCTTCATATGCCCACTGTGAGCACACTATAGCCACTGTGAATGATCACTGTGAACTCTCCATGACCATTTGATTTCTCTATGATCACTGTGAGATATTTATGAAAACTATGAGCTCTCTACTACAACTGTCAATTCTCTATTACAAGTGCGACTTCTGAGTGATCATTATGAGCTCTGTATAAACACTATGAGCTCTCTATGTTCACTCTAAGCTATGACCACTGAGAGCTATCTGTGACCACTATGAGCTAGGTACACTGTGACCTCTCTGTGATCACTGAGCTCTTTATGACCACTTTGAACACTCTAATACTACTGTGAACACACTATGACTACTATGAGCTCTCTATGACTAGTATGAACTCTTTATGGCCACTTTGAGCTATAATCTTTATGAGCTCCCTATGAAGATTGTGAGCATATTATGACTACTATGACCTGTGACCACTCTGAGCTATAAGAATTGTAATATTTCCCGTTTCCCCACCCACCCGGGATGGATGTGCACAGTCCAGCCAGGACTCACAGCAACCTAGGTAAGCTCCCCCTGCCACCCCCAAACCCCAGGCAGCCCACTGGTCCCAGCTCCTCCCACCAGCCAGCTGGAGCAGGAGTTGCTCCAGGCCAAATAATTCAGTTCAGTGAAAAATGCACAGAAATTGGAAGAAGGTCTTAAGAGTTAAAATGACAATGCCCAAATCAAAGTGCAAATCCATGAGAAACAAAACCCAAGAAAATAAATCTCCCACTGAAGGAATTAATCCCATAATGATAGACTCCAACCAGAACAAATCTACAGAAAATAGCTGTAACAGTTACTCTTTACTATTGTTGTGAGAGAACACTCAAAGTCAATCAACTTAAAGGAGAAAAGGAGGTTTATTTAGCTTACAGTTGCAGAGGGAAGGTCAGTTTCTCATAATGAAGGCGGCATGGCTGGCTGGCCAAAGGTGGAAGAGGCTAAGTTACCACAGACATCTTAGAAACTGAGAGCTGCAGACTGCTTGCAATAAAGGCCAACATCTCCTGGAGGTAGGGTGGGACTAATTCACCTCAAGGCCCACCCCTTGTGACTGCCTTCCTCCAGCAAGTCTTCACCTCTCAAGGTGCCATGACCTTGCCAAACACATAAGAATGTGGGGGACACATTTCAAACCATGACATTTCACTCCTGGTCCCCAAAGGCTCATTGCCATCTCATTATGCAAACCATAATCAGTTCAACTTTAAAAGACTTCATAGACTACAATGGTAGTCCCAACAGTCCAAAAGTCCAAAGTCCAAAGCCTCGTATAAAATCAAAATACAAGTTACATACTTCTCAGATACAATGGCACAGAATAAACATTCCCAATCCAAAGGAAGGAATGGGCGCATATCCAGGAAAGATCAGTCCATAACAAGCCCGAAAACAAGCAGAACAAACTCCAAATCTTGTAGTTCCAAGTCCAACAGGTGAGCCTCTCTTTGAAATCACCTCAGTTCCAAAGGAACTGCAATGCAGCTACCTATAGAATATGTTCCTCTCTTCAGCTGACTCCTCCCAAGGTATCCTTGGAAGGTGTCCCACGTTGTGTCTGGAATCTGTAACTTCTTTACTTCTCAATGGCACACCAGGCTTTAACTTCACTGCACAAACTGCCCTTCTTGGGGCCTCTAAACTGCAGGCTTCTTGCCTCATGATTCCTGGATTCTGCCAATTTTTGAAATCTTGGAGAAGGACTCCATGATCTCCTCCCTCTTGCATCACTGATGCCTCTAAAACCAGAACTATGCAGACGGCTTTGCCAAGACTGGCCCCCTTGAATCACAACTGATCCTGCTTCTCTATGCTGACTATCTCTTTCACTCCTGGGTAGTTGCTTTGTAAGAGAACCAACTCTTGCTTTGGAACTCCACCCTTTAGTTCCAGTCTTCTGAAAGGATTTTCATACTTATGAGTGGGAGCTTTCCCTGAGGATCTTGCCCTCAAGCTAGGGCCTTTCCTATTATTCAAATTGAGAGCAGGATTTGATTTATAAATGGAGCTAATCTCTTCAATAGCCATTTTGTTCTCTCCTTCTTCCTGGTTCAACTCTTTAAGTTTGCCATTGTATTTTTCATCATTGGATCTTACAGTTTTTGCTTCTTTTTTTTTAAATTTTTTATTATTATTATTATTTATTCAACTGTGCGCATGTGCGTGTGTATGTGCGCGCGTGCGTGTGTGTGTCTGTGTGTGTGTGTCTGTGTATGTGTAGAACCACGAACGAATTCGTGAACCACCATGGACGCCTCCACCTCCTTCTGCCCTGGGATTCACAGGCTCCGCCCTACCAGGACCAGAAACGCAGGCCACCTCCGCTTCCGCCTGGCGTCTATACATGGGATCTGGGATCCGAACTCAGGACCTTCTGCCTGCAAGGCAGAGGCTTAACCCCTGAGCCACTTCTCCAGCCCAAGTTTTTGCTTCTTCCTGCCTGATTCTTTGCTCTTTTTCATAACTCTAAAGACATCTAAAAAGTAGCCATATCACATTGTCAAGACTACATTGCTTTGAAATTTCCTCCGCCAAACACTCCAGCTTAACTTCAGTCAAGCTTTCAGGATGAGAGAAAAACTTCACTAAACTCTCGGCCAACACATGGCTCCATGTGTCACTCATCAAATTGCAAACACAGTCTCTGTTCCCCTCTGGACCATCAAAAACTGGTTTCCACTGTCTGCATCTCTCACAGCATTACTGTCTTTGGAGCTCTCATAAGAAATGCCCCTTTGGCCCAACCACCAAGATGCAAAGGCTTTCCCAGTACAAAGTCCCAATATTCTCCACATTTCTTCCAACAAATAGTTCCAAAGGCATACTATTCACATCACAGCATTGGCCATACCTCTGGGTACTAACTTCTCTCATCTTCACAAACAACTTCACAGTGTGGTACCAGCTGTTCTTAATCTCACAGCAATATCTCACTACCCGGTATCAATTTCTGTAACAGTTACTCTTTACTATTGCTGTGAGAGAACATTCAAAGTCAATCAACTTAAGGGAGAAAAGGAGGTTTATTCAGCTTAAAGTTCCAGAGGGAAGGTCAGTTTCTCATAATGGAGGCAGAATGGCTGGCTGGCCAAAGGTGGAAGAGGCTGTCACCACAGACATCTTGAAAGCTGAGAGCTGCAAGATTGCTTGCAGCAAAGGCCTACTTCTCCTGGAGGTAGGGTGGGACTAATCCACCTCAAGGCCCACCCCTTGTGACTGCCTTCCTCCAGCAAGTCTCCATCTCTCAAGGTGCCATGACCTTAAAAAACACATGAAACTGTGGGGGACACATTTCAAACCATGACAAAAGTCTGACGTAGGATAACAAGTTTCAAAACATGACTATTACCATGATCAAGACTATGAAAGAGGAAATCCAGGAGGAATTAAATAACCACATCAATCACTTTGAAGAGGAATACAACAGACACTTGGAGGAGTTGGGAAAAACAGTTCAAGAAACAAAAAACAGGCATAGAGCAGTTAAAACAGATTCAAGCAGAGTTTAAAACTTAAAAAAGACAAGTTATCTTCAACCCAGAACTCAACAGAGAGTTTTATCAGCAGAACTAATGAAGCAGAAAATAGAATTTCAGACCTTGAAGATAAAGTGGAAGAATAAACCCGCTCAATGGAAGAGGTTGTTAAAGCCCAAAAAATACTCAAGAGAAATATTCAAGAGTTATGGAACATCCTAAAGAAGCCTAACATGTGTATTCATGCAATACCAGAGCAAGAATCCCAAAATACCACACCTGAGGAAATTTTTCAAATTATCATAAATGAAAACTTCCCTCAATTAAAGAATGAGAGGCCCATCCAAATACAAGAGGCATTTCACACTCCAAACAGATATGACCAAAATAGAAAATCGCCACGGCAAATAATAGTCAAAACACTCCACATTCAAGACAAAGAGAAGGTGTTGAGAGCTTCAAGAGGGAAAAAAGCAAGTCACTTTTAAAGGTAAACCTATTAAAATAACAAATTACTTCTCAATGGAAACACTAAAAGCAAGAATAGCAATACTTCAAATATTGAAAGAGCAAAATGTCAACCCAGGCTGATATACCTGGCAAAACTATCCATCATAATCGAGGGAGAAAGAAAAATTTTCCAGTACAAGCACAACTTGAAGGGATACATGTACACCAAACCAGGCCTTCAAAAAATGCTAGAAATGATACTTGAGCTTGAATTAAAAAAAAAAAAAAAACAAGCATATCCAGGAGAACAGACAGAAAGTATAATACCACCAAAACCTAAAAGCAAAACAATACAGTTAACAAAGCCTCCCAACATAATAAATGTCCAGAATTAGAGTATTTTCTCCATTATAACACTAAATGTTAAGGAATTAACTCACCAATCAAGAGACACAGATTACAAACTTGGATTAAAAATCACAACCCATCAATCTGCTGCCTGCAAGAAACCCATCTCACCACAAAAGATAGGCAAATCCTAAAAATAAAAGGCTGGTCAAAAATTCTGCAAGCTAATGGAACCAGAAAACAGGCAGCGGTAGCCATTATGATATTGGACAAAATGGACTTCAAACCAAAAAAAAAAAAAAATCACAGGAGACACAGATGGATACTACATTTTATCACAGGTACAATTCACTAGGCATACTTTAAAATATTGAACATCTATGCACCCAATGCAGCCCCCCCAACATTCAGTAAGCAAACCTTACTATGTCTAAAGCAAGAAATCAACCCCAAAATGATAATTCTTGGGGATTTCAACACTGCTCTCTCAACATGGGATAGATCAATAGGTAAAAAACTTAACAGAGACACATTGGAACTTAATCAAACCCTTACAGAAATGGACCTTACAGCTCTCTATTGAACTTTTCACCCATGCACAAAAGAATACACATTTGTCTCAGCAGGAAATGGAACTTTCTCCAAAATAGTCACTTTTGGGACACAAAATGAATGTCCACATATACAGGAAAGTTGAAATTTTAGCCTGTACATTATCAGACCATCACGGCCTAAAGCTTGATATCCACAACATAATAAACAACAGAAAATACACTAACTCCTGGAAACAACACTATGATGCTAAATGAAAATTGGATTCAGGAAGAAATTATAAAGGAAATTCAGGATTACCTGAAAACGAACAATAATAAAAACACAACTTACCAAAATCTCTGGGACACAATGAAAGCTGTCCTAAGAGGTAAGTTCATAGCTCTTAATGCCTACATCAAAAAAAAAAATGGAAACATCACAAATAAGTAAGTTAACAATGCAGCTTAAACCTTTAGAGACAGTAGAGCAATGTGATCCCAAAAGCATTAGAAGAGAGAAGATTAGCAAAATAAAGAGAGAAATATCCAAAATTGAGATGAGAAAAACAATACAGAGAATTAACCAGTCAAAAAGCTGGTTTTTTGATACACCTCTAACAATATTAACCAAAAGCAAGGCAGAGAAAATTAACAAAATTAGAAATGAAAATGGAGTTATCACTCATATGTGTGACAACACAAAAGAAATGGATGAATTCCTGAGTAAGCACAACTTACCAAAGTTGAATCAGGAAGTACTCAATATTTAATTAGTCCTATGACATGAGGAAATCAAGGAAGTAATCTCGAATCTTCCCACCAAAAATGTCATGGACCAGATGGATTCAGCACAGAGTTCTACCAGACATTTAAGGAGCTAATAACACAATACTCATTAAACTGTTCCTCATTAAACTGTTCCATCAAATAGCAAAGGAAGGAACACTACCAAATTGCTTCCAAGAAAATAATATCCTCTTAATCCCAAAACATAATAAAGATAAACTTAAAAAAGAAAACTATAGGCCAATCTTTCTGAACACAGATGCAAAGATTCTCAACAAAGTCTTAGCAAATCGGATTCAAAAACATAAAAAAGTCATCCACAGGGATCAAGTAGGCTTTATCCCAGGCACACAAGGTTGGTTTATATATGCAAATCAATTAATGTAATTCATCACATAAAGCAGTACAAAGTCCAAGACCACATGATACTCTTAAAAGATGAAGCAAAAGCTTTTGACAAGATCCAACAGCCCTTTATGATCAAAACCCTAGAGAAGATAGGAATGGAAGGAACCTTTATCAATATAATAAAAGCTAATTACAAAAAGCCAACAGCAAGTGTTATACTCAATGGGGAAAAACTTGAAGCATTCCCACTTTGATCCGAAACTAGACAAGGTTATCCATTCTCACCACTTCTATTCAATATTGTACTTGAAGTCTTAGCTGAAGCCATAAGATAAGAAAGGGACATAAGAGGGATTCAAATCGGCAAGGAAGAATTCAAGCTATCCCTATTTGCAGATGACATGATCTTATACCTGAGTGATCCCAAAAACTCCACCAGGAAGCTTCTGGAACTAATTGAGAAGTTCAGCAGGGTGGCAGGATATGAAATAAATATACAAAAATCAGAGGCCTTCCTATATGCCCAGAATGAAAGAAGTGAAAAATCTTTGAGAGAAACAATCACATTTACTATAGCCCCTAAAAAAATGAAATACCTTGGTATAAACCTAACCAAGGAGGTAAAAGACCTTTACAATGAAAACTTTAAAACCCTGAAGAAAGAAATTGCAGAAGACACCAGAAGTGGAAAGACCTCCCAGGTTCCTGGATTGGCAGAATCAATATCGTAAAAATGACCGTCCTACCAAAGACAATATACAGATTCAATGCTTTACCAATTAAAATCCCAAAACAATTCTTTAAAGAAGTTGACCAAACAATCTCAAAATTCATATGGAGGCTCAAAAGATCCAAGATAGCAAAAACAATCCTGAGTAACAAAAACACTGGTGCAGGTATAATCATACCAAACCTTAGTCTATACTACAAATCCATAGTTGTAAAACCAGCCTGGTTTTGGCTCCAAAATAGACACACAGAACAATGGAAAGGGGTTGAAGACTCAGATATAAGCCCACACAGCTATGGCCATTTGGTCTTTGACAAAGGGGCCCAAAAAATCCAATGGAAAAAGAACAGCATCTTCAACAAATGGTGCTGGCAAAACTCGATATCCACATGCAGAAGATTAAAACTGGACCTGTACTTGTCACCATGTATACGAATTAATTCCAAATGGGTCAAGGACGACCATGTTCATAGCAGCACTGTTTACAATAGCAAAGTCATGGACTCAGCCCAAATGTCCCACAGTTGATGAGTGGATAAGGAAAATGTGGTACATTTATATAATGGAATACTACTCAGCCATCAAAAATGATGAATCAATGCAATTTGCCGGGAAATGGATGGAATTAGAAACAATTATATTGAGTGAAGTATCCCAAACACAGAAAATTAAGCACCATATGTACTCCCAAATAGGTGGATTCTAGTACCAAACCCAGTTAGAGACACTCAAAGAATCTCAAAATTTATATGGAGGCCCAAAAGATCCAAGATAGCAAAAATAATCCTGAGTAACAAAAACACTGCTGCAGGTATCATCATACAAAACCTTAGTCTATACTACAAATCCATAGTTGTAAAACCAGCCTGGTTTTGGCTCCAAAATAGACACACAGAACAATAGAAAGGGGTTGAAGACCCAGATATAAGCCCACACAGCTATGGCCATTTGATCTCTGTAATACCTACAATAATTGCAAAGATTATAAACAGGAGGAATGGGGAAGGAAGGCCACACCAGGAACAAGGAGGAAGGAGACGATGTTACAGCAGAGAAAATAGGCCGCCATCAAGGACTGCAAGTAAGTAATGAGACATCTGGTTAAGTTCACAGACTTTCCTTCCTGATCATTTGCAACTGATGGGGTATGATCTCACCAGAAGGGGAGTGCATATAAGTTGCCAAATAGAAAGTAATCATTTTGCAAATGGGTGATTGACCCCTCTCTCATCATGGTCTCCTACTTTTATTCCATCTACCTTTGAATTGGAAATCTGAGCAGACCATAATGACTCCTTAAATGTTGTGAATATATAGGGTTTTCTCATCCTTCCAATAAAGATTTTAGTTCCACCATAAGGGGCAATATAGGATTGGTATCTAACTTTATATAAGCATTTTTTACCCCCGTGAATAAATTTTCAGTATACAGTCTGTCAGAGAATAAGTTAATAGCCTCTCTATTTTCCTTTAATGCCATTTTAACTGCCAACAGCTCTTTATATTGAGCTGATCCTTGGGCAGGCTGGTATTTTTGTTTGTATGGCTGAATCAAATATCCTGGGGCAAAGATAGCATGAGCAGATCCTGTTTTTCCCTCATCTGTAAATACATGTGGGGCATTTGGTTTAAGCGATTTAACAAAGAGTTTGGGCTCAGCAAGTGTAAGCGTTGAAGGGACGTGACTCATTTAGATGAGCCATAATGGCAGCTTATCTTCCCTAGTAACAAACAAAAGCCTTATCCAGATGTCACAAAGCTTGCCAGGAAAATTCATTCTTATAATTCAGTTTCTCTAGTACTACCAATTTCTGTATTAGGGTTCTCTAGAGTCACGGAATCTGCAGAATGAATATATATATATAAGAAATTTATTGAGTAGGCTTACAGTTATGATCAAGGCAGTCCAGAAAAGGGCGCCAGTAGCTGAGCTAGTCCAACGATGGCTGCCAGTAGCCAAGGTAGTTCCAATGCTGGCTGCCAATAGCTAGCTGCTCAGTTCAGTAATCAAGTGGGAGGCTGGAGAAATCCCAGAATCTTAGTCTAGTCGAAGGCTAGAAGATTGAAGAAACTGTGCAGCCAAAAGGAAGAATAATTCCTAATACAGCTGCAAGAAGGCATGTGTTCTCTTTGGTGGATCCTTTTTATATGATGCAGTAGTAGGAGGATCCTATGAGAGTTTTTGAGGTCCTGATAGGATCTAGAGTGAGTATAATCCTACCAAGTGCTCTCAGTAGATCCTTTCCAATGGTGGTCTCAACCCATCTTAGTTAATACTAGATGTAACAAGTTGACACCCAGACTTAACTATCAAGTTGACACCCAGGCTTAACTATCACAGTTTTTAAGATAAGAGTTCATGCTGTGATGTTATAGTTGGGCAATGATTTCAGAGGTGAGCCTGTGAGGTCATAGTGAGGCTGTAATATCACAGTAAGGCTATAACCTTACAGGTGAGATTGTGATGTAACAGTGAGGCGGTGTAGTCACCAGGATACGGTGATATCACAGTGAGGCTGAGATGTCAGTGGAGTGTGACTAGGACATCACAGGGAGGATGTGATTTTAGTGGTTAGGCTGTGATATCAGAATGAGGCTGGTGTGACTGATGAGGTTATGATATCACAGTGAGGCTGGCATGTCACTGATGAGGCTGTGATGGTGAGGCTGGTGTGAGTAATGAGGGTATGATGTCACAGTGAGACTGACATGTCACTGATAAGTCTGTGATGCCACTGTGAGGATTTGATGATACTGTGAGGCTGTGATAGCACTGTGAAGCTGTCATGTCACTGTAAAACTGTGACATCACCGAGATTTGTGACATCATAGAGATTTGTGATGTCACAGTAAGACGTGAGGTCATTGTGATATCAGTGGCAAGCCTGATTTCACCATGAGGCTATTATGTAACAGGTAAGTCTATGAGGTAACAGGTTAGACTTTGAGATTACAGTAAGGCTGTGAGGTCACTGTGAGGCTGTGATATGTGTGAGAAGATTGATGTCACAGTGAGGAAGTGAGGTAACATGTGAGGCTGTGGTGTCACTCTTTATGATGTCAAAGGCTATGATGTCACTTTTGAGGGTGTCACATCAGTGTCCATCTCTTGATGTCACTGCTGATGGTGTCACATCAGTGTCCATCTCTCAGCCATTATGCAGTAATGGTGTGGCCAGTTCCCTCATCCCTGGTGTTGGTGCATGCTCTCCTGTCAAGCTGGACTAAGAACTTATGCGGACTGTTGTAAAAAAGTAAACTCCTTGTTCCCTTAAGCTGTGTGATGGTCAATTATCAGCAACCATGCAGGCTGACTGCAATAATGGTATAAATGTCAGCAAAAGTCAACAGAAAATTATAAATTTTTAGGAACCAAAAGCAACACATGTGGCAAGTACACAATAGTGAATTTTAAATTGAAAATAAAGTCCTTTAGTATATTGTGAGTAGCAGTTAATTTTTAAAGTCCATTTTGTGGAAGATTGTAGAATCAGTATAAAAAGGGGTGAGGAATCCATCCTAGAACAAAACATTTCTGGCTTCTTTAGGTCAGGATCTGGCTCTTCCAGTTGTTTTGCATCAATGTCAACTCCTTTTTTCCTGAGACTGCCTAGACTTTCCACTGGGCAGAATAAACGTTTGGAAATCCACAAGGGTGAGCCTGTTGATGGAGAAACACAAAGATACCCATGACTCTAGGGAGACTTGAGTCTGGTTAGACCAGATGTAGGTTAAAGGCATTCTTTCCTTTAACCATTACCCCTAATTTTTAATTTTTTTATAAATCTAATATCCCACAAAGCTTTATAACATACTTTAACATTCTTTTAAGTAACCAATTCATAAACCTTCTGTACACACGTTAACCTTTTAAACAACAGGTCCAATCTCATAAGCATTTTAAACCTTTTGTACATCTAAGTACTATACATATTTCGTTCATATTTTCATTTTCTTACTTGATGGTTTACTGTCATGGTAAGGCTATGATGCCAGAGGTGAAGCTTCATGTCAGAGTGATGGTTTAATGGCACAGTATGGCTGTAATGTCATTGTGAAGTAGTGATGACACTGGGGAAGTTGTGATGTCACAATTAAGTTGTTATGTCAATAGTGATACTGTGGTGACACGGAGACTGTGAGGTTGTGAAGTTAATGGTAATGCTGTGATGTCACATAGAGGCTGTGATGTCACAGTGAGGTGGAATGTTACTGTTGGTGTTGTGATGGCATACCGTGGGTGTGGTGTCACTGTCGAGGTTGTCATGTGACTGAGAATCTGAGATGTCATTAATTAGGCTGTGGTGTTATAGTGAGGCTAGAGAAGATGTCCGTGGTGTCACTGATGCTATGATTTCAGACGTTACCTGTTATGTAACATTGAGGCTGTGATGTCAAAGGTGAGGCTGTGATGTCACAGTGTGGCTGTGATGTCACAGTGCAGCTATGAGGTCAGTGGTTAGGCTGTGATTTAAGAATGGAGACTGATGTGAGAGATGAGGCTGAGATGTCGCATTGATGATATGATATAACTGGTAATGCTATGATGCCACAGTGAGATTATGATGTCACCATGATGCTGTGGTGTCATGGTGAGCCTGTCTTATCAGTGATGAGGTTAGATGTCATAGTGTGGCTGTGATGTCATAGTGAGTTGTGATGTCACAGTGAGGCTGTAATATCAGAAGAGAGGTTGTGATATCATTGGGAGGCTGGGATGTTACCATGAGGATGTGAGATCACAGTGAGGCTGAGATGTTAGAGGAGAGGCTATGATGTGACAGTGAGATTGTGATATTACAGTGAGGTGATGATGTCAGTAATGACTATGCTTTCATAGGGAGACTGTGTCATTGGTGAGGCTGTATTGTCACTGGTGAGGTTCTAATGTCACAGTGAGTTTACTGTGTCAAACAGACTGTGATGTCACAGTGAGGTTGTGATGTCAATAATGACACTGTGATTTTGCAGGGAGGTTGTCATGTTTCAGTGAGCCTGTGAGGTCACTGGTTAGGCTTTGGTAATATAGTGTGGCTAGTTAGGATGTGACGCACTGAGACTATGATTTCAGAGGAGAGCCTGTGATGTCATAGTAAGGCTATAATGTCACAGTAAGGCTATAACCTCAGAGTTGAGTCTGTGATGTCACAGTGAGGCTGTGATGGCACCTTGAGGCTTTGCTGTCACCATGTCACTGTGGTGTCAATTTGAGCCTGTGATGTTACAGGATGTCGGTCATGGCACAATTGGGGCTGTGAAGTCACAGTGATACTGTGATGTCAGTGTCAAGGCTGATGTCACAGTGAGGTTATGATGTCAGTGGTGATGCTGTGATGTCACATTGAGGCTGTGATGTTACAGAGAGGAGAGAGGATATGTCAGAAGTGTGTATGTGATGACACCATGAACCTATTATGTCAGTGGAAAGGCTGATGTCATGGTGAGTTTGTGATGTCCCAGTGAGGCTGTAGTGTCACTGTTAGGTTGTAATGTCACAGTAAGTTTGCAAGGACAGTGTGTGGCTATGATGTCACAGTGAGGCTCTGATGACACAGTGATGTTGTAATGTTTGAGAAGTTTTGATGTCACAGTAAGGCTTTGATGTTAGTGGTGTGGCTGATGTCACAATAAGAATATGATGTAAAAGGTGAGCATGTGGAATCAGTGGACAAGTTGTGAGGTCACTGTGAGGGTGTGATGTCACAGTGAAGCTCTGATGTCAGGGTTGATTCTATGAGATGTCAGTGAGGCTGTAACATCTGGAGTGATGCTTGGATTTCACAGTGAGTTTAGGACATCTGTGGTGAGGCTGTGCAGTCACACTGAGGCTGTGATGTCATAGGAGAGGCTGTGATGCCATTGTAAGGCAGTAATGTTACTGTGAGGTTGTGACATCACAGTGATGCTGTGATATCAGTGGTGATAGACTATAACATCATCATTTGGTTGAGATTTCAGTGGTTAGGCTGTGAGGTCAGAAAAGAGGCTGATGTCATTGATGAGGCTGAGATGTCACAGTGAGGCTGGGATGTTATTTGTGTGGCTGTTATGCGAAAGGGAGGCTGGAGTGTCACTGTTGAGGCTGGCATGTGACCATGAGCATGACATGTCACTGATGAGGCTGTGGTGTCATAGTGAGGCTACAAAGGATGTCTGTGGTGTACTGATGCCATGATTTCAGAGGTCAGCACGTTATGTCACAATGAGTCTGTGATGTCAGAGGTGAGATGTGAAGTCACAGTGAGGCTGTGATGTCAGAAATGAGGCTATAATGCTACAGAGAGGCTGTGATGTCACTGTCAGGTTGTAATGATACAGTGAGGCTGTGGGACACAGTGCAACTGTGAAGTCAGTTGTTAGGCTGTGATGTTAGTGATGAGGCTGAGATGTTGCATTGATAATGTGATATAACTGGTAAGGCCCAGATGCCACAGTGAGATTATGATGTCACCATGAGGCTGTGATGTCACTGGTGAGGCTACAGTATCACAGTAAGCCTGTCATATCATTGTTGAGGGTGTGATATCATAGGGAAGCTGTGCTGGCACAGTGTGGCTGTGATGTTACAGAGAGGTTGTGATGTCAGTAATGACTATGCTTTCACAGGGAGACTATGTTATTGGAGCAGCTCTATTGTCACTGGTGAGGCTCTAATGAAACTGTGAGTTTATCTTGTAAAACTGAGGCTGTGGTATCACTGTGAGACTCGTGGCTGTGATATCATGCTGAGCCTGAGGTTGTGATATCAGTGGTAAGACTCATGAGGCTACGATGAGCCTGTGGTGTCAGCGGGCAGGTTGTGAGGTCACTGCAGTGAGGCTCTGATGTCAGGGCTGATTCTCTGAGATGTCAGTGGGACTGTGACATCAGGGATGATGTTTGGGTTTCACAGTGAGGTAAGGATGTCAGTGGAGAGGATGTGCTGTCACACTGATGCTGATTTCAAAGGAGAGATATGAAGTCACTGTGAGACTGTGATTTTATCGTGAGGTTGTGATATCACAGGGAGTCTGTGATATCAGTGGTAATGGACTATGATGTCACAGTTCAGCTGGGACTAATGTGGTTAGGCTGTGATGTCAGAAGTGAAGCTGGTGTCAGTGATGAGTCTGAGTTGTCTCAGTGAAGCTGAGATATTATTGGAGAGGCTGTGATACCACACTGAGGCAGGGGTTTCACAGTGAGCCTGGGATGTGACAGTGAAACTGTGATGCTATAGTGAGGTTGTGGTTTCAGAAATGAGGCTAATGCCAGAGTAAGACTGTGATATCACTGTGAAGCTGTGATATCACTGTGAGGTGGTAATATCACAAAGGTTGTGATGTCAAATGAGGCTATGACATCACTGTAGAAGATGTGTTGTCAGTGGCAAGTCTGATTTCACCATGAGGCTATGATGTAACAGGTGAGAATATGATATAACAGGTTAGACTATGATGTAACAGCTTAGATTGTGATGTCACAGTTAAGTTGTGAGGACACTGTGATGCTGAGATGTCTGTGGGAGTACTGATGTCACAATGAGGCAGCGATACAACATTTGAGGTGTGGTGTCACTGTTTATGATGTCAAAGGCTATGATGTCACTGTAGAGGCTATAGCACTGTAGAGGCTATAGCACTGTGACCCTGTGCTATCTGTGGTGAGGCTGACATCATAGTGAGGCTATAACCTCAAAGGTGAGGCTATGATGTCATAGTGAGGCTTTGTTTTCACTGGTGTGGCAATGATGTCAGTGTTCTGACTAATGTATGTGTCATACCTATTGTGAGGCTGTGATGTGTAGTGAGGCTCTGATGTCAGGGCTGATTCTATGAGATGTCAGTAAGGCTCTGACGTCAGAGATGGTACTTGGATTTTACAGTGAGTTTTCGGATGTCAGTGGTGATGATGTGAAGTCACACAGAGGCTACGATGTCAGAGCGAGCCTGCCATATCAGTGGTGAGACTGTGATGACACTGTAAGACTGTGCTGGCACAATGTGGCTGTGATGTCACAGTGAGGTTGTGATGTCAATGGCAAGAGGGTGTTGTCACAGAGAGGCTGTCATGTTTCAGTGAGCCTGTGACAATCAGTGATAAGGCTGTGGTGCCATAGTGAGGCTAAGTAGGATGTCAGTTATGAGTGTGTGATTTTGCATTGAGGCTATAATGTCAGAGGTAAGCCTGTGATGTCATAGGTAGTAGTCATGTCACAGTGAGGCTATAACCTCAGAGGTGAAGCTGAGATGTCTCAGTGAGGCTATGTTGTCACCAGTGATGCCATGATATCAGTGAGGCTGAGTTGTCAGTGGAGGTGAGACTATGACATCAGAGTCAGGATGTGATTTCAGTGGGTAGGCTGTGCTATAAGAATGAGGCTGATGTGAGTGATGAAGGTATGTCATAATGATAGTGTCATAATGTCAGAGTGGATGCTGTGATGCAACAGTTGGGCAATGATTTTAGATGTGAGCCTGTGATGTCATAGTAAAGCTGTCAGTAGTGACTGGGTTTTCACAGAGAGAATATTTCAATGGTGAGGCTTTATTGTCACTTGTGAATCTCTAATATCACAGTGAGTTTATTTTGTCAAACTGAAGCTGTGATATCATAGTGAGGCTATGATATCAGAGGTCAAGATTTATGTCACATTGATACTTTGATGGCACAGTATGGCTGTGATGTCACTGGAGGTTGTGTTGTCACAGTGAGGTTGTGGTGTCAATAGTGACAGTGTGATATCACAGGAAGGCTGTCATTCTTCAATGAGACTGTGAGGTCAGTGGTGAGGCTGTGGTGCCATTGTGAGGCCACATATGATGTCAGACTGAGGATGTGATGTCACATTGAGGCTATGATTTCAGAGGTGAGCCTGAGATGTCATAGTAAGGCGGCCATGTCACATTGAGGCTGTGATGTCAGTGGAGCGAGACTATGACATCACAGTTCAGCTGAGATTTCATTAGTTAGTCTGTGATGTCAGAAGTGAGGCTGACGTCATTGATGAGGCTGAGATATCACAGTGAGGCTGGAATCTTACTGGTGAGACTGTGAGGCCACAGTGTCAGAGTCGATGGTATGAAGTCACAGTGAGGCTGTGATATCTGTGGGAAGTTTGATGTCACAATCAGTCAGTGATGTAACCTGTGAAGCTGAGGTGTCACTGTTTATGATGTCAAAGGCTGTGAAGTCACTGCTGAGACTGTGCTATCTGTGGTAAGGCTGTCATGATACAGTAAGGCTAGGTAGGATACTAGTGATGAGGCTGTGATGTCACAGTGAGGCTGTGCTGGCACAGTGTGGCTGTAATGTCACAGTGAAGTTGTGATATCATAATGATGTGTTGTCAGTAGTTACTGTGCTCTCATAGGAAGAGTATGTTATTGGTGAGGCTGTATTGTCACTGGTGGCTCTAATATCATGGTGAGTTAATTGTTTCAAACTGAGGCTGTGATGTCACAGTGAGGCAATGATGACAGAAGTCAAGCTTTAGGTAACAATGATGCTTTGATGACACAGTCAGACTGTGTTGTCACAATGAGGTTGTGATGTCAATAGTGACACTGTGGACAGGAAGAGCACTTCGATCTAAATCTGTGGGTCCCAGACATTTTCTGGGGAAAACCCAGGAGCTAAGATTAAAGCTATCTCCCAAAAATCTTCTAAGTCTTTTGGTTTTGCTTTGATCCTATGTAAATCTAGTAGAGCCTTAAGGACAATCAGCTGGGGTGTCTTCTGATGGGGCAGTAAATTACCCACTATGGAGAGCAAAGGTTCTTCCCTAATGGAGCAGATAGGACTTGGACGCGAGTGGACAAGGGGAAAGAGCACAGAAAATAAAAAGCAATGACTAGAACCAAGGCGAAAGTGAAAAAAACTCCTAAAAGGGTAACCATTGTCCAAGGAGAGATCTAGTGCAGGACATATGCTGTAGGAGGAATAGACAATGATTGTGCCACAGAGGCTCCCATCCCCCATATAGAGAGGCTCCTTGGACTCCTTCCTCCTGCTAAGCATACAAATCTCGCAAGACTACAAATCTCGCAAGACTATGCCTTTTCCAGAGCAAAGACACTTGATGCCATTAAACTACCTGGCTGAGAGGACCAATCTGGACAGAACAATTCAGCAAAGGCTCACGCTGGGACTTAAGGGATGTTGGGTGGAGTATATAAGCAGCCTGATACTTATAATATAAAGGCCTGCAAGCCTGAGAGCCTACGTGCTTGAGATCCTGCTTTGCCACTTGCCTGACTCCCAGAGTCTATGCTGTTGACTCCATGCCAGCTTATTCCCATCCCCAAGGGTCTCCATGGGCCCCCATTACACTGTTACACTGTTACAATATGCAGAGGTGTTTTGGATCTAAGCGTCTCAGAAATGAGATGGTAATGTTTCAGTGATGCTGTGTTGTCACCAGTCATGTCATGATATCACAGTGAGGCTGAGATGTCAGTGTAATGTGATTGTAAGTATGTGATTTCAGTGATTAGGCTGTTATATCAGAATGAGGCTGATGTGAGTGATGAGGGTAAGATGTCACAGTGAGGCTGGCATGTTACTGGTGAGGCGGTGATGTAACGGTGAGGTTTGATGTCACCGTGTGGCTGCGGTGTCACCATGAACCTGATATGTCACAGGAAATTGGTGACGTCATGGTGAAGGCTGTCACCAAACAGTGAGAGTGTCATGTCAGTAGCAAGGCTGATGTAACAGTAAGCTTATAATGTCAGTGGTGATGCTGTGATATCACACTGACGCTGTAATGTCATTGGTGAATGTGTGATGTTACAATAAGCCTGGAATGTAACTGATGAGAATGATGTCATAGCAAATCTATGATGTCATTGGTGAGGTTATGATGTTCATGAGGAACCTATTATGTAACAGTGACACTAGTGAGACTGTGACATAAAAGGCTGTGTTGTCACTGGTATGACAGTGTTGGCAGTATTCTGATTAATGTCCATGGAGAAGCTGATGTCACAGGTGAGGTTGTGCTCTCACTGGTGAGGCTGTGATGTCACTGAGGTTTTGAGGTCACAGTGAAGCTTGTATGTCACTGTGGGATGTCATGTCACCATGAAGTGATATCACTCTGTAAGCTGCAATGTTAGAAATGAAGCTATAATGCCACAGTGGGTCTGGGATATTACTGAGAAGCTGTGATGTCACTGTAAGAAAGTGATGTCATAGTGAGGCTGTGTAGCCACTGTGGAAGATGTGATGTCAGTGGCAAGGCTAATTTCACAATGAGGCTATGATGTAACTGGTGAGTCTATGATGTAACAGGTTAGATTTTGAGGTCATAGTGATGCTGTGAAGTCACTGTGAGGTGGTGATATCTGTGGATATATTGATGTCACAATGAGGTAGTGATGTAACTTATGAGTCTGTGGTGTCACTGTTTATGAAGTCAAAGGCTATGATGTCACTGCTGAAGCTGTTGCATCACTGTGAGACTGTGGTGAGAAGGTAGTGTCATAGGTTAGGTAGGATACCAGTGATAAAGCTGTGATGCCACAGTGAGGCTCTGATGTCAGAAGTAAAGCTTTATGTCACAGTGATGTTTTGATTACACAGTATGGTTGTGATGCCACAATGAGGCTCTGATGTCACAGTGAGAATGTGATGTCAATAGCGACACTGATATCACAGGGAGGCTGTCATGTTTCAGTGAACCTGTAATGATGGAGGTGAGGCCGTGTGGTCACTTGTATGACAATCTCAGTGTTCTCACTAATGTCCGTGGAGATGCTGATGTCATAGATGAAGCTGTGCTGTCACTGGTGAGGCCTTGAGGCCACAGTAAGGCTGTGATATAAGTAGTAAGACTGATGTCACAATGAGGCTATGATGTATCAGGTGAGCCTGTGTTGTCAGTGGGCATGCTGTGAGGTCACTGGGAGTCTGTGATGACATCGTGAGGCTATGATGTAAGAGGTGATTTTATGTCACAGTGATTTTTTAATACATTTTTATTATTATTTCAGCTCATATAAACTTAATAGGTACACCAGTTCCCTCCCCCTCTTCCTTCCCCCAAAACCCCTGCTCCCCCTCTCCTCCCCCTTCCCTCCCCATCCCTCAGTGCCTCCTGCCCAAATTCCCAGAGAGACCTTTCTGGGCATGCTTGATTCTCCTCTGGGCCCTCCTCTACGATGACATACAAGGACCCAGTGGCCTTTCCCTGAACCCTTTTCCTTGTTCCCCTTAAGCATAGGAACACTTCTGTGGCTGCCAATCCCTTGCCTCCAAGGATCTTGGTGCCTTTAGCCAATGTTAGACTTTGTGAGGTCAATAGTGTGGCAGACATGGCAGAGGGCATGCAAAGTCCTATTATGATTGCTTTGGCCCTAACTTGTGTGGAGTATCTTGCATATCATTGCTCCTCCCATCCTTTTGCTCTTACAATCTTACCGCCCCCTATTCCGCAAATGTCCCTGAGCTTCAGGATGGGGAGAGATTAAGCTGGCCTAGTTATATGTGG
The DNA here is from genome assembly GCA_023101885.1 of Typhlomys cinereus. Lineage (NCBI taxonomy): Eukaryota > Metazoa > Chordata > Mammalia > Rodentia > Platacanthomyidae > Typhlomys > Typhlomys cinereus. Next base: position 128,479 of record JALPQD010000397.1, read on the forward strand.
TTGATACAGAGTCTCTGAAGTTCTGGATTGTGGTTTGTTGATTTTCTTTTGCAGTTTTGCTGCTCCTGCAATGACTTTCACTCCATCCTGATGGGCACTGTGTGTCACCCCTGGTCAGAGACAAAAAGCTGTTAAACTAGAGTCTTGTTATAAGAGCACATTCAAAGGTAGATGTAATAAAAGTAGGAAACCACAGTGAGGGAGGGGTCACCCATTTGCAAAATGGTTACTTTTTATCTGCCAGACTATATGCCCTCCTCTTCTGGTGAGATCATACCCCCTCAGTAGTAAAAGATCAGGAATGAAAGTCTGTGAACTTAATCAGATGTCTCATTACTTATTTGAGTCTTTGATGGAGGCCTATTTTCTCTGCTGTAACATGGTCCCTTCTCTCCTTGTTTCTGGTGTGGCCCTCATACCCCATCCTCCTATTCATAATCCTTGCAATTACTGTAGGTATTACAGAGATATATCTTTGAGTGTCTCTAGGTGGACTGGGTGGGTTTGGTACTAGGAGCCACCTATTAGTGAGTACATATGGCGCTTAATTTTCTGGGATACTACACTTAATATAATTGTTTCTAATGACATACATTTCCTGGCAAATTCCAGTAATTCATCATTTTTGTTAACTGAGTAGTACTCCATTGTATAGATTTACCACATTTTCCTGATCCACTCGTTAACTGTTGGACATTTGGGTTGATTCCATGACTTTGCTATTGTAAACACTGCTGCTATGAACATGGTCGTGCTTGTGCTATCAAGGTGAACCTCTGCTGCATGGGGGGTTATTCCCAAAAGTGGAATAGCAGGGTCATATGGCATTTCAATCTTTAATTTCTTTAAGAATCTCCAGACGGCTCGCCAGAGTGGCTGTATGAGCCTGCATTTCCACCAGCAACGTAGGAGAGTTCCCCTCTCTCCACATCCTCTCCAGCATTTGGTTTGTTTGTATTGTGGATTTTTGCCATCCTGAGCGGGGTGAGATGATATCTCAGGGAAGTTTTGATTTGCAATTCCCTGATGGCTAAAAAAGTGGAGCATTTTTTCACATATTTGTTATACATTTTAATTTCATCCCTGGTAAAGTTTCTTTTAAGTTCCAGGGCCCATTTATTAATTGGGCCATTGGTTTCCTTGGTGTTTAGTTTTCTAAGTTCTTTGTGCACTCTGGACAGCAGAGCTCTATCAGATGTGTGGTTAGTGAAGATTTTCTCCCATTCTGTGGGTTGCCTTTGAGCTCATGTTACAATCTCTTTATCTGAACAGAAGCTCTTTAATTTCACAAGATCCCAACTGTTGAGAGTTGGTAGCAGTGACTGTGCCATTGGATGTCTCTTTAGGAAATGTTGGCCTAGCACAATCAGCTCGAGGGAGTTACCTATCCTTTCAACTATGGTTTTTATAGTCTCTGGCCTGATATCAAAGTCCTTGATTCATTTGGAATTAAGTCTTGTACATGGTGACAAGTACGGTTCCAGCTTTAATCTTCTGCATGTGGAGATCCAGTTTTGCCAGCACCATTTGTTGAAGATGCTGTTCTTTTTCCATTGGATTCTTTGGGCCCCTTTGTCAAAGACCAAATGGCTGTAATTTTGTGGGCTTATATCTGGGTCTTCAATCCTTATCCATTGATCTGTGTGTCTATTTTGTAACCAGTACTAGGATGTTTTTATAACTACGGATTTGTAATATAGACTTAGGTTTGGTATGGGAATACCTCCAGCAGTGTTTTTGTTTCTCAGGATTGTCTTTGCTATCCTGGGTCTTTTGTGCCTCCATGTGAACTTTGAGATTGTTTGGTCAACTTCTTTGAAGAATTGCTTTGGGATTTTGATTGGTATAGCATTGAATCTCTATATTGCCTTTGGTAGGATGGCCATTTTTACGATGTTGATTCTGCCAATCCAGGAACAAGAGAGGTCTTTCCACCTTCTGGTGTCTTCTGCTATTTCTTTCTTTAGGGTTTTAAAGTTTTCATTGTAAAGGTCTTTTGCCTCCTTGGTTAGGTTTATACCAATGTATTTCATTTTTTAGGGGTTATAGTAAATGGGATTATTTCTCTCAAAGCTTTTTCACTTCTTTCATTCTGGGCACATAGGAAGGCCTCTGATTTTTGCACATTTATTTTGTATCCTGCCACCCTGCTGAACTTCTCAATTAGTTACAGGAGCTTCCTGGTGGAGTTTTTGGGATCATTCATGTTAAAGATCATGTCATCTGCAAATAGGGATAGCTTGACTTCTTCCTTGCCAATTTGAATCCCTCTTATGTCCCTTTCTTGTCTTATGGCTTCAGCTAAGAATTCAGGTACAATATTGAATAGAAGTGGTGAGAGTGGGCAGCCTTTTCTAGTTCCTGATTGAAGTGGGAATGCTTCCAATTTTTCGCCATTGAGCATAATCCTTGCTGTGGGCTTGTTGTATACAGCTTTTATTATATTGATAAAGGTTCCTTCCATTCCTACTATCTCTAGCGTTTTGATCATAAAAGGCTGTTGGATCCTGTCAAAAGCTTTTTCTGCATCTATTGAGAGTATCATGTGGTCTTGGAATTTGGATTGGTTTACATGATGAATTACATTTATTGATTTGCGTATGTTGAACCAACCTTGTGTGCAAGGGATGAAGCCTACTTGGTCCCCGTGAATAATCTTTTTAATGTGTTTTTGAATCCGATTTGCTAAAACTGTTGAGAATCTTTGCGTCCGTGTTCATCAGAGAGATTAGCCTGTAGTTTTCTTTTTTAAGTGAATCTTTATTAGGTTTTGGGATTAAAACGATATTAGCTTCATAGAAGGAATTTGGTAGTGTTCCTTCCTTTGCTATTTGATGGAACAGTTTAAGGAGTATTGGTGTTATTAACTCCTTAAATTCTTAGAACTCTGCGTTGAATCCATCTGGTCCAGGACATTTTTTGGTGGGAAGATTCAAGATTACTTCCTCCATTTCCTTATATGTTATAGGACTATTTAAATAATTCACAACTTCCTGATTCAATTTAGGTAAGTTGTGTTTACTTAGAAATTCATCCATCTCTTTTTGTTGTCAAACTTGACAGTATAATTTTTTGAAATATGATGTTATAATTCTCTGGATTTCTTGGGTATCAGTAGTGATAACTCGATGTTCATTTCTAATTTTGTTAATTTGGGTTTTCTCTCTCTTGCTTTTGGTTAATTTAGCTAGGGGTGTATCAAGCTTATTGATTTTTTCAAAGAACTAGCTTTTTCACTGGTTGATTTTTTCTGTTGTTTTCTTAATCTCAATTTCAGATATTTCTCCCCTTATTTTGCTAATCTCTCTTCTACTACTTTTGGGATAAGATTGCTCTAGTTTCTCTAAAGCTTTAAGCTGCATTGTTAAGTTATTTATTTCTGATGTTTCCATTTTTTTGATGTAGGCATTAAGAGCTATAAACTTACCTCTTAGAACAGCTTTCATAGTGTACCAGAGATTTTGGTAAGTTGTATTTTCATTATCGTTCACTTTCAGGAAATCTTGAATTTCCATTTTAATTTCTTCCTGAATCCAGTTCTCAATCAGCACTACACTGTTAAGTTTCCAGGAGTTAGTGTATTTTCTCTTGTTTGTTGTGATGTGGATGTCCAGCTTTAGGCTGTGGTAGTCTGATAGGGCACAGGTTAAAATATCAACTTTTTTGTACATGTGTAGATTCATTTTGTGGCCCAATATGTGATCTATTTTGGAGAAAGTTCCGTGTGCTGCTGAGAAAAATGTGTATTCTTTGGTGCGTGGGTGAAAAGTTCGATAGAGATCTGTAAGGTCCATTTCTTTAAAGGTTTGATTAAGGTCCAAAGTGTCTCTGTTAAGCTTTTGACCTGTTGATCTATCCCGTGTTGAGAGGGTGGTGTTGAAGTCCCCAAAAATTATCGTTTGGGGGTTGATTTCTTGCTTTAGACGCTGAAGGGTGTTCTTAATGAATGTGAACGGACCCATATTGGGTGCATATATGTTCAGTATTGTGAAGTCATCCTGGTGAATTGTATCTGTGACTAAAATGTAGTATCCATCCGTGTCTCTTATAATTTTCTTTGGTTTGAAGTCCACTTTGTCTGATATCATAATGGCTACCCCTGCTTGTTTTCAGCTTTCATTAGCTTGTAGAATTGTTGACCAGCCTTTTATTTTTAGGGCATGCCTATCTTTTGTGGTGAGATGGGGTTCCTGCAGGCAGCAGATTGATGGACTGTGATTTTTAATCGAAATTTGGAATCTGTGTCTCTTGATCGGTGAGTTAAATCCATTAACATTTAGTATTATAAGGCTGAAACTATTTTTAATTCCAGACATTTATTATGATTAGTAGTTTTTATAAGTATATTGCTTCACAACAAGGTCTTAGCAAATTGGTTTCAAAAACATATTAAAAAGATCATTCACAGGGACCAAGTAGGCTTCATCTGTGGCACACAGGGTTGGTTCAACATACGCAAATCAATAAATGTAATTAATCATGTAAACCAGTCCAAAGTCCAAGACCACATGATACTCTCGATAGACGCAGAAAAAGCTTTTGACAAGATCCAACAGCTTTTTATGATCAAAACGCTAGAGACAGTAGGAATGGAAGAAACATTTATCAATATAATAAAAGCTGTATACAACAAGCCCACAGCAAGGATTATGCTCAATGGGGAACAATTAGAAGCATTCCCACCTCGATCAGGAACTAGACAAGGCTGTCCACTCTCACCACTTCTATTCAATATTGTACTTGATGTCTTAGCTGAAGCCATAAGACAAGAAAGGGACATAAGAGGGATTCAAATCGGCAAGGAAGAAGTCAAGCTATCCCTATTTGCAGATGACATGATCTTATACTTGAGTGATCCCAAAAACTCCACCAGGAAGCTCCTGGAACTAATTGAGAAGTTCAGCAGGGTGGCAGGATACAAAATAAATGTGCAAAAATCAGAGGCCTTCCTATATGCCCAGAATGAAAGACGTGAAAAAGCCTTCAGAGAAACAATCCCATTTACTATAGCCCCTAAAAAAATGAAATACCTTGGTATAAACCTAACCAAGGAGGTAAAAGACATTTACAATGAAAACTTTAAAACCCTAAAGAAAGAAATAGCAGAAGACATCAGAAGGTGGAAAGACCTCCCTTGTTCCTGCATTGGCAGAATCAACATCGTAAAAATAACCATCCTACCAAAGGCAATATACAGATTCAATGCTATACCAATCAAAGTCCCAAAGCAATACTTCAAAGAAGTTGACCAAACAATCTCAAAGTTCACATGGAGGCACAAAAGACCCAGGATAGCAAAGACAATCCTGAGAAACAAAAACACTGCTGGAGGTATTCCCATACGAAACCTAAGTCTATACTAAAAATCCATAGTTATAAGGACAGCCTGGTACTGGCTCCAAAATAGACACACAAATCAATGGATAAGGATTGAAGACCCAGATATAAGCCCACAAAATTACAGCCATTTGGTCTTTGACAAAGGGGCCCAAGAATCCAATGGAAAAAGAACAGCATCTTCAACAAATGGTGCTGGCAAAACTGGATCTCCACATGCAGAAGATTAAAGCTGGACCCGTACTTGTCACCATGTACAAGACATAATTCAAAATGGATCAAGGACCTTGATATCAGGCCAGAGACTATAAAAACCATAGTTGAAAGGATAGGGAACTCCCTCGAGCTGATTGGGCTGGGCCAACATTTCCTAAACAGACATCCAATGGCACAGTCACTGCTACCAACTCTCAACAGTTGGGATCTTGTGAAATTAAAGAGCTTCTGTTCAGATAAAGAGATTGTAACATGAGCTCAAAGGCAACCCACAGAATGGGAGAAAATCTTCACTAACCACACATCTGATAGAGCTCTGCTGTCCAGAGTGCACAAAGAACTTAGAAAACTAAACACCAAGGAAACCAATGGCCCAATTAATAAATGGGCCCTGGAACTTAAAAGAAACTTTACCAGGGATGAAATTAAAATGTCTAACAAATATGTGAAAAAATGCTCCACTTCCTTAGCCATCAGGGAAATGCAAATCAAAACTTCCCTGAGATATCATCTCACCCCGCTCAGGATGGCAAAAATCCACAATATAAACAACCACAAATGCTGGAGAGGATGTGGAGAGAGGGGAACTCTCCTACGTTGCTGGTGGGAATGCAGGCTCATACAGCCACTCTGACGAGCCGTCTGGAGATTCTTAAAGAAATTAAAGATTGAAATGCCATATGACCCTGCTATTCCACTTTTGGGGATAACTCCCCATACAGCAGAGGTTCACCTCGATAGCACAAGCACGACCATGTTCATAGCAGCACTGTTTACAATAGCAAAGTCATGGAATCAACCCAAATGTCCAACAGTTAACGAGTGGATAAGGAAAATGTGGTAAATCTATAAAATGCAGTACTACTCAGCCATCAAAATGATGAATTATTGGCATTTGCCGGGAAATGGATGTCATTAGAAACAATTATATGAAGTGAAGTATCCCAGACCCAGAAAATTAAGCACCGTATGTCCTCACTAATAGGTCGCTCCTAGTACCAAACCCACCCAGCCCACCTAGAGACAGTAATTGCAAGGATTATGAACAGGAGGGATGGGGTAGGAGGGCCACACCAGAAACAAGGAGAGAAGGGACCATGTTACAGCAGAGAAAATAGGCCTCCATCAAGGACCCAAATAAGTCATGAGACATCTGATTAAGTTCACAGACTTTTGTTCCTGATCATTTACTACTGAGTGGGTATGATCTCACCAGAAGAGAAGGGCATATAGTCTGGCAGATAAAAAGTAACCATTTTGCAAATTGGTGATAGACCCCTCCCTCACTATGGTTTCCTACTTTTATTACATCGACCTTTGAATGTGCTTTTATCACAAGACTCTAGTTTAACAGCTTTTTGTCTCTGGACAGGGGATAACGTACAATGCACACCAGGATGTAGTGAAGGGCATTGCAGGAGCAGCAAAACTGCAAAAGAAAATCAACAAACCACAATCCAGAACTTCAGAGACTCTATATCAACCACCTAGAACTAGGCCAGCTTAATCTCTCCCCATCCTGAAGCTAAGGGACATTTGCGGAAGAGGGGGCAGTAAGAGTGTAAGAGCAAAAGGATGGGAGGAGCAATGATATGCAAGATACTCCATATTAGTTAGGGCTGAAGCAATCATAATAGGACTTTGCATGCCCTGAGCAATATCCAACACACTGTTGACCTTACAAAGTCTAGCATCTGCTAAAGGCACCAAGAGCCTTGGAGGCAAAGGATTGGCAGCCACAGCAGTGTTCCTATACCTAAGGGAACACGGGAAAGGGTTCAGGGAAAGGCCACTGGGTCCTTGTACGTCATCGTAGAGGAGGGCCCAGAGGAAAATCAGGCATGCTCACGAAAGGACCCTCTGGGAATTGGGCGGGAGGCACTGGGGGATGGGGAAGGAGGGGGTGGGGAGGGGGAGCATTGGGTACGGTGGGAGGAGGAGGGAGGGAGGGAACTGGTGTACCTATTAAGTTTGTGTGAGCTGAAATAATAAAAAAAAGTATTAATAATAAAAAAGTATATTGCTTCACTTTTAATGGTGTTATACTTGCCTTCTGTTCTCCTAGATATGCCTGTTTTTTTCTTCAAGCTTGAGTATCATTTCTAGCATTTTTTGAAGGCCTGGTTTGGTGGACATGTATCCTTTCACGTTGTCTTTGTGCTGGAAGATTTTTCTTTCTCCCTCGATCATGACTGATAGTTTTGCCGGGTAAATCAGCCTGGGTTGACATTTTTGCTCATTCAATACTTGAAGTATGTCTCTCCAAGCTCTTCTTGCTTTTACTGTTTCGACTGAGAAGTCAATTGTTATTTTAATAAGTTTACCTTTAAAAGTGACTTGTTTTTTCTCCCTTGAAGCTCTCAACACCAGCTCTTTATCTTGAATGTGGAGTGTTTTGACTATTATTTGCCGTGGCGAGCTTCTGTTAAGGCCATATCTGTTTGGGGTGTGGAATGCCTCTTGTATATGGATGGGCCTCTCTTTTTTTAGATGAGGAAAGTTTTCCTTGATGATCATTTGAAAAATTTCCTCAGGGGTGGTATTTTGAGATTCTTGCTCTGGTATTCCATGAATACGCATGTTAGGCTTCCTCAGGATGTCACATAACTCTTGAATATTTCTCTCAAGTATCTTTTTGGCTTTAACAACCTCTTCCATTGAGCTGGTTAATACTCCCACTTTATCTTCAAGGTCTGAAATTCTGTTTTCTGCTTCATTAGTTCTGCTGATAAGACTCTCTGTAGAGTTCTGGGTTGAAGATAACTTGTCTTGTAGCTCAGTTTTAAACTCTGCTTGAGTCTGCTTTAACTGCTCTATGCCAGTTTTTGTTTCTTGCACTGTTTTTCTCAACTCCTCCAAGTGTCTGTTGTGTTCCTCTTCAAAGCGATTTATTCAGTTATTTAATTCCTCCCGGATTTCCTCTTTCATAGTATTGAACATGGTAATGATCATATTTTGAAGGTTGTTATCCTGGGTCAGGCTTTCTTGGCCATTTTCTATGGGTTTGTTCTGATTGGAGTCTAACATTATGGGATTAACTCCTTCAGTGGGAGATTTGTTTGCTTGAGTGTTGGTTCTCATGGATTTGCACTTTGACTTTGGCATTGTCGTTTTAAGTCTTAAGATCTTCTTTCAATTTCTGTGCGTTTTTCACTAAACTGAATTATTTGGCCTGGGGTTTTGGGGGTGGGCGGAGACGGAGCTTACCTAGGTTGAGGTGAGTCCAGGCTGGACCCTGCACGTCCTGGGCAGCAAAGTGGGGGAAGGGAGTATTGGGCTTCGGCGGGGCACTATTTAACCTGGGGGGCCTGGGCACAGAGGGGATATCCTCCTCCTCCTAGGCCTCTGTGCAGAGGCTCTGGCTGGATGGAGGGAGGAGCTGGGTCCCTTGGGCGGCCTGGGGTTCTGGGGGTGTGCATGGACGGAGCTTACCTAGATCTCGTGGTGAGGCCTGGCTGGACCGAGAGCGTGCGTCCTGGGCAGCGGAGTGGAGGGAAGGCCACAGTGATGTTTTGATGGCACAGTGAGGTTGTGATGTCAAAAGCAACACTGTTGTGTCACAGGGAGAATGTCATGTTTCAGTGAGCCTGTGAAGTCACTGGTGAGGCTGGGTGCCATAATGAGGCTAGGTAGGATGTCGGTGATGAGTATGTGATGACGCATTGATACTATGATTTGAGAAGTGAGCCTGTGATGTTGAATAGGGGCTGTGATGTCACAATAAGGCTATAACCTCAGTGGTGAGGTGGTAAGGTCACAGTAAAGTTGTGATGCCACCTTGAGCCTTTAATGTCACCATGTGGCTCTGATGTGACAGTGAGGCTATAACTTCAGAGGTGATGCTCTGATATCATAGGGAGTCTGTGTTGTCACAGTGCTGCCATGATATCACAGTGAGGCTGTGACGCCAGTGGAGCAAGAGTATGACATTGCAGTGAGGATGATTTCAGTGGTTAGGCTGAATTTTCAGGATCAAGTTGATGTGAGTGATGAGGATATGATGTCACAGTGAAGTTGGCTGATGTCACAGTGATTTTGTGATGTCACAGTAAGCCTGTGATGACATTGGCAGGTTATATTGTCACAGTGACGCTGTGAGGACAGAGTTTAGATTTGATATCACAGTGAGTCTCTGAGAACAGTGATGTTGTGATGTTACTGGAAAAGTATGAATGGCACAGTGAGGCTCTGTTGTCAGAGGTGAAGCTTTATGTCACAGTGATGCTTTAATGGCATGATAAGTCTGTAATGTCACGAAGAGGCTGTGATGACAATGTGATATTGTGATGTCACTAGGGAAGTTGTGATGTCACAGTGAGATTGTGATGTCAATAGTGACATCATGGTGTCACAGGAAGCCTATCAAAATGAGGCTGTGATGTCACTGGTGATGGAATGATGTCACAAGGCTGGAATATCAGTGGTGAGAAAGATGTCATAGTGAGTCTATGATGTCACTGTGTGTCTATGTGACTAACCCTGGTGAGGCAACAATGTCAAAGACTTTGCTGTCACTAGTGTGGAAAAGATCTCAGTGTTTTCACTAATTTCAGTGGTGATGCTGATGTCATAGGTGAGACTTTGTAGTCACTGATGAGGCAACAATGTCACAGTGAGGCTGCGATGTCAGTGACAAGACTGATGTCACAATGAGGTTATGATGTAACAGATGAGCCTCTGGTGTCAGTGCAAAGGTTGTGAGGTCATTGTGAAGCTGTGATATCACAGTGAGGCTCTGATGTCAGGGCTGATTCTATGAGATTTCAGTGAGGCTGTGATGTCAGGGGCAATGCTTGGATTTCACAGTGAGTATAGGACATCAGTGGTGAGGCTGTGCTGTCACACTGAGGCTGATGTCAAAGGACAGGTGTGATGTCACTGTACAACTGTGATGTTACTGGGAGGTTGCAATATCACAGTGAGCCTGTGATATCAATGGTGATAGACTGACATCACAGTTTGGCTAAGATTTCAATAGTTAAGCTGTGATGTCAGAATTGAGGCTGATGTCTGCGATGAGCCTAAGATATCACAGTGAGGCTGGGATGTTATTGGTGAGATATGATGCCACACCTTGTCTATGGTGTCACTGTTGAGGCTGTCATGGGATCATGAGTCTGAGATGTAAGTGATTAGGCTGTGGTTTCATAGCAAGGCTAGGCAGGATGTCCATGGTATCACTGATGCTATGATTTCAGAGGTGAGGCTGTGATATCATAGTGAGGATGTAATGTCAGAAATGAGGCTATAATTCCACAGTGAATCTGTGATATCACTGTGAAGCTATGATGTCACTATGAGGCTCTGTCATCACAGAGAGGTTGTGATGTTACAGTGAGGCTGTGAGGTCGCTGTGGAAGACGTGATGTCAGTGGCAAGGCTGATTTCTCCATGATGCTATGATGTAATAGATGAGTCTATGATGTAACAGGTTAGATTGTGAGTTCACAGTGAGACTGTAAGGTGAATGTGAGGCTGTCATCTATGGAATATTGATGTAACAATGAAGCAGTGATGTAATATGTAAGGCTGTGATGTCACTATTTATGATGTTAAAGGCTATGATGTCACTGCTGAGGCTGTCAAGTCACTGTGACCTTAGGCTATTTGTGGCGAGGCTGTGATGTTATATGGCTAGGTAGGATACCAGTGGTGAGGCTGTCATATCACAGTGAGACTATTATATCACAGTGAGGTTAGGAAGTCAGTTGTGAGCCTGTGCAGTCACACTAACACTGTGATGTCAAGGGGAGGCTGTGATGTCACTGTGAGACAGCGATATTACCGTGAAGTTGTGATATCACATTGATCTGTGATATCAGTGGTGTTAGACTATTACATCACAGTTCAGCTGAGATTTCAGTGGTTAGGATGTGATGTCAGAAGTGAAGCTGATGTCAATGATGAGGCTGAGATGTCACAGTGAGGCTGGGATGTTATTATTAAGGTTGTGAGTACTTAGAAAGGCTTTGGTGTCACTGTTGAGGCTATCATGTGACCGTGAGCCTGAGATGTCAGTGATGAGGATATATGTCACAGTTTGGCTGTGATGTCATAGTGCAACTGTGAGGTCAATGGTTATCATGTGATTTCAGAAGTGTGACTGATGTGAGATATGAGGCTGAGATCTCGAATTGATGATGTGATATGACTGATGAGGCTGTGATGCTACAATTTGATTATCATTTCACCATGAAGCTGTGGTGTCACGGTGAGCCTGATATATCAGTGGTGAGGTTGTGATGTCAGTAGTGATTATGTTCACAGGGAACTATGTCATTGGTGAGGATATATTGTCACGGTGAGTGTCTAATGTCACAGTGAGTTTATTGTGTCAAAATAATGCAGTGATGTCACAGTAAGGCTGTGATATCAGAGAGTGAAGCTTTATATCATGGGATATTTTGATGGGACAGTATGGCTGTAATATCACTGTGACATTGTGATGTCACTGGGGATGTTATGATGTCACAGTGATGTTGTGATTTTAATAGCGACATTGTGTTTTCACAGGGAGGGTGTCTTGTTTCAGTGAGCTTATGCTATCTGTGGTGAGTCTGTAGTATCATGGTAAGCCTAGGTAGGATATCAGTGGTGAGCCTTTGATGTCCCAGTATGGCTGTGATGTTACCATGAGGCTGTGATGCCATAGGGAGGCTGTGGTGTCACTATTGAGGCTGTCATGTGACCGTGAGCTTGAGATGTCAGGGATGAAGCTGTGGTGCCATAGCAAGGATAAGAAAGATGTGCACGGTTTCACTGATGCTATGATTTCTATGATGCTATTATGTCCCAGTGTGACTCTGATATTAGAGGTGAGGCTGTGATATCACAGTGAAGCTGTGATGTCAGAAATGAGGCTGTAATGCCACAGTGAGGCTATGATATCACTGTGAAGCTCTGATTTCATTATGAGGATGTGACATCATAGAGAGGTTGTGATGTCACAGCGAGGCTGTGAAGTAACTGTGGAAGATGTGATGTCAGTGGCAATGTTTAATTCACCATGAAGCTATGATATAACATATGAGTCTATGATGTAACAGATTAGACTGTGAGGTTACAGTGAGGCTGTGAGGCACCTGTGAGGCTGTGATATATGGGGAAGACTGATATCACAAAGAGGCAGTGATGTAACATGTGAGTCTGTTGTGGCACTGTTGAAGTGTTATGTGAGTGTGAGACTGAGATGTCAGTGATGATGCTGTGATGTCACTATTATGCTGTGATATTAGAGTGCAGCTGTGAAGTCAGTGTTTAAGCTGTGATTTTAGAAGTGAAACTGATGTAAGAGATGAGACTGAGATGTCTCGTTGACGATGTGATATCTCTGGTAAGGCCATGATGCCATAGTGTGATTATAATGTCACTATGAGGCTGTGGTGTCACTGGTGAGACTGTAATATCATGGTGAGCTTGTTCTATTAGTGGCGGAGCTATGATATCAGAGTGAGGCTGTGCTGGCATAGTGTGGCTGTGATGTCACAGTGAAGTTGTGATGTCAGTAGTGATTGTGCTTTCACAGGGAGACTATTCATTGGTGAGGCTCTATTGGCACTGGTAGGCTCTAATGTCACAGTGAGTTTATTATGTCAAACTAAGGCTGTGATGTCACTGTGAGGCTATGATGTTACCATGAGGTTGTAATATCATAGTGAGGCTGTGATATCAGTGGAGATAGACTATGACATCACAGTTCAGCTGAGATTTCAGTGGCTAGGAGGTGATATCAGAAGTGAGTCTGTTGTCAGTAATGAGGATAACATGTCACACTGAGGCTGTGATAAAACAGTGAGGCTATACAGTCAGAATTGATGCTGAGATGTCACAGTTGGCCAATGATTTCAGATGTGAGCCTGTGATGTCATAGTTAGGCTGTCATAACACAGTGAGACTATAACCTCTGAAATGAGATTGTGATATTAGTGGTGAGGCTGATGTCATAATGAGGCTGTGATGTCACTGATGAATGTGTGATGTCTCAATAAGTCTGGAATGTCAGCGGTGAGGAAAATGTCATAGTGAGTCTGTGATGTCATTGGTGAGGCTATGATATCAGTGGTGAACTTATTATATCACAGTGACCCTGGTGAGCCTGTGATGTCACAGTGAGGCTATGTCAGATGTGTGTATGTGATGTCACTATGAGGCTGTTATGTCAGTTGCAAGGCTGATGTCACAGAGAGTTTGTGATATCACAGGCCATCAGATTGTAATGTCACAGTGAAGCTGTAATGTCACAGTGAGACTCTGATTTTCAGGGCTGATTCTGTGAGATATCATTGAGGCTGTGACATCAGCTGTGATGCTTGGATTTCACAGTGAGGTTAGTAACTCAGTGGTGAGTCTGTGAAGTCACACTGAGGCTGTGATGTAAGAGGAATGGCTCTGATGTCACTGTGAGGTGGTGATGTTACCTTGAGGTTGTGATACCACAGTCAGACTGTGATATCAGTGGTGATAGACTATGACATCACAGTTTGGCTGAGATTTCAGTGTTTAGGCTGTGACGTCAGAAGTGAGGCTGATGTCACTGATGAGGCTAAGATGTCACTGTGAGGCTGGGACATTATTGTTGAGACTGTGATGCCACTTCTAGGCTGTGGTGTCACGGTTGAGCCAGCAAAGATGAGACAGTGGTGTCAATGCGAGTTTAGTCAGGATGTCCATGGTATCACTGATGCTATGATTTCCGAGGTTAGCCTATTATGTTCCAATGATGCTGTGATGTCACAGAAGTGGCTGTGATGTCACTGTGAATCTGTGAGGTCAGAAATTAGGCCATAATGCCACAGTGAGGCTGTGATATCACTGTGAAGCTGGATGTCACTGTGAGACTGATGTCACTGTGAGACTGTGACATAACAGAGAGTTTGTGATGTCACAGTGAGACTTTGAAGTGACTGTCGAAGATGTGATATCAGTGGCAAGGCTGATTTCATCATGAGGCTATGATGTAAGAGTTAAGTCTGTGATATAACAGGTTAGACTGTGAAGTCACAATGAGTTTGTGATTGACAGTGAGTTTGTGATGTCACAGCTCAGCTGTGACATCAGTGGTTAGGCTGTGATTTCAGAAGTGAGACTGATGTGAGTAATAAGGCTGAGATATCGCATTGATGATGTTATATAACTGGATTCTGTGATGCCTCAGTGTGCTTATGATGTCACCATGAGGTTGTAGTGTTCCTGGTGAGGCTTATAATACCACGGTGAGCCTGTCAGTGGTGGGGCTGTGATGTCACATTGAGTCTGTGGTGGCTGTGATGTGACAGTGAGGTTGTGATGTGACAGTGAGGTCGTGATGTCAGTAGTTTCTGTGCTTTCACAGGGAGATTATGTCATTGGAGAGGCTGTATTGTCAATGGTGAAGCTCTAATATCACAGTGAGTTTATTGTGTCAAACTGAGCCGGTGATGTTACAGTGCAGCTGTGATGTCAAAGGTGAAGCTTTATGTCACAGTGACGCTTTGATGGCATGACATGACTATGATGTCACTTTGAAGTTGTGATGTCACTGGGGAATTTGTGATATCACATGAGGTTGTGATATCAATAGCGACACTGTGGAGTCACAGAGAGACTATCATGTTTCAATGAACCTGTAAGAGCAGTGGTGAGACTGTGGTGCCATAGTGAGGCGAGATACAATGTCAGTTATGAGGGTGTGATGTCACATTGAGGCTATGATTTTAGAGGTGAGCCTGTGATGTCATAGTGAGACTGATAATTCAGTGAGGCTATAATCTCACCGTTGATGCTCTGATGTCACAGTTGGGAAATGGTCTCAGAGGTGAGCCTGTGATGTCATAGTGAGGCCATCATGTCACAGTGAGGCTATGACCACAGAGGTGAGACTGTGATATAACAGTGAGACAGTGTCATCACTAATGATGCCGTGATATCACAGTGAGGCTGAGATGTCAGTGGCACGTGACTATTAGATCACAGTGAGGATATGATTTCAGTGGTTAGGCAATGATATCACAATGAGGCTGATGAGTGATGAGGGTATGTTGGCACAGTGAGGGTTGCATGACACTGTTGAGGGTGTGGAAGATGTGATGTCAATGGCAAAGCTGATTTCACCATGAGACTATGATGTAACAGGTGAGGCTATGATGTAATAGGTTAAACTGTGAGGTCACAGTGAAGCTGTGAGGTCACAGTAAGACTGTGACATCAATGGCAATATTAATGTCACAGTGAGGCTATGATGGCAGTGGTAATGCTGTGAAGTCACATTGAGGCTGTGATGTCACAGTGAATATGATACCACAGTGAGGCACTGACAACACAGGGATGTGATGTCACTGGAGAAGTTTTGATGGCACATTGAGGCTGTGATGTTAGGGGTGAGGCTGATGTCACAATGAGGCTTTGATGTCAGTGATGAGAAACATGTCTTAGTGAGTCTATGGTGTCACTTGTTATTGCCAAATCTCTGCCGGGACTGTGAGGCATATAGGGGGAATTCAGCTGGTTATCTTGGGCTTGAGGCCAAGGTTGAGCAGGTGTTGGATCACCACACAGATCCCTGGAGTCAGGCAAGAAGGAGCAGGTAGAGGATGAGTTTGCTGCAGATTCAATATTGAGTGGCCCCTTATTAGCATCATCTCCAGTAAACCTGGCCTCTAACCATTTCTTCCATTGTGGGTCCAGGCTATGCAATTCTTCTATCATTTCTACCACTGCTGCTGTTCCTTGCTCCTCCCAGGAGGGGCCCCGACCCATGGCAGGAGGTTTCCACTTTGCTAACATTTCCTGTTGTCTTTCTATCTCTTCTTTCTGTAAATTTATCTTTACCTGTTGCTTGATAAGTTTTGGAAAGCAATTAGTCACTTCCTCAGTGGAGGATTCTTTAAGGCTTGCTATGATGCCAAGGGAAACATATGGCCTTTCTGGACTTCCCTCTTACAGGCCAGGAAGAGCACTCCCATCCAAATCTGTGGGTCCCAGACATTTTCTGAGGAAATCCCAGGAGCTAAGATTAAAGCTACCTCCCAAAAATCTAAGTCCTTTGGTTTCACTTTGATCCTATGCAAGTCTAGTAGAGCTTAAGGGCAGTCAGCTGGGGTGCCTTCTGATGGGGCAGTAAATTACCCATTATGGAGAGGAAAGGTTCTGTACTGGAGCAGAGATTACTGGAAGGTGAGTGAATAAGGTGAAAGAGTCCAGAAAATAAAAATCAATGACTAGAACAAAGGTGAAAGTGAAAACAACTCCTCAAAGGGTAACCATCATCCAAGGAGAGACTTAGTGCAGAACATATGCAGAGGTGTTCTGGATCTAAGCATCCTATGCTTAGTGAGGGACTTCAAGGGTTCATTACTTACTTGGGCCATATGCCCCTGGGCCAGGATTGACAGATTGATAGCTCTTTCTGGATTCCGTGGGTGGTGGTGCATGCTGTTCTTGGTGGAGTGATTTTTCTGGCTAATTCCGACAACTAACAAGACACTGGCGTTCCAACATGGGGTGGTGCCATCTTCAGTGTAGACAAGACATCCACTACAGAAAAGTTAGGTGAGCGGACTCTTTTTTTTTAATACATTTTTTATTATTTCTGCTCATACAAACTTAATAGGTACACCAGTTCCCTCCCTCCCTCCTCCCCCCCGAATCCCTGCTCCCCTCCCCTTCTTCCCCATTCCCCATTGCCTCCTCCTCAATTCCCAGAGAGTCCTTTATTGTGTATGCCTGACTCTCCTCTGGGTCCTCCTCTCCGATGACGTACAAGGACCCAGTGGCATTTCCCTGAACCCTTTCCCCTGTTCCCCTTAAGCATAGGAACACTACTGTGGCTGTCAATCCCTTGCCTCCAAGGATCTTGGTGCCTTTAGCAGATGCTAGACTTTGTGAGGTCAATAGTGTGTTGGACATTGCTCAGGGCATGCAAAGTCCTATTATGATTGCTTCGGCCCTAACTACTGTGCAGAATCTTGCAAATTATTGCTCCTCCCAATCTTTTGCTCTTACAATCTTACCGCCCCCTCTTCCACAAATGTCTCTGAGCTTCAGGATGGGGAGAGATTAGGCTGACCTAGTTATATGTGGTTGATACAGAGTCTCTGAAGTTCTGGATTGTGGTTTGTTGATTTTCTTTTGCAGTTTTGCTGCTCCTGCCATGCCCTTCACTCCATCCTGATGGGCGCTGTATGTCACTCCCTGGTCAGAGACAAAAAACTGTTAAACTGGAGTCTTGTAGATGTAATAAAAGTAGGAAACCTCAGTGAGGGAGGTGTCAATCACCCATTTGCAAAATAATTACTTTTTATCTGCCAGACTATATGCCCTCCCCTTCTGGTGAGATCATACCCCCTCAGTTGTAAATGATCAGGAATGAACGTCTGTGAACTTAACCAGGTATCACATTACTTACTTGCATTCCTTGATGGAGGCCTATTTTCTCTGCTGTAACATGGTCCCCTCTCTCCTTGTTTCTAGTGTGGCCCTCCAACCCCATCCCTCCTGTTCATAATCCTCGCAATTACTGTATTACATAGGTTTACTTTTGAGTATCTCAATGTGGGCTGGGTGAGTTTGGTACTAGGATCCACCTATTAGGGAGTACATATGGTGCTTAATTTTCTGGGTCTGGGATACTTCACTTCATATAATTGTTTCTAATGACATCCATTTCCTAGCAAATTCCAGTAATTCATCATTTTGATGGCTCAGTAGTACTCCATTGTATAGATGTACCACATTTTCCTTATCCACTCATCAACTGTTGGACATTTGGGTTGATTCCATGACTTTGCTATTGTAAACAGTGCTGCTATGAACATGGTCGTGCTTGTGCTATCAAGGTGAACCTCTGCTGCATGGGGGGTTATTCCCAAAAGTGGAATAGCAGGGTCATATGGCATTTCAATCTTTAATTTCTTTAAGAATCTCTAGATGGCAGGTGAGCGGACCCTTTTGTTTTGTGTTCCTGTGCTTACGGTGCCTGAAGGTAAGCAGGTGGCCCTTTCCTCTTTCCCTTTTCCTGTTTGTCCATCCTTGTGCTCTTAAAGTTAGGAACGCATAACCACCATAATACATAAGCCATCACCACTATGATGTAATGTAAATGGTGAAACTATAACTTCAGCAGTGAGGCCATGATGTCACAGTGAGGCTGTGTTGTCACCAGTAATGCATGATATCACAATGAGGCTCAGATGTCCAGGGAGTATGACTATGATATCACAGTGAGGATGTGATTTCAGTGGTTAGGCTGTAATATAAGAAAGAGGCTGGTTTGAGTTATGAGGGTATGTTGTCACAGTAAGGCTGGCATGTCACTGGTGAGGCTGTGATGCCAAGCTGAGGCTTTCATGCCACCATGTTGCTGTGGTGACACCATGAGCCCGTGATATCACAGGATATGGTGATGTCACTGTTGAGGCTGTGAGGTCACTGTCATAGTTTGAAATGTGTCCCCCACAATCTTATGTTTGGCAAGGTCATGGTACCTCGAGAGGTGGAGCCTTGGTAGAGGTAGATAGTCACAAGTGAGGAGTCTTGAGGTGGATTATTCCCACCCTACCTCCAGAAGAAGTCTGCATTTGCTGCAAGCAGTCTGCAGCTCTTGGCTTCCAAGATGTCTACAGTCACCTACCCTCTTCCACCTTTGACCAGCCAGCCATGCCGCCTCTGCTTTGAGAGACTGTACCTTCTCTCTGGAACTATAAGTAGAATAAAGCTCCATTTCTCCCTTAAGTTGCTTGACTTTGGGTGCTCTCTCACAGCAATAAAGAGTAACTGTTACAGAAATTGGTAATGGGTAGTGGGGTATTGCTGTGAGATTAAGAACAGCTGGTCCCACAATGTGAAGTTGTTTGTGAAGTTCAGAGAAGTTGGTACCCGAAAGTATAGCCAATGTTGTGATGTGGCTAGTGTGCCTTTGGAACTGTTTGTTGGGAGAAATAGGGAGAACTTTGGGACTTTGTGCTGGGAAAGTCTTTGCCTCTTGTTGAGGGGGCCAAATGGACCATTCTCATGAAAGCTCAGAGGAGAGCAATACTGTAAGAGATGCAGGCAGTGAAAGCCCAGTTTGTGATGGTCCAGAGGGGAACAGAGACTGTGTTTACAATTGGAGGAGTGACACATGGAGCCATGTGTTGGTCAAGAGTTTAGTGAAGTTTTGCCCTTGTCCTAAAAGCTTGTCTGAAGTTAAACAGGAGTGCTTGGCAGAGGAAATTTCAAGGGAATATAGTCTTGATAATGTGATATGGCTACTTTTTAGTTGTCTCCAGAGTTATGAAAAAGAGCAAAGAATCAAGCAGGAAGAAGCAAAAACTGGAAGATCTGATGATGAAAAATACAATGCCAAACTTAAAGAGTTGAACTGGGAAGAAGCAGAGAACAAAGTGGCTGTTAAAGAGATTAGCTCTATTTGTAAATCAAAGCCTGCTCTCAATTTGAATAATAGGCAAGGCCCTAGTTTGAGGGCAAGATCCTCAGGGAAGGCTCCCACTTTTAAGAATGCAAATTCTTTCAGAAGACTGGAGCTAAAGTGTGGAGTTCCAAAGCAAGGATCCACTTCTATAAAACAACTATCCATATATGAAAGAGCTTTTCCCCAGGGTCAGCATAGAGAACTGGAATCAGCTGTGACTCAAGGGGGCCACTCTTGGCAAAGTCGTCCATGTTATTCTGGTTTTCAAGGCATCAAGGATTCAAGAGGGAAGAGATGGTGGAGTCCTCCCCCAAGATTTCAAAAAATGATGGAAGCCAGGCTGCATGTGGCAGAAAGTCTACAGTTTAGAGGCCTGAGAAGGCCAGTTTGTGCTGTGGATTTAAAGCCTTGTTTTCCATTGAGAAGTGAAGATGTTAGAGATTCCAGACACAATGTGGGACACCTGCTAGGAGACTTGTGTACCCTGGAAGGAGTCAGATTTAGAAAGCAACATATTTTATGGGCAGCTGCGTGGAAGGGTGGAAACAAAGCCCTTTGGAACTGAGATGATTTCAATAAGAAGCTCACCTGTTGGACTTGGAGATACAAGATTTGGGGTTTGCCCCACTCGTTTTTGTTCTTGTAATGGACCAATCTTTCCTGGATATGCCACTATTCCTTCCTTTTGGAATGGGAATGTTTATTCTGTGCCATTGTATGTTGGAAGTATGTAACTTGTGTTTTGATTTTACAGAAAGTTTTGGACTTTGGACTTTTGGACTGTGTTGGGACTACTGATGTAGTCTATGAAGACTTTTAAAGTTGGACTGAGTATGGTTGGTATAATGAGATAGCAATGAGCCTGTGGGGGCCAGGGGTGGAATATTATGGTTTGAGATGTGATCCCCACAGTCTCATGTGTTTGACAAGGTCATGGCACCTTGGGAGGTAGAGCCTTGCTGGAGGAAGACAGTCACAAGGGTGGGCCTTGAGATGGATTAGTCCCACCCTACTTCCAGGAGAAGTCAGCCTTTGCTGCAAGCTCTCAGCTTCCAAGATGACTGCAGTGACTTAGCCTCCTCCAGCTTTGGCCAGACAGCCATGCCACCTCTGCTTTGAGAGACTGTACCTTTCCTCTGGAACCATAAGCTGAATAAACATCCCTTTCTCCCTTAAGTTGCTTGACTTTAGGTGCTCTGTCACAGCAATAGTTAAGAGTAATTGTTACAGTCACAGTGAGACTGTGATGTCAGAGGCAAAGCTGAGGTCACAGTGAGGTTATGATGGCAGTGATGATGCTGTGATGTCAGATTGATGCTGTGATGTTGCAATGAGGCTATATCAGAGGTGTGTTTGTGATGTTACCCTGAGGCTATTATGTCAGTGGGAAGGCTGATGTCACAATAAGTTTGTGATGTCATAATAAGGTTGTGATGGCATTGTCAGGTTGTAATGTCACAGTGAGGCTATGGGGACACAGTATGGCTATGCTGTCACAGTGAGGCTCTGATGACATGGAGATGTTGTGATGTCATTTGAGAGGTTTTGATGGCATAGTAACGCTGTGATGTTACTGTGGGATTGTGATATCAGAGTGAGGCTGTGATGTCAGTGGTGATAGACTATGACATCACAGTTTGGCTGTGATTTCAGTGGTTAGGCTGTGATATCAGAAGTGAAGCTGGTCCCCCCCTCTTTGCACCCTAAACCCGCTCCGCCGGTCGGGACGCGCCGCGCGCGGTCCAGCCGGGCGTCCACGCCTCGCCCTAGCTGGTGAGTACCCCCGCTCCCCCCCCCCCCCCCCCGCGCACCGTCCACCAGGACCCCCAGGTCGGCCCACAGGGACCCAGCTCCGACTCCCACCATCCAGCTGGAGCCGCGCGCGGGACCCAGGGACCAGGAGGACCTCCCCCTGCACCTGGGCCCCGCCCCAGCTGCCCTCGGGTTAAATAGCTCCACGCCGTCGCCCCCATCCCCCCTTTTGCACCCTAACCCGCTCCACCGGTCGGGACACGCGCGCGCGCTGTCCAGCCGGGCCTCAACGCCGCGCCCTAGCTGGTGAGTACCCCCGCCCCCCGCGCACCGCCCACCAGGACCCCCAGGTCGGCCCACAGGGACCCAACTCCGACTCCCACCATCCAGCCGGAGCCGCCCACGGGACCCAGGGACCAGGAGGACCTCCCCCTGCGTCCGAGCCCCGCCCCAGCTGCCCTCGGGTTAAATAGCTCCAAGCAGTCGCCCCCATCCCCCCTTTGCACCCCTCCCGCTCCACCAGTCGGGACGCACGCGCGGTCCAGCCGGGCCTCACCCCACGACCTAGGTAAGTCTCCGCCCGCCCCGCCCACCAGGACCACAGGCCAAATAATTCAGTTTAGTGAAATTGAGAGATCTTAAGAGTTAAAATGACAATGCCAAAGTCAAAGTGCAAATCCATGAGAAGCAACAATCAAGTAAACAAATTTCCCACTGAAGAAATTAATCCCATAATGTTAGACTCCAACAAGAACAAACCCATGGAAAAAGGCCAAGAAAGCCCCACCCAGGATAAAGACTTTCAAAATATGATCATTACCATGTTCAATACTATGAAAGAGGAAATCAGGGAGGAATTAAATAATCGAATCAATCGCTTTGAAGAGGAACACAACAGACATCTGGAGGAGTTGAGAAAAACAGTGCAAGAAACAAAAAGTGGCATAGAGCAGTTAAAACAAATTCAAGCAGAGTTTAAAACTGAGCTAAAAGACAAGTTATCTTCAACCCAGAACGCCACAGAGAGTCTTACCAACAGAACTAACGAAGCAGAAAACAGAATTTCAGACCTTGAAGATAAAGTGGGAGTACTAACCAGCTCAATGGAAGAGGTTGTTAAAGCCAAAAAGATACTTGAAAGAAACATCCAAGAGATATGGGACACCCTGAAGAAGCCTAACATGCGTATTCATGGAATACCAGAGCAAGAATCTCAAAATACCACCCCTGAGGAAATTTTTCAAACGATCATCAAGGAAAACTTTCCTCATCTAAAAAAAGAGAGGCCCATCCATATACAAGAGGCATTCCGCACCCCAAACAGATACGACCAAAATAGAAGCACACCGCGGCAAATAATAGTTAAAACACTCCACATTCAAGATAAAGAACTGGTGCTGAGAGCTTCAAGGGACAAAAAACAAGTCACTATTAAAGGTAAACCTATTAAAATAACAAATGACTTCTCAGTCGAAACAGTAAAAGCAAGAAGAGCTTGGAGAGACATACTTCAAGTATTGAATGAGCAAAAATGTCAACCCAGGCTGATTTAACCTGCAAAACTATCAGTCATGATCGAGGGAGAAAGAAAAATTTTCCAGCACAAAGACAACTTTAAGGGATACATGGCCACCAAACCAGGCCTTCAAAAAATGCTAGAAATGATACTCAAGCGTGAAGAAAAAAACAGGCATATCCAGGAGAACAGAAGGCAAGTATAACATCATTAAAAAAGAAGCAATATACTTATAAAAGCTACTAAACATAATAAATGTCTGGAATTAACAATAGTTTCTCCATTATAACACTAAATGTTAATGGAATTAATTCACCGATCAAGAGACACAGATTACAAACATGGATTAAAAATCACAATCCATCAATCTGCTGCCTGCAGGAAACCCATCTCACCACAAAAGATAGGCACGCTCTAAAAATAAAAGGCTGGTCAACAATTCTACAAGCAAATGGAAGCAGAAAACAGGCAGGGGTAGCCATTATGCTATCAGACAAAGTGGATTTCAAACCAAAGAAAATTATAAGAGACACGGATGGATACTACATTTTAGTCACAGGCACAATTCACCAGGAAGTCATCACAATCCTGAACATATATGCACCCAATACGGGCCCCTCCACATTCATTAAGAAAACCCTACAGCGTCTAAAGCAAGAAATCAATCCCCAAACAATAATTCTTGGGGACTTCAACACCGCCCTGTCAACATGGGATAGATCAACAGGTCAAAAGCTTAACAGAGACACTTTGGAACTTAATCAAACCCTGAAAGAAATGGACCTTACAGATCTCTATCGAACTTTTCACCCACACACCAAAGAATACACATTTTTCTCAGCAGCACACGGAACTTTCTCCAAAATAGATCACATATTGGGCCACAAAATGAATCTACACATATACAAGAAAGTTGAAATTCTAACCTGTGCCCTATCAGACCATCACGGCCTAAAGCTGGACATCCACAACACATCAAACAAGAGAAAATACACTAACTCCTGGAAACTTAACAATATGATGCTGAATGAGAACTGGATTCAGGAAGAAATTAAAAAGGAAATTCAAGATTTCCTGAAAGTGAATGATAACGAAAATACAACTTACCAAAATCTCTGGGACACAATGAAAGCTGTTCTAAGAGGTAAGTTCATAGCTCTTAATGCCTACGTCAAAAAAATGGAAACGTCAGAAATAAACAACTTAACAATGCAGCTTAAAGCTTTAGAGAAGCTAGAGCAATCTGATCCCAAAAGTAGTAGAAGAGAGGAGATTAGCAAAATAAGGGGAGAAATATCTGAAATCGAGATTAAGAAAACGATAGAAAAAATCAACCAGTCAAAAAGCTGGTTCTTTGAAAAAATCAATAAAATTGATACACCCCTAGCGAAACTAACCAAAAGCAAGAGAGAGAAAACCCAAATTAACAAAATTAGAAATGAACATGGAGTTATCACTGATACCCAAGAAATCCAGAGAATTATAACATCATATTTCAAAAACTTATACTCTGTGAAGTTTGACAACACAAAAGAGATGGATGAATTTCTAAGTAAACACAACTTACCTAAATTGAATCAGGAAGTTGTGAATTATTTAAATAGTCCTATAACATATAAGGAAATTGAGGAAGTAATCTCGAATCTTCCCACCAAAAAATGTCCTGGACCAGATGGATTCAGCACAGAGTTCTACCAGACATTTAAGGAGTTAATAACACCAATACTCCTTAAACTGTTCCATCAAATAGCAAAGGAAGGAACACTACCAAATTACTTCTATGAAGCTAATATCGTTTTAATCCCAAAACCTAATAAAGATTCGCTTAAAAAAGAAAACTATAGGCCGATCTCCCTGATGAACACAGACGCAAAGATTCTCAACAAAGTCTTAGCAAATCGGATTCAAAAACATATTAAAAAGATCATTCATGGGGACCAAGTAGGCTTCATCCCCGGCACACAAGGTTGGTTCAACATACGCAAATCAATAAATGTAATTCATCATGTAAACCAGTCCAAAGTCCAAGACCACATGATACTCTCGATAGATGCAGAAAAAGCTTTTGACAAGATCCAACAGCCTTTTATGATCAAAACGCTAGAGACAGTAGGAATGGAAGGAACCTTTATCAATATAATAAAAGCTATATACAACAAGCCCACAGCAAGGATTATGCTCAATGGGGAACAATTGGAAGCATTCCCACTTCGATCAGGAACTAGACAAGGCTGTCCACTCTCACCACTTCTATTCAATATTGTACTTGAAGTCTTAGCTGAAGCCATAAGACAAGAAAGGGACATAAGAGGGATTCAAATCGGCAAGGAAGAAGTCAAGCTATCCCTATTTGCAGATGACATGATCTTATACCTGAGTGATCCCAAAAACTCCACCAGGAAGCTCCTGGAACTAATTGAGAAGTTCAGCAGGGTGGCAGGATACAAAATAAATGTGCAAAAATCAGAGGCCTTCCTATATGCCCAGAATGAAAGAAGTGAAAAAGCCTTGAGAGAAACAATACCATTTATTATAGCCCCTAAAAAAATGAAATACCTTGGTATAAACCTAACTAAGGAGGTAAAAGACCTTTACAATGAAAACTTTAAAACCCTAAAGAAAGAAATAGCCGAAGACACCAGAAGGTGGAAAGACCTCCCTTGTTCCTGGATTGGCAGAATCAACATCGTGAAAATGACCATCCTACCAAAG
Source organism: Typhlomys cinereus (assembly GCA_023101885.1). Lineage (NCBI taxonomy): Eukaryota > Metazoa > Chordata > Mammalia > Rodentia > Platacanthomyidae > Typhlomys > Typhlomys cinereus. The sequence goes on from JALPQD010000397.1 coordinate 154,398, forward strand.
GCAATATACAGATTCAATGCTATACCAATCAAAATCCCAAAGCAATTCTTCAAAGAAGTTGACCAAACAATCTCAAAGTTCATATGGAGGCACAAAAGACCCAGGATAGCAAAAACAATCCTGAGTAACAAAAACACAGCTGGAGGTATAACCATACCAAACCTTAGTCTATACTACAAATCCATAGTTGTAAAGACAGCCTGGTATTGGCTCCAAAATAGACACACAGATCAATGGATAAGGATTGAAGACCCAGATATAAGCCCACAAAGTTACAGCCATTTGGTCTTTGACAAAGGGGCCCAAAGAATCCAATGGAAAAAGAACAGCATCTTCAACAAATGGTGCTGGCAAAACTGGATCTCCACATGCAGAAGATTAAAGCTGGACCCGTACTTGTCACCATGTACAAGACTTAATTCCAAATGGATCAAGGACCTTGATATCAGGCCAGAGACTATAAAAACCATAGTTGAAAGGATAGGGAACTCCCTCGAGCTGATTGGGCTAGGCCAACACTTCCTAAACAGACATCCAATGGCACAGTCACTGCTACCAACTCTCAACAGTTGGGATCTTGTGAAATTAAAGAGCTTCTGTTCAGATAAAGAGATTGTAACACGAGCTCAAAGGCAACCCACAGAATGGGAGAAAATCTTCACTAACCACATATCTGATAGAGCTCTATTGTCCAGAGTGCACAAAGAACTTAGAAAACTAAACACCAAGGAAACCAATGGCCCAATTAAAAAATGGGCCCTGGAACTTAAAAGAAACTTTACCAGGGATGAAATTAAAATGTCTAACAAATATCTGAAAAAATGCTCCACTTCTTTAGCCATCAGGGAAATGCAAATCAAAACTTCCCTGAGATATCATCTCACCCCGGTCAGGATGGCAAAAATCCACAATACTAACAACGACAAATGCTGGAGAGGATGTGGAGAGAGAGGGAACTCTCCTACATTGCTGGTGGGAATGCAGGCTCATACAGCCACTCTGGCGAGCCGTCTGGAGATTCTTAAAGAAATTAAAGATTGAAATGCCATATGACCCTGCTATTCCACTTTTGGGAATAATCCCCCCATACAGCAGAGGTTCGCCTCGATAGCACAAGCACGACCATGTTCATAGCAGCACTGTTTACAATAGCAAAGACATGGAATCAGCCCAAATGTCCAACAGTTGACGAGTGGATAAGGAAACTGTGGTACATCTATACAATGGAGTACTACTCAGCCATCAAAAATGATGAATTACTAGAATTTGCCGGGAAATGGATGTCATTAGAAACAATTGTATTAAGTGAAGTATCCCAGACCCAGAAAATTAAGCGCCGTATGTACTCCCTAATAGGTGGCTCCTAGTACCAAACCCACCCAGCCCACCTAGAGACAGGAATTCCAAGGATTATGAACAGGAGGGATGGGGTAGGAGGGCCACACCAGAAAGAAGGAGAGAAGGGACCATGTTACAGCAGGGAAAATAGGCCTCCACCAAGGACCCAAATAAGTAATGAGACATCTGATTAAGTTCACAGACTTTTGTTCCTGATCATTTACTACTGAGGGGGAGTGATCTCACCAGAAGAGGAGGGCATATAGTCTGGCAGATAAAAAGTAACAATTTTGCAAATGGGTGATAGACCCCTCCCTCACTGTGGTTTCCCACTTTTATTACATCTACCTTTGAATGTGCTTTTATCACAAGACTCTAACAACTTTTTGTCTCTGGCCAGGGGGTAACATACAATGCCCACCAGGATGGAGTGAAGGGCATTGCAGGAGCAGCAAAACTACAAAAGAAAATCAACAAACCACAATCCAGAACTTCAGAGACTCTATATCAACCACCTAGAACTAGGCCAGCTTAGTCTCTCCCCATCTTGAAGCTCAGGGAAATTTGCGGAAGAGGGGGCGGTAAGAGTGTAAGAGCATAAGGATGGGAGGAGCAATGATATGTAAGATACTCTATACTAGTTAGGGCTGAAGCAATCATAATTGGACTTTGCATGCCCTGCGCATTGTCCAACACACTGTTGACCTCACAAAGTCTAGCATCTGCTAAAGGCACCAAGATCCTTGGAGGCAAAGAATTGGCAGCCACAGCAGTGTTCCTATACCTAAGGGGAACACGGGAAAGGGTTCGGCAAAGGCCACTGGGTCCTTGTACGTCATCGGAGAGGAGGGCCCAGAGGAAAATCAGTCATGCACAAGAAAGGACTCTCTGGGAGTTGGGGTGGGAGGCACTGGGGGATGGGGAGGGAGAGGGGTGGGGAGGGGGAGCAGGGGGTATGGGGGGAGGAGGAGGGAGGGAGGGAACTGGTGTACCTCATAAGTTTGTATGAGCTGAAATAAAAAAAAATAAAAATAAAAATAAAAAAAAAAGAAAGAAAAAAAAAAAAAAAAAAAAGGAAAGAGTGGAAAGAAAGAAGAGCCCCAGATTTTGTAGGCAACAATTAGAGCAAATGATCAACTGACTGATGGATTACTGCATTTCTTTGATGCAATTATTAACAGGAACCAGAATTGAAGAACAGATACTCTGAAATTCCTGCTGTGTGATTGTAAAGGAGAATAATGACTTGCTACTCCATATGCATAAGGGCTTTTCCTTTCATGATATCAAAGCTCTTTGAAAGTATTCTATTAAGACATTTCTAAAATAAAGAATCAAACATTTGTTTTCCAAAAAAAAAAAAAAAAAAGAAGTGAAGCTGGTGTCAGTGATGAGGTTGAGATGTCACAGTGAGACTGGGACGTTATTGGTCAGGCTGTGATACCACAGAGAGGCTGTGATGTCTTTTGAGGCTATCATGTGACCATGAGCCTGAGATGTCAGTGATGAGGCTGTGGTGTCATAGCGAAGCTAGACAGGATGTTTATGGTGTCTCTGATGCTGTGATTTTAGAGGCGAGGCTGTGATGTAAGAATGAGTCTGTTATGTCAAAGGAAAGTCTGTAATGTCACAGGGAGGCTGTTATGTCAGAAGTGAGGCTGTGATGTCACAATGAGACTGCAATGTCAATGGTGCAGCTGCGATGTCACAAGAAAGCTGGAATGTCAGTGTTGAAAGGATGGCATAGCAAATCTATGATGTCACTGGCAAAGCTATGATGTCAGTGGTGATGCTGTGAAGTCACATTGAGGTTGTGATGCCACAGTGAACCTATGTCAGAGGTGTGTATATGATGTCAGCAGGAGACCATAATGTCAGTGGCAAGGCTGATATCACAGTGAGTTTGTGATGTCACAGTGACACGGTGATGTCATTGTCTGTAGAAGGAATGGGCCAGGCAGGCCTGTGTTAAGGTCTCTGATCAACCATTACTTACAATACTTCTACCTGGGGAGCATGCCTCTCAGGGATGACCTTTATGGACTTCATGCACGAATGCAATTTCCCTAAGCTACACCTGCTACCATGCCTGGTGCTGATGTCAAACCACCTGGCTGAGAGGACGAACCCAGTCAGGACAACTCAGCAAAACTTTACACTGAGACTTATGGGAGATGTTGGGGTGGGTTTATAAGTTGCTTGATATTTACAATAAATGAGCCTGCAAGCCTGAGAGTCTGCTTTGCCACTCGCCTAACTTCCAGGGTCTGTGCTGTTTACTCCAGCTTCTCCACCCACAAGGGTCTCCGTGGGCCCCCAAGACTGCTACAATTGTCAGGTTGTAATGTCACAGTGAGGCTGTGAGGACATAGTGTGGCTATGATTTCACAGTTATGTTCTGATGACCCAGCAATGTTGTGATGTCAATGGAGAGATTTGGATGGCACAGTGAGGCTGTGAAGTTAGTGGTGAGGCTGATGTCACAATGAGGCTGTGATGTCACTGGTAGTGTGATGTCACAAGAAGGCTGGAATATCAATGGTGAGAAAGATGTCATAGTGAATCTATGATGTCATTGGTGAGACACTGATTCAAGTGGTGAGCCTATTATATGACAGAAACAGTGGTGAGGCTGCGATGTCAAAGGCTGTGCTGTCCTGTCCCCATGAGGTGATATCACTCTGGAAGCTGTGATGTCACAGTGAGGCTGTGATGCAGTTGCAAGATTGATTTCACAATGAAGCTATGAAGTAACAGGTGAGTTTGTGGTGTCAGGGGGCAGGCTGTGAGTTCACTGTATATGATGTCACAGTGATACCACAGAGAAGCTATGATATCAGTGGTGATAAGATTATGAAATCACAGTTCAGCTGAGATTTCAGTGGTTAATGTGTGATGTCAGAAGTGATGTTGATGGTAGTGATGAGGCTGTGATGTCAGAGTGAGCTTGGGATGTTACTGTTAAGGCTGTGAGGCCACAGCTAGGCTGTGGTATCATTGTTGAGACTGTCATGTGACCAAGAGCCTGAGATGTCAGTGAGGAGGCTGTGGTGTCATAAAGAGGCAAAGCAGAATGTCCATGGTGTCACTGATGCTATGATTTCTGAGGATAGCCTGTTACATTACAATGAGGATGTGATGTCAGAAATGAGATGATAATGCCACAGTGAGGCTCTGATATCACTGTGAAGTTATGGTGACACCATGAGCCCGTGATGTCACAGGGAGATGGTGATGTCATGGTAGAGGCTCTGAGGTCACAGTGAGACTGTGATGTCAGTAGCAAGGCTGATGTTACAGTGAGGGTGTGAGGTCCGTGGTCATGCTGTGATATCATATTAAGGCTATTATGTCAGTGGGAAGGCATTTGTCACAATGAGTTTGTGATGTCACAGTGAGCCTCTGATGGCACCATCAGATTGTAATGTCATGTGAGACTGTGAGGTTACAGTGAGGCTCTTATAATACAGTGATGTTGTGATGATATCACTGGAGAGGTTTGGATGGTACAGTGAGGCTGTGATGTTAGTGGTGAGGCTGATGTCACAATGAGGATGTGATGTCACTGGTGAAGGTGTGAAGTCACAATTAGGCTGAATGTCAGTGGTGAGAAAGATGTCTTAGTGAGTCTATGATGTCACTGATGAGGTTATAATAGGTCAGAAATGAGGCTGATGTCAGTGATGAAGTTGAAATGTCACAGTGAGGATGGGATGTCAGAAATGAGGCTATAATATAACAGTTAGGCTGTGATATCGCTGTGAAGCTTTCAAGTCAAAGATGTGATAATGAGACTGGCATGTTACTGTTGAGGCTCTGATGCCACAGCGAGGCTGTGGTGTCACTGTTGAGGCTGTCATGCGACTGTGAGCCTGAGATGTCAGTGATGAGACTATGGTATCATAGCAAGGCTAGGCAAGATATCCATGTTGTCACTAATGCTATGATTTCAGACGTTAGCCTGTTATGTCATAGTAAGTCCATGATGTCAGAGGTGAGGCTGTAATGCCACATTGAGGCTGTTATGTCAGAAATGAGATTATAATGCTACTGTGAAGCTGTGATGTCACTGTGAGTCTGTGACATGAGGAAGTTGTGATGTCACAGTGAGGCTGGGAGGTCACTATGGAAGATGTGATGTCAGTGGTAAGGCTGATTTTACCATGAGGCTTTGATGTAACAGGCGAGTCTAGGATGTAACAGATTAGACTGTAAGGTCACAGTGAGGCTGTGAGGTCACTGTGAGTCTGTGATGTCAGTGGCCAAGCTGATGTCACAGTAAGGCTATGATGTCAGTAGTGATGCTGTGAATTCACATTGAAACTGTGATATCACAATGAAGCTATGTCAGTGAGGGTATGTGATGTCACTGAGGCTCAGATGACACAGTGATGTTGTGATGTCACTGGAGAGGCTTGGATGGTACAGTGAGGTTGTGATCCTAGTGGTGAGGTTGATGTCACAATGAGACTGTGATGACACTAGTGAAGCTGTGATGTCAGTGCTGAACCTATTACATGATAGTGACACTAGTGAAGCTGTGACGTCAAAGGCTGTGTTGTCACTGTTGTAGAGTGATGTCTGTTTTCTGACTAATGCCTGTGGTGATATTGATGTCACAGGTGAGGCTGTGCTGTCACTGGTGAAGCCGTGCTATCTCACAGAGATTGTGATGTCACTGTGAAGGTTGTATGTCATGTCACCATGAGGTGATATCACTCTAGAAGCTGTGATGTCAGTGACAAGATTGATGTCAGAATGAAGCTATGATGTAATAGGTGAGTGTGTGGCATCAGTGGGCAGGCTATGAGATTACTGTAAGGCTGTGATATCACAGTGAGGCTCTGATGTCAGAGCTCATTAAGATGTCAGTGAGGCTGTAAGGTCAGGGGGGATGCTTGGATTTTACAGTGAGGTTAGGATGGCAGGCGTGAGGCTGTGTAGTCACACTGAGACTGTGATATCAAAGGAAAGGCTGTGATGTGTCTGTGAATCTGTCATATCAGTGGTGAAGTGGTAATGCCACAGTGAGGTTATGACATCATCATAAGGCTGTGGTATTCGGGTGAGGCTGTGATATCACAGTGAGCTTGTCACATCAGTGGTGAAGTTGTGATGTCACAGTGAGGCTGTGATGGTGCAGTGTGGCTGTGATGTCAGAGTGAGGTTTTGATGTAATGGTGAGGTTGTGATGTCAGTAATGACTGATTTCATAGGGAGGCTGTGTCATGGGTGAGGTTATTGGCACTGGTAAAGATCTAATGTCACAGTGAGTTTATTGTGTCAAACTGATGGTGTGATGTCACAATGCAGCTATGATGTGAGAGATGAAACTTTTTGTCACAGTAATGCTTTGATGGCATGCTATGGCTGGGATGTCACAATGAGGCTGTGATGTAACTGGAGAAATTGTGATGTCACAGTGAGGTTTTTGTTGTCAAAATGACACTGTGGTATCACAGGGAGGCTGTCATGTTTCAGCTGGCCTGTGAAGAAGTCACTGATGAGGCTGTGGTGCTATCGTGAAGCTAGGTAGGATGTCAACTGTTGGGCCCACCCAGAGATAATGGTCTGGGAGGGAGTGAGCAGGGCATGGCTTAGCACGTGGGACCAAAGATGGCGCTGGGAGCTGGTGTCCTAGGCACAACCCTGATCACATTACAGAGAGTCCTAATTGGCTTATAAGAGCCAACATAGATGACCTATGCAGAGTATATGCTTTACTGACCATCAAGGTAATTGCACGCTTGGATTCTTTGTCTATATAAGCTGATTTGTTACCCCGAATAAACTGAGATCTTGCTTCGACAAACTCCCCGTCCATGGCTGAGTCTCTGGAGGGTAGAGGCGGAAGTGCGGACAGTCAGGCTTTACTTATCTTCGTCGTTACAGCCAGGAGCTGTGTAACTGAGTGAATGAATGAGTGAGTGATGGAGTGTCGCTATGATAGACTCCCTGCTGTGTCCCGAGGCCCCTGGATTTGGGTGGGGGTAAAGGGCCTGCAGCATATTTGCCTTTCTCCACTCCGACAGCCTGGAGTCTTCACAGTATGTGCCTTGGAAATCGCCCCAGCAGTCAACGATGAGAGTGTTATGTCTCATTGAGGCTCTAATTTCAGTGGTGAGCCTGTGATGTCATAGTGAGGCTTTCATAATCACAGTGAGGCTATGAACTCAGAGAAAAGCTGTGTTGTCACAGTGAAGCTGTGTTGTCACCACTGATGTTGTGATCTCACAGTGAGTCTGAGATGTCTGTGGAGTGAGACTATGCCATCACAGTGAGGATGTGATTTCAGTGGTTAGGCTCTGATATCATAATGAGGCTATCGTGAATGATGAGGGTATGATGTCATCCTGAGGCTGCCATGTCACTCGTGAGGCTGTGATACCACCAGGAGGTTTTAATGTCACCATGTAATTGTTGTGATACTTTGAGGCTTTGATGTCACCATGTGACTGTGGTGATACCGTGAGCCCATGATGTGACAGGAAGATGGTGATGTCATGGTGGAGCCTGAGAGGTCACAGTGAGACAGTGATATCAGTGGCAAGGATGATGTCACAGTGAGGCTATGTCAGTGGTGATGTTGTGATGTCACATTGAGGCTGTGATGTCACAGTAAGGCTATGTCAGAGGTGTGTATGATGTCACCATGAGGTTTATTATGTCAGTGGCTAGGCTGACATCACAGAGTTTATGATGTCACACTGAGGCTGTGATATCAATAGCGACAGTGTGGTGTCACAGGGAGGCTGCGAGGTTTCAGTGAGCCTTTGAGGTCAGTGTTGAGGCTGTGGTGTCATAGTGAGGCAAAATAGAATGTCAGTGATGCGGGTGTGATGTCACATTGAGGGTATGATTTCCGAGGTGAACCTGCGATGTCATAGTGAGGCTGTGATGAAACAATGAGGCTGTAACATCAGAGTCGATGCTGTGATATCACAGTTGGGTAATGATTTCAGAGGTGAGCCTGTGAGGTCCCAGTGAGGCTGTATTGTCATCAGTGATGCCATGATATTACAGTGAGGCTGTGATGTCAGTTGAGTGAGATTATGACATCACAGTGGGATGTGATTTCAGTGGTTAGGCTGTGATATCAGAATTAGGCTGATATGAGTGATGAGAGAATGATGTCATAGTGAGGTTTGCATGTCACTGGTGAGGCTGTGATGCAACCGTGAGATGTCACTGAGTGACATCACAGTGAGGTGGTGATGTCAGAAAAGAGGTATAATGCTACAGTGATATCACTAAGAAGCTGCAATGTCACTATGAGACTATGACATCACAAAGAGGTTGTGATGTCACAGTGATGATGTGAGATCACTGTGAGGCTGTGATATCTGTGGGTAGATTGATGCCACAATGATGCAGTGATGTAACATGTGAGGCTGGAGTGTCTGTTTAATGATGTCAAAGGCTATGATGACACTGCTGAGGCTGTCACATCACTGTGAGCCTTTGCTATCTGTGTTGAGACTGTGGTGTCATAGCAAGGCTAAGTAGGATACCAGTGGTGAGGCTGTGCTGTCACAGTGAGGCTGTGATGTCACCATGAGGCTGTGAGGTCACAATGAGTTTGTGATGTCACACTGTAACTCTGAGGTTAGTGTTTAAGCTGTAATTTCAGAAGTGAGACCTATGTGAGAGATGAGGCTGAGATGTCGTATTGGCATTGTTATATAACGTGATGCTGTGATGCTGCTGTGAGGTTATGATATCACCACCTGGCTGTGGTGTCATTGATAAGGCTGTAATATCAGGGTGAGCCTGTCCTATCAGTGGCGAGGCTGTGATGTTACAGTGAGGCTGTGCTAGAACAGTGTGGCTGTGATGTCACAGTGAAGTTGTGATGTCACATTGAGGTGTGATGTCAATAGCAACACTGTGGTGTCACAGTGCGACTGTCATGTTTCAGTGAGACTGTTAGGTCAATGGCATGGCTGTGGAGTCAACATGAGGCTAGGTAGGATATCAGTGATGAGGCTGTTATGCTCCATTGAGGCTAACATTTCAGAGGTGAGCCTGTGATGTCACAGTGAGGCTGACATGTCAGTGAAGTAAGACTATGACATCACAGTGAGGATATGATGTCAGTGATTAGGCTGTGACATAAGGAAGAGGCTAATGTGAGTGATGAGGGTATAATGTCACATTGAGGCTGGCATGTCACCAGTGAGTATTTGATGCCATTGTGAGGCTTTGATGTCACTGTGTGGCTGTGATGACACCATGAGCCATGATGTCACAATGAGATGGGTGATGTCATGGTGGAGGCTGTGAGGTCCCAATGTGACTGTGATGTCAGTGGCAAGGCTGATGTCACAGTGAGGCTATGATGTCAGTGGTGATGCTGTGATGCCCCATTGAGGTGGTGATGTCCATTGAGGTTGTTTTGTCACCAGTGATGCCGTGATATCACAGAGTCTGAGATGTCATTGGAGTGAGATTGTGACATCAAAGTGAGGATGTGATTTCAGTGGTTAAGCTGTAATATCAGAATGATATGATGTGAATGATGATGATATGATGTCACAGTGAGGCTGGCATGTCACTGGTGAGGCTGTGATGCCATTGTGAGGCTTTGATGTCACCATTGGCTGTTGAGATACCGTAAGCCCATGACCTAACAGAGAGTTGGTTATATCACGGTGGAGGCTATGAGGTTACAGGGACACTGTGATGTCAGTGGCAAGGATGATGTCACGGGGAGGCTATGATGTCAAAGGTGATACTATGATGTCACATTGAGGCTGTGATGGTACAGTGAGGCTATGTCAGAAGTGTATATGTGATGTCACCATGAGGCTATTATGTCAGTGGCAAGGCTGATGTCATAGTTTGTGATTTTACAGTGAGGCTGTGATGTCACTGTCAGCTTATAATGTCACATTGAGGCTGTGTGGACAAAATGTGGCTATTATGTCACAGTGAGGTTCTGATGATAGAGTGTTGTTATGTCACTGGATAAGTTTGAATTGCACAGTGATGCTGTGATGTCATTGGTGAGACTGATGTCACAATGAGGCTATGATGTAACAGGTGAGCCTGTGGTTTCAGTGGGCAGGTTGTGAGGTCATTTTGAATCTGTGATGTCACTGCTGAGGCTCTGATGTCAGGACTGATTCTATGAGATGTCAGTGAGACTGTGATATCAGGGGTCATACTTGAAGAAATAAGGAAAATAAGGGGGTAGTCGGGCCTTAGTGTTAGTGACTGCCTTATTGTTACTGTCTGGTTCTGGTCTAAAGGTTGCTGATTGGAGAGTGACACATTAACATCTAGATGGGCAATTGCTAGATCCTAGGGGCTTTCCCTATGTAAATTAAGTTTTGCCTTTGGCAGGAGGATTCTTCACTCTGGAATTTGAGTCTATCTCTTGTATATTCTTAGACCTTTTTGTTGTTGTTGTTGTTGTTTTTCTCAGGACTAGCTAGGTTATAATCCCTCACCCACACATTTGATGTTTATACATAAACCTGGGAAAATCTAATTTGAAGCATTCATTGTCCCTTTACTTTTAGCAACTGAGTGTCATGCCTGCTTCATCTCTACCTGAAGACATCATGTCTGTTCTAACACAGAAAATATATGTCACCTCTGCCCTTCCTTTGATACCCAGAATGAATACATTTTGCATAATCCTGCAAAGAACTTGGTCCTGTTTTTCTTTGATGTTTTCCCTATGGGGTGGTGACACATACCATGGCCTTTACTCTGGATTTTCTAAAGTATATAAACTCTTCTAAAAATTTCAATAAACTGTTCAGATTAACTCAGCCAGAGAGCTGTCTGTCTATTCTCCCTTAGCGAATGCCTTGCCCACCTTGTCAAGGGGAGCCCTGGATTTGAGGTTGCAGCTTGGACTGCAACATCTGGCACTTGAAACTAGGACACTCAGCTAGGTAAGTCTTTCCTTTTCTCTTTTTTTCTCTTTAAGTCTTTCAGGCAAGGATAGGATCCAGTCAGGGTACAGAAGACCCCTTGGACCAAGTAGAGCTGGGTTAAGAAGACAAATCAGGATAGGATTCCATCAGGGTACAGAAGACCCCTCAGAAGAGATTCGAGCTGAGTGAAGAAGATGGGTAAGAAACATAGACCATACTGAATCTAAAGAGAGAAGACTCTTAATTGCTGTAACTAACCAAATCATAAATGCACAAGGTGTTCATGTCTCTTCTAAGCAGTTAAGAAAATTTTTTCATTTTGTAAAAAATGTTGTCCTTGGTTTCCAGAGAAAGGAAATGTGGATCTAGAAACTTGAACAAAGATAGGAAAAGATAAAAAACTATTATCATGTTCAGAGACCAGAAAAGGTCCCAATTATTACATTTTCTTTATGGAGTTTAATGATAGATTCTTTAGGTCCTAGTCAAAAAACAGTAACCATAGCACAGGAAACTAAATTAGAGAAGATGCCTCTGACTCCAAAGGAAAATAAAGATAAAAATTATGAAGGCTTAATTAAGCCTCAACATGTCATAACAGTAATTTGAGAGGAAGAAGCAGATGATGATGTCCTGTCTCCCTCTGAGGAGACTGATTTAGAGAAGGAAGCAGACGATGATGTCCTGTCTCCCTCTAAGAGTGATTTAAAGGAAGAAGCAGCACCTCACCATAGTGAGGATGAAAACATAGTGAGGTATTTCTAAAGGATTCAATGCCATTTCCCCTTGATAGTCCTAGGAAGCCTCCCACAGAGGTAAACTTTCTTGGTGCAGTACAACAGGCTGGAAGAATGGAAAATGAAGATCCCACATGGGAGCCTAGAAACTACAGAAAGACTTATAAAGCAATTGGCCTTTGAGAATACAAATACAATGTGCCAGGCTTTATTAAGATCAGTCAGAAAACAAGAGTCTATGAGAGATTACATCAAAGCATGTATGGATGCCTCAGCGTATATACAGGAAGTACAAATATTAAAATGGGCAGGTGATATTAAATCAAAAAGTTTTGAGCCTTATATCATTCCTTCTCTTCCTTTTCCATTATGGGGAAGAGGTGTTTTATCCTCAATGGAAATGGCTTTAGTAGTTCCTGAACCTGTAGAATCAGAACAAAAAAATTTAAATTGTGGCCACTATTATTTATTATGCTAAGATACAATGGAAATCAAAAGAGCCTGTATAGTTTGAACAGTGGCCTCTATCACAGGAAAAAATATAGCCCACAGAACAATTGGTACAAGAACAATTAAAATTAAGACATACAGAACCATCACACAGAAAACATAATGTTAAAACCAAAAAGATTAGAAGTAGTGAGAAACAATTGGCTGGCTTTACAAATTAAGTTTTAAATTTACATCTTTTTTTTATTGAAGGGAGTGTAAATCCCAGAATTTGGTTTCATATGAATTTAAAAAATTAAAAAAAATAAAAAATAAAAATAAGAGAACAAAAACATATTCTTCCTAATATTTTTAAGTTATAACAAAAAAACCAAAAAAAAATATAAAAACCTAATATCCTAAAATTAATTCAAATGTTTTTGAGATCCATAAAAAACTTGCAAAACTGCTGCTTTTACTGGCTGTGGCAAGAGGATCTCAGTTTGGGAAACAATAATATAAATTTTGACCTTTAAAACTGAAAATGACACTTTGGGAAGTGCTAACAAATTTCCAGAAAAAGAAAATATTAGACAGACATATTCATATATTAAATACAAAGTTTCATAAATTTGTTTTTGGTACTAAATTTCAAAGTTTAAACTGCTTTTAATGTTTTTCATAATTAAACTAAACTGGTGGACTTAACTAACATGAGATTTTATTTTCAATGGTAAGGCTTTCAAAAATGTTGATCTGCTTTTGATGATGTTTTTAAAGGTAATTTAAAGTCTGTTGTTAGTGAATTGTGTTATTAATGTGTTTGTATGTTTATGTGTTCTCTGTTTATATGTTGTGTGTCTTGTGTTTCAACATAAAAAATCTATGGTCACTTCAATCTTTTTGATTCATGTTACACACAATATTAAAATTTTGGCATGCCATTTTTTAACATTTTTTATTATTATTTCCGCTCATACAAACTTAATAGGTAGACCAGTTCCCTCCCCCCCTCCTCCTCCCCCGGAACCCCCTGCTTCCCCTTCCTCCCTCCCCATCTCCCAGTGCCTCCCCCCCAATTCCCAGAGAGTCCTTTATTGTGTATGTCTAACTCTCCTCTTGGTCCTCCTTTCCAATGACGTAAAAGGACCCAGTGGCATTTCCCTGAACCCTTTCTCGTGTTCCCCTTAAGCATAGGAACACTACTGTGGCCATCAATCCCTTGCCTCCAAGGATCTTGGTGCCTTTAGCCGATGTTAGACTTTGTGAGGTCAATAGTGTGGCAGACATGGCGCAGGGCATGCAAAGTCCTATTATGATTGCTTCAGCCCTATCTAGTGTGGAGACTCTTCAAATCATTGCTCCCCCCATCCTTTGCTCTTACAATCTTACCGCCCCCTCTTCTGCAAATGTCCCTGAGCTTCAGGATGGGGGGAGATTAGGCTGGCTTAGTTCTATGTGGATGATATAGAGTCTCTGAAGTTCTGGATTGTGGTTTGTTGATTTTCTTTTGCAGTTTTGTTGCTCCTACAATGCCCTTCACTCCATCCTGATGAGCACTGTATGTCACCCCCTGGTCAGAGACAAAAAACTGTTAAACAGGAGTCTTGTTATAATAGCACATTCAAGGGTAGATGTAATAAAAGCAGGAAACCTCGGTGAGGGAGGGATCAGTCACCCATTTGCAAAATGATCTCTTTTCATCTGCCAGACTATATGCCCTCCCCTTCTGGTGAGATCATACCCCCTCAGTTGTACATGATCAGGAACAAACGTCTGTGAACTTAACCAGGTGTCACATTACTTACTTGTATGCATAATTAAAATAAGAACAAATAATGTTAATAATATTTGAGGCCTTAACTATTTACATTTTGAATTGATCAAAACTGTTTTTCTGATAGATTGTAAGTTTTCTTTCATAAAAAGTTATCTCCCTTGGTTTTGATCTTTAACAGGACTACAAATGAAAATACCATTGTGCTCTTAAAGGATTTTGCCTATATTCTCAAAATAATAAAGCCACTATAATACTGATCAATTCCTCGTTCCTCTTGATTTCTTTTATAAAATTTTATCCCATCAAATCTAGCAACCAGGTAATACAAATGTCTTCTAAAAAATTAAATGAAGTATCTTCATTCTCTTTATGGTAAGATATAATAATATCTAAATGTTTCTATTGCCAGAAAAAAATTGCTTATCTAAAGAGAGACATACAGGTATTCTCTTGTGACCATGTGCTGCTTGTTTATTCCATATTTAATGTATCAGTCTCTACAAAATTTAAAGAACTTTTACTGACTTGTGTTATGATTAATTTGGCTCCAAAAGATATTAAAGTACTACAAGTTATTTAAAATTTTCATTTCAAAATAAGATTTAAAACTGTTACCTTAAATCAAAAGTTTTATTTTGTTTATGTTTCCTTATTTCTGCTCGTACAAACTTAATAGGTATTTTGGTCCCTTCCCTCCCTCCACCCCTTCTTGAAACCCCTTTCTCCCTTCCCCCTTTTCCCCTTCCTTTCTTCCCTTCCCTTCCTATCTCCCAGTGCCTCCTCCCCCCACCCTTGGAGGATCCTTTAATGTGTAATCAAACTTTCCTCCGGGTCCTCCTCTCTGATGAGGTGTAAGGAATCAGTGGCATTTCCTAGAACTCTTTCTTGTGTTCCCATTAAGTATAGAAACACTATTGTGGCTGTTAATCATTAGCTTCTAAGGATCCTAGTGTCTTTAGTCCATGCTAGACTTTGAGGCGTCAGTAATGTGTTGGTCATTGCACAGATCATGAAAAGTCCTATTATGATTGCTTCAGCCCTAACTTGTGTGTAATACCTTGCATATCCTTGCTCCTCCCCATCTTTAGGCTCTGACGATCTTATCGCCCCCTCTTCTGCAAATTTCCCTGAGCTTCAGGATGGAGAGAGATTAGGCTGGCCTAGTTCCAGGTGGTTGATATAAAGTCTCTGATGTTCTGAATTATCGTTTGTTGATTTTTTTTCTGTCTATGATATCACTGGAGCAAGACTATGAAATCACAATCAGGATGTGATTTCAGAAGTTATTCTCTGATATCAATATGAGTCTGATGTGATTTATGTCACAGTGAGACTGGCATGTCACTAGAGAGGCTGTGATGCCACCATGAGGCTTTGATGTCACAATGTAGCTGTGAGGTCATTGTGGAAGATGTGATGTCAGTGCAAGGCTGATTTCACTATAAGACTATGATGTAACAAGTGAGTCTATGATGTAACCAGTTAGATTGTGAGGTCACAATAAGGCTAAGAGGTCTCTGTGAGGCTGTGATATTTGTGGGAAGATTGATGTTACCATGAGAGCATTATGTAATGTGTGAAGCTGTGGTGTCACTGTTTATGATGTCAAAGGCTATGATGTCACTGTTGAGTTTCTCATATCAATGTGAGCTTGTGTGATATCACAGTGAGGTTGTGATGTCAATAGTGACTGGGCTTTCACAGGGAGACTATATCATTGGTGAGACTGTATTGTCTCTGGTGAGGCCCTAATGTCACAGTGAGTTTACTGTGTGAAACTGAGTCTGTGATGTCATGGTGATCCTGTGATATCAGAGGTGAAGCTTTACATGAGTGATGCTTTGATGGCACGGTGATGTTACAATGAAGTTGTGATGTCACAGTGAGGTTTCTTAAATAAAATACCTACATTGTGGTGTCATGAAGGCTGTCATGTTTCAGTGAAGCTGTGAGTTCTGTAGTGAGGCCGTATTTTCACTTGCGTGGCAATGATGTCAGTGTTCTGAAAAATGTAAGTGGCTGTGATGCCACTGGCAAGGCTGATGTCACAATGACACAATGTCACAGGTGAGCCTGTGGTGTCAGTGGGCAGAATGTTAGGTCTTTGTGTGGTTGTGATGTCGCAGTGAGGCTCTGATGTCAGGATTGATTCTACAAGATGTCCGGGAGATAGTGACATCAGGTGTGATGTTTGGATTTCACAGTGTGTTTAGGACGTCCATGGTGAGGCTGTTCAGTCACACTGAGGCTGTGATGTCAGAGGAGAGGCTGTGATGTAACTATGAGGTGGTTATGTTACCATGAGGTTGTATTATCACAGTAAGGCTGTGATATCAGTGGTGATAGACTATGACATCATGGTGTGGCTGAGATTTCAGTGGCTATGATGTCAGAAGTTTAGCTGATGTCAGTGATGAGGCTGCAATGTCACAGTGAGACTGGTATGTTACTGGTGAGGCTGGGATGCCACAGCAAGGCTGTGGTGTCACTGTTGAGGCTGTCCTGTGACCATGGGACTGAGATGTTACTTATGGGGCTTGGTGTTATAGCGAGGCTAGGCAGGTTGTCCGTGGTGTGATCAGAGTTTAGCTTCTGATGTCACAGTGAAGCTGTGATGTCACTGGTGAGACAGTAATGTAACAGTGAGTCTGTGATATCAGAAATGAGGCTACAATGCCACAGTAAGGCTGTGACATCACAGAGAGGTTGTGATGTCACAGTGAAGTCATGAGGTCACTATAAAAGATGTGATGTCAGTGGCAAGGCTGATTTTACCGTGAGGCTATGATGTAACAAGTGAATCTATGCTGTAACAGGTTAGTTTTTGAGGTTACAGTGAGGCTGTGAGGCCACTGTGAGGCTGTGATATCTTTTGGAATATTAATGTCACAATTAAGCAGTGATATAACATATGAGACTGTGTTGTTACTGCTTATGATCTCAAAGGCTATGATGTCACCGCTAAGGCTATCACGTCACTGTGAGCTTATGGTAACTGGTGAGGCTGTGGTGTCCAAGTAAGTCTATGTAGGATACCAGTGGTGATGCTGTGATCTCAGTGAGTGTGTGGCTGTGATATCACATGAGGCTGTGATGTCACAGTGAGAATGTGATGTCAAAGGTGAAGCTTTATGTCACAAAGATGCTTTGATGGCATGGTATGACTTTGATGTCACAAAGAGGCTTTGCCTGTGAACTTACTATGAGGCTGTGATGGCATTATGAGATTGTGATGTCACTGTGGATATTCTCAGGACACAGTGAGGTTGTGATGTCAATAGTGCCACTGTGATGTCACTATTTCAGTGAGACTGTGAGGTCAGTGGTCAGGTTGCAATATCATAGTGAGGCTAGGTAGAATGTCAGTGATTAGGGTGTGATGCCGCATTGAGGATATGATTTCAGAGGTGAGCTTATGATGTCATAGTGAAGCTATATCGTCAGAGTTGATGCTGTGATGTCACACTTGGGCAATAATTTCAGAGGTGAGCCTTGATGTGATAATGAGGCTGTCGTGTCACAGAGAGGCTATAACCTCAGAGATGAGGCTGTATTGTCACATTGAGGTAATGTTGTCACCAGTGATGCTGTGGTACCACAGTCAAGCTGTGTTGTCAGCGGAGTGAGGCTATGATATCACAGTGATGATGTAATTTCAGTGGTTATGCAATCGTATCAGAATGAGGCTGATGTGAGTGATGCGTGTATTATATCAGAGTGAGGCTGGCATGTCTCTAGTGACACTTTGATGCCATCATGTGGCTGTGGTGACACTCTGAGCCCATGATGTCACAGGGAATTGGTGTTGTGATGGTGTAGGCTGTGAGGTCACAGCGAGATTTTGATGTCAGTGGTAAAGCTGATGTCACAGTGAGGATATGATGTCAGTGGTGATGTTGTAATGTCACATTGAGGCTGTGATATCACAGTGAAGCTATGTCAGAGGTGTGTGTGATGTCATTATGAGGCTATTATGTCAGTGGCAAGGCAGATGTCACAGTGAGTTTGTGATGTAAGAGTGAGGCTGTGAGGACACAGTGTAGCTATAATGTCACAGTGAGGCTCTGATGACACAGTGATATTGTGATGTCACTGAATAGGTTTGGATGGCACAGTGAGGCTGTGATGTTAGTGGTGAGGGTAATATCACAATGAGGCTGTGATGTCATTGGTGAAGTTGTGATGTCACAATAAGACTGGAATATCAGTGATGAGAAAGATGTCATAGTGAGTCTATGATGTCACTAATGAAACTATGAGGTTATTTGTGAACCTATTGTGTGACAGTGACACTGATAAGGCTGTGATGTCAAAAGCTGTGCTGTCACTGGTGTGGCAGTGATGTCAGTGTTCTGACTAATGTCCGTGGTAATGCTGATGTCACAGGTGAGTCTGTGCTGTCACTGGTGTCCCTGTGGTGTCAGTGGACAGGTTGTGAGGTCACTATGAGGCTATGATATTGCAGTGACCCTCTGTTGTCAGGGCTGTTTCTATGAGATGTTGGTCCTTCTATGACATCAGGGGTGATGCTTGGATTTCATAGTGATGTTAGGATGTTGGTGGTGAGACTGTGTAGTCACACTGAGGCTGTGATGGCAGAAGAGAGGCTGTGTTGTCACTAGTGATGACATGAGGCTATGATGTTAGTGGAGCAAGAAAGTGACATTACAGTGAGGATGTGATTTCAGTGGATGGGCTGTGATATCAGAATGAGGCTGGTGTGAGTAATGAAGTTGTGATGTCAAAGTGAGCATGATATGTCCTTGGTGAAGCTGTGATTGCACCATGAGGCTTTGATGTCACTGTGTGGTTATAGATACATCGTGAGCCCATGATGTCACAGGAAGATGGTGATGTCATGGTTGAGGTTGTGAGATCAAAGTGAGACTGTGATATCAGTGCTTAGGCTGTGATTTTAGAAGTGACACTGATGTCATAGATGAGGCAGAAATATTTCATTGATGATGTGATATAATTGGTGAGGCTGTGATGCCACAATGAGGTTATGATGTCACAGTGAGGCTGTGGTGTGACTGATGAGGCTGTGCTAGCAATGTGGCTGTGATGTCACAGTGAGGGTGTGATGTCAGTAGTGACTGTGTTTTGACAAGGATACTATGTTATTGATGAGACTGTATTGTCACTAGTGAGGGTCTAATGTCACAGTGAGTTTACTGTGTCACTCTGAGGCTGTGATATCACAGTGAGGATATGATGTCAGAAATAAAGCTGCATGTCACAGTGATGGTTTATGACACGGTATGAGTGTGATGTCACAATGAGGCTGTGATGTTACTGTGAGGATGTGATGTCACTGGGGAAGTTGTGATGTCACAGTGAGGTTGTGATGTTAATAGTGACACTGTGGTGTCAAAGGGAAGCTAGGATGTCACAGTGAGGCCGTACCTCAGAGTTGAGGCAGTAATGTCACAGTGAGGCTTTGATGTCACTGTGTGACTGTGGTGTCACTGTGAGATTGCGATGTCTCAGGGAGTCGGTGGTGTCATAGTGGAAGCTGTGAGGTCACAATGAGACTAATGTCAGTTGCAAGGTTGATATCAAAGCAAGGCTGTGATGTCAATGATAAGACTGATGCCATAGTGAGGCTATGATGTAACAGATGAGTCTGTGGTGTAAATGGGCAGGCTGTAAAGTCATGGTTAGGCTTTAATGACACAGTGAGGCTTTGATGTCATTGTGTGGCTGTGGTTTCACCGTGAGCCCATGATGTTAGAGGAAGATGGTGATGTCATGGTGGATGCTGTGAGATCACAATGAGACTGTGATGTCAGTGGCAGGATAATGTCACAATGAGGATGTGATGTCACTGTGTGGTTGTGATGTCACCATGATGTTGTGGTTCACTGGTGAGGCTGTAATATTATAGTGAGCCTGCCATATCAGTGGTGAGGCTGTGATGTCAGTGAGGCTGTGCTGGCACAGTGTGGCTGTAATGTCACATTGAGGTTGTGATGTCAGTGGTGATAGACTATGATATGAGAGTTCAGCTGAGATTTCAGTGGTTAGGCTGTGATGTCAGAAATGAGGCTGATGTCAGTGATGAGGCTGAAATGTCACAGTGAGGATGGGATGTCAGAAATGAGGCTATAATGCCACATTAGTGTCAATTCATTATGAGTCTGAGACATCACAGAAAGGTTGTGATGTCAGATTGAGACTGTGAAATCACTGGTTTAGATGTGAAGTCAGTGACAAGGCCGATTTCACAGTGAGGCTATGATGTAACAGGTGAGTCTATGATGTAACAGGTTAGAAGGTGAGGTCACAGAGAGGCTGTGACATAACTGAAGCTGTGATATCTGTGGGATAATTGATGTCACAAAGAGGTAGTGATGTAATATGTGAGGCTGAGTTGTCACTGTTTATGATATCAAAGGCTGTCACTGCTGAGGTCGTCACGTCACTGAGACTATGCTATTGGTGGTGAGCTGTGGTGTCATGGTAAGGGTAAGGAGAATATCATTGGTGAGGCTGTGATATCACTTATGGCTGTTATGTCACTATGAGGCCCTGATGTCACAGTAAGGCTCTAATGTCACAGTGCAGCTATGAGATCAGTGTTTGGCTTTTATTTCAGAAGTGAGACTGATGTGAGGCATGAGGCTGATGTGATATAACTGGAGAGGCTGTGATTCCACAGTAAGGCTCTATTGGCCCAGTGTGCTGTGATGTCACAGTGAGGTGATGTCACATTGAGGTTGTGACATCAGTAGTGATGTCAGTAGTGACTTGCTTTCACAGGGAGACTATGTCATTGGTGAGGCTGTCATGTCACTGGTAAAGATATGATGTCGCAATAAGGCTGGAATGTCAATGGTGAGAAAGAAGACATAGTGAGTCTATGATATCACTGGTAATGCTACGACATCAGTGGTGAACCTATTACATGACAGTGACATTGGTGAGGCTGTGATTCCAAAGTCTGTGTTGTCACTGGTCTGGGAGTGATATCAGTGTTCTGACTAATGTCAGTAGTGACACTGATGTCCCACGTGAGGCTGTGCTGTCACTGGTGAGGCCGTGATGTTACACGTATGTCATTGTAGGCTGTCATGTCAATGTGAGGTGATATCACTCTGGAAGCTGTGGTGTCACAGTGAGTCTGTGATGTCAGTAGCAAGACTGATGTCACAATGAGGCTATCATGTAACAGCATGTGGTGTCAGTATGCCGGTTGTCAGGTCACTGTGAGGCTGTGATGTCACAGTGAGACTCTGATATCAGGATGGATTCTATGAGATATCAGTGAGGCTGTGACATATGAGTGATGCTTGGATTTCACAGTGAGGTTAGGACGTCAGTGGTTAGGCTGTCAGATGATGTCAGATGTCAAATGATGTCAGAAGTGAGTCTGATGTCAGTGATGAGACAGAAATGTCAGAGTGAGGCTGGGATGCCACACCACAGGCTATAGTGTCAGTGTTAAGGCTCATGTGACCATGAGCCTGAGCTTTCAATAATGAAGCTGTAAGATCATAACGAGACTAGGCAGGATATCTGTGGTGTCTCTGATGATATGATTTCAGAGGTTAGCCTGTTAAGTCACAGTGAGGCTGTGATGTCATAGGTGAGGCTTTGATATCACAGTGAGGCTTTGATGTCAGAAGTAAGGCTATAATACCAAAGTGAGGTGTAATACCACTGTGAAGCTGTGATACCAGTATGATATCACAAGAAGTAGTGATGGCACTATGAGGCAGTGAGGTCACAGTGGAAGATGTTATGTCAATGGCAAGGCTGATTTCTCTCTGAGGCTATGATGTAACAGGTGAGTCTGTGATATAACACGTTAGACTGTGAGGTCACTGTGAGGTCACCGTGAGGCTGTAATATCCATGGGATTTATGTCACAATGAGACAGTGATGCAACATGTGAGGCTGTGGTATCACTGTTTATGATGACAAAGGCCATTACTTCTGAGGCTGTCATGTCACTCTGAGCCTGTGCTCACTGTGGTGAGGCTGTGGTATCATGGTAAGGCTAGGTATGATACCAGTGCTGAGGCTGTGATGTCACAGTGAAGCTGTGATGTCACAGTGAAGCTGTGATATCACAGTGAAGCTGTGATATCACAGTGAGTCTGTCATGTCAACGTGAAGTTGTAAGGTCAATGTTATGCTGTGATTTCACAAGTGAGAGTGATGTGAGAGATGAGGCTGAGATGTTGCATTGATGATGTGATATAAGTGGTGAGACCATGATTCCACAATGAGATTATGATTTCACCATGACGCTGTGGTGTCACTGGTGAGGCGGTGATATTATGGTGAGACTGTCATATCAATGGTGAGGCTGTGATGTCACACTGAGACAACTGGCACAGTGTGGCTGTGATGTCTGTGAAGTGGTGATGTCACAGAGAGTGTGTGATGATAATAGTGACTGTACTTTCCCACGGATACTATATTATTGGATAGGCTGTATTTTCAATGGTGAGGCTTCAATGTCACAGTGAGTTTATTGTCAAACATAGGTTGTGATGTCACAGTGAGGCTATGAGATCAGAGGTGAAGTTTTATGTCACAGTGATGCTTTGATGGCACAGTGTGCCTGTGATGTTACAATGAAGCTGTGATATCACTAAGATGTTGCAATGTCACTGGGGAAGTTGTGATGTCTCATTGAGGTTCTGAAGTCAATAGTGACACTGTGGTGTCACAGGGAGGCTGTCATGTTTCAGTGACCCTTTGAAGTCAGTGATGTACCAAGTGGACCTCTGGTGTCAGTGGGCAGGCTGTGATTCTGTCACTGTGATGTTACCATGAGGTTCTGATCTCAGGGCTGATTCTATGGGATGTCAGTGAGGCTGGGACACCAGAGGTGATGCTTGAAATTCACAGTGAGGTTCAGATGGTGAGGCTGTGCAGTCACACTGAGGCTGTGGTGTCAGAGGAGGGCCTGTGATGTCACTGTGAGTCTGTGTTGTTACTATGAGGTTGTGATATCACAGTGAGGTTGTGATACCAGTGGTGATAAATCATGACATCACAGTTTGGCTGAGATTTCAGTGATTAGCCTGTGAAGTCAGAAGTGAGTCTGATGTCAGTGATGAAACTGAGATGTCATAGTGAGGCTGGGATGTTACTGGTGAGGCTGAGATGCCACCAATAGGCTGTGGTGTCACTATAGTGGCTCTCATATAACTGTGAACCTGAGATGTCAGTCATGAGGCTGTGTTGTCATATCGAGACTAGGTAGGATGCCCATGGTGTGACTGATGTTATGATTTCAGAGGTTAGCCTGTTATGTCACAGTGAGACTGTGATGTCAGAAATCTGGCTGTAATGTCACAGTGAGGCTGTGATGTTAGAAATGAGACCATAATGCCACTGTGAGGCTGTGGTATCACTGTGAAGCTATGGTGTCACTGTGAGGTTGTGACATCACAGAGAGATTGTGAAGTCACAGTGAGGCTGCGCGGTCACTGTGTAAGATGTAATGTAAGTGGCAAGGCTGATTTCACCATGAGACTATAAAGTAACAGGTGATTCTACGATATAACACGTTAGACTGTGAAGTAACAGTGAAGTGTAAGGTTACTGTGAGGCTGTGATATCCGTTGGAAGATTAATGTCACAATGGGACAGTGATGTAACATGTGAGGCTATCGTATCACTGTTTATGGTGTCAAAGGTTATCATGTCACTGCTGAGACTGTCACAAAACTGTGAACCTGTGCTAACTGTGGTGAGTCTGTGGTGTCATATTAAGACTAGGTAGGATACTAGTGGAGAGGCTGTGATGCCACCGTGAGGCTTTGATGTCACCATGGAAGTGTGATGTCACAATGAGGCAGCAATGTCACAGTAAGGTTGTGATGTCACAGTGCAGCTGTGAGGTCACTGGTTAGGCTCTGATTGCAGAAGTGAAACTTGTGTGAGAGATGAGGCTGAGAGGTTGCATTGATGGTGTGATGTAACTGGTGATGCTGTCATGTCACATGTGGCTGTGATGTCACAGTAAGAACATGTCAGAGGTGTGTATGAGATGTCATCATGAGGCTATTATGTCAGTGGTAAGACTCATGTAACAATGAGGCTGTTATGTCACTATCAGGTTGTAATGTCACAGTGAGGCTGTGAGGACAGTGTGTGGCTAAGACATAACAGCGAGGCTCTGATATCACAGTGATATTGTGATGTCACTGGAGTGCTTTTAATGGAACAGTTGAGTCTGTGATGTCTGTGGGCAGGGTGTGAGTTTACTGTGAGGCTGTGATGTCGCAGTGAGGCTCTGAGGTCAGGGCTGATTCTGTGAGATATCAGTGAAGCTGTGACATCAGAGATGGTGCTTGGATTTCACAGTGAGTTTAGGATGATAGTGGTGAGGTTGTGCAGTCTCACTGAAGCTGTGATATCAGATGAAAGACTGTGATGTCACTGGAAGACGAAGTCTTAGCTGAAGCCACAAGACAAGAAAGGGACATAAGAGGGATTCAAATCAGCAAGGAAGAAGTCAAGCTATCCCTATTCACGGACGACATGATCATATAACTGAGGGATCCTCCATGAGGAAGCTCCTGGAACTAATTGAGAAGTTCAGCAGGGTGGCAAGATACAAAATAAATGTGCAAAAATCAGAGGCCTTCCTATATGCCCAGAATGAAAGAAGTGAAAAAGCCTTGAGAGAAACAATCCCATTTACTATAAACCCTAAAAAAATGAAATAACTTGGTGTAAACCTAACCGAAGTAAAAGACCTTTACAATGAAAACTTTAAAACCCTAAACAAAGAAATTGCAGAAGACACCAGAAGGTGGAAAAACCTCCCTTGTTCCTGGATTGGCAGAATCAACATTGTAAAAATAACCATCCTACCAAAGGCAATATACAGATTCAATGCTATACCAATCAAAATCCCAAAGCAATTCTTTAAAGAAATTGACCAAATAATCTCAAAATTCATATGGAGGCACAAAAGACCCAGGATAGCAAAGACAATTCTGAGTAACAAAAACACTGCTGGAGGTACTACCATACCAAACCTTAGTCTATACTACAAATTCATAGTTATAAAAACAGCCTGGAACTGGCTCCAAAATAGACGCGCAGATCAATGGATAAGGATTGAAGACCCAGATATAAGCCCACAAAATTACAGCCATTTGGTCTTTGACAAAGGGCCTAAAAAATCTAATGGAAAAAGAACAGCATCTTCAACAAATGGTGCTGGCAAAATTGGATCTCCACATGCAGAAGATTAAAGCTGGACCCATACTTGTCACCATGTACAAGACTTAATTCCAAATGGATCAAGGACCTTGACATCAGGCCAGAGACTATAAAAACCATAGTTGAAAGGATAGGGAACTCCCTCGAGCTGATTGGGCTAGGCCAACATTTCCTAAACAGACATCCAATGTCACAGTCACTGCTACCAACTCTCAACAGTTGGGATCTTGTGAAATTAAAGAGCTTCTGCTCAGATAAAGAGATTGTAACACGAACTCAAAGGCAACTTACAGAATGGGAGAAAATCTTCACTAACCACATATCCGATAGAGCTCTACTATCCAGAGTGCACAAAAAATAGCACTTTTAAACTGTAAATGTTCTCATTAAAACTGTGATTTATCCTGGGCCTAATCCCACCCACCATGGGGCTGGGTGTTCCCCATCAGCTAGACAACGTACTTCATGTTTACTCAGTGGTTTCATGTCTTCCACCATCCCTGCGAAAGTCACTAGATTTTCCTCCACGGCTGCTCATTTTTCCAATAAGAGCAATTATTCTGCTGCCTGCCTTTTGTACATTCAAACATTTAAGGCTGCCAACACAGCTCTCCTCTGTCAAGTAAACCATTCCATTGTTTTTAAATTCAGCTTTACCAAAGTCCTTGTTCCACTCATCACAAATTGGGCCCAATCTCTCTCAGCAATTGGCCCACTAAACTCTGAAGAATGGTACTGTAAATCCCCAAGATGAAAAATTCTCAAGCATTTCCAACTTCGTCTAGCAGAACTGATGAAAAGCCACAAAATCCACATAGTGAGATTTATCAACAACACCCCACTTTCCAGATACCAAATTCTTTTGCAGTTCACTTGCTTGATTGCTGATAAATGACCATCACACAGTATAAAGAGAACAAGGAGTTTACTTTCTTATGACAGTCCAGTTATAGTTCTCAGTCCCTCTTGACAGGAGAGAATGCACCAATACCAGGGCCAAAGGAACTGGCTACACCATCACCACATTAAACACCTGAGAGATGGACAATTCTTACTTGCCAGACCAGCATTTCTGGCCAAGTGAACAGAAAGATGCCAACTCTCTCAACCAGCTCTCTGTGATTTATCCAGGGCCTAATCCCACTCACCATATGCTGGGTAGTCCTCATCAGATAGACAATTTCCTTTAGGTTTGGTCTGTGTGTAACACAACCATCAGCTCTCTACAATTGTGCCCAAAGCACAAACCATTAACAGTCAAGTTGAAACCTGTGCTTAACTATGACAGACTGTGATGTCAGCAATGAAGCTGATGTCAGTGATGAAGCTGAGATGTCAAAGTGAGGCTCAAGTTGAAACCTGTGCTTAACTATGACAGACTGTGATGTCAGCAATGAAGCTGATGTCAGTGATGAAGCTGAGATGTCAAAGTGAGGCTGGGATATTACTGGGGAGGCTGTGATGCCACAGCGAAGCAGCGAGGCTGTGAGGCTGTCAGTGATGTGACATGAGCTTGAGATGTCAGTGATGAGGTCGTGGTGTCATAGCAAGGCTAGACAGGATGTCTATGATGTCACTGATGCTATGATTTCAGAGGTTAGCCTGTGAAGTCAAAGGTGAGGCTGTGATGTCAGAGGTGAGGCTATAATGCCACAGTGAGGCTGTGATATCACTGTGAAGCTGAGATGTCACTATGAGGCTGAGACACCACAGACAGTTTGTGATGTCACAGTGAAGCTGTGATGTCAGAAGTGTGGCTGTTATGTCACAGTGAGATTATGATGTCAGAAATTAGGTTATAATATCAAAGTGTGGCTGGGATGTCAACATGAGGATGTGATGTCACAGCAATGCTGTGCTGCCACAGTATCGCTGTGAACTCACATTGCAGCTATGATCTCACAGTACAGCTGTGAGGTCCGTGGTTAGTCTGTGATTTCATAATTGAGACTGATGTGAGAGATAAGGCTGAGATGTCACATTCATGATGTGATATAACTGATAATACTGTGATGCCACAGTGAGATTATGATGTCACCATGAGGCTATGATGTCACTGGTAAGGCTGTTATATATCACAGTAAGCCTGCCCAGTGGTAAGGCTGTGATGTCACAGTGAGGTTGTGATGTCATAGTAAGGTTGTGATGTCAGTAGTGACTGTTTCACAGGGAGAATATGCAATTTTGATGCTTTGATGGCACAGCATGATGTCACAATGTGATGTCACAATGATTCTGTGATGTCACTATGATGTGATGTCACTGGGGAAGTTGTAATGTCACAGTGAGTTTGAGATGTCAATAGCGACACTGTGGTGTCAAAGAGAGTATGTCATATTTCAGTGAGTCGGTGTGATCAGTGGTGAGGCTGTGTTGTGATAGTGAGGATTTGAGGTCACCGTTTGGCTCTGTTGTCACCATGTGCCAATGATGTCACAGAGAATTGGTGATGTCACAGTGGAGACTGTGAGGTCACAGTGAGATTGTGCTGTCAGTGGCAAGGGTGATGTCACAATGAGGCTACGATGCCAGTGGTGATGCTGGGAGGTCACATTGAGGCTGTGATTGCACAGTATGGCTATGTCTGAGGTATGTATGTTATGTCCCCATGAGGCTACTATTTCATTTGTCACAATGAGTGTGTGATATCACAGTGACCTGTGAGGTCACTCTCAGTTTGAAAGATCACAATGAGGCTGTGAGGACATAATGTGGATATGATTTCACAGTGAGGCTCTGATGACGCAGTGATGTTGTGATGTCACTGGAGAGTGTTTGATGGCACAGTGAGTTTGTGATGTTAGTGGTAAGGCTGATGTCACAATGAGGCTGTGAAGTCACAGGTGAAGGTGTGATGTCACAATAAGGCTGGAATGTAAGTGAGAAAAATGTCATAGTGAAATAAAGATATGCTTAAAAAAGAAAAAAAAAAAGAAAACTATAAGCCAATCTCTCTGATGAACACAGATGCAAAGATTCTCAACAAATTCTTAGCAAATCGGATTCAAAAACACATTAAAAAGATCATTCACGGGGACAAAGTAGGCTTCATCCCTGGCACACAAGGTTGGTTCTACATAGGCAAATCAATAAATGTAATTCATCATGTAAACCAGTCCAAAGTCCAAGACCACATGATACTCTCGATAGATGCAGAAAAAGCTTTTGACAAGATCCAACAGCCTTTTATGATCAAAACGCTAGAGACAGTAGGAATGGAAGGAACCCTCATCAATATAATAAAAGCTGTATACAACAAGCCCACAGCAAGGATTATGCTCAATGGGGAACAATTGGAAGCATTCCCACTTCGATCAGGAACTAGACAAGGCTGTCCACTCTCACCACTTCTATTCAATATTGTACTTGAAGTCTTAGCTGAAGCCATAAGACAAGAAACGAACATAAGAGGGATTCAAATCGGCAAGGAAGAAGTCAAGCTATCCCTATTTGCAGATGACATGATCTTATACCTAAGTGATCCCAAAAACGCCACCAGGAAGCTCTTGGAACTAATTGAGAAGTTCAGCAGGGTGGCAGATACAAAATAAATGTGCAAAAATCAGAGGCCTTCCTATATGCCCAGAATGAAAGAAGTGAAAAAGCCTTGAGAGAAACAATCCCATTTACTATAAACCCTAAAAAAATGAAATACCTTGGCATAAACCTAACCAAGGAGGTAAAAGACCTTTACAATGAAAACTTTAAAACCTTAAAGAAAGAAATAGCAGAAGACACCAGAAGGTGGAAAGACCTCCCTTGTTCCTGGATTGGCAGAATCAACATTGTAAAAATGACCATCCTACCAAAGGGAATATACAAATTCAATGCTATACCAATCAAAATCCCAAAGCAATTCTTCAAAGAAGTTGACTAAACAATCGCAAAGTTCATATGGAGGCACAAAAGACCCAGGATAGCAAAGACAATCCTGAGTAACAAAAACACTGCTGGAGGTATTACCATACCAAACCTAAGTCTATACTACAAATCCATAGTTATAAAGACAGCCTGGTACTGGCTCCAAAATAGATGCCCAGATCAATGGATAAGGATTGAAGATCCAGATATAAGCCCACAAAATTACCGCCATTTGGTCTTTGACAAAGGGGCCCGAAGAATCCAATGGAAAAAGAACTGCATCTTCAACAAATGGTGCTGGCAAAACTGGATCTCCACATGCAGAAGATTAAAGCTGGACCCATACTTGTCACCATGTACAAGATTTAATTCCAAATGGATCAAGGACCTTGATATAAGGCCAGAGACTATAAAAACCATAGTTGAAAGGATAGGGAACTCCCTCGAGCTGATTGGGCTAGGCCAACATTTCCTAAACAGACATCCAATGGCACAGTCACTGCTACCAACTCTCAACAGTTGGGATCTTGGGGCTGGAGAGGTGGCTCAGGGGTTAAGCCTCTGCCTTGGAGGCGGAAGGTCCTGAGTTCAGATCCCAGATCCCACGTATAGACGCCAGGCAGAAGCGAGGGCAGCCTGCGTTTCTGGTCCTGGTAGGGCGGAGCCTGTGAATCCTGGGGCGGAGGAAGTGGAGGCATCCATGGTGGTTCCCGAATTCATCCGTGGTTCTACACACATACAGACACACATGAGCACACACACTATATACGCACACACGCACAATTGAATAAATAAAAAAAATTAAAAAAAAAACAGTTGGAATCTTGTGAAATTAAAGAGCTTCTCTTCAGATAAAGAGATTGTAACACGAGCTCAAAGGCAACCTACAGAATGGTAGAAAATCTTCACTAACCACATATCTGATAGAGCTTTATTGTCCAGAGTGCACAAAGAACTTAGAAAACTAAACACCAAGGAAACAAATGACCCAATTAAAAAATGGGCTCTGGAACTTAAAAGAAATTTTACCAGGGATGAAATTAAAATGTCTAACAAATATCTTTAAAAATGCTCCACTTCTTTAGCTATCAGGGAAATGTAAATCAAAACTTCCCTGAGATATCATCTCACCCCGGTCAGGATGGCAAAAATCCACAATACAAACAACAACAAATGCTGGAGAGGATGTGGAGAAAGGGGAACTCTCCTGCATTGCTGTTGGGAATGCAGGCTCATACAACCACTCTGGATGCCATATGACCCTGCTATCCCACTTTTGGGAATAACCCCCCATGCAGCAGAGGTTCACCTCAATAGCACAAGCATGACCATGTTCATAGCAGCACTGTTTACAAGAGCAAAGTCATGGAATTAACCCAAATGTCCATCAGTTGATGAGTGGATAAGGAAACCGTGGTACATCTATACAATGGAGTACTACTCAGCCATCAAAATGATGAATTACTGGAATTTTCCGGGAAATGGATGTCATTAGAAACAATTATATTAAGCGAAGTATCCCAGCCCACCTAGAGACACTCAAAGATAAATCTCTGTAATACCTACAGTAATTGCAAGGGTTATGAACATGATGGATGGGGTAGGAGGGCCACACCAGAAACAAGGAGAGAGGGGACGATGTTACAGCAGAGAAAATAGGCTTCCATCAAGGACTCAAATAAGTAATGAGACATCTGATTAAGTTCACAGACTTTCGTTCTTGATCTTTTACTACTGAGGGGGTATGATCTCACCAGAAGAGAAGGGCATATAGTCTGGCAGATAAAAAGTAACCATTTTGCAAATGGGTGATAGACCCCTCCCTCACTATGGTTTCCCACTGTTATTACATCTACCTTTGAATGTGCTCTTATAACAAGACTCTAGTTTAACAGCTTTTTGTCTCTGGCCAGGGGGTAACATACAATGCCCACCAGGATAGAGTGAAAGGCATTGCAGGAGCAGCAAAACTGCAAAAGAAAATCAACAAACCATAATCAAGAACTTCAGAGACTCTATATCAACCACCTAGAACTAGGCCAGCTTAATCTCT
The DNA here is from genome assembly GCA_023101885.1 of Typhlomys cinereus. NCBI lineage: Eukaryota > Metazoa > Chordata > Mammalia > Rodentia > Platacanthomyidae > Typhlomys > Typhlomys cinereus. The sequence goes on from JALPQD010000397.1 coordinate 185,676, forward strand.
CCCCATCCTGAAGTTCAGGGACATTTGCGGAAGAGGGGGCGGTAAGAGTGTAAGAGCAAAAGGATGGGAGGAGCAATGATATGTAAGATACTCCATAGTAGTTAGGGCTGAAGCAATCATAATAGGACTTTGCATGCCCTGAGCAATATCCAACACACTGTTGACCTCACAAAGTCTAGCATCTGCTAAAGGCACCAAGATCCTTGGAGGCAAAGGATTGGCAGTCACACCAGTGTTCCTATACCTAAGGGGAACACGGGAAAGGGTTCAGGGAAAGGCCACTGGGTCCTTGTACGTCATCGTGGAGGAGAGCCCAGAGGAAAATCAGGTATGCACAAGAAAGGACTCTCTGGGAACTGGGGCGGGAGGCACTGGGGGATGGGGAGGGAGGAAAGAGGGGAGGAGGAGCAGGGATTTCAGGAGGAGGAGGGAGGGAGGGAACTGATGTACCTATTAAGTTTGTATGAGCTGAAATAATAAATTAAAAAAAAAGAAAAATATCATAGTGAGTCTATGATGTCACTGGTGAGGCGATGATGTGAGTGATGAACCTATTACATGTCAGTGACACTGGTAAGGCTGTGCTGCAAAAGGCTGTGTTGTCACTGGTGTGGCAGTGATGTCAGCATTCTGACTAATGTCAGTGGCAATGCTGATGTCACAGGTGAGGCTTTGGTGTCATACTGTGGCTATGATGTCACCGTGAAGGTTGTATGTCACTGTGCACTCTCATGTCTCCTTGAGGTGATATCAATCCAGAAGCTGTGATATCACATTGAGGCTGTGATGTCAGTGGCAAGACTGATGTCACAATTAAGCTATGATGTAACAGGTGAGCCTCTGGTCTCAGTGGGCAGACTGTGAGGTCACTGTGAGGCTGTGAAGGTGTGATATCAGAGGAAAAGCTGTGATGTCACTGTGAGGTGGTGATGTTACCATGAGGTTGTAATATCACAGTGAGGTTGTGATATCAGCGGTTAGGCTGTGATGTAAGAGGCAGTGAGGCTATAACCTCCATGTAAGATTGTGATGTCACAGTGAGGCTGTATTGTCACCAGTGACAGGCTGTGAATTCAGCGATACTATGACATCACATTGACGATGTGATTTCAGTTGTTAGTCTGTGATATCAGAATGAGGCTGAAATGAGTGATGAGGGATGATGTAACACAGAGGCTGTCATATCACAGTGAGGCTGTGATGTCACTGTGTGGCTATGGTGTCACTGTGTGGCTGTGGTGTCACCGTGAGCCTGTGAAGTCACCGGGATTTGGTGATGTCTCAGTGGAGGGTGTGAGGTCACAGTGAGACTGTGATGTCAGTGGCAATGGTGATGTCAGAGTGAGGCTATGATATCAGTTGTCATACTGTGAAGTCACATTGAGACTGAGATGTCATAGTGAGACTATCTCAGAGTTGTGTATTTGATGTCACCATGAGACTATTATGTCAGTGGCAAGTCTGATATCACAGTGAGGCTGAGATGTTTCCATCACGTTGAAATGTAACAGTCAGGCTGTGAGGTTACGGTGAGGATATGATGTCACAGTGAGGCTCTGATGACACAGTGATGTTGTATATCACTGGAGAGGTTTGCATCTCACTGTGAATCTGTGATGTTAGTGATAAGACTGATATCACAAAAAGGCTGTGATGTCAGAGGAGAGGCTGTGGTGCTTGGATTTCACAGCGAGGTTAGGATGTCAGTGGTGAGGCTGTGCAGTCACACTGAAGGTGTGATATCAGAGGAAAAGCTGTGATGTCACTGTGAGGTGGTGATGTTACCATGAGGTTGTAATATCACAGTGAGGTTGTGATATCAGCGGTTAGGCTGTGATGTAAGAATTGAGGCTGATGTCAGTGATGAGGCTCAGATGTCTTAGCGGGGCTGGTATATTACTTGTGAGGCTGTGGTGCCAAAGCGAGTCTGTGGTGTCACTATTGAGGCTGTCATGTGTCGTGAGATTGAAATGTCAATGATGAGGCTGTGGTGTCATAGTGAGGCTAGCCAGGATGTCCATGATATTACTGATTCTATGATTTCAGAGGTCAGCATGTTATGTCTCATTGAGACTGTGGTATCAGAAGTGAGCCTGTGATGTCATAGTGAGGCTGTGATGTCACGGTGAGGCTATGATGTCAAAGTGCAGCTGTAATGTCTGTGAGTTCAGAAGTGAGACTGATGTGAGAGATGAGGCTGAAATGTCACATTGCAATGTGATATAACTGGTGAGGCTGTAATGCCACAGTGAGGTTATGATATGAGCATGAGGCTGTTGTGTCACTGGTGAGACTGTAATATGGTGAGTCTGTCCTATTAGTGGTGAGCCTGTGATATCACAGTGAGGCTGTGCTAGCACACTGTGGCTGTGATGTCACAGTGTGGTTGTGTTGTCAGTAGTGATTGTGCTTTCACAGGGTGACTATGTAATTGGTGAGGCAATATTGTAACTAGTGAGATTCTAAGGTCACAATGAGTTCATTGTGTCAGACTTAGGCTATGATGTCATGGTAAGGCTATGATGTCAGAGGTGAATGTTTATGTGACAGTGATGCTTTGATTGCACGGTATTGTTGTGATGTCACTGTGAGGGTGAGATGTCACTGGGGAGGTCACTGTGAGGCTGTGATATTGCAGTGAGGCTCTGATTTTAGAGTGAGCCTGTGATGTCATAGTGAGGCTGTTATGTCACAGTGAGGATGTCACCTCAGAGGTAGAGCTGTGATGTCACAGTAAGGCTGTGCTGTCATGGTGTGGCAGTGATGTCACTGTTCTGACTAATGTCAGTGGCATCCCTGATGTCACATGCGAGGTTGTACTGTCACTGGTGAGGTTGTGATGTCACAGAGAGGCTGCGATGTCAGTGATAAGATTAATGCCTTTTCAAGGCTATGATATAACAGGTGAGTGAGTGGTATCAGTGGGCAGGCTATAAGGACACAGTGTGGCTATGGTGTTACAGTGAGGCTATGATGACAGAGTGATGCTGTGATGTCACTAGAGAGGTTTAGATGGGACAGTGAGGCTGTGATATTAGTGGTAAGGCTGATGTAACAATGAAGCTGTGATGTCACTGGTGAAGGTGTGATATCACAATAAGGATGGAATGCCATAGTATGGAAAGATGTCATAATAAGTCTATGATGTCACTTGTGAGGCTCTGATGTCAGTGGTGAACCTATTACCTTATGGTGAAATTGGTGAGGTCTTGATGTCAAAAGCTGTGTTGTCACTAGTGTGGCAGTGTGACAATGTTCTGGCTATTGTCAATTGCAAAGCTGTTGTCACAGGTGAGGCTAAATAATCATTGGTGATGCCGTGATGTCACACTGAGTCTGTGAAGGTTGTATGTCACTGTGGGCTGTCATGTCACCGTGAGGTGATATCATTACTAGAAGCTGTGATGTCACAGTGTGGGTGTGATGTCAGAAATGAAGTTATAATGCCACAGTGAGAATGTGATATCACTGTGAAGCTGTGATGTCACAGCGATGCTGTGAGGTCACTTTGGAAAATGTAATTCCAGGCAAGGCTAATATCACCATGAGGCTATAATGTTCCATATGAGTCTTTTGATGTAACATGTACGACTGTAAGGCCACAGTGAGGCTGTGAAGTCACTGTGAGGCAGTGATATCTGTGGGAAGATTGATGTCAGAGTGAGGTAGGGATGTAACATGTGAGACTGTGATGTCACTGTTTATGATATCAAAGGCTATGATGTCACTGCATAGGCTGTCACAAAACTGTGAGCCTGTGCTATTGGTGGTGAGGCTGTGGTATCACCGTAAGGATAGGTAGGATATCAGTGATGAGGCTGTGATATCACAGTAAGCCTGTGATGTCACAGTGCAGCTGTAAAGTCAGTGATTAGGCTTTGATTTCACAAGTCTGACTTATGTGAGAGAGGATGATGTGGCGTTGATGATGTGATATAAGTGGTGAGGCTGTGATGCCACAGTGAGGTTATGATGTCACCATGAGTTTGTAGTGTCCCTGATGAGGCTGTAGTATCATGGTGAGCCTGTTCTTTCAGGGCAGAGCTGTGATGTCACAGTGAGGCTGTGCTGGCATAGTGGGGCTGTGATGGCACATGAGGCTCTCATGTCACAGTGAGGTTGTTATGGCATTAGTGACTGTGATTTCACAAGGAAACTATGTCAATTATGAGGCTCTATTGTAACTGGTGAGTCTGTAATGTCACAATGAATTTATTGTATCAAATTGAGGTTGTGAATTTACAGTGAGTCTATGATGTGAGAAGTGAAGCTTTATGTCAGAGTGATGCTTTGATTGGATGGTATGGCTGTTATGTCACAATGAGGCTGTCATGTCGCTGTGAGTTTGTGATGTCACTGGGAAAGTTGTGATGTCACAGTGAGGTTGTGATGTCAATAGAGGCACTGTGGTGACACATGGAGGCTGTCATATTTCAGTGAGCCTAGGAGGTCAGTTGTAAGGCAGTGGTGCCATAGTGAGGCTATGTAGGATGTCAGTGATGAGGGTGGGATGTCGCATTGAGTCTGAATTCAGTGGTCAGCCTCTGATGTCATAGTGGGGCTGTGATGAAACAGTGTGGCTATAAGCTCAGAGTTGATGCTGTTATATCACAGTTAGGTAATGATTTGAGAGGTGAGCCTGTGATGTAATAGTGAGGATGTAATTTAAAAGTGGGGCTATAACCTCAAAGTTGAGTCTGTTATGTCACAGTGAGGCTGTGATACCACCTTGTGTCTTTGATGTCACCTTGTGGCTGTGGTGTGACTGTGAACCTGTAATGTCACAAACATTTGTGATGTCACAGTGGAGGCTGTGAGGTCACAGAGACTCTGTGATGTCAGTGGCAAGGCTGATGTCACAGTGAGTTTGTGAAATCACAATGAGGCTGTGAGTAACAAGTGAACCTGTGGTATCAGTGGGTAGGTTGCGAGGTCACTGCGAGGCTGTGATGTAGCAATCAGTCTCTGAGATGTCAATGAGGTATGATCTCAAGGTGATGTTTGGATTTCACAGTGAGTTTAGGACTTCAGTGGTGAGGCTGTGTCAGAGGATAGGGTGTGATATCACTGTGATGTGTTAATGTTATCTTGAGGTTGTGATATCACAGTGAGGCTGTGATGTCACATTGAGATTGTGATGTTGGTAGTAATTGTGCTTTCACAGATTGACTTTGTCATTGGTAAGGCTGTATGGTCGCTGGTGAGGCTCTAATGTCACAATGAGTTTATTGTGTCAAACTGAGGCTGCAATGTCAGAGAAGGGCTTAGATGTCAGAGGTGAAGCTTTATGTTTCAGTGATATTTGATGTCATGATATGGCTGTGATATCATAATGAGGCTGTGATCTCACTGTGAGGTTGTGATGTCACTGGGGAAGTAGTGATGTCACAATTGGTCTGTGCTGTCATAGGGAGGCTGTGATATCTGGGGGAAGATTGATGTCACAATGAGGAAGTGATATAACATGTAAAGCTTTGGTGTCACTCTTTATGATATCAAAGGCTATTATGTCACTGCTGAGACTGTCACAACACTGTGAGTCTGTGCAATATGTGGTGAGCCTGTGATGTCATGGTAAGGCTAGATAGATAGCAGTGGCAAGGTTGTCATGTCACATAAAGCTGTGATTGGCACCATAAGGCTGTGATGTCACAGTGAGGTTGTGATATCACAGTGAGGTTGTGATAACACAGTGAGGTTGTGATGTCAGTAATGACTTGCTTTCAAAGGGAAATTATGTCATTTTGAGGCTCTATTGTTACTAGTGAGGCTGTAATGTCAGAGAGTTTATTATGTTAAAATGAGCCTGTGATGTCACAGAGAGGCTATGATATCAGGGGTGAATGTTTACGTGACAGTGATCCTTTGATGGCATGATATGGCTGTGATATCACTGTGAGGTTGTGATGTCACCGGGAAAGATGTGATGTCACAGTGAGCTTGTGATGTCAATAGTGACACTGTGGTGTCACAGGGAGGCTGTCATGTTTCAGTGAGGCTGTGGTGTCATAGTGAGGATAGGTAGGATGTCAGTGATGAGGGTGTGATGCTGCATTCAGGTTATGATTTCAGAGATGAATCTGTGATGTCATAGTTATGCTCTGATGTCACAGTAAGGCTATAATCTCAGAGGTGTGGCTGTGTTGTAACAGTGAGGCTGCGTTGTCACCAGTGATGCCGTGATGTGATATCACAGTGAGGCTGTGATGTCAGTGGAACAACACTATGACATCACAGTAAGGGTGTGATCTCAGTGATTAGGTTGTGATATTAGAATGAGGCTGATGTAGGGATGTGGGTATGACATCACAGTGATGCTGATACGTCACTGGTGAGATAATGCCACCATGAGGCTTTCATGTCACTCTGTGCTGTGTTGTCACTGTGAGTCCATGATGTCACAGGGAGTTGTGGATGTCACAGTGGAGGCTGTGAGGCCCAGTGAGACCGTGAAGTCAGTGGTACAGTGGAGGCTGTGAGGCCCAGTGAGACCGTGAAGTCAGTGGTAAGGCTGATGTAACAATGAAACTATTATGTCAGTGATGATGTTATGATGTCACATCGAGGTTGTCATGTCACAGTAAGGCTATATCAGAGGTGTGTGTGATGTCACCATGAAGCTGTTATGTCAGTGGCAAAGCTGATGTTACAGTGAGATTGTCATGTCAGTAGTGACTGTGCTATCACGGGGAGACAAGGTCATTGGTGAAGCTGTATTGTCAGTGGTGAGGATCTAATGTCACAGTGAGTTTGTTATGTCAAACAGAGGCTGCAATGTGAAGGTGAGGCTACGATGTCAGAGGTGAGTGTTTATTTGACAATGATGCTTTGATTGCACGGCATGGCTGTGAAGTCAAAGTAAGCCTGTGATGGCAGAGGTCAGGCTGTGATGTCACAGTGAGGCTGTGATATCAGAAATATGGTTATAATGCCCCAGCGATGCTGTGATATCACTGTGAAGGAGTGATGTCACAGTGAGGCAGTGAGGTCACTGTGGTTATGTGATGTCAGTGGCAAGGCTGATTTCACTACGAGGCTGTACTGTAACAGGTCAGTCTATGATGTAACAGACTGTGAGGTCATGGTGAGGTCACAAAGCAGTTGTGATATCTCTGGGAAAAATAATGTCACAATGAGGCAGTGATGTAACACGTGAGGCTGTGGCGTCACTGTTTATGATGTCAAAGGCAATGCTGTTACTGCTGACGCTGTCATGCCATTGTGATTCTGTGCTATCTGTGGTGAGGCTGTGGTGTTATTGTAAGGCAAGGTAGGATACTAGTGGTGAGACTGTGATGTCACAGTGAAGTGTGAGATCAGGGGTTAGGCTGTGATTTCAGAAGTCAGATTGATGTGAGTGATGGGGCAGAGATGTTGCATTAACAATTTGATATAACTGGTAAGGCTGTGATGCCACAGTGAGGTTATGATGTCACCATGAGCTTGTTGTGACCCTGGTGAGACTGTAATATCATAGTGAATGTGGGATATCAGTGGTGAAGCTGTGATGTCATAGTGAGGCTGTGCAGACACAGTGTAGCTATAATGTCATAGTGAGGTTTTGATGTCACAGTGAGATTCTAATATAAGCAGTGACTGTGCTTTCACAGTGAGACTATGTCATTGGTGAGGCTGCGTTGTCACTGGTAAGGCTCTAATGTCACAGTGAATTTATTGTGTGAAACTGAGTCTGTGATGTCACAGTGAGGCTATGATTTCATAGGTGAAGCTTTATGTCATAGTGATTTTTTGATGGCATGGTATGGCTGTGATGTCACAATGAAGCTGTGATATCACTGTGAGGTTGTGAGATGTCACTGGAGAAGTCATGATGTGACAGTGATGTTGTGATGTTAATAGCGATCTGTGGTGTCACAGGGAGACTGTCATGGTTCAGTGAGCCTGAGAGGTCAATGGTGAGGCTGTGGTGCCATACAAAGGCTAGGTAGGATGTCATTGATGAAGGTGTGATGTCACATTGACGCTATGATTTCAGAGGAGAGCCTGTGATATCATAGTGAGGCTGTGATGAAACAGTGAGGCTATAACATCAGAGTTGGTGCTGTGATGTCACAGTTGGGCAATGATTTCAGAGGTGAGCTTATGATGTCATAGTACATGTGTCATGTCACAGTTAGGCTATGATGTCAGTGGTCTGGCTATGATGTCACAGTGAGACTGTGTTGTAACCAGTGATGCTGTGACATCACAGTGAGGTTGAGATGTCAGTGGAACTGGGATGTCAGTGGAGGATGTCATTGCAGTTATTAGGATGTGATATTGGAATGATGAGGCTTGTGTGAGTAATGAGGGTCTGATGTCATAATGAGGGTGGCATGTTACTGGTGAGGCTTTGATGTCACCGTGTGGCTGTGGTGACACCGTGACCCATGATATCAAAGAGTGTTGGTGATGTGACATTGGAGGCTGTGAGGTGGCAAGGCTGATGTCACATTGATGCTATGATATCAGAGTGATGCTATGTCAGAGGTATGTATGTGAGGTTACCTACGGCTATTATGTCATTCACAAGGCTGATGTCACAAAGAGTGTGTGATGTCACAGTGAAACTGTGATGTTACTGTCAGCTGGTAAGGTCACAGTGAGGCTGTGAGGACACAGTGTGGCTATGATGTCACAGTGAGGCTCTGATGACACTGTGATATTGTGATGTCACTGGAGAGGTTTAGATGGCACAGTGAGGCTGTGATGTCAATGGTGAAGCTGATGTCACAATGAGGCTGTGATGTCACTGGTGAGGGTATGGTATCAGTGGTGAAACTATTACATGACAGGTACACTGGTGAGGCTGTGATGTCAAAGACTGTGTTGTCACTGATGTGGCAGTGATGTCAGTGTTCTGACTAATGTCAGTGGCAATGCTGATTTCGAAGATGAGACTGTGCTGCCACTGATGATCCTGTGATGTCTCAGTGAAGCTGTGATGTCAGTGTTAAGACTCATGCCACAATGCGGCTATAATGGAAAATGTGAGCCTGTGGTGTCAATGGGAAGGCTGAGAGGTCACTGTGAGTCTGTGATGCCACCATGAGGGTTTGATGTTACCTTGTGTCTGTGGTTTCACAGTGAGCCTATGGTGTCACAGGGAGTTCGTGATGTCACAGTGGGTGTGAGGTCACAATGAGACTGTGTATCAGTGGCAAGGCTGATGTCAGAGTGAAGGTATGATGTCTGTGGTGATGCTGTGAAGTCACATTGAGGCTGTGATGGCACTGTCAGGTTGTAATGTTGCAGTGAGGCTTTTAGGACCCAGTGTGGCTATGATGTCATAATGAGGCTCTTATGACACATTGATGTTGTGATGTCACTGGAGAGGTTTGGATGGCATAGTGAGACTGTGATGTTATTGTTGGGGCTGATATCACAATGAGGCTGTGAGGTCACTAGTGAAGGTGTGATGTCACAATACGGCTGGAATGTCAGTGGTAAGAAGGATGTCACAGTGAGTCTATGATGTCACTGGTTGTTGCCGAATCCCCATCGGGACCTCCAGGGAAAGGAGGAAGAATTTGGTAGGGGCCTTGTGGGCTTGAGGCAAGGGGGCAAGCAGGTGAGGGGTCACCACCCAGACACCGAATGTCTAGGTGAGAAACAGCAGACAGAGTGCAAGTTTGCTGCAAATTCACTATTGAGTGGCCCCTTACTAACACCAACTCCAGGAAACCTGGCTTCTAACAATTCCTGCCATCATGGGTCCACACTATGAAATTCTTCCATCATTTCTGCTGCTGCTGCTGCTCCATGCTCTTCCTGGGCCCTGACCCATGGCAGGAGGTTTCCACTTTCCTAACATTTTCCATTGTCTTTCTATTTCTTTTCTCAATTTGTCCTTTCCTATTGCTTGATAAGGTTTTGGAAAGCAATTAGTCACTTCCTCAGTGAAGGATTCTTTAAAGCTTGCTATGATGCTGAGGAGGATGGGAACAAAAGAAGCAGGAGGCATATGGCCTTCCTAGATTTCCCACCTGTGGGCCAGGAAGACCACTCCCATCCAAATCTGTGGGTTCCAGGCATTTCCTGGGGAAATCCAAGGAGCTAAGATTAAAGCTTCTTCCAAAAAATCTTCTATCAGAATTAACCAGACAAATCACTCCACCAACTATGAATGGCCATGCACCACCACCCACGGAATCAAGAAAGAGCTATGAATCTGTAAATCCTGACCCAGGGACATATGGTCGGGAATTAACAAACCCCTGAATTCCCTCACTAAGCACAGGGCACTTAGATCCAAAACACTTCTATGTATGTCCTGCACTTGGTCTCTCCTTGGACAATGGTTACTCTTTTAGGTGTTGTTTCCACTTTCACCTTGGTTCACTTTGGTTTCACTTTGATCCTATGTAAGACTAGTAGAGCCTTAAGGGCAGTCAGCTAGGGTGCCTTTTGATGGGATGGTAACCATTATGGAGAGGAAAGGTTCTCTAATGGAGTAGAGATGAAGTAGAGATGACTAAGAGGCAAGTGGACAAGGCAAAAGAGTAGAAAGTAAAGAGCAATGACTAGAACCAAGGTAAAAGTGGAAACATCCTTAAAGGGTAACCATTGTCCAAGGAAAGACCAAGTGCAGGACATACATAGAGGTGTTTTGGATCTAAGTGTCCTGTGCTTAGTGAGGGAATTCAGGGGTTTGTTAATTCCCGGCCATATGTCCCTGGGTCAGGATTGATAGATTGATAGCTCTTTCTTGATTCCGTGGGTGGTGGTGCATGGCCATTCATAGTTGGTGGAGTGATTTATCTGGTTAATTCTGATAATGAATGAGACTCTGGTGCTCCAATGTGGGGTGGTGCCACCTTTGGTATAGATGAGACACCTACTCTGGTAAAGTTGCATTCCTGTGTTTATGGTGCCTGAAGGTGACCAGGTGGCCCCCTCCTCTTCCTCTTTCCCTGTTTGTCCATCTTTGTGTTCTTAAGTTTAGGAATGCATAACCATAACATTTAACACATAACCACTATGATGTCAGTGGTAAACCTATTACCAGTGACACTGGTGAGGCTATGATGTCAAAGGCTGTGTTGTCATTGGTGTAGCAGTAATGTCAGTGATGATGCTAATGTCACAAGTGAAGCTCTGCTGTCACTAGTGAGGTCGTAATGTCACACTGAGGCTATGATGTCACTGTGAAGCTGTGATATCACTGTGAAGCTAGAATGTCACAGTGAGTCTGTGATGTCAGTGGCAAGACTGATGTCACAATGAGACTTTGATATATCAGGTGGGCCTGTAGTGTCAGTGGGCGGGCTGTGAGGTCATTGTGAGGGTGTCATGTCGCAGTGAGGCTCTAATGTCAGAATTGATTCTATGCAATGTCAGTGAGACTGTGATGTCAAGGATGAGGCTTGGATTTCACAATGAGGTTAGGATGTCAGTGGTGGGGCTATGCATCACACTGAGGCTGTGATGAAAGAGGACAGGCGGTGATATCACCGTGAGGCTGTGCTGGCACAGTGTGGCTGTGATGTCACAGTGAGGTTGTGATGTCACAGTGAGGTTGTGATATCAGTAGTGACTGTGCTTTCACAGGGAGACCATGTCATTGGGGAGACTGTATTGTCACTAGTGAGGCTATAATGTCACAGTAAGTTTATTATATCAAACTGAGACTGTGATATCACAGTGAAGCAATGAATTCAGTTGTGAAGCTTTATGTCACAGTGATACTTTGATGGCACAGTATTGCTGTGATGTGACAATGAAGCTGTCATGTCACTGTGAGGTGGTTATGTTACTGTGAAGGTTGAATGTTATTGTGTGTTGCCATGTCAACACGAGGTGATATCACTCTGGAAGCTGTGATGTCACAGTGAGGCTGTGATGGGAGTGGCAAGACTGATGTAATAATGAGGCTATGCAAACAGGTGAGCCTGTGCTGTCAATGGGCAGGCTGTGAGGTCACTGTGAAGCTGTGATGTCGCAATGTGTTTATAATATCACCATGAGGCAGGCTGTGGTGTCACTGATGAGGCTGTAATATCACTGTGAGTCTGTACTATCAGTGGTGAGACTGTGATGTCACAGTGAGAGTGTGCTAGTGCAGTGTGGCTGTGATGTCACAATGAGGATCAGCTGATACTGGGAAATTTGTGATGTCACAGTGAGGTTGTGATGTCAATAGCGATACAGGGAGGCTGTCATATTTCAGTGAAATTATGAGGTGAATGGTGTGGCTGTGGTGTCATAGTGAGGCTAGGTAGGATGTCAGTGATGAGGGTGTGATGCCACATGGAGACTATGACTTGATAGATGAGGCTGTGAAGTCAGAGTAAGGCTGTGATGAAATAGCGAGGCTATAATGTCAGAGTTGATGCTGTGTTGTTACAGATGGGCAATGATTTTAAAGGTGAGGCCGTGATGTAATAGTGAGACTAAATAGTGATGTCACAGTGAGGCTAAAGTCTTAGAGTTGAGGCAGTGATGTCACAGTGAGGCTGATTCCACTGTGTGGCTGTGGTGTCAACTTGAGCCCATGATTTCACTGGTGATATCACTATGGAGCCTCTGATGTCACAGTGAGACTATATCAGAGGTGTGTATGTGAAATCACAATGAGCCTATTATGTCAGAGGCTATGTTCATGTCACAGTCAGTTTGTGATGTCACATTGATGCTGTGAGGATATAGTGTGGCTATGATGTCACAATGAAGCTCATGACACATGGATGTTGTAATGTCACTGGAGAGATTTGGATGGCACAGTGAGGCTGTGATAAGTGGTAAGACTGTCACAATGAGACTGTGATGTCATTGGTGAAGGTGTGATGTCACAATAAGGCTGGAATTTCAGTGCTGAGAAAGATGTCATGGTGAATGTATAATGTCACTGGTGTAGCTATGAAGTCAGTGGTAAACCTATTATGTGACAGTAACACTGGTGAGGCTGTGATGTCAAAGACTATGTTGTCACTGGTATGGCAGTGATGTCAGTGTTCTGACTGTCACTGACAATGTTGATATCACTAATGAGGCTGTGTTTTCACTGGTGAGGCTGTATTGTCACTGATGAGGCTGTGATATCACTGTGAGTTTGTGATATCACTGTTGAGGCTGTGAAGTCACAGGGCAACTCTGAGGTCAGTGGATAGGCTGTGATATTAGAAGTGAGACTGGTGTGAGAAATGAGGCATTGATGTTGCATTGATGATGTGATATAACTGGTGAGGCTATGATGGACTGATGTTATGATATGACCATGTGGCTGTGGGGTCCTTGTGAGGCTGTGATATCATGATGAGCCTGTGATATCAGTGGTGAAGTTGTGATGTCACAGTTAGGCTGTGCTGACACAGTGTGGCTGTGATGTCATAGTGAGGTTGTGATGTCACAGTGAGGTTGTGATTTCAGTAGTGTCTGTGCTTTCACAGGGAGACTATGTCATTGGTGGGGTTGTATTGTACCTGTGAGGCTTGAATGTGAGTTTGTCATGTCAGTGAGGCTGTGATATCATAGTGAGGCTATGATGTCAGAGGTGAATATTTACATGACAGTGATGCTTTGATTTCAGTGTATGGCTGTGATGTCACTTTGAGGTTATGATGTCACTGGGGAATTGGTGATGTCTCAGTGAAATTGTGAGGTTAATAGTGACTCTGTGGTGTCACAGGGAGGCTGACATGTTTTAATGAGCATGTGAAGTCAGTGGTGAGGCTGTGGTGTCATAATGAGGCTAGGTAGGATGTCGGTAGTTAGGGTGTGATGTTGCATTTAGGCTATGATATAAGAGGTGAGTCTGTGATGTCTGTGATGAAACAGTGAGGCTATAAAATCAGTCAATGCTGTGATGTCACAGTTGGGCAATGATTTCAGAGATGAGTCTGTGATGTAACAGAAGTAAGACTGATGCCACATTGAGTCTGTGATGTAACAAGTGAGCCTGTGATGTTAGTGGACAGGCTGTGAGGTCACTGTGATGATGTGATATAACTGGTGAGACTGTGATGCCACAGTGAGGTTATGATGTCACCATGAGGCTCGGTGTCACTGGTGAGGCTGTAATATCATGGTAAGCATATCAGTGGTGCGGTTGTGATGTCGCAGTGAGGCAGTGTTAACAGTGTGGCTGTGAAGGCACAGTGAGTTTGTGATGTCAGTAGTGACTGGGTTTTCACAGGGAGACTATATTATTAGTGGGGCTGTATTGTCTAGTGAGACTCTAATGTGACAGTGAGTTTACTGTGAAATTGAAGGTGTGATGTCAAGATGAGGTGATGATGTCAGTGGTGAATATTTACATGACAGCGATGCTTTGATTGCATGATTTGGCTGTGATGTCACTTTGAGGTTGTGATGTCATTGGGGAAGTTGTGATGTCACAGTGAGTTTGGATTGTCACAGTGGAGTTCTGATATCAGTGGCAAGACTGATGTCAGAATGAGGCTATGATGTAACAGGTGAGCCTTTTGTGTCATTGGGCAGAACGTGAGCTCACTGTGAGACTATGATGTTGCAGTGAGGCTCTGATTTCAGAGATGAGCCTGTGATGTCATACTGAGGCTGTTATGTCACAGTGAGACTAGAACCACAGAGGTGAGACTGTGATATCACGTGAGTTTGGGATGTCACAGTGGGATTGTGATGTTAGTAGTAAAGACTGATGCCACATTGAGGCTATAATGTAGCAGGTGAGCCTGTGGTGTCAGTGGCATGCTGTGAGGTCACTGTGAGGCTGTAATGTTGCAGTGAGTCTCTGATGTCACATTGAGGCTAAGAGGGCACGGTGCGGCTGTGAGGTCAGTGGTTAGACTGTGATTTCAGAAGTGAGACTGATGTGAGAGATTAGGCTGAAATGTTATATTAATGATGTGATATAACTGATGAGGCTGTGATGCCACAATGAAATTATGATGTCATCATGAGGCTGTGGTTTCCCTGGTGAGGCTATGATATCAGGGTGAGCTTATCATATCAGGGGTGAGGCTGTGATGTCACAGTGAGGCTGTGCTGGCACAGTGTGGCTGTGTTGTCACGGTGAGGTTGTATTGTCACAGTGAGGTTTTGATGACAGTAGTGACTATGCTTTCATGGGGAGATTATGTCATTGGTGAAGCAGTATTGTCACTGGTGAGGTTTTAATATCACAGTGAGTTGTGTCAAAATGAGGCTACAACGTCACGAAGAAGCTCTGTTGTCACCAGTGATGCCGTGATATCACAGTGAGGCTGAGATGTCAGTGGAGTGAGACTATGACATCACAATGAAGATGTGATTTCAGTGGTTAGGCTGTGATAACAGAATGAGGGTGATGTGAGTGATGAGATTATGATGTCACAATGAGGATGGCATGTCACTGGTGAGGCTGTGATGCCACAGTGAATCTTTTATGTCACCATGTGGCTGTAGTGTCACCGTAAGCCCGTGATGTCACAGTAATTGGATGATGTCATGGTGTAGGTTGAGAGGTCACAGTGAGACTGTGATGTTGGGGGAAGGCTAATGTCACAGCAAGGCTATGATGTCCGTGATGCTTTGATGTTGCATTGAGACTCTGATGCAGTGAGGCTATTATGTCAGTGGCAAGACTGACGTCACAGTGAGTTTGTGATGTCACAGTGAGGCTATGATAACAGAAATGAAGCTTTAAGTCACATTGATGCTTTGATGGCACGGTATCGGTCTGATGTGACAATGAGGCTGTGATATCACTGTGACATTATAATGTCATGGGGGAAGTTGTGATGTCACAGTGAGGTTTTGATGTCAATAGTGACACTGTGGTATCACAGGGAAGCTGTGGGCCATGAGGTCAGTGGTGAGGCTGTGGTGCCATAGTGAGCCTAGTTAGGATGTCAGTGATGAGGGTGTGATGTGCACTGGAGCTATGATTTCAGAAGTGAATCTGTGATGTCATTTTTTAATTTATTATTTATTCAATTATGCATGTACATGTGTGTGCGTGTGTGTATGTGTGTGTGTGTGTGTGTGTGTGTGTGTGTGTGTGTGTGTGTGTAGAACCACGGACGAATTCGGGAACCACCGTGGACCGCCTCCACTTCCTCCTTGTTTACTCTGCCCCGGGATTCACAAGCTCCACCCTACCAGGAGCAGAAATGCAGGCCGCTCCTGCTTCCGCCTGGCTATACGTGGGGTCTAGGATCCAAACTCAGGACCTTGTACTTGCAAGGCAGAGGATTAACCCCTGAGCCACCTCTCCAGCCCCTGTGATGTCATTTTGAGGCTGTGATGAAACAGTGAGGCTATAACATGAGAGTCAATGCTGTGATGTCACAGTTGGGCAATGAGGTCAGAGATGAGGCTATGATCTCACAGTGAGGCTGCGATATCAGAGGTGAAGCTGTGCTGTCACAGTTAGACTAGGTAGGATATACCATTGGTGAGGCCGTGATGTCACTGCATGACTGGGGGACACCATGTCGCAGGGAGTCTGTGAGGTCACGGTGGAGGCTGTGAGGTCACTGTGAGACTGTGATGTCAGTAATGCCTGTGTTTTCACAGGGAGACTATGTCATTGGTGAGGCTGTATTGTCACTGGTGAGGCTCTAATGTCACAGTGAGTTTATTGTGTCAAACTGAGGCTGTGATGTCACGTTGAGCCTGTGATGCCTGAGGTGAAGCTTTAAGTCACAGCGATGTTTTGATGGCACATATGGCTAGTATGTCAAAATAAGGCTGTTATTCACTGCGAGAATGTGATATCACTGGGGAAGGTATGGTGTCACAGTGAGATTATGATGTTAATAGTGATACTGTAGTATCAAAGGGAGGCTGTCAAGTTTCATTGATCCTGTGAAGTCAGTGATGAGGCTCTGGTACTATAATGAGTCCAGGTAGGATGTCAGTGATGAGAGTGTGATGTCCATTGGGACTATGATTTCAGAGGTAAGCCTGTGATGTCATAGTGAGGCTGTGATGAAACAGTGAGGCTATAAATTCAGAGTCAATCTGTGATGTCACAAATGGACAGTGATTTCAAAGGTGAGCATATGATGTCACAGTGAGGCTATAACCTCAGAGGTGAGGCTATGATGTCACAGTGAAGCTGTGTTGTCACCAATGATGCCGTGATATCACAATGAGGCTGTGATGTCAGTGGAGCATGACTATGACATCACAGTGACAATGTGATTTCAGGGGTTAGGCTGTGATATCAGAATGAGTCTCATGTGAATGATAAGATTATGAAGTCACAGTGAGTCTAACATGTCACTGTTGAGTCTCTGATGACACTGTGAGGCTTTGATATCACAATATGCCTATGGTGTCACTGTGAGCCCACGAAGTCACAGGGACTTGGTAATGTCATGGTGAAGGCTGTGAGGTGACAGTGAGATAGTGATATAAGTGGCAAGGCTGATGTCACAATAAGGTTATGATATCAATGGTGATGCTTTGATGTCACATTGTGGCTGTGATGTCACAGTGAGGTTAGTTCAGATGTGTGTATATGATCTCACCATGGTCCTATTATGTTAGTGGCAAGGCTGAAGTCACAATGAGTTTCAGATGTCACACTGTGGATGTGATTTCACCATGATGCTGTGATGTCACATAATGGCTGTGATATCACAGTGCAGTTGTGAGGTCAGTGGTTAGTCTGTGATTTCAGAAGTGAGAGTGATGTGAGACATGAGGCTGATATGTCCTATTGCTGATGTAATATAAATGGTGAGACTGTGATGCAACAGTGAGGTTATGTCACCATGAGGCTGTGGTATCATGGTGAGGCTGTGATATCATAGTGACCTATCCAATCAGTGGTGAGACTGTGTCACAGTGGGGCTGTTTTGGCACACTGTGGCTGTGATGTCACAGTGAGGTGGTGATGTCAAAGTGAGGTTGTCATGTCAGTAGTGACTGTGCTCTTACAGGGAGACTAAGTCATTGCAGTGGCTCTATTGTCAGTGGTGAGGCTCTAATGTCAAAATGAGTTTATTTTATCAAACTGAGGCTGTGATATAAGGATATAAGGTCAGAGTCAATGCTGCGATGTCACAGTTGGGCAGTGATTTCTGAGGTGAGCCTGTGAGGTCATTGTGAGGTTGACATGTCACATGTAGGCTATAACCTTAGAGGTGAGGCTATGATGTCATTGTGAGGCTGTGTTGTCACCAGTGATGCCTGATATTACAGTGAGGCTGAGATGTCAATGGAGGGAGTCTATGACATCACAGTGAGGATGTGATTTCAGTGGATAGACTGTGATATCAGAGTGAGTCTGGTATGAGTAATGACGGTATGATGTCACAGTGGGGCTGGCATGTCATATCGAGGCTGTGATGTCACAGTGAGGCTATGTCAGAATTGTGTATGTGATGTCACCATGAGGCTATTATGTCAGTGGCAAGGTTGATGTCACAATGAGTTTGTGTTGTCACAGTGAGGCTGTGATGTCATTGTCATGTTATAATGTCACAGTGATGCTGTGAGGACACAGTGTAGCTATGATATCACAGTGAGAATCTGATGACACAGTGATGTGATGTCACTGGAAACAGTGAGGCTGGGAAGTTAGTGCTGAGGCTGATATCACAATATTGCTGTGATGTCACTGGTGAAAGTGTGATGTCACAAAAGGCTGGGATGTCAGAAGTGATAAAGATGTCATACTGAGTATATGATCTCACTGGTGAGACTGATATCAGTGGTGAATCTATTACTTGACAGTGAAACTTGTGAGGCTGTAAGGTCAAAGGCTTTGTTGTCATTGGTGTGGCAGTGATGTCAGTGTTCTGACTAATGTCAGTGGTTGCTGAGTCTGTGCTGCCATTGGTGAGGCCATGATGTAACATTGAGGCTGTGATGTCACTGTGA
Organism: Typhlomys cinereus; assembly: GCA_023101885.1. NCBI lineage: Eukaryota > Metazoa > Chordata > Mammalia > Rodentia > Platacanthomyidae > Typhlomys > Typhlomys cinereus. The sequence goes on from JALPQD010000397.1 coordinate 204,468, forward strand.
ATGTTGGATGTCATTGTGGGCTGTCATGTCACTCTGGAAGTTGCGATGTCACAGTGAGGCTGTGATGTCAGTGGCAAGACTGATGTCAGAATAAGGCTATGATGTAAAAGGTGAGCCTGTGCTGCCAGTGGGTAGACTGAGATCACTCTGAGCCTGTGATGTCACAGTGAGGCTCTGATGTCAGGGCGATTATCTGAGATGTCAGTGAGGCTGTGACCTCACTGGTGATGCTTGGATTTCCCAATGAAGTTAGGATGTCAGTGGTGAGGCTGTGCAGTCACACTGAGGCTGTGATGAAAGAGTGGCTGTGATGTCACTGTGAGCCTATCATATCAGTGGTGAGGCTGTGTTGTCACCGTGAGGCTATGCTAGCACCGTGTAGCTGTAATGTAATATGAGGCTGTCATGTCACCCTGAGGCTGTGATGTCACTGGGGAAGTTGTTATGTCTCAGATTGTGATGCCAATAGCGACACTGTGGTATCAAAGGGAGGCTGTCAAGTTTCAGTGAAACTGAGATCAGTGGTGATATCATGGTGGAGGCTGTGAGGTCGCAATGAGACTGTGATGTCGGTGGCAAGACTGATGTTCCAATGAGGCTATAATGTCAGTGGTGATGCTATGGTGTCACAATGAGGCTGTGATTCACTCCGAGGTTGTTATGTCACTGTGGAAGGTGTTATGTCATTGTGAGGTCGTAATGTCAATAGCGACACTATGGTGTCACAGGGAGGCTGTCAAGTTTCAGTGAGCCTGTGAGGTCAGTAGTGGGGCTGTGGTGTCATAGTGAGGCTAAGTAGAATATCAGTGATGAGGGTATGATATTGCATTGGGGCTATTATTCCAGAAGTGAGCTTCTGATGTCATATTGAGGCTATGATGAAACAGTGAGGCTATAAAGTCAGAATCAATGCTGTGATGTCATAGTTGAGCAATGTTTTCAGAAGTGAGCCTGTGATGTCATAGTGAGGCTGTCATGTCACAGTGAGGCTATCATCTCAGAGGTGTGCTGTGTTGTAACAGTGAGGCTGTGTTGTCACCAATGATGCTGTGATATCACAGTGAGGCTGAGATGTCAGTGGATTGAGGCTACAACATCACAGTGAGGATGTGACTTCAGTGATTGGGCTGTGATATCAGAATGAAGCTGATGTGAATGAACAGGGTATGATGTCACAGTGAGTCTGGCATGTCACTGGTAAGGCTGTGATGCACTGTGAGGCTTTGATGTCACTATGTGGCTGTGGTGTCACTGTAAGCCCATAATGTCACAGGGAGTTGGTGATATCACAGTTGATCCTGTGAGATCACAGTGAGATTGTGATGTCAGTGGCAAGACTTTAGTTACAGTGAGGCTGATTAAGTGGTGGTGCTATGATGTCACATTCAGGCTATGATGTCACAGTGAGTCTTTGTCAGAGGTGTGTATTTAATGTCATAATGAGGCTATTATGTCAGTGGCAAAGCTGATGTCACAATATGTTTGTGATGTCACAGTGAGGCTGTAATATCACTGTCAGGTTATAATATTAGGCTATGAGGTCACAGTGAGGTTCTGAAGACCCAAGTGATGTTGTGATGTCACTGGAAGTGATTGGATGGCACAGTGAGTCTATGATGGTAATGTTGAGACTGATGTAACAAAGAAGCTGTGATGTCACTGGTGAAGGTGTGATATCACAATAAGGCTGGAATGTCAGTGATGAGAAAAATGCCATAGTGAGTCTCACTGGTGAGTCACTGGTTAACCTATTATGTGACAGTGACTCTGGAGAGGCTATGATGTCAAAGGCTGTGTTGTCACTGGTGTGGTAGTGATGTCAGTGTTCTGACTAATATCAGTGGCTATGCTGATATCACAGCTTGAAGCTTTGTTGTCACTGGTGAGGCCGTGATGTCAGAGAGGCAGCAATGTCACTGTGAAGATTGTATGTCACTGTGGGCTGTCATGTCACCATGATTTGATATCACTCTGGAAGCTGTGATCTCATAGTGATGCCGTGATGTCAATGGTAAGACTGAGTCACAATGAATCTGTGATGTAACAGGTGAGCCTCTAGTATCAGTGCCCAAGTCGTGAGGTAACTGTGATGCTGTGATTTCTCAATGAGGCTGTCATATCAGGGCTGATTCTATGAAATATGAGTGAGGCTGTAATGACAGGGGTGATGCTTGGATTTCATAGTGTGGTTAGGATGTCAGTGGTGAGGCTGTGCAAAGAAACTGACGATGTGATGTCAGAGGAGAGTCTGTGATGTCACTGTGATGTGGTGATGTTTCTGTAAGATTGTGATATTACAGTGAAGCTATGATATCAATGGTGACAGACTATGCCATCACAGTGTGTCTGATATTTCAGTCGTCACGCTTTGATGTCAGTAGTGAGGATGATATCAGTGATGAGGCTGAGATGTCACAATGAGGCTGTGATGTTACTGGTGAGGCTATGATGCCTCAACAAGGCTGTGGTGTCACTGTTGGGGCTGTCATGTGACCGTGATCCTGTAATATCAGTGATGAGGCTATGATATCATAGTAAAGCTAGGCAGGATGCCTATGGTGTTACTGATGCTATGATTTTAGTGGTTAGCCTGTTATGTCACAGTGAGGCTGTGATGTTAGAGATGAGGAAGTGATGTCACAGTGAGTCTGTGATGTCAGAAATGAGACTATAATGCCACAGGGAGGCTATGATTTCCCGGTGAAAGTGTGATGTCACCATGATGTCACAGAGAGGTGGTCATGTCACAGTGACGCTGTGAGATAACTGTGCAAGATGTCAGTGGCAAGGCTGATTTTGCCATGAGGCTATGATGGAACAGGTGAGTTTATGATGTAACATGTTAGACAGCGAGTTCACAGTGAGGCTGTGAGATAATTGTGCAAGATTTGATGTCAGTGGCAAGGCTGATTTTGCCATGAGGCTATGATGGAACAGGTGAGTTTATGATGTAACACGTTAGACAGTGAGTTCACAGTGAGGCTGTGAGGTCACTGTGAGGTTGGAATATCTGTGGGAAAATTGATGGTCACAGTGAGGCAGTGATGCAATTTGTGAGGCTGTTGTGTCACTGTTTATGGTGTCACTGTTTATGATGTCAAAGGCTATGATGTTCCTCCTGAGGCTGTCACATAGCTCTGAGCTTGTGCTACCTGTGGTGAAGTTGTGGTGTCATAGTAAGGTTAGATTGGAAACCAGTAGTGAGGCTGTGATGTCACAATGTGGCTGTGATATCACCATGAAGCTGTGATATCACAGTGAGGCTTTGATGTCACAGTGCAGCTGTGAGGTCAGTGATTAGGCTGTGATTTCAGAAGTGAGACTGATGTAAGACTTGAGATGTTGCATTGATGAAGTGATATAACTACTCAGTCTGTGTTGCTACAATGAGTTTATGATGTCACAATAAGGCTGTGGTGTCGCTGGCAATGCTGTGATATCACAATGAACCTATCATATCAGTAGTGAGACTGTGATGTCACAGTGAGGATGTGCTGGCACAGTGTGGATGTGATCTCACAGTGAGGTTGTGATTTCAGTAGTGACTGTGCTTTCACAGGGAGACTATGTCATTGGTGAGGCTGTATTTTTACTGGTGAGGCTGTATTTTCACTGGTGAGGCTGCAATATTACAATGAGTGTCACTGTGAGTTTGCGATGTCACTGGGGTAGTTGTGATTTCACAGTGAGGTTTTGATATCAATAGTGACAGTATGGTGTCACAGGGAGGCTGTCATGTTTCAGTGAAATTGTGAGGTCTGTGGTGAAGCTGTTTTATCATAGGGAGGCTAAGTAGGATGTCAGTGATGAGAATGTAATGTCACATTGAGGTTATGATTTCAGAGGTGAGCCTGTGATATCATAGTGTGGCTGTCATGTCACAATGAATCTATAATCTCAGAGGTGAGGTAATGATATCACAGTGAGTTTGTGTTTACCAGTGATGCCGTGATACCAAAATGAGCCTGAGATGTCAGTGAAGCATGACTATGAACATCACAGTGAGGATGTGATTTCAGTGGTTATGCTGTGATATCAGAATGAGGGTGGTGTGAGTGATGATGGTATGATGTCACAGTGAGGCTGGCATGTCACTGCTGAGGCTGGGATGCCATCCTGAGGATTTAATATTGCCATGTGGCTTTGGTATCACCGTGAGCCCACAATGTCAGAGAGTTGGTGATTTCACGGTGGAGGCTCTAATGTCACAATGAGTTTATTGTGTCAAACTGAGGCTATAATGTCACAGTGAGGCTATAATGTTAGAGGTGAAGGTTGAAGTCACAGATATCCTTTGATGGCATAGTGAGGCTGTGATATCACAGTGAGGTTGTAATTTTAATAGCAACACTGTGGTATCACAGGGAGGCTGTCATGTTTCAATGATCCTGTGAGGTCAATGGTGAGACTGTGTTGTCAGTTGTGTGGCAATGATGTCAGTGTCTGACTAATGTCATTGGTGACCCTGATGTCATAGTGAGGCTATGATGTAAGTGCTGATCCTGTGATGATGTATTGAGGCTGTGATGTCCTTGTGAAGATTGTATGTCACTGTGAGCTATCAAGTCACTCTGAGGTGATATCATGCTAGAAACTGTCATGTCATCACCATAGTGAGACTGATCTCAGAGGCAAGACATACCACAATGAGGCTATGATGTAATAGGTGAGCCTGTGGTGTCACTGGGCAGGCTGTGAGTTCACTGGGAGAATGTGATGTCCACGTGAGGCTCTGATGTGAGGGCTGTTTCTATTATATGTCGCTGTGGCTGTGTTGTTAGGGGTCATACTTGGATTTCACAGTGAGATTAGGATGTCAGTGGTGAGACTGAGGAGTCACACATAGGATACAATGTCAAAGGAGAGGGTATGATGTCACTGTGAGGGTGTGATGTTACTGAGAGGTAATAATATCACAGTGAGGATATGATTTCAGTGGTTAGGCTGTGATATCAGGAGGCTGATGTTAGTGATGAGGGAATGATGTCACAGTGAGGCTGGCATTTCACTGGTGAGGCTGTGAGGTCTCTGTGGTGTCACTGTGAGCCCATGTTGTCAAAGGGAGTGGGAGATGTCATGGTGGAGGCTGAGAGGTCACAGTGAGACTGTGATGTGAGTGGCAAGGCTGATGTCACAATGTCTATAATGTCAGTGATGATGCTGTGATGTCACATTGAGGCTGTGATGTCACAGTGGGGGTATGTCAGAGGTGTGTATATGAGGTCAACATGAGGTTATGTCAGTGGCAAGGCTGATGTCACAGAGAGTTTGTGATGTCACAGTGAGCCTGATGGCACTGTAAGGTTATAAAGTCACAGTGAGGCTGTAAGGATACAATGTGTTTATGAAGTCACATGAGGCTCTCTTGACACAATGATGTTTTGATTTCACTGGAGAGGTTTGGGCGGCACAGTTAGGCTGTGATAGCGGTGAGGCTGATGTCGCAATGAGGGTGTGAAGTCACTGGTGAAGGTGTGATGTCACAATAAGCCTGGAATGTCAGTGATGAGAAAGATGTCACAGTGAGTCTATGATGTCACTGGTGAGACTATGACATCAGTGGTGAACCTATTACATGTCAGTGACTCTGGTGAGGCTGTGATGCCAAATTGTGTATCATTACTGGTGTGTAATGATATCAGTGTTCTGATTAATATCAGTGGTGATGCTGATGTCACAGGTGAGGCTGTGCTGTCACTGGTGAGGCCGTGATGTCATACTAAGTCTATAATGTCACTGTGAAGGTTGCATGTCACTGTGGGCTTTGATGTCACTATGAGGTGATATCACACTGGAAGTTGTGATGTCACAGTGAATCTGTGATGACAGTGGAAGGACTAATGAGACAATGAGGCTACAATATAACAGGTGTGTATGTGGTGCCAGTAGGCAGGTTGTGACGTCACTGTGAGGCTTTAATGTAGTGAGCCTCTGTGTCAGGGCTGATTCTATGAGATGTCAGTGAGGCTGTGATGTCAGGGATGATATTTGGATTTCACAGTGAGTTTAGGACATCAATGGTGAGGCTGTGATGTCACTGTGAGTCTGTGATGTTATTAGAGGTGAGGCTGTAATGCCACAGCAAGGCAATGGGGGCAGGGTTGAGGTTGTCAAATGACCATGAGACTGAGATATCAGTGATGAGGCTGTGGTGTCATAGTAAGGCTAGGCAGGATGTCCATGGTGTCACTGATGCTATTGCTTCAGATGTTAGCCTGTTTTGTTACATTGAGGCTGTGATGCCAGAGTTGAGGCTGTCATGTCATCGTGAGGTTGTGATTTCAGAAATGTGGCTATAATGCCACAGTAAGGTTATCATATCATTGTAAAGGTGTGCTGTCACTGTGAGGCTCTGACATCACAGAGATGTTGTGATGTCACAGTGAGGCTGTGAGGTCACTGCGGAAGTTGTGACGTCACTGGAAAGGCTAATTTCACCATGAAGCTTTGATATAACAGGTGAATCTGTGATGTAACAGGTTAAACTGTGAGGTCATAGTGAGGCTGTGAGGTGACTGTGAGTCCGAGATATTTGTGGGAAGATTGTTGTAACAACGAGGCAGTGATGTAACATGTAAGGCTGTGGTGCCACTGTTTATGATATTTAAGACTATGATGTCACTGCTGTCACATCACTGTGAGCCAGTGCTATCTGTGGTGAGGTTGCGGTGTCATGCTAAAGCTAGGAAGGATACCCATGGTGAGGTTGTGATGTCACAGTCTGGTTGTGATGTCACATGAGGCTGTGCTGTTACAGTGAGGCTATGATGTCACAGTGCATCTGTGAAGTCAGTGGTTAGGCTGTGATTTCAGAAGTGAGAGTTATGTAAGTGATGATGCTGAGATGTCACATTGATAATGTGATATAACTGGTGAGTCTGTGATGCCACAGTGAGGTTATGAAATCACCATGAGGCTATGGTGTCCCTGGTGAGACTTTAGGATCATGGTGATCCTTCCGATCAGTGTTGAGGCTGTGATGTCACAGTGAGGCTGTGCTGGTGCGGTGTAGCTGATGTCACCATGAAGTTGTGATGTCACAGTGAGGTTGTGATGTCAGCAATGACTGTGCTTTCACAGGGAGACTATGTCATTGATGAGGCAGTATTGTCACTGCTGAGGCTCTAATTTCACAGTAAATTTATTTTGTCAAACTGAGGCTGTAATGGCACAGGGAGGCTATGATGTCAGTGATGATGCTGTGATGTCACATTGAGGCTGTGATTTCACAGTGACACTATGTCAGAGTGTGTATGTGAAGTTACCATGAGGCTATTATGTCAGTGGCAAGGCTGATGATGTCACAGTGAGGCTGTGATGGCACTCTCATGTTGTAATGTCGCAGTGAGTCTGTGAGAACATAGTATGCTTATGATGTCACAGTGAGGCTCTGATGACACAGTGATGTTGTGATGTCACTGGAGAGGTTAGTTTGGCACAGTGAGGCTATTAGGTTAGTGGCGAGACTGATGTCACAGTGAGGTTGTGATGTCATTGATGAAGGTGTGATGTCACAATAAGGCTGGAAATATGGCATAGTGATTCTATGATGTCGCTGGTGAGGCTATGATGTCAGTGGTGTACCTATTATGTATCAGTAATACTGGTGAGGCTGCAGTGTCAACGACTGTGTGGTCACTGCTTTGGTAGTGATGTCAGTGTTCTGACTAATGTAAGTGATAATGGTGATGTCACAGGTGAGGCTTTTCTGTCACTGGTAAGGCCGTGATGACACACTAAGGCTGTGATGTCACTGTGAAGATTGTATGTCACTGTGAAGTTTCATGTCAACCTTAGGTGATATCACTCTTGAAGCTGTGATGTCATAGTGAGGCTATGATGTCAGTGGCAAGACTGATATCACAATGAGACTATGATGTAACAGGTGAGCCTGTGGTGTCAGTGGGCAGGTTGTGAGATCACTGTGAGACTGTGATGTTACTGTGAGGTTGTGATATGACAGTGAGACTGTGATATCAGTGATAATAGACTATGACATCACAGTTCAGCTGAGATTTCTGTGGTTAGGCTGTGATGTCAGAAGTGAGGCTGATGTCAATGATGAGAACTGAGATACCACAGTGAGCCTGTGGTATCACTGTGGAAGCTGTCGTGTGACTGTTACTCTCAGATGTCAGTGATGAGTCTGTGGTGTCATAGCGAGGCTAGGAAGGGTATCCATGTGTCACTGATGCTATGATATCAGAGATGAGGTTGTGATATCACAGTGAGGCTGTGATGTCAGAGGTGAGGCTGTCATGTCACATTGAGGTTGTGATGTCAGAAATGGGGGTATAATGCTACAATGAAGCTGTGATATTACTGTGAATCTTTGATATCACTATGAGGCTGTTACATCACAGAGAGGTTGTGATCTCACAGTGAGTCTGTGAGGTTACTGTGGAAGATGAGATGTCAGTGGGAAGTCCGATTTCACCATGAGACTATGATGTATCAGGTGAGTCTATGACATAACAGGTTTGACTGTGAGGTCACAGTGAGGCTGTTATATCTGTGGGAACATTGATGTCACAGTGAGGAAGTAATGTAACATGTGAGGCTTTGGTGTCCCTGTTTATGATGTCAAAGGCTATGATATCACTCCTGAGGCTGTCAAGTCACTGTAAGCCTGTGGTGTCTGTGGTGAGGATGTAGTGTCACAGTAAAACTAGGTAGAGTTCCAGTGGTGAGGCTGTGATGTCACAGTGAGGCTGTGCTGGCACTGTGGCTGTGATGTCACAGTGAGGTTGTGATGTCACAGTAACGTTATTATTTCAGTAGTAACTGTGCTTTCACAGGGAGACTGTCATTTGTGATGCTGTATTGTCACTGGTGAATCTCTTATGTCACATGGAGTGTATTGTGTCAAATAGAGGCTGTGATATTACAATGAGGCTGAGATTTCAGTGAGGTTGTGATATCACCACCACAGAGAGATGGTGATATCACAGTGAGGCTGTGTTGTCACTGTAGAAGATATGATGCCAGTGGCAACACTAATTTCACCATGGGGTTATGATGTAACAGGCTAGACTGTGAGGTCACACTGAGGCTATGACTTCACTGTGAGGCTGTGATATCTATGGGAAGATTGATGCAGTGACGTAAAATGAAGTTTTGTTTTCACTGTTTACAATGTTAAAGGCTGTCACTGCTGAACCTGTCATGTCACTGTGAGCCTGTGCTGTGTGTGAGGCTGTGGTGTCATGATAAGGCTAGGTAGGATTCCAGTGGTGAGGCTGTGATTTCAAAGTGTGGCTGTGATGTCAATATGAGACTGTGATGTCCCAATGAGTCAGTGATGAAACAGTGAGGCAATAATGTCAGAGTCAATGCTGTGATGTCATAGTTGGGCAATGATTTCAGAGTTGAGCCTGTGAGGTCATAGTGAGGCTGTCATATCACTTGTGTGGCTATAATCTCAGAGGTGAGGCTGTGATGTCACAGTTAGGCTGTGTTGTCACCATGATGCCATGATATCATAGTGAGGCTGTGATGTCATTGGAGTCAGACTATGATGGTTAGACTGTGATAGAATGAGGCTGACGTGAGTGAGGAGGGAAGGTTGTCACAGTGAGGTTGGCATGTCAGTGGTGAGGCTGTGATTCCACCGTGAGGATCTGATGTCACCTTGTGTCTGTAGTGTCACTGTGAGTGTCTGACATCACAAGGAATTGATGATGAGATGGTGGAGACTGAGATCACAGTGAAACTGTGATTTCAGTGACAAGGCTGATTTCACAGTGTGGCTACAATGTCAGTGGTGATGCTCTGATGTCACATTGAGGCTCTGTTGTCACAATGAGGCTATGTCATATGTGTATATGTGATTATGTTAGTGGCAAGGCAGATGTCAGAGTGAGTTTTTGATGTCACAGTAAGGCTGTGATGTCACAGTGATGTTGTGATGTCACTGGAGAAGTTTTGATGGCACAGTGAGGCTGTGATGTCAGTGGTGAAGCTGATGTCACAATGAGGCTGTGATGTCACTTGTGAGACTATGATATCAGTGTTGAACCTATTACATGACACTAACACTGGTGATGCCAAAGGCTGTATTATCACTGGTGTGCAGTGATGTCAGTTTTTTGACATGTCAGTGGAGATGCTGATGTTGCAAGTAAGGCTGTGCTGTCACTGGTGAGGCTGTGATGTCACAGTGAAGCTGTGATGTCAGTGGTAAGACTGATGCCACAATGAGGCTATGATGGAACATGTGAGCTTGTGGTGTCAGTAGGCACACTGTGAGATCATTGCAAGGCTGTAATGCCACCATGAGGCGTAGATGTCACTGTGTGGCTGTGATGTCACTGTGCGGCTGTGATGTCACTGTGAGTCTGTGATGTCACAGGGTGTTGGTGATATCATAGTTGAGGATGTGAGGTCACAGTGAGACTGTGATGTCAATAGCAAGGCTGATGTCACAGTAAGTCTATGATGTCAGTGGTGATGCTGTGAAGTCACATTGAGGCTATGATGTCACAGTGAGGCTATGTCAGAGGTGTGGATGTGATGTCACCAAGAAGCTATTATGTCAGTGTTAAGGCTGATGTCACAGAGAGTTTGTGATGTCACATTAAGGCTATGATGGTAGTGGCAGTTTGTAATGTCACAGTGAGTCTGTGAGGACCCAGTGTAGCTATGATGCCACAGTGATGCTCTGATGAAACAGTGATTTTTTGATGTTAGTGGAGAGGTTTTGAGGGCACAATGACGCTGTGATGTCAGTGGTGAAAGTGTGATGTCACAATAAGTTTGGAATGTCAGTGGTGAGAAACATGTCTTAGTGGGTCTATGATTTTACTGGATGTTGCCAAATCCTCACAGTGACAGCTGGAGAAGAGGGTGAATTCAGCTAGAGCATTATGGGGTCAAGGTGAGGGGGTGAGCAGGCACAGGGTTACCACCCAGACCCCAAAAGTCAGGTGAGAATGAGTAGGCAGAGGATGAGTTTGCTGCAGAGTTACTACTGAGTGGCCCCTTATTAACATCAACTCTGTAAACCTGGCCTCTAACAATCCTGCCATTGTGGGGTCAGGCTGTGCAATTCTTCCATCATTTCTGCCTCTCCCAGGAAGGACCTCGACCCAGGCAGGAGGTTTTCGCTTTGCTAATGTTTTCCTTTGTCATTCTATCTCTTCTCTGTGTGAATTTATCCTTTCCTGTTGCTTGATAAGGTTTTAGAAAGCAATTAGTCACTCCCTCAGTGGAGGATGCTTTAAGGTTGCAATGATGCCAAGGAGGATGGGAACAAAGGGGCAGGAGGCATATGGCCTTCCTGGACTTCTCACTTATGGGCCACAAAGAGCACTCTCATCCAAATCTGTGGTTCCCAGACATTTTCTGGGGAAATTCAAGGAGCTAAGATTAAAGCTTCCTCCTAAAAATCTTCTGAGTCCTCAGTTTTACTATGATCCCACATAAGTCTAGTAGAGTCTTAAGGGCAGTCAGCTGGGGTGCCTTCTGATGGGGTGGTAAATTACCCATTATGGAGAAGAAAGGTTCCCTAATGTAGCAAAGATGACTAGGAGTCCAGTGGACAAGATGAAAGAGCGCAGAAAATAAAGAATAATGACTAGAACCAAGGTGAAAGTGAACATAACCCCCAAAAGGGTAACCAACTTCCAAGGAGAGGCCTAGAGAGGTGTTTTGGATCTAAGCATCTTGTGCTTAGTGAGGGACTTCAGGGGTTCATTAATCTCCTGGGCTATAAGCCCCCGGGTCAGGATTGACAAATTTATAGCTCTTTCTCCATTTCGTGGGTGGTGGTGCATGAACGTTCTTATTTGGGGGAGTGATTTGAATGGTTAATTCTGATAATGAAAGAGACTTTGGCACTCCAACATGGGGTGGTGCCACCTTTCCTTTGGTGTAGATGAGACACCTACTCTGGTAATATTCGGTGAGCGCCCCTTTTGGTTTTGAGTTCTTGTGCTTATGGTGCCTGAAGGTGAGAAAGTACCCCCCTTCTCTTCCTCTTTCCCTATTTGGCCACCATTGTGTTCTTAAGGTTAGGAACGCATAACCATCATAAAGCATAATGAATCACCACTATGATATCAGTGGCAAACCTATTACCAGTGACACTGGTGAGGTTGTGATATCAAAGGCTGTATTGTCATTGGTGTGGCAATGATGTCAATGTTTTGACTAATGTCAGAGGTGATGCTGGTGTCACAATTGATGCTCTTCTGTCACTGATAAGGCCATGATGTCACACTGAGGCGATGATGTCACAGTGAAGCTGTAATGTCATAGCGAGGATTGGCAGGATATCAGTGGTGTCACTGATGCTATGATTTAAGAGGTTAGCCTGTTGTGTCACAGTGAGGCTGTGATGTCACAATGAGCCTGTGAGATCACTGTGAGTTTATAATGTCACTGGGGAAATTGTGATTTCACAGTGAGGTTGTGATGTCAATAGTGATGTTACAGTGAAGATTGGGTCACAGTGATGCATTGATTGCACAGTATAGTGTTGATGTCACAATGAGGCTGTGATGCCACAGTGAGGTTAAGATGTCACCATAAGGCTGTGGTGTCACTGGTGAGTCTGTAGTATCATGGTGAGCCGGCCCTATCAGTGGTGAGACTGTGATGTCACAGGAAGGCTGTGATGTCAGTGGCAAGGCTGATGTCACAATTATGCTATGATGTAACAGGTGACCCCTCCATGTCAGTGGGCAGATTGTGAGGTGACTTTGAGGCTGTGATGTCTCAGGGAGGCTCTGATGTCAGTGAGGCTGTGACATTATGGGTGATGCTTGGATTTCACAGTGAGTTAGTATGTCAGTGATGAGAATGTGTAGTCTCTCTGAGTCTCTGAGTGGTGAGATTGTGTTATCACAGTGAGGTGCTGATGTAACCCTGAGGTTTTGATATTACAGTGAGGCTGTGATATCAGTGGTGATAGACTATGACATCACAGTTTGGCTGAGATTTCAGTAATTAGGGTGTAATGTCAGAAATGAGGGTGATGTTGGTGATAAGGCTGAGATGTCACAATAAGACTGAGCTGTTACTGGTGAAGCTGTGATACCACAACATGGCTGGGGTGTCACTGTGAGGTTTTCACGTGACCATGAGCCTGAGATTTCAGTGATGAGGCTGTGGTGATGTAGTGAGGCTAGGCAGAATTTCCCTGGTGTTATGATTTCAGAGTTTATCCTGTAATGTCACAGTGAGTCTGTGATGTCAGTGGTGAGTTGTGATGTGACAGTCAGGCAGTGATGTCAGAAATGAGGCTATAATGACACACTGAGACTGTGATATTACTGAAAATCTGTGAAGATATTATGAGGCTATGACTTCACAGAGGGGTTGTGATGTCACAGTGAGGCTGATGTGTCAGAGTGAGGTTATGATGTCACAATGAGGCCATGGTGTCCCTGGCGAGGATGTGATATTATGATGAATCTGTCATATCAGTGGTAAGGCTGTGATGTCACAGTGAGGCTGTAATGTCAGAAATGAGGCTATAATGGCACAGTGATACTGTGATATCATTGTGAAGCTGTGATGTCATTATGAGGCTGTGAGGTCACTGTGGAAGATCTGATTTTACCATGACTCTATTGTGTAATAGGTGAGTCTATGCTGTAACAAGATAGATTGTGACATCACAGTGAGTCTGTGAGGTCACTGTGAGGCTGTGATATCTGTGGGAAGATTGATGTCATAGTGAGCAAGTGATGTAACATATAAGGCTGTGGTGTCACTTTTTATGATGTCAAAATCTGTGATATCACTGCTGAGGCTGTCCTCAGTAAGTAAGACTAAGAAGGATACCAGTGGTGAGGCTGTGATGTCACAGTGTGGTTGAATGTTACCATGAGGCTATGATGTCAGAGTGAGGCTGTGAGTCTAGTGGTTAAACTGTGATTTCAGAAGTGAGACTGATGTCAGCAATGAGGCTGAGATGTCTCATTGATGATGTGATATAACTTTTGAGGTTCTGATGTCACAGTAAGGTTATAATGTCAAAATGAGGCTGCAGTGTCACTGGTGAGGCTGTGGCATCATTAGTGATGCTTGTATGTCACACTGAGATTAGGATGTCAGTGGTTAGGCTGTGGAGTCACACTGAGTCTGTGATGTCAGAGGATGTCACTGTAAGCCTGTCATATTAGTGGTGAGGCTGTGATGTTACAATGAGGCCTTGCTGGCACATTGTGGCAGTGATATCACAGTGAGGTTGTGATGTCACAATGAGGCTTTGATGTCAGAGGTAAAGCTTTATGTCACAGTAATACTTTAATGGCACGGTATAGCTGTAATGTCACAATGAGGCTGTGATGTCACAGTGAGGTTTTGATGACAATAGATACATTGTGGTGTCACAGAGTGGCTGTCATGTTTCAGTGAACCTGTTAGGTCACTGGTGAGGCCATGTTTTCATTTGTGTGGCAATGATATAAGTGTTCTCACTAATGTCAATGGACATGCTGATGCTGTCAATGTCAATGCTGATGCCACAGGTAAGGCTGTGCTGTCACTGTTGAGACTGATGTCACAGTGAGGCTGTGAAATCAGTGGTAAGACTGATACCACAATGAGGCTATGATGTAACAGGTGAGCCTGTGGTGTCAGAGCATAGACTGTCAGTTCACTCTGATGCAGTGATGTCACAGTGAGGCTCTGATGTCAGGGCTTATTCTATGAGATCTCAGTGAGGCTGTGATATCAGGTGTGATGCTTAGATTTTACAGGAGGTTAGGATGTCAGTGGTGAGGCTGTGCAATCACACTAAGGCTGTGATGTCAGAGGAGAAGCTGTGATATCACTGTGAGGTGATGATGTTAACATGAGGTTGTGATATCATAGTGAGGCTGTGATATCAATGGTGATACACTATGACATCAGCTGAGATTTCACTGGTTAAGCTGTGATGTCAGAAGTGGGACTGATGTCAGTTATGAGGCTGAGATGTCACAGTGAAGCTGGAATATTACTGATGAGGCTGTGATGCCACTTTGAGGTTGTGGGGTCACTATTTGAGGCTGTCATGTGAACTTGGGCCTGAGATATCAGTGATGTGGCTATGGTGTCATACCAAGGCTAGGGAGGATGTCATGGTGTCACTGGTACTATGATTTCAGAGGTTAGCCTGTTATGTCACAATGAGATTGTGATGTCAGAATGATTCTATAATGTCACAGTGAGGCTGTGATGTCATTGTAGAAAATGAGATGTTAGTGGCAAGCTGATTTCCTCATGAAACTGTGATGTAACAAGTGAGTCTATGATGTAACGGGTTAGACTGTGAGGTCACAATGAGGCGGTGATGTAACATGTGAGACTGTAGTGTCACTGTTTATGATTTCAAAGACTGTGATGTCACTGGTGAGGCTGTCAGATCACTGTGATCCTGTGCTATCTGTGGAGAAGCTGTTGTGTCATGGCAAGGCTAGGTAGGATATCATTGGTGAGCCCATGATGTCAGAGTGTGGCTGTGATGTCACCATGTAGTTGTGATGTCACAGTGAAGCTGTGATTTCACAGCAAGGATATGATGGCAAAATTGAAGTTTTATGTCACACTGATGCTTTGATGACTGTAATGTCACAATCAGGCTGTGAATTCACTTATGAGGCTGTGATGTCACTGGGGCAATTGTGTTATCACAGTGAGATTGTGATACTAATAATGATGCTCTGGTGTCACAAGGAGGATGTCATGTTTCAGTGAGCCTGTAATATTAGTGGTGAGCCTGTGGTGCCACGGTGAGACTAAGTAGGGTGCCTGTGATGAGGATGTGATGTTGCATTGTCAGCAATGATTTCAGAGGTGTGCCTGTGCTGTCTTAGTCAGGCTGTCATGTCACAGTGATGCTATAACCACAGTGGTGAGTCTGTGATGTCACAGTGAGTTTGTCTTGTCACCAGTAATGTCGTGGTATCACAGTAAGACTGTGATGTCAGTGGTTAGGCTGTGATATCAGAATCAGGCTGATGTGAGTGATGAGGGTATGATGTCAGGGTGAAGCTGGAATGTCAATGGCGAGACTGTGATTACATTGAGGCTTTGAGGTCATTATGAAGGTTGTATGTCACTGTAGGATCTCATGTCACCATAAGGTGATATCAGTCTGGAAGATATGATGTCACAGTGAGACTGTGATATCAGTGGTAAGACTGATGCCACAATGAGGCTGTCATGTAACAGTTGAACCTGTGATGTCAGTGGGCAGGCTGTGAGGTTACTGTAAGGCTCTGATGTCTCAGTGATGCTTTGATTTCAGGGATTATTCTATGAGATGTCCATGAGGTTGTGACATCTGGGATGGTACTTTGATTTCACAGTAAGTTTAGGATGTCAATGGTGAGACTGTGTAGTCACACTGAGGCTGTGATGTCAGAGGAGAGGCTGTGATGTTACTTTAGAAGGTGATTTTCCTATGAGCTTGTGATATCACAGTGATATCGTTGTGATATCAGTGGTGAAAGACTATGACATCACAGTGAGGATGAGATTTCAGTGGTTCAGGGGTGATATCAGAATAGGGTGATGTGAGTGATGAGGGTATGATGTCACAGTGAGGATGGCATGTCACTCATGAGGTTGTGATGCCACCATGAGGCTTTGATGTCACTGTGTGCCTGTGGTGACACCATGAGCCTGTGATATCACAGGAAGTTAGTGATGTCATGGTGCAGGTTGTGAAGTCAGTGAAACTGTGACGTCAGTTGCAAGGCTGATGTCACAGTGTGGAGACGATGTCAGTGGTGAAGCTGTGATGTCACAAAGAGGCTGTCAGAAGTGGGTATGTGATGTTACCATCAGGCTATTATGTCAGTAGCAAGGCTGATGTCATAGAGAGTTAGTGATGTCACAGTGAGACTGTGATGACACTGTCGGGTGGTAATATCACAGTGAGGCTGTGAGGACATAGTGTGGCTATGTTACAGTAAGGCTATGATGATACAGTGATGTTTTCATGTTATTGGAGAGGTTTCGATGGCACAGTGATACTGTAGTGTTAGTGGTGAGGCTCAGGTCACAATGAGGCAGTGATGTCACTGGTTAAGGTGTGATGTCATAACAAGGTTGGGATATCATTGGTGAGAAAGATATTGAGTCTATGATGTAAGGATATGTCTATGAGGTAAAGGATATGATGTCAGTGGTGAACCTGTTATGTGACAACGAAACTGGTGAGACTGTGATGTTAAAGGCTGTGTTGTCACTGGTGTGGCAGTGTTCTGACTACAGTAATTGACAATGCTGAGGTCACAGGTGTTATTGTCCTATCCCTGATAAGGCTTTGATGTCACACTGAGACTGTGATGTCACTGTGAATGTCGGATGTCACTATGGGCTGTCATGTCTCCATGAGGTGATATCACTTTGGAAGCTGTGTTGTCATAGTGAGGCTGTGATGTCAGTGGCACACTGAGGCTATGATGTAATAGGTAAGCCTAAGGTTTCAGTGGTAAGGCTGTGAGTTTACTGTGAGGCTGTGATTTCACAATGAGGTTCTGATGTCAGGGCTGATTGATGTCCGTGAAGCTGTGATTCTGGGGTGATGTTTTGATTTCACAGTGAGTTTAGGATGGCAGTGGTGAGGCTGTGCAGTCACACTGAGGCTGTGGTGTCAGAAGAGAGGATGTGATGTCACTGTGAGGCTGTGATGTTATCATGAAGTTGTGATATCACAGTGAGGCTATGATATCAGTTGTCCTATGATACTAGGACATCCAGTTTGGCTGTGATTTCACTGGCTAGGCTGTGATATCAGAAGTAAGACTGATGTCAGTGAGTTAGACTGGAATGTAACTGGTGACACTGTGATGCCACAGGGAGGCATCACGTGACCGTTAGCCTGAGATATCAGTGATTAGTCTGTGGTGTCAAAGTGATGCTAGGCAGAGTGTCCATGGTATCACTCATGCTATGATTTCAGAAGTTAGCCCGTTTTTTCAGAAGTGCAGCTGTGATATCACAATGAGGCTGTAATGTCAGAAATGAGGCTAAAATGCCGCAGTTGGGTTGTGATATCACTGTGAAGCTGTGATGTCACTATGATGCTGTGACATCTTAGATTAGTTGCGATGTCACAGTGTGGCTGTGAGGTTACTGTGGAAGATGTGATGTCAGTAGAAAGGCTGATTTCATCATGAGTCTGTCTAACAGGTGAATCTACGGTACAACAGGTTATACTGTGATGTCACGGTGAGGCTGTGCAGTCACTGTGAGGCTGTGATATCTGTGGGAAGATTGATGTCACAATCAGACATTAATGTAACATATGAGGCTGTGTTATCACTGTTTATGATGTCCAAGTCTGTCACACTGCTGAGGCTGTCATATCACTGTGAGCCTGTGATATCTATGGTGAGGTTGTGTTGTCCTGGAAAGGCTAGGACAGTGGTGAGGCTGTGATGTCACAGTGCAGCTGTGATATCGGTGGTTAAGCTGTTATTTCAGAAGTGAGACTGATGTGAGAGATGAGGCAGAGATGTTGCATTGACGATGTGATGTAACTGCTGAGGCTGTGATGCGAGAGTGAGGTTATGATGTACCATGAGGCTGATGTCATTGCTGAGGCTGTAATACCACAGTGAGTCTGTCATATGAGTGTAGAGGCTGTGATGTCAAAGTGATGCTGTGATATCACAGTGAGTCTGAGATGTCAGTGGAGCGAGACTATGACATCACATTGAAGTTGTGATTTCAGTGGTTAGGCTGTGATATTATAATGAGGCTGATGAAAGGGCTGAGGGTATAATATATAGTAAAGCTGGCATGTCACTAGTGAGGCTGTGATGCCACCATAAGGCTTTGCTGTCACCCTGTAGCTGTGGTGTCACCATAAGCCCATGATGTTACAGGGATTTGGTGATGTCACTATGGAGGCTGTGACGTCAGTTAGACTGTGATATCAGTGGCAAGGCTGATGTCACAGTGAGGCTATAATGTCAGTGTAATTCTGTAAATTCACATTGAGGCTATGATGTCACAGTGATTCTATGTCAGAAGTGTGTATGTGATGTCACCAGGAGCATATTATATCACAGGCAATGCTGATGTCAAAGTGAGTTTGTGATGTCACAGTGAGGCTGTGATGTCACTATCAGGTTGTGGTGTCAGAGTGAGGCTGTGAGGACAAAGTGTGGCTATGATGGCACACTGAGACTTTGATGTCACAGTGCAGCTGTGATATCTGTTGGAAGATTGATGTCACACTGAGGCTGTGATGTCAGAGATAAGACTGATGCCACCATGAGGCTATGATGTAATAGATGAGCCTGTGATATCAGTGGGCAAGCTGCTGAAATCATGCTTAGGCTTTGATGTCACTGTGTAGCTTTGATTTCACAGTGTGGCTATGTTTTAACCATAAGCCCAGGATATCAGAGGGAATTGTTGATGTCATGGTGGAGACAGTGAGGTGCCAGTGAGACTGTGATGTCAGTGGCAAGGCTGATGTCACAGTTAGGCTATGATGTCAGTTGTGATACTGTGATTTCACAGTGAGGCTGTGATGTCACTGTCAGGTTGTAATGTCACAGTGAAGTTGTGAGGACACAGTGTGGCTAAGATGATACAGTGAGACTGAGATGTCACAGTGCAGCTCTGATATCTGTGGGAAGATTGATGTCTAAATGAGAATGTGACATGTGAAGCTTATGATGTCAAAGTCTATGATGTCACTGCTGAGGCTGTCTCGTCATTGTGACTCTGTGCTATCTGTGGTGAGACTGTGATGTCCAAGTAAGGCTAGGTAGGATACCACTGGTTAGGCTGTGATGTCACTGTGAGGCTGTGATGTCACAGTGAAGCTGTGAGGTCAGCAGTTATACTGTAATGTCAGAAGTGAGACTCATGTGAGAGCTAAAGCTGAGATGTTTCATTGACAATGTGATATAACTGGTGAGGCTGAAATGCCACAGTGAGGTTAAAATGTCACCATGAGGCTGTGGTGTCACTGGTGAGGCTGTAATATCTCAGTGAATTTGTCATATTAGTGGTAAGGCTGTGATGTCACAGTGAGGCTAAGTTGGCACAGTGTGGTTGTGTGATCACTGGTGAGGCTGTGATGTCACTGTGAGGCTGTGATGTCACTGTGATGGTTGTATGTCATTGTGGTTTGTCATGTTACGTGAGGTGATATCACACTGGAACATGTGATGTCACAGTGAGTCTGTGATGCTAGTGGCAAGACTGATGTCACATGTATATATGATATAACAGGTGAGCCTATGGTGTCAGTGGGTAGACTTTGAGGTCACTGTGAGGTTGTGATATTGCAGTGAAGCTCTGATATCAGGACTGTTTCTTGGGGATGTCAATGAGAATGTGACATCAGGAGTGATTCTTTGATTTCACAGTTTAGGACATCAATAGTGAGGCTGTTCAGTCACACTGAGGCTGTGATGTCAGAGGAGAGACTGTGATGTCACTGTGAGGCTATGATATCACAATGAGACTGTGGTATCAGTGGTGATAGACTGTGACATCAGAGTTCAGCTGAGATTTCAGTGGTTAGGCTGTGATGTCAGCATAGAAGCTGATGACAGTGATGAGGCTGAGATGTCACAGTGAGGCTTGGATGTTACTGGTGAGGCTGTGATGCCAGAGCAAGGCTGGGGTGTCAATGATGTGGCTGTCATATGACCATGAGTCTGAGATGTCAGTGATGATTCTGTAGTGTCAGAGCAAGGCAAGGCAGAATGTCTGTGGTGTCACTGATGCTATGATTTCAGAAGTTAGATTTTTATGCCACAGTGAGGCTATGATGTCAGAGGTGAGGCTCTGATGTTACAGTGAAGCTGTGATGTCAGAAGTGAGGCTATTATGCCACAGAGAGGCTATAATACCACCATGAAGATGTGATGTCACAGAGAGGCTGTAAGGTCAGTGTGAAAGATGTAATGTCAGTGACAAGGCTGATTTCACCATGAGGCTATGATGTAACAAATTAGACTGGGAGGTCACAATGAGGCTGTGAGGTAACTGTGAGGTTGTGATATCTGTGGGAAGATTTATGTCAAAATGATGCAGTGATGTAACATGAGGCTGTGGTGTCACTGTTTATCATGTCAAAGGCTGTGATGTCACTTCTGAGGCTGCCAAGTCACTCTAAACTTGTGCTATCTGAGGTGAAGCTGTGGTGTTTTAGTAAGGTGAGGTAGGATACCAGTGGTGAGGATGTCATGTCACAGTGAAGATGTGATGTCACAGTGCAGCTGTGAGATCAGATGTGAGAGATGAGGCTGAGATTTTTGCATTGATTACGATGTGATGTAACAGATGAGGCTGTGATACCATATTGAGGTTATGATGTCTCCAAGAAGCTGTGCTGTCATAGATGAGGCTGTGATGTCACATGTGGCTATGATGTCTGTGGTAAGACTGATGCCACATTGAGGCTATGATGTAACAGATGAGCCTGTAGTGTCAGTGACAGGCTGTGAGGTCACCATGAGGCTGTTATGTTGCAGTGAGGCTCGTATGTCACAGTGAGGCTGTGATGTCATAGTGCACTGTGAAGTGATTGGTTAGGCTGTGATTTCAAATGTGAGTCTGATGTGAGAGATGAGGCTGAGATGTCACATTGATGATGTGATATAACTGGTGAGGCTGTGATTCCACAGTGAAGTTATGATGTCACCATGAGGTTGTAATTTCCCTGATGAGGCTGTGATATCATGATGTGCCTGTTATATCAGTGGTGAGGCTGTGATGTCATTGTGAGGCTGTGCTGGCAAAGTGTGGCTTTGCTGTCACAGTAAGGTTGTGATGTCACAGTGAGGTTGTGATGTCAGTAGCGACTATGCTTTCACAGGGAGACTATGTCATTGGTGGGGCTATATTGTCACTGGCAAGGCTCTAACGTCATTGTGTCAAACTGATGCTGCAATATCACAGTGAGGCTATGATGTCAGAGATGAGGCTGTCATGTCACAGTGAGGCTACACCTGCTACATCCTTATCAAACCAATCTGGTAGACAAGGTCTCAGTTTGAAAAAGATGGATTCAAAGAAACATCTTTTGGAAAAATGACATGGCATAGTTTGAAATGAATAAGAAAAATAAGTAAAGAATTGTCAAGCCTTTATGTTTTGGTCCAGTTGGGCCTAAAGCCTTTTCTCTGGGGAATGTCACAGTAATGCCTATGGGCAGGTTCTAGGAATTCCTCGGAATGTCACAGTAACATCCATTGGCAGGTGCTAGGGATTCCTTCCTAGGAAATTTAAGTTTTGCCTCTGGCAGGAGGAATTCTTCTGGGAATTGTGTGTTCCTTCTACCTGTTCTTAGTTTTTTTGGGACTACCTTCCTGCTCTCTGATCTAGAGAAAAGGCCTGCTTTTAACTTTAAATTAAATTGCAACTAGAGATTTTATGTCTAATCACACACAGTAAGTAGTCTTGTTAGCCAGAATGGATACACCGATTTTAACGAAATTAGAAAATTCAAGAGTCTTAAAACACAGGTGGAAAAATTCCCACCTATGCACTAACTCAAAAATTCTATAAATATGAGACTATGTCATTGTTCACTAGAACTTAAAAAGGCCGTTTGATCCCTTTTGGATTGTAATTTATGCTATTATAGCATGAATTATTCCTTCAACGCAACTCTCAGCAGTGCTCTACCAATAAGACCATGATACAAGCACTTATGGCCCTTGAACATCCAAGCCATGGCCCCCCAAAGATATGGTTCAAGCTTGGATTTCAGACATTCCTGAGGTCTTGGTCTAATCTCCTATCCAAATACCCTGATATGCCTTCCAGAGGATAGGTACTTTGAGCAGCCAATGATGGGTA
Organism: Typhlomys cinereus; assembly: GCA_023101885.1. Taxonomy (NCBI): domain Eukaryota; kingdom Metazoa; phylum Chordata; class Mammalia; order Rodentia; family Platacanthomyidae; genus Typhlomys; species Typhlomys cinereus. Next base: position 227,241 of record JALPQD010000397.1, read on the forward strand.
ATTTTCCACACAAGGGTGGTATCCAACCTAAGACAGGTGCCAGTTCATTATGCTGCACTCCCTCTGAGGTGGGGTGAACAAGGTCAGAGAAAAAGAACTCTGGCTCCTTCTGGCTGTCAAAAAGGATAAATATGTAAGAGGAATGAACCATGTAGGCCTGTATTGTCTGTTTGAGCTGCATGCGACTTTCCCAACCTAAAACTGCTGCCATACCTGGTGCTGATGTCAACCCACCTGACTGAGACTACCAACCCGGACAGGACAACAGCAAAAGCTCACATTGGGACTTATGGGATGTTGGGCACATGTAGAATTAATTGTAATTAAAAACATATTCCTTATTGAAATCAAAAGGAGCTTTGTTCTCCTCTGTGTATTATAACAATGTAAACAATGACAATTAGGTGGCCACAGCCCCATGGCTATTTGGTGGAGCATTGTAGATTAGATAGATTGGGAAATACTGGGAGAATGGTTTTGTTAAGTGCCTTTACCCTCAACCAATCGGTTAGGTTCTTGAAAAAATGTCCAGCCTGAACGTGATTTCTGTTGTCTAAGAGAATATTTGTCTGTTTATAGGTGCAACATTCTTTGACCCCAAATTTTCTAGTATAAAAGTTGTCACAAAGTTTGAATAAAGAGGGTGGACATTTACTCAGCCTAGAGAGTTGTGTGTTTCTGCTCTCCACTTAGACAAAGTCTTGCCTTACCTGGTCCGAGGGAGCCCTGGTTTTGAGACTGGGGCTCTAGCCTGTGGCATATAACATCAAAGATAAGGTGTGATGTCACAGTGAGACTGTGTTGTCACCAGTGATGCCATGATATCACAATGAGGCTGATATATATCAGTGGAGCGAGACTATGACATCACAGTGAGGATCTGATTTCAGTGGTTAAGCTGTGATATCAAAATGAGAGTGGTACAAGTGATGAGGGTATGATGTCACAGTGAGACTGGCATGTCATTGGTGAGGCTGTGATGCCACCATGAAGCTTTGATGTCACCATGTGGCTGTGATATCACCATGAGCTATGATGTCACAGGAATTTGTGATGTCACAGGGAGGCTGTGAGGTCACAGTGAGACTGTGATGTTGGTGGCAAGGCTAATGTCACAGTGAGCCTATGATGTCAGGGGTGATGCTGTGATATCACATTCAGGCTGTGATTTCACAGTGAGGCTATGTCAGCGGTATGTGTAACAGTTACTATTAACTACTGCTGTGAGAGATCACCAGAAGTAAGTTAACATAAGGGAGAAAGAGAGATCTATTCAGCTTATGGTTCCAGAGAGAAAGTACAGTCTCTCAAAGCAGAGGTGGCATGGTTGGCTGGCCAAAGCTAGAGGAGGCTAAGTCACCACAGACATCTTGGAAGTTAAGAGCTGCAGACTTCTTGTTGCAAGGGCAAACTTCTCTTGAAGGTAGGGAGGGAACTAATCCACCTCAAGGCTCACCTCTTGTGACTGCCTTCCTCCAGCAAGGCGCCACTTCTCAAGGTGCCATGACTTTGATAAACATATGAGACTGTGGGAGACACATTTCAAACCATAACACTCCACCCCTGGCCCCCACAGGCTCATTGCCGTCTCATTATGCAAACCATATTCAGTCCAACTTTAAAAGCCTTCATAGACTACATCAGTAGTCACACATAGTACAAAAGTCCAAAGTCCAAAGCCTCCTGTAAAATCTAAATACAAGTTACATACTTCCAACATACAGTAGCACAGAATAAACATTCCCATTCCAAAAGGAAGGAATAGTGGCATATCCAGGAAAGATTGTTCCATAACAAGACCAAAAACGAGTGGGACAATCCCCAAATCTTGTATCTCCAAGTCCAACAAGTGAGCCTCTTATTGAAATCATCTCAGTTCCACCCCTCCATGCAGCTGCCCATATAATATGTTGCTCTCTATATCTGACTCTTTCCAAGGTATACAACTCTCCTGGCAGGTATCCCAAATTGTGTCTGGCATCTCTAACATCTTTACTTCTCAATGGAAAACAAGGCTTTAACACCACAGCACAAACTGCCCTTCTTTGGCCTCTAAACTGTAGACTTTCTGCCACATGCTGCCTGGCTTCCATCATTTTTCGAAATCTTGGAGCAGGACTCCACCATCTCCTCCCTCTTGAATCCTTGATGCCTCGAAAATCAGAATCACGTGGACGACTTTGCCAAGACTGGCCCCCTTGAATCACAGCTGATTCTGCTTCTCCATGCTGACCCTGGGGAAAAGCTCTTTCACACATGGACAGTTGTTTTGTAGAAGTGAATCCTTGCTTTGGAACCCTTTAGCTCATTTCTTCTAAAAGTATTTGTATTCTTATGGGTGGGAGCTTTCTCTGAGGATTTTGCCCTCAAGCTAGGGCCTTACCTATTATTCAAATTGAAAGCCGGTTTTGATTTACAAATAGAGCTAATCTCTTTAACAGCCATTTTGTTCTCTGATTCTTCCCAGTACAACTCTTTAAATTTGGTATTGTATTTTTCATTATTAGATCTTACAGTTTTTGCTTCTTACAGCCTGATTCTTTGCTCTTTTCCATAATTTTGAAAACAACTAAAAAGTAGCCATATCACATTGTCAAGACTACATTGCTTTGAAACTTCCCCTGCCAAGCACTCCTGTTTAACTTCAGGCAAACTTTCAGGACAAGGGCAAAACTTCACTAACCTCTCGGCCAACACATGGCTCCATGTGTCACTTGTCCAGTTGCAAACACAATCTCTGTTCCCCTCTGGACCATCACAAGCTGTACTTCCACTGCCTGCATCTGTCACAGCATTGCTCTCATCTGAGCTCTCAAGAGAAAGGCCCATTTGGCCTGCTCGCCAAGATACAAAGACTTCGACAGAACAGTCTCAAAATTCTCCATATTTATCCAGACAAATAGTTTCAAAGGCACACTAGCCACATCACAGTATGGGCCATACTGCTGAGTACCAACTTCTCTCAGCTTCACAAATAACTTCACATTGTGATACCAGCTGTTCTTAATCTCACCTCAATACCCCACTCCCAGTATCAATTTCTGTAATGGTTACTCTTAACTATTGCTGTGAGAAAGCACCCAAAATCAAGCAATATAAGGGAAAAAGGGAAAATTATTCAGCTTAAGGTTCCAGAGGAAAGATATTCTCAAAGCAGATGTGGCATGGCTGGCTGGCCAAAGCTGGAGGCTAAGTAACCACTGACATCTTGGAAGCTGAGAGCTGTAGACTGCTTGCTGCAAAAGTAGATTTGTCTTGGAGGTAGGGTGGGAATAATGCACCTCAGGATCAACCCCTTGTGACTGCCTTCCTCCATAAAGGCCCCACCTCTCAAAGTGCCATGACCTTGCTAAACACATGAATCTGTGGGGGACACATTTCAAACCATGACAGTGTGTATCTGATATCACCATGAGCCCATTATGTCAGTTGCAAGGCTTATGTAACAGAGAATTTGTGATGTCACAGTGAGACTGTGTTGGCACAGTGTGGCTGTGATGTCATAGTGAGGTTGTGATGTCACAGTGAAGTTGTTATGTCAGTAGTGACTGTGTTTTCACTGGGAGACTATGTCATTGGTGAGGCTGTATTGTCACTGTTGAGGCTCTAATGTCAGTGAGTTTATTGTGTCAAACAGAGGCTCTGATGTCACAGTGAGTCTATGATGTCAGAGGTAAAGCTTTATGTCACAGCGACACTTTGATGGCATGGTAAGGCTGTGATGTTACAATGAGGTTGTGATGTCAGTAAGGTTGTGATGTCACTGGGAAAGTTGTAATGTCACAGTGAGCTTGTGATGTCAATAGCGAGACTATGACATCACAGTAAGGATGTGATTTCAGTGGTTAGGCTTTGTTATCAGTGTGAGGCTGATGTGAGTGTTAAGGGTAGGTTGTTACAGTGAGTCTGTCATGTCACTGGTTTAGTTGTGATGCCACTGTGAGGCTTTGTTTTTTTTTTATATAATACACTTTTATTATTATTTCAGCTCATACAAACTTAATAGGTACACCAGTTCCCTCCCTTCCTCCTCCTTCCCCCCGAAACCCCTGCTTCCCTTCCCCTCACCCCTCCCGCCCCATCCCCCTGTGCCTCCTGCCCCGATTCCCAGAGTCCTTTCTTGTGCATGCCTGACTCTCCTCTGGGCCCTCCTCTCTGATGACATACAAGGACCCAGTAGCATTTCCCTGAACCCCTTCCTGTGTTCCCCTTAAGCATAGGAACACTACTGTGGCTGTCAATCCCTTGCCTCCAAGTATCTTGGTGCCTTTAGCAGATGCTAGACTTTGTGAGGTCAATAGTGTGTTGGACATTGCGCCGGGCATGCAATGTCCAATTATGATTGCTTCGGCCCTAACTTGTGTGGAGTATCTTGCAAATCATTGCTCCTCCCATCCTTTTGCTCTTACACTCTTACCGCCCCCTCTTCTGCAAATGTCCCTGAGCATCAGGATGGGGAGAGATTAGTCTGGCCTAGTTCTAGGTGGTTGATATAGAGTAACTGAAGTTCTGGATTGTGGTTCGTTGATTTTCTTTTGCAGTTTTATTGCTCCTATAATGCCCTTCACTCCATCGTGATGGGCACTGTATGTCACCCCTGGCCAGAGGCAGAAAGCTGTTAAACTGAAGTTTTATTATAAGAGCACATTCAAGGGTAGATGTAATACTTATACCCAAAATTGGAATCGCAGGGTCATATGGCGTTAGGCAATGGGAGGGGTCAATCACCCATTTGCAAAATGGTTACTTTTTAATCTGCTGGAATATATGCCCTCCCCTTCTGGTGAGTTCATACCCCCTTAGTTGTAAATGATCAGAAACGAATTGTGAACTTAACAAGGTGTCACATGACTTTCTTGTAATCCTTGATGGAGGCCTATTTTCTCTAATGTAACATGGTCACTTCTCTCCTTGTTTCTGGTGTGGCCCTCCAACCCCATCCCTCCTGTTCATGATCTTTGCAATTGCTGTAAGTAATACATAGATTTACCTATGAGTGTCTCAAGATAGGCTGGGTGGGTTTGGTATTAGGAGCCACCTATTAGGGAGTACATACAGCGCTTAATTTTCTGGGTTTCGGATACTTCACTTAATATAATTGTTTCTAATGATATCCATTTCCCGGCAAATTCCAGTAATTCATCATTTTTGATGGATGAGTAGTACTCCATTGTATAGATGTACCACAGTTTCCTTATCCACTCATCAACTGTTGGACATTTGGGTTGATTCCATGTCTTTGCTATTGTAAACAGTGCTGCTATGAACATGGTCGTGCTTGTGCTATCGAGGTGAACCTCTGCTGTATTGGGGGTTATACCCAAAAGTGGAATCGCAGAGTCATATGGCATTTCAATCTTTAATTTCTTTAAGAATCTCCAGACGGCTCGCCAGAGTGGCTGTATGAGCCTGCACTCCCACCAGCAATGTAGGAGAGTTCCCCTCTCTCCACATCCTCTCCAGCATTTGTTGTTGTTTGTGTTGTGGATTTTTGCCATCCTGACTGGGGTGAGATGATATCTCAGGGAAGGTTTGATTTGCATTTCCCTGATGGCAAAAGAAGTGGAGCATTTTTGAAGACATTTGTTAGACATTTTAATTTCATCCCTGGTAAAGTTTCTTTTAAGTTCCAGGGCCCATTTTTTAATTGGGCCATTAGTTTCCTTGGCGTTTAGTTTTCTAAGTTCTTTGTGCACTCTGGATAGTTGAGCTCTATCAGATATGTGGTTAGTGAAGATTTTCTCCCATTCTGTGGGTTGCCTTTGAGCTCGTGTTACAATCTATCTATCTGAACAAAAGCTCTTTAATTTCACAAGATCCCAACTGTTGAGAGTTGGTAGCAGTGACTGTGCCATTGGATGTCTGTTTAGGAAATGTTGGCCTAGCCCAATCAGCTCGAGGGAGTTTCGTATCCCTTCAACTATGGTTTTTATAGTCTCTGGCCTTATATCAAGGTCCTTGATCCATTTGGAATTAAATCTTGTACATGATGACAAGTACGGGTCCAGGTTTAATCTTCTGCATGTGGACATCCAGTTTTGCCAGCACCATTTGTTGAAGATGCTGTTCTTTTTCCATTGGATTCTTCGGGCCCCTTTGTCAAAGACCAAATGGCTGTAATTTTGTGGGCTTATATCTGGGTCTTCAATCCTTATCCATTGATCTGGTTAATTTAGCGAAGGATGTGTCAATCATTGATTTTTTTCAAAGAACCAGATTGTTGACTTATTGATTTTTTCTATTGTTTCCTTAATCTTGATTTCAGATATTTCTCCCCTTATTTTGCAATCTTCTCTCTTCTACTACTTTTGGGATCAGATTGCTCTAGTTTCTCTAAAGCTTTAAGCTGCATTGCTAAATTGTTTATTTCTGATGTTTCCATTTTTTTGATGTAGGCATTAAGAGCTATGAACTTACCTCTTAGAACAGTTTCCATTGTCTCCCAGAGATTTTGGTAAGTTGTATTTTCATTATCATTCACTTTCAGGAAATCTTGAATTTCCTTTTTAATGTCTTCCTGACTCCAGTTCTCATTCAGCGTCATATTATTAAGTTTCCATGAGTTAGTGTATTTTCTCTTGTTTGTTTGTGGATGTCCAGCTTTAGGCCGTGGTGGTCTGATAGGACACAGGTTAGACTTTCAACTTTTTATATATGTGTAGATTCGTTTTGTGGCTCAATATGTGATGTATTTTGGAGAAAGTTCCGTGTGCTGCTGAGAAAAATGTGTATTATTTGGTACGTGGGTGAAAAGCTCAATAGAGATCTGTAAGGTCCATTTCTTTCAGGGTTTGATTAAGTTCCAAAGTGTCTCTGTTAAGCTTTTGACCTGTTGATCTATCCCATGTTGAGAGGGCGGTGTTGAAGTCCCCAAGAATTATCGTTGGGGGTTGATTTCTTGCTTTAGATGCTGTAGGGTTTTCTTAATGAATGTGGAGGGGCCTGTATAGGGTGCATATATGTTCAGTATTGTGAAGTCTTCCTGGTGAATTGTACCTGTGACTAAAATGTAGTATCCATCCGTGTCTCTTATAATTTTCTTTGGTTTGAAGTCCACTTTGTCTGATAACATAATGTCTACCCCTGCCTGTTTTCTGCTTCCATTTGCTTGTAGAATTGTTGACCAGCCTTTTATTTTTAGAGCGTGCCTATCTTTTGTGGTGAGATGGGTTTCCTGCAGGCAGCAGATTGATGGATTGTGATTTTTAATCCAAGTTTGTAATCTGTGTCTCTTGATCGGTGAATTAATCCCATTAATATTTAATGTTATAATGGAGAAACTATTTTTAATTCCAGACATTTATTATGTTTTGTAGTTTTTATAAGTATATGGCTTTGCGTTTAATGGTGTTATATTTGCCTTCTGTTCTACTGGATATGCCTGTTTTTTTCTTCACGCTTGAGTATCATTTCTAGCATTTTTTGAAGGCCTGGTTTGGTGGCCATGTATCCCTTCAAGTTGTCTTTGTGCTGGAAAGTTTTTTTTTCTCCCTCGATCATGACTGATAGTTTTGCAGGGTAAATCAGCCTGGGTTGACATTTTTGCTCATTCAATACTTGAAGTATGTCTCTCCAAGCTCTTCTTGCTTTTACTGTTTCGACTGAGAAGTCAATTGTTATTTTAATAGGTTTACCTTTAAAAGTGACTTGTTTTTTCTTCCTTGACGCTCTCAGCACCAGTTCTTTATCTTGAATGTGGAGTGTTTTAACTATTATTTGCTGTGGCATGCTTCTGTTTTGGTCATATCTGTTTGGGGTGCGGAATGCCTCTTGTATATGGATGGGCCTCTCTTTTTTTAGATGAGGAAAGTTTTCCTTGGTGATCATTTGAAAAATTTCCTCAGGGGTGGTATTTTGAGATTCTTGCTCTGGTATTCCATGAATACGCATGTTAGGCTTCTTCAGGGTGTCCCATATCTCTTGGATATTTCTCTCAAGTATCTTTTTGGTTTTAACAACCTCTTCCATTGAACTGGTTAGTACTCCCACTTTATCTTCAAGGTCTGAAATTCTGTTTTCTGCTTCGTTAGTTCTGTTGATAAGACTCTCTGTAGAGTTCTGGGTTGAAAATAACTTGTCTTGTAGCTCAGTTTTAAACTCTGCTTAAGTCTGCTTTAACTGCTCTATGCCAGTTTTTGTTTCTTGCACTGTTTTTCTCAACTCCTCCAAATGTCTGTTGTGTTCCTCTTCAAAGTGATTGATTCGATTATGTAATTCCTCCCGGATTTCCTCTTTCATAGTATTGAACATGGTAATGATCATATTTTGAAAGTCGTTATCCCGAGTCAGGCTTTCTTGGCCTTTTTCTGCGGGTTTGTTCTGGTTGGAGTCTAACATTATGGGATTAATTTCTTCAGTGGGAAATTTGTTTACTTGAGTGTTGTTTCTCATGGATTTGCACTTTGACTTTGGCATTGTCGTTTTAACTCTTAAGATCTTTCAATTTCAGTAAACTGAATTATTTGGCCTGGGGTTCTGGGGGTGGGCAGGGACAGAGCTTACCTAGGTCACAGGTGCGGCCCGGCTGGACCACACGGAGCAGTCCCCGACCAGTGGAGCGGGGTGGGGAATGGAAGGATGGGGGTGTCCGCGTGGAGCTATTTAACCCGAGGGCAGCTGGTGTGGGGCCTGGGCGCAGGGGGAGGTCCTCCTCGTCTCTTGGCCCTGCACGCTCAACTCCGGCTGGATGGCACTGTGAGGCTTTGATGTCACCATTACTCTGTGGTTTCACCATGAGCCAATGATGTCACAAGGAGTTGTTGATGTCATGGTGGAGATTGTTAGGCCACAGTAAGACTGTGATGTCAGTGGCAAGGCTGATGTCACAGTGAAGCTGTGATGTCAGTGGTGATGCTTGATGTTACATTGATGCTGTGTTGTCACAGTGAGGCTATGTCAAATGTGTGTATGTGATGCCACCATGAGGCTATTGTGTCACCGGCAAGGCAGATGTCACAGTGAGTTTGTGATGTCACAGTAAGGCTTTGATGACACAGTGATGTGATATCACTGGAGAGGTTTTGATGGCACAGTAAGGTTTTGATGTCAGTGGTGAGCCTGATGTCACAATGAGGCTGTGATGTCACTGGTGAGTCTATGATGTCAGTGGTGAACCTATTATGTGACCATAAAAGTGGTACGGCTGTGATGTCAAAGGCTGTTTTGTCACTGGTGTGGCAATGATGTCAGTTTTCTGACGTATATCAGTGACTATGCTGATATCGCTTGTGAGGCTGTGCTCTCATTGGTGGGGCCATGATGTCACAGTGAGTCTGTGATATCAGTGGTAAGACTGATGCCACAATGAGGCTATGATGGAACATGTGAGCATGTGGTGTCAATCAGCAGGCTGTGAAGTTACAGTGAGTCTGTGATGCCACCATGAGCCTTGGATGTCTCTGTGGTGCTGTAGTGTCACCATGAGTCCCTGATGTCACAGTTGAGGATTTGAGGTCACAGTGAGACTGTGATGTCGGTAGCAAGGCTGATGTCCCATTGATGTTAGAGATGATTCTGTGAAGTCACATTGAGGCTATGATGTCATTGTGAGACTATGTCAGAGGTTTGTATGTGATGTCACCATGAGGCTATTATGTCAGTGGCAAAGCTGTTGTCCCAGAGAGTTTGAGATTTCACAGTGAGGCTGTGATGGCACTGTCAGTTTGTGATGTCACAGTGAGGCTATGAGAACCCAGTGTGGCTGTGAAGTCACAGTGAGGCTCTGACAACACAGAGATGTTGTGATGTCACTGAAGAGGTTTTGATGACACAGTGATGTGGTGATGTTAAGGATGAGTCCAATGTTAAAATGAGGCTGTGATGTCAGTGGTGAAAGTGTGATGTCACAATAAGGCTGGAATGATAGTGATGAGAAAGATTGCAAAGTGAGTTTATTACGTCATTGGTTGTTGCTGAATCTCTGCTGGGATAACTGGGGAAAGAGGGGGAATTCAGCCAGTGCATCTTTGACTCAAGGCGATGGGGTGAGCAGGCACAGGGTCACCAACCAGACCCCGGGAGTCAGGCAAAAATGAGCAGGCAGAGGACGTGTTTGCTGTGGGCTCACTATTGAGTGGCCCCTTACTACCTCCAACTCCAGTAAACCTGGCTTCTAACAGTTCCTGCCATCATGGGTCCAGGCTATGCAATTCTATCATTTCTGCTGCTTTGGCCACTCCCTGCTCCTCCTAGGAGGGTCCTGACCCATGACAGGAGATTTCCACTTTGCTAACGTTTTCCTTTGTCTATCTCTTCTCTGTGTGAATTTATCCTTTCCTGTTGCTTGATAAGGTTTTAGAAAGCAATTAGTCACTTCCTCAGTGGAGGATACTTTAAGGCTTACAATGATGCCAAGGAGGATGGAAACGAAGGAGGCAGTAGGCATATGGACTTCTTGGACTTCTCACCTGCGGGCCAGGAAGAGCATTCCCATCCAAATCTGTGGGTCCCAGACATTTTCTGGGGAAATCCAAGGAGCTAAGATTAAAGCTTCCTCCCCAAAATCTTCTAAATCCTTTGGTTTCACTTTGATCCTATGTAAGTCTAGTAGAGCCTTAAGGGCAGTCGGCTGGGATGCCTTCTAATGGGGTGGTAAATTACCCATTATAGATAGGAAAGGTTCCCTAATGGAGCAGAGATGACTAGGAGGCAAGTGGACAAGGCAAAAGAGCACAGAAAATAAAAAGCAATAGCTAGAAACAAGGTGAAAGTGAAAACAACTCCTACAAAGGGTAACCAATGTCCAAGGAGAGACCTAGGGTTGCACATATGCAGAGGTGTTTTGGATGTAAGCATCCTGTGCTTAGTGAAGGACTTCAGGGGTTCATTATTCCCCTGGGCCATATGCCCCTGGGTCAGGATTGATAGATTGATAACTCTTTTTTGATTCTGTGGGTGGTGGTGCATGCTGTTCTTAGTTGGTGGAGTGATTTATCTGGTTAATTCCAATAACGAACTAGACTGGTGCTACAACGTGGAGTAGTGCCGCCTTCCCTTCAGTGTAGATGAGACATCCACTACAGTAAAGTTCAGTGAGCAGCCCCTTTGGTTTTGTGTTCCTGTGCTTATGGTGCCTAAAAGTGAGCAGCTGGCCCCCTCCTCTTCCCCATGCATCAGCACTATCATGTTAGTGGTGAACGTATTACGTGACAGCCTGGTTAGGCTGTGATGTCAAAATCTGTGTTGTCATTGGTCTGGCAGTGATGTCAGTGTTCTGACTAATGTCAGTGGTGATACTGATGTCACAGGTGAGGCTGTGCTGTCACTGGTGAGCTTGTGATGTCACAATGAGGCTGTGATGTCACTGGTGAGCTTGTGATGTCACAATGAGGCTGGAATGTCAGTGGTAAGAAAGATGTCATAGTGATTCTATGATGTCACTGGTGAGGCTCTGCTGTCAGTGGTGAACCGATTATTTGACAGTAACAATAGTGAGGCTGTGATGTCAAAGGCTATGTTGTCTTTGATGTGTCAGTGATTTGAGTGTTCTGAATAATGTCAGTGGTAAAGCTGATGTCACAGGTGAGACTGTGCTGTCACTAGTAAGACCATGATGTTACACTGAGGCTGCAATGTCACTGTCAAGGTTGTATGTCACTATGGGATCTGATGTCACCATGTGGTGACATTACTCTGAAAGCTGTGATGTCACAGTGAAGCTGAGATGTCAGTGGCAATACTGATGTCACAATTAGTCTATGATGTAACAGGTGAGCCTATGGTGTCAGTGGGCAGGTTGTGAAGTCACTGTAAGTGAGTGATGTCGTAGTGAGGCTCTGATGTCAGGGACGATTCTATGAGATGTCAGTGAGGCTATGATATCATGGGTAATGCTTGGACTTCACAGTTAGATTAAAACATCAGTGGATAGGCTGTGCGGTCACACACAGGGTGTGATTGCAATGGTAAAATTGATGTGACAATGAGGTTATGATGTAACAAGTGAGACTGTATTGTGTGTGGGAAGGCTATGCGATCACTGTGAGGCTGTGTTCTTATAGAAAGGTTAGGTAAAATGCCAGTGGTGAGGCTGTGATTTTACACTGTGGCTGTGAGGTCACCATGAGGCTGTGATGTCACAATGATGCTGTGATGTCACAGTGCATCTGTGAGGTGAGTGTTTAGGATGTGATTTCAGAAGTGAGACTGATGTGAGAGATGAGGTTGAGATGTGATATAAATGGTGAGGCTGGGATGTAACAGTGAAGTTATGATGTCAACATGAAGCTTTGGGGTCATTTGTGAGACAGTAATATCATGATGAGCCTGTTTAATCAGTGGTGAAGCTGTGATGTCACAGTGAGGTTGTGATATCAATAGCAACACAGTGGTGTCACAGAGATGCTGCCAGGTTTCAGTGAGTCTGTGAGGTCATGGTGAGGCTGTGCTGTCATAGTTAGGGTAGGTAGGATGTCATTGATGGGGTATGATGTCGCATTGAGACTATGGTTTCAGAGGTGAGCCTGTGATGTCATAGTGAGGCTGTGATGAAAGAATAAGGTTATTATGCCAGAATCAATGCTGTGATGTCAGTTTGGCAATGATTTCAAAGGTGAGCCTGTGATGTCATAATGAGGCCATCATGTCACAGTGAGTCTATAACCTCAGAGATGAGCCTGTGATGTTACAGTGAGGCTGTGTTTTCACCAGTGATTCCATGATATCACAATGCATCTGTGATGTCAGTGAGCAAGACTATGACATCACAGTGTGAATGTGATTTCAGTGGTTAGAATGTAATATCAGAATGAGGCTGATGTGAGTGATGAGGGTATGATGTCACAGTGAAGCTGGAATGTCACTGGTGCAGCTGTGATGCTACCCTGAGGCTTTGATAGCACCATGTGGCTGTGGTGTCACTGTGAGCCCATGAGGTCACTGGGAGTTGGTGATGTTACAGTGAAGGTTGTGAGGTGACAGTGAGACTGTGATATCAATGGCAAGGCTGATGTGATAGTGTTGAAGCTGTGATTCACATTGAGGCTGTGATGTGTATATAAGGCAGTGATGTTACCATGAAGTTATGATATTACAGTGAGACTGTGATATCAGTGGTGACAGACTATGACATCACAGTTCAGCAGACATTTCAGGGGTTAGGCTGCGATAGCAGAATGAGGCTGATGTGAGTGATGAGTGAATGATATCACAGTGAGTCTGGAATATCACTGGTGAGGCTGTGATGCCACCGTGAGGTTTGATATCACCATGTGACTGTGCTGTAATCATGAGCCCGTGATTTCAGAGGCTGTTAGTGATGTCACGGTGGAGGCTGTGAGATCACAGTGAGACTGTTTTGTCAATGGAAAATCTGATGTCACAGTGAGGCGATGATATCACTGATGATTCTGTGATACCACATTGAGGCTGTGATGTCACAGTGAAGTTATATCTGATGTCACAGAGAGTTTGTGATGTCATAGTGAGGCTGTGATGGCACTGTCAGGTTGTAATGCCACCTTGTGGCTGTGAGCACAAATTGTGGCTATAATGGCACAATGAGGCTCTAATGACACATAGATGTTGTGATGTCACTGGAGAGGTTTTGGTGACACAGTGAGGGTCTGATATGTCTGAAGAGATTTTGATAGTGTAGTGAGGCTGTAATGTCACTGGTGAAGGTTTGATTTTGCAATAAGAATGAAATGTCAGTGGTGATGCTCTTGTCAGTGGTGATATCAGAGTGATGAGTTGGTGATGTTAGTGGTGATGTGATGCTGTTGTGATGTAATGTGATGTGATATAATGCTGTTGATGTCAGTGGTGATGAGTTAGTGATGTCACAGTGGAGAATGTAAGCTAATAGTGAGACTGTGATGTCAGTGGCAAGGCTGATCTCTCAGTGAGGTGAAGATGTCAGTGGTGATGCTGTGTTATCACATTGAGGCTGTGATGTTATGTGAGAACATCACTGTATGTCAGAGGTGTGTATGTGATGTCACCATGAGGCTATGATGTCAGGGGGAAGGCTTATGTGACAGAGAGTTTATGATGTTACAGTGAGGCTGTTATGTCACTAGCAGGTTATAATGTCACAGTGAGGCAGTGAGGACACAGTGTGGCTATGAAGTCACAGTGAGGGTCTGATGACAGAGATGTTGTGTTGTCACTGGAGAGGTTTGTATTGCACATTGAGGCTGTGATGTTAGTGGTGAGGCTGATGTCACAATGAGTCTGTGGTGTCACTGGTGAGGGTGTGATGTCACAACAAGGCTGGAATGTCAGTGGTGAGAAAGATGTTACAGTTAGTCTATGATGTCACTGGTGGGGCTATGATGTCAGTTATGAACCTATTACATGACAGTGACAATAGTGATGCTGTGATGTCAAAGGCTGTGTTGCCACTGGTGTTGCAGTGAGGTCAGTGTTCTGACTAATGTTAGTGGTGACACTGATGTCACAGGTGAGGCTGTGCTGTCACTATTGAGGCCATGATGACACATTGAGGCTGTGATGTCACTGTGAAGGTTGTATGTCACTATGGCCTGTCATGTCATCCTGAGGTGATATCACTCTGGAAACTATGATGTCACAGTGAGGCTTTGATGTCAGTGGCAAGACTGATGTCACAATGAGGCTATGATATAACATATGAGCCTGTGGTGTCTGGGCAGGTGTGAGGTCACTGTGAGGCCATGATATCACAGTGCAGCTATGATTTCGCTGGTCAGGCTGTGATTCCTGAAGTTCAACTGATGTGAGAGATGAGTCTGAGATGTTGCATTGACGATGTGATAAAACTGTTGAAGCTATGTTGCCACAGTGAGGTTATGATGTCATCATGAGGCTGTGTGTCACTGGAGGCTGGAATATCATGGTGAGTCTGTTCTATCAGTGGTGAGGCTGTCATATCACAGTGAGGTTGTGATGTCAGTGAGTTTGTGATGTCAGTAGTGACTATGCTTTCACAAGGAGACTATGTGATTGGTGAGGCTGTATTTTCACAGGTGAGGCTCTAATGTCACAAAGAGTATCTTGTGTCAAACTGAGGCTGTGATGTCACAGTGTGGCTATGATGTGAGAGGTGAAGTTTTAAGTCACAGTGATTCTTTGATCGCATGCTATGGCAGTTATGACACAATGAGTCTGTGATGTCACTGGGGAAGGTGTGATGTCTCAGTGAGGTTGTGGTGTCAATAGAATGTGGAATTACAAGGAGTCTGTCATGTTTCAGTGAGCAGGTGAGGTCAGTGGTAAGGCTGTCATAGTGAAACTATGTATGAAGTCAGTGATAAAGATATGATGTCCAATTGAAGCTATGATTTCAGAAGTGAGCTTGGAAAGTCATAGAAAGGCTGTGATGAAACTGTGTGGCTCAGATCAATGGATAAGGGTTGAAGATCCAGATATAAGCCCACAAAATTACAGTCATTTGGTCTTTGACAAAAGGGCCCAAAAATTCAATGGAAAAAGAACAGTATACTCAACAAATAGTGCTGGCAAAACTGGATCTCCACATGCAGAAGATTAAAACTGGACCTATACTTCTCAGCATGTACAAGACTTGATTCCAAATGGATCAAGGACCTTGATATAAGGCCAGAGACTATAAAAACCATAGTTGAAAGGATAGGGAACTCCCTCGAGCTGATTGGGCTAGGCCAACATTTCCTAAACATACATCCAATGGCACAGTCACTGCTACCAACTCTCAACTGTTGGGATCTCGTGAAATTAAAGAACTTCTGTTCAGATAAAGAGATGAACACAAAGGCAACCCACAGAATGGGAGAAAATCACTAACCACATATCTGATAGAGCTCTATTATCCAGAGTGTGCAAAGAACGTACAAAACTAAACACCAAGGAAACTAATGGCCCAATTAAAAAATGGACCCTGGAACTTAAAAGAAGCTTTACCAAGGATGAAATTAGATTGTCTAACAAATATCTTAAAAAATGCTCTACTTCCTTAGCCATCAGGGAAATGCAAATTAAAACTTCCCTGAGATAGCATTTCATCCTTGTCAGGATGGCAAAATTCCACAATACAAACAACAACAAATGCTAGAGAGGATGTGGAGAGAGGAGAACCCTTCTACATTGCTGGTGAGAATATAAGCTTATACAATCACTCTGGGGAGCCGTCTGGCGATTCTTAAAGAAATTAAAGATTGAAATGCCATATGACCCTGCTATTCCACTTTTGGGAATAACCCCCCATACAACAAAAATTCACCTTGATAGCACAAGCACGACCATGTTCATAGCAGCACTGTTTACAATAGCAAAGTCATGGAATCAACTCAAATGTCCAACAGTTGAGGAGTGGATAAGGAAAATGTGGTACATCTATACAATGGAGTATTACTCAGCCATCAAAAATGATGAATTAATGCAATTTGCTGGGAAATGGATGTTACTAGAAACAATTATATTAAGTGAGGTATCCCAGACCCAGAAAATTAAGCACTGTATGTACTCCTTAATAAGTGGATCCTAGTACCAAACCCACACAGTCCACCTACAAACACTCAAAAATAAATCTCTGTAATACCCATAGTAATTGCAAGAATTATTAACAGGAGGGATGGGGTAGGAGTGCCACACCAGAAACAAGGAGAGAGGAGACCATGTTACAGCAGAGAAATAGGCCTCCATCAAGGACTTCAAGGGGTGACATACAATAACCATCAGAATGGAGTGAAGGGCATTGCAGGAGCAGAAAAACTGCAAATGAAAATCAACAAACCATAATCCAGAACGTCAGAGACTCTATATCAACCACCTAGAACAAGGCCAGCCTTATCTCTCCCCATCCTGAAGCTCAGGGAAATTCACAGAAGTGGGGGCGGAAAGATTGTAAGAGCACAAGGATGGGAGGAGCAATGATATGCAAGATACTCCACATAAGTTAGGGCAGAAGCAATCATAATTGGACTTTGCATCTCTTGCGCAATGTCCGACACACTTTTGACCCCACAAAGTCTAGTGATGTTAAAGCACCACGATCCTTGGAGGCAAGGGATTGACAGCCACAGTAATGTTCCTATGCTTAAGGGGAACACAGGAAAGAGTTCAGGGAAATGCCACTGGGTCCTTGCACGTCATCTGAGAGGAGGGCCCAGAGTAGAGTCAGGCATGCACATTAAAGGATTCTCCAGGGATTGGGGGGGAGGCACTTGGGGATGGGGAAGGAGAGATGAGGGGAGGGGGTGCAGGGGGGTCAGGGTGAGGAGGAGGGAGGGACTCCGTGTATCTATTAAGTTTGTATGAACGGAAATAATAATAAAAATATTAAAAAAGAAACTGTGTGGCTATAACATCAGAGGTGAGGCTATAATGTGACAGTGAGTTTGTATTTTCACCAGTGATGCCGTGATATCATAGTGAGGCTGAGATGTCAGTGGAGCGTGACTATGACATCACAGTGAGGATGTGATTTCGTGATTTGGTTGTGATAGCAGAACGAGTCTCATATGAGTGATGTGCATATGATGTCACAGTGAGCCTGGCATGTCACTTATGAGCATGTCATTCCACTGTGAAGCTTAGATGTCACGGTGTGGCTGTGTTGTCACCTTGAGCCCCTGATATCACAGACAGTTGGTGATGTCATGGTGAAGGCTGTGATGTTAGTGGCAAGGCTGATGTCATAGTGAGGCATTGATGTTACTGGTGAAGTTGTGATGTCACAATAAGGCTGGAATGTCAGTGGTGAGAAAGTTAAAAGTCTCTGATGTCAGTGGTGAGGCTGATATCAGTGGTTAAACTATTACATGACAGTGACACTAGTGAGGCTGTGTTGTCACTGGTGTGCCAGTGATGTCAATGTTCTGATTAATTTCCGTGGTGACATTGATGTCATAGTTGAGCCTGTGCTATCACTGATGAGGCTGTGATGTCACAATGAGGCTGTGATGTCACTGTGAAGTTTTGACGTCACTGTGGGTGGTCATGTCTCAGTGAGATGATATCACTCTGAAGCTGTGATGTGATAGTGAGGCTGTGATGCCAGTGGCAACGCTGATGTCTCAGTGAGTTTGTGATGTCACACAGAGGCTGTGATGTTAGTCCTGAGGCTGCAATGTCAACTGAGGATGTAATGTGACTGTGAAGGTGTTATGTCACTTCAGGCTGTCATTTTACTGTGAGGTGATATCACATTGGAAGCTGTGATGTCACAGGAAGGCCGTGATGTCAGTTACAAGACTGATGGAACAATGAGGCTATGATGTAACAGTTGAGACTTTGATGTCAGGGGGCAGGCTGTGAGGTCACAGTGAGGCTCTGATGTCAGGGCTGATTCTATTGGATGTCAGGGAGGCTGTGATGTCAGGGGTGATGCTTGGATTTCATAATGAGGTTAGGACATTGGTGGTGAGTCTGTGCAGTCACACTGAATCTGTGATGTCAGAGGTGAGGCTGTGATGTCACTGTGAGGCTGTGATGTGAACATGAGTTTGTGATCTCACAGTGAGTCTGTGAGGTCACTGTGGAAGATGTGATGTCAGTGGTAAGGCTGATTTCACCATGAGGCTATGATGTAAGAGGTGAGTCTATGATGTAACTGGTTAGACTGTGAGGGCAAAATGAGGCCGTGATGTCACCATAAACCTGTGATATCACAGTGAGGCTGTGATGTCACAGTTTGTGATGTTGAAGGCTATGATGTCACTGCTGAGTCTGTCACATCACTGAGGCAAGTGCTATTTGTGGGGAGACTGGTTTCATGGTCAGACTATGTAGGACACAAGTGGTAAATATATGATGTAACAGTGTGGCTGTGATGCCACCATGAAGCTGTGTTGTCACAGTGAGGTTATGATGTCACAGTGAGGCTGGATGTCACTGGTGAGGCTATGATGCTACCGTGAAGCTTTGATGTCACCTTGTGGCTATGGTGGCACCATAAGCACATGATGTCACAGGGATTTCTTGATGTCACAATGGAGGCTGTCATTACAGTGAGACTGTGATATCAGTAACAAGGCCAATGTCACAATGAGGCTATAATGTCAGTGTTGATGCTGTGATGTCACATTGAGGCTGTGATGTCACATGAGGCTATGTCAGTGGCAAGGTTGATGTCACAGTGAGTTTGGGATGTCACAGTGATGCTGTGATGGCACTGTCAGGATGTAATGACACAGTGAGGCTGTGAGGACACAGAGAGTCTGTGATATCACCGTGAGGCTGTCTTATCATCAATGAGGCTATAATGCTACATCTTTGATTTCATGGTGAAGCTTTGATGTCTCTATGAGTCTGTGACATCATTGTGAAGCTCTGATGTCACAGAGAGGTTGTTATATCACAGTGAGGTTGTGAGGTCACTGAGGAAAATGTGATGTACTGGCAAGGCTGATTTCACAATGAGGCTATGATGTAACAGATGAGTGTATGATGTAACAGGTTACATTGATTTGTCACAATAAAGCTGTGAGGTCACTATGAGACTGTGATATCTGTGAGAAGATTGATGTCACGATGAGTCAGTGACGTAACATGTGAGGCTGTGGTGTCACTGTTTATGATGTCAAAGGCTATGATAACACTGCTAAGGCTGTCACTTCACTGTGAGGCTGTGCTATCTATAGTGAGTCAGTGGTGTCATAGTAAGGGTATATAGGATATGAAGGGTGACGTTGTATGTCACAGTGAGGTTGTGAGGACACAGTGTGCCTATGGGATCACAGTGAGGCTGAGGACACAGTGATGTTGTGATGTCACTGGGGAAGGTTTGGATGGCACAGTGAGATTGTGATGTTAGTGGTGAGGCTGATTTTACAATGAGGTTGTGATGACTCTGGTGAAGGTGTGATGTCACAATAAGCCTGGAATATCAGTGGTGAGAATGATGTCATAGTGAGTCTAGGCAGTCACTGGTGAGGCAATGATGTCAGTGGTGAACCTATTACGTGACAGTGACACTGGTGAGGCTGTGATGTCAAAGGCTGTGTTGTCACTCCTGTGGCAGTGATGTCTGTGTTCTGAGTAATGTCAACGGTGATGTTGATGTCACAAGTGAGGTTGTGCTGTCATTGGTAAGGCCGTGATGTCACAATGAGACAGTGATGTCACTGTGAAGATTGTATGTCTCTGTGGGTTGTCATGTCACCATGAGGTGATATCATGCTGGAAGCTGTGATGTCAGAGTGAGACTGTGATATCAGTGGCAAGACTGATATCACAATGAGGCTATGATATAACAAGTGAGCCTGTAGTGTCAGTGGGCAGGTTATGAGCTCACTATGAGGCTGTGATGTCAGAGGTGAATATTTAAGTGACAGTGATGTTTTGATTGCATGGTATGACTGTGCTGTCACTGTGAGATTGTGATGTCACTGGGGAAGTTGTGATGTCACAGTGAGTTTCTGATGTCAGTGAGGATGTGATGTCAGTGGCAAGACTGATTTCACAATAAGCGTACGATGTAATATGTGAGCCTTTTGTGTCATTGGGCAGAAAAGGATGTCACTGTGAGGCTGTGATGTTGCAGTGAGGCTCTGATTTTAGAGATAAGCCTGTGACATCATAGTGAGGATGTCATGTCACAGTAAGACTATAACCTCAGAGGTGAGACTGTATTATCACAGTGAGGCTGTGTTGTCACTGGTGTTGCGGTGATGTCAATGTTCTGATTAATGTAAGGATGTGGCTGTGATGTCATAGTGAGGCTGTAGTGATATAGTGAGGTTCGGTAGGATATCAGTGATGAGGGTGTGATGTCATATTGAGGCTATCATTTCAGAGGTAAGCCTGTGGTGTTATAGTGAAGCTGTGAGGTCAGAGTGAGAGTGTGATGTCACTGTGAGGCTGTGGTGTCACTGTTTATGATGTCAAAGGCTATGATGTCACTGCTGAGACTGTCATGTCACTGTGAGCCTGTATCTTTTGTGAAGCTGTGGTGTTGTAGCAAAACTAGGTAGGATACCAGTGGTGTAGTTGTGATGTCACAGTGTGACTGTGATGTGACAGAAAGGTTAGAATGTCACAATTGGTCTGTGATGTCACAGTGAGGCTGTGATGTATCAGGTAGGCTGTGATTTCAGAAATGAGACTGATGTGAGAGAAGAGGCTGAGATATTGATCTGACAATGTGATATAACTGATAAGGCTGTATAGCCAGTGAGGTTATGTCTCCATGAGGTTCTAGGCACACTGAGCATGTGATGTCACTTTGAAGGTTGGATGTTACTATGGGCTATCATGTCACTCTGGAAGCTGTGATGTCACAGTGTGGCTGTGATGTCAGTGGCACGACTGATGTAATAATGAGGTTGAGATGTAACAGGTTAGCCTATAGTATTGGTGAGCTGGTTGTAAGGTCACTGTGAGACTTTGAGGTTGCAGAGGCTCTGATGCCAGCGCTAATTCTATAAAAGGTCAGATAAGCTGTAACATCAGAGCTAATGCTTGGATTTCACAGTCACATCACTGTGAGCCTATCCTGTCTGTGTTTAGGCTGTGGTATTATGGTAAGGATAGTTAGGATAGTTAGGTAAGGCTGTGATTTCATAGGGTGGCTATGATGTCACCATGAGGCTGTGATGTCACAGTGAGGCTGTGGTGTCACAGTGAGGCTATGATGTCAGAGTACGGCTGGGAGGTCAGTGGTTCTGTTGTGATTTCTGAAGTGAGACTGATACAAGAGATGAGGCTGAGATGTCTCATTGATGATGTGGTATAACTGGTGAGGCTGTGAGGCCACCGTGAGGTTATGATGTCACCATGAGGCTGTGATATCCCTGATAAGGCTATTGTATTAGTCGTGAGGCTGTTATGTCACAGTGAGGCTGTGTTGGCACAATGTGACTGTGATGTCACAGTGAGATTTTCATGTCAGTATAAGTTTGGGATGTCACTTGGGAAGTTGTGATATCACAGTGAGGTTATGATGTCTATAGTCACACTGTGGTGTCACAGATAGGCTATCAGGTTTCGGTGAGCCTGTGAGATCAGTGGTGAGGCTCTGGTGTCATAGTGAAGCTAGGTAGGATGTCAGTGATGATGGTGTGATGTCTCATTGAGGATATGATTTCAGAGGTGAGCCTGTGATGTCTTAGTGAGGCTGTGATGAAATAATGAGACCATAAGATTAGAGTCGATGCTGTGAGGTCACAGTTGGGCAATGATTTCAGAGATGTGCCTGTGATGTCATAGTGAGGCTATCAAGACACAGTGAGGCTGTAACCACAAAGGTGAGCCTGTGATGTCACAGTGAGGCTGTATTGTCACCAGTGATGCTCTGATATCATTGTGAGGCAGAGATGTCAGTGGACCATGACTATGACATCACATTGACGATGTGATTTCAGTTGTTAGTCTGTGATATCAGAATAAGGCTGATGTGATTGATGAGGGCATAAAGTCACTGTGAGGCTGGCATGTCATTATGACATGTGATGTGATGTCAGTGGCAAGGTTGATTTCACCATGAGGCTATGATGTAACAGGTAAATGTATGATGTAGCAGGTTAGACTGTGTTGTCACATTTAGGTTGTGAGGTCACTGTGAGGCTGTGATATCTGTGGGAAGATTGATGTCACAATGAGGAAGTGATATAATGTGTGAATCTGTGGTGTCACTGTTTATTATATCAAAGGCAATGATGTCACTGCTGAGATTGTCATGTCACTGTGAGCCTGTATTATCTGTGGTGAGGCAGTGGCCTTATGGTAATGCTGGGTAGGATACTAGGAGTGAATCTGTGAGGTTACTATCCGGTTTTAATGTCACACTGAGGCTGTGCTAGCTCAGTGTGACTGTGATGTCACAGTGAGGTTGTGATGTCAGTATTCACTGTGCTTTCACAGGGAGACAATGTCATTAGTGAGGCTGTATTATCAATAGTGGGAGTCTCATATCACAGTGAGTTTATTGTGTCAAACTGAGGCTATGATGTGACAGTGTGGCTGTGATGTCACAGTGAGGCTGAGATGTCACAGTGAGACTGGGATGTCACAGTGAGACTGTGAAGTCAGTTGTTAGGTTGTGATTTCAGAAGTGAAAGTGATGTGAGAGATGAGGTAGAGATTTTGCTTTGATGATGTGAAATAACTGGTAAGGCTGTGATGCCACAGTAAGGTTATGATGTCACCATGAGGCTGTGGTGTCATTGGTGAGGCTGTAATGTCAATGGTAAAACTGATGCCACAATGAGGCTATTATGTAACAGGTGAGTCTATTGTGTCAGTGGGCAGGCCATAAGGTCACTGTGAGGCTGTAGTGCCACCATTAGGCTTTGATATCACCATGTGGCTGTGGTGTCAAAGTGAGCCCATAATGTCACAGGGAGTGGGAAATGTCAAAATGGAGGCTGTGAGGTCACATTGAGACTGTGATGTCAGTGACAAGGCTGATTTCGCAGAGAGCCTGTGATGTCAGTAGTGATGCTGTGAAGTCTCATTGAGGCTATGATATCACAGTGAGGCTATGTCAGAGGTGTATGTATGTGATGTCACCATGAGGCTATTATGTCAGTGGAAAGGCTGATGTCACAGGAGGCCTGTGATGCACTGTCAGTGTGTAATGTCACATTGAGGCTCTGAGATAGCAGTGTGGCCATGATGTTTCAGTGAGGAATGATGTCACTGTGAGTGTTGTATGTTGTATGTGGGCTCTCATGTCATGGTGAGGTGATATCACTCTGGAAGCTGTGATGTCACAGTCAGGCTGTAATGTCAGTGGCAAGACTAATGACACAATGAATCTATGATGTAACAGGTGAGCATGTGGTGTCAGTGGGCAGGCTGTGAGGTCACTGTGAGCCTGCGATATCACAGTGAGGTTGATTCTATAAGATATCAGTGAGGCTGTGATGTCAGAGTAGCTTGGAATTCACAGTGAGGTTAGGAGGTAAGTGGGAAGGCTCTGGTGTCAGAGGAGAGGGGGTGATAGTAACATGAGGTTGTGATATCACGGTGAGGCTGTGATATCAGTGGTAATACACTATGATATCACAATTCGGCTGAGATTTCAGTGGTTTGGCTGTGATGTCAGAAGTGAAGGTGATGTCAGTGATGAGGCAGAGATGTCACAGCAAGGCTGTGATGTCACTGTTCAGGCTATCATGTGACCATGAGCTTGAGATATCAGAAATGAGGCTGTGGTGTCATAGCGAGGCTAGGCAGAATGTCTGTGTTGTCACTGATGCTACGAATTCAGAGGTTAGCCTGTAGTCTCAGTGAGGCTGTGATGTCAGAGGTGAGGCTGTGATGTCACATGAGGCTGTGATGTCAGAGGTGAGGATGTGATGTCATAGCGAGGCTGAATATCACAAATAAGCTTATAATGCCACAGGCTGTGATAGCACTGTGAAGCTGTGATGTCACCATAGGGCTGTGACATCACAGAGAAATTTTAATGTCACAGTGAAACTGTGAAGTCACTTAGAATACATGGTGTCAGTAACAAGGCTGATTTCACCATGAGGCCATGATGTAACAGGTGTGTCTATGATGTAACATGTTAGACTGCAAGGTCACAGTGAGACTATGACTGTGAGACTGTGATCTCTCTGGGAATATTGATGTCACAATGAGGCAGTGATGTAACATGTGAAGCTGTGGTGTCACTGTTTATGATGTCAAAGGCTATGATGTCACTGCTGAGGCAGTCATGTCACTGTGAGACTGTGCTAACAGTGGTGAGGGTGTAGTGCCCTAGAAAAGCTAGGTAGGATACCAGAAGTGAGGCTGTGATGTTACAGTGGGATTGTGTTGTTAACATGAGGCTGTGATGTCACAGTGACATTGTGATGTCATAGTGACACTCCATGATATCACAATGAGACTATGATGAAAAAATGCGGCTGTGTGGTCAGTGTTTATGCTATGATTTCAGAAGTGAAACTGATGTCAGAGATGAAGAGATGTCGCATGGATGATGTGATAAAACTGATGGGGCTGTGATACCATATTGAGGTTAGGATGTCACCATGAGGCTGTGTTATCAGTGGTGAGGCTGTGATGTCACAATGAGGCTGTGTTGGCACAATGTGGCTGTGATGTCACAGTGAGGTTTTGATGTTACAGTGAGATTGTGTTGTCATTAGTGACTGTTTTCACAGGGACACTATATCATTGATGAGACTGTACTCTCACTGGTGAGGCTGTAGTGTCACAGTGAGTTTATTGTGTCAAACTGAGGCTCTAATGTCACAATGAGGCTCTGATGTCAGAGGTGAGGCTTTATATCACAGTGATGCTTTGATGGCATGGTATGGCTGTCATGATGCAATGAGGTTGTGATGTCACTGTGAGGTTGTGATGTCACAGGGCAAGTTGTGATGTCACAGTGAGATTATGATGTCAATGGCGACACTGTGGTGTCACATGGAGGTTGTAATGTTTTAGTAAGCCTGTGAGGTCAGTGGTGAGGCTGTGGGATCATACTGAGTTTAGGTAGGATGTCAGTGATATCAGAGGTGAGCCTGTGATGTCATCGTGTGGCTGTGATGTCATCATGAAGCTGTGAAGTCACAGTGAGGCTTTGATGTCACAAGGAGATAGTGATGTCACGGTTGAGTCTGTGAGGTTACAGTGAGACTGTGATGTCAGTGGCAAGGTTGATGTCACAGTGAAACTGTGATGGCAGCGGTGGTGCTGTCAGGTCACAGTGAGGATGTGATGTCACAATGAGATAATGATGTCATCATGAGGCTGTGGTGTCACTGGTGAGGCTGTAATGTCACAGTGACCCTGTTATATCAGTGTGAGGCTGTGATGTCACAGTGAGGCTGTGATGGCACTGTCAGGTTGTAATGTCACAACGATCCTGTTTGGACACAGTATGGCTATGATGTCACAGTGAAGCTCTGACAACACAGTGATGTTATGATGTTACTGAAGAGGTTTGGAGGGCACAGTGAGGATGTAATGTTAGTGGTGAGGCAGATGTCACATTGAGGCTGTGATGTCACTGGTGAAGGTGTGATGTCATAATAAGCCTGGAATTCAATGGTGAAAAAGATGTCATTGGATCTATGATGTCACTGGTAAGGCTATGATGTCAGTGGTGAACCTATTATCTGAAAGTGGCCTGGTTAGGCTGTGATGTCAAAGGCTGTGTTGTTGGTGTGGCAGTGATGTCAGTGTTCTGACTAATGTCAGAGGCAATCCTGATATCACAGGTGAGGCTGTGCTGTCACTTGTTGGGCTGTGATGTCACAGTGAGGCTGCGATGTCAGTGGTAAGACTGATGTCACAATGAGGCTATGGTAAAACAGGTGAGCCTGTGATGTCAGTAGGCATTCTGTGCATTCACTGTTAGGCTGTGAAGCCACGGGGAGGCTTTGAGGTCACCATATGGATATGATGCCACTGTGAAGCTTTTATGTCCCAGGCAGTTGGTGATGTCATGGTGGAGGCTGTGAGGTCACAGTGAGACTATAATGTCCGTGGCAAAGATGATGTCAGAGTGAGGATATGATGTCAGTTGTGATGCTGTCATGCCACATTGACGCTGTGATGTCACAGCAAGTCTATGTCAGAAGTGTGTATATGTTGTCACCATGAAACTATTATGTAAGTGGCAAAACTAATGTCAGAGTGAGTTTGTGATATCACAGTGAGCCTGTGATGGCACTGTCAGATTTTAATGTCACAGTGAGGCTGTGAGGACACAGTGTGGCTATGATGTCTCAGTGAGGCTCTGACAACACAGTGATGTTGTGATGTCACTGGAGAGGTTTTGATGGCAGTGAGGCTGTGATGTTAGTGGTGAGATTTATGTCACAATGAGGATGTGATGTCACTGCTGAAAGTATGATTTCAAAATAAGGCTGGAATGTCAGTAGTGAAAAAGATATCATAGTGACTCTATGATGTCACTGGGGAGGCTATGATGTCAGTGGTGAACCTAATATGTGACAGTGACACTGGTGAGGTTCCGATGTCAAAGGGTCTGTTGTCACTGGTGTGGCTGTTATGTCAGTATTCTGATTAATGTCAGTGGCCATGGCGATGTCACAGATGAGGCTGTGCTGTCACTGGTGAGCCAGTGATGTCACACTGAGGCTATAATGTCACTATGAGTACTGTATATCACTGTGGGCTTTCATGTTATCATGAGGTGATATCACTCTAGAAGCTGTGATGTCATGGTGAGGCGGTGATGTCATTGGCAGGACTGATATTACAATGAGGCTATGATGTAACCGGTAAGCCTGTTGGGTCAGTGGGCAGGCTGTGAGTTCACTGTGAATCTGTGATGTCACAGTAAGGCTTTGATGTCACCATGTGGCTGTGGTGTCACAGTGAGCCTGTGATATTACAGGGATTTGGTGATGTCACAGTGGATGTCGTTATGTCACCAGGAGACTGTGATGTCAGTGGCAAGACTGATTTCACAGTGAAGCTATGATGGCAGTCATGTTGCTCTGATGTAACATTGAGGCTGTGATGTCAGAATGAGGTCATGTCAGAGGTGTGTATATGATGTCACCTTGAGGCTATTATGTAAGTGGCAAGGCAGATGTCAGAGAGTGCTGTAGTCAGCCTGCATGGTTGCTGATAAATGACCATCAAACAGCTTAAGAGAACAAGGGTTTATTATCTTATGAGTCCTGGTTACAGTTCTTGGTCCCACTTGACAGGAGAGCATGCATCAACACCAGGGCTGAGGAGACTGGTCACATCACCACTGCATAATGGCTGAGACATGAAAAATCCTTACTTGCCAGACCTGCATGTCTGGCTAAGTATACAGGACGCTAACTCTCTCAACCAGCTTTCTGTGATTTATCCAGGGTCTAATCCCACCCACAGTGGGCTGGGTCTTCCCCGCAGCTACACTATCTCCTTCAGGTTTGCTCTGAGCTTAGCTCAACCATAAACTCTATACAACTGTGCCCAGAGCTCAAACCTTCAACAGTCAAGTTTACACCTGTGCTTAACTATGACACTCCACCCCTTGTCAACTTGACACAAAAACCATAGCACTTTTAAACTGTAACGTTTCCTTGTCCCTACAGATGTTAAAATATAAATACATTCCATGGACAAATTTAAAATATTCTCATTAAAACTTCAGTTTCAACATTTTAAAAGTTCAAAGTTTTTTAACTTTAAAAGGGTATTAAATCAGAATAAGTAAAATACTTTAAAACAAATAAAACATTAAAACAGAAAGATCTTGATATAATAAGAAAACATTTAAATTAAAATCAAAGTCCATCAAATGACTGCATCCTGTACTTCAATGTCCATCTTCTGTTGCTCATCATGTAATCACGGTGACTCAAAGATTTCAGAAATTCCTAGTCTCTGTTTGCAGCTCGAAATTGTAAAAACAGAGTTCATTTGAACCAGGCTAAATTTCCACTCGCAGCAGTTGTCAGCATACATCCTATGATTCTGGCATCTCCAACACTCTGGGTTTGCCTCTGCAGCTATAAGCTTCACTTTCTCTTGCAGAACTCTATGACTGCCACTCAGTGCCAAGCTTTTGCTGCTTTCTATGAACCCCTCAAATCATTCACTAAAACCAGTACCACATTGGGGATGCTGCCAGGCTCCAAAGTGAGTTTGAAATGTAGCTTAGTCACATGAGCAACATGTATACCAAGTTTTATGGGCTGATGCTGGAAGGTTTCTTTTTGGCAACCAAACATCCAAAAGGAAAGAAACCGTTTTAACTTGGGCTTTTGGCCCCTGAAGGAATTTGAGTTTCCAGACCACGAACTTGCCATATGATGGTTTTCATGTCTTCCACCATCCCAGTGCAAGTCACTAGGTTTTCCTTCACTGATGCTTACTTCTCCAACAACAGCAGATATTCTGCTCCTTGCCTTTTGCACATCCAAACCTTTAAGGCTTCCAACACACCTTCTTCTGTCAAGCAAACCAGTCCATCACCTTATATTCAGCTTTATCAAAGTCCTTGTTCCCCTCATCACAAACCGGGGCCAAACAATCTCTCTCAGCAATTGGCCCATTAAACTCTGAAGAACAGTATTTGTAAATCCAAAAAGTGAAAATTCTCAAGCATTTCCAAATTTGTCTAGCAGAACCGTTCAAAAGCCACAATATCCACATAATCAGGTCTATCAGCAACATCCCACTTCCTGGGTACCAAATTCTGTTGTAGTCAGCCTGCATGGTTGCTGATAAATGACTATCAAACAGCTTAAGAGAACAAAAGGGTTTATTCTCTTATGATTCCTGGTTACAGTTCTTAGTCTAGCTTGATGGGAGAGCATGCATCAACACCAGAGCTCAGGGGACTGGCCACACCATCACTGCATAATGCCTGAGAGATGAAATGTCCTTACTTGCCAGACCAGCATGTCTGGCCAAGTATACGGAAGGATGATAACTCTCTGTGATTTATCCAGGGCCTAATCCCAGCACCATGGGATTAGGTGACAATCCCTTCAGGTTTGTTCTAGGCTTATCTCAACCACCAACTCTCTACAATTGTGCCTAGAGCTCAAACCCTCAAGAATCAAGGTGATATCTGTGCTTATCAATGACATAGAGTTTTTGATGTCACAGTGAGGCTATGATGTCACTGTCAGGTTATAATGTCACAGTGAGTCTGTGAGGACACAGTGTGGCTCTGATGTCACAGTGAGGCTGTGTTGTCATATTATAATTGTGAAGTCAGTTAGGCTATGATTTCAAAAGTGAGTCTGATATAGAGATGAGGCTGACATGTTGCATTGACAATGTGATATAACTGGTGAAACTGTGATGACACAGTGAGGTTATGTAGTCACCAAGAGGCTGGGTGTCACTAGTGAGACTGTGATATCATGGAGAACTTATCATATCTGTGATGAGCCTGTGATGGTGCAGTGAGGCTGTGATGTCAGAGGTGAGGCTATGATGTCATAGTGAGACTGTGATATCACAGTGAAGCTGTAATGTCAGTGGAGCAAGACTATAACATCGCAATGAGGATGAGATTTCAGTGGTTAGGCTGAGATGTCACAATGAGGCTGATAATGTGTGATGAGGGCAGGATGTCCATGGTGTCACTGATGCTGGGATTTCAGAGGTTAATGTGTTATGTCACAGTGATGCTGTGATGTCAAAGGTGAGGTTGTGATGTTACTCTGAGTCTGTAATGCCAGAAATGAGGCTGTGATATCACTGAGAAGCTGTGATGTCACTGTGAGACATCACACCCTCATTACTGTCCTCTTACCTGGACTCACTGTAACACCAAAGCCACACTTCTGACCTCATAGATTCACTGAAGCATGACAGCCTCTGTGTGACACCATAATGTCGCTATTGACATCACAACTTCACATTATATCATAGCCTTATTGTGATATCACAGTCGTACCATGCCATCAAATCATCACTCAACCTCAGTTTGAAACAGTAAACTTACTGTGACATTAGAGCTTCACCAGTGACAATACAGCCTCACCAATGGCATAGTCTCCCTGTGAATGCTCAGTCAGTACAGATATCACAACCACACTGTGACATCAGCCTTGCCACTAACATCGGAGTCTCACTAGGACTTCACAGCATCTGCCACGACATCAACAACTCCCTGTAACATCATGAGCTCATGGCAACACCACAGCCACACAGTGCCATCACAGCCTCATTGTGACTTCACAGCCATACCATGCCATCAGAGCATCACTGTGACATAAAGCTTCACCTCTGACATCACAGCCTCACCAGTGATATGCCACCTTCATTGTGACATCATACCCTCATCATTCATATCAGCCTCATTCTGATATCACGCCATTGAAATCAAATCCTAACTGTAATGGCATAGTATTACTCCACTGACTTCAGAGCCTCGCTATGATATCACAACTTCCCCAGTGACTTCATAACTTCACAGTGCCATCACAGCCTCATTGTGACTTTACAGCCATACCATGCCATTAGAGCATCACTGTGACATAAAGCTTCACCTCTGATACCATGACATCAGAGCATCACTGTGACATAAAGCTTCACCTCTGACATCATAGCCTCATTGTGACATCTCACCTCCAGTTTGACACAATAAACTAACTGTATCATTAGAGCCTCACCACTGACAATACAGACTCACAGTGAACTCACAGCCAGCCCACTGACACCACAGGCTCATCTGTTACATCATAGCCTCATTGTGACATCAGTCTTTCCACTGACATCACAACCTCACTGTGACATCACAGCTTCACTACTGGTAACCTACCTAGCCTTACTGGGACACCACAGCCTCACCAGAGATAGCACAGGCTCAAAGTCATGTGACAGCCTCAGCAGTGACATCATAGCCTTTTATATCATAAACAGTGACACCACAGTCTCACATCACTAACTCATTGTGACATCAATCTTCCCACAGATCTCACAGCCTCTGTGTGACTTCACAGACTAACCTGTTGCATCATAGCCTCATGGTGAAATCAGCCTTGCCACTGACATAACATCTTCAACAGTGACCTCACAGCCTCATTGTGATATCACCACATCTCTGTGATGTCACAGCCTTACAGTGACATCACAGCTTAACAGTGATATCACACCCTAACTGTGTCATTACAGCCTCATTTCTGATATCACATCAATGTGACATCACAACCTCATTTTGACACAATAAACTCACTGTGTCATTAAAGCCTCACTAGTGACAATACAGCCTCACCAAAGACATAGTCTCCATGTGAAATCACAATCACTACTGACATTACAACCCACTGTGACATCACTGCCACACTTTGCCAGCACAGCCTCACTGAAATATCACAGCCTTCCCACTGATAAGACCAGCTCACAATGACATCACTGCATCTCTCCTGACATCACAGCCTCGCCACTGAATTCCTAACCTCACTTTGAAACCCAAGCAACACACTTGACAACACAGCCTCACTGACATCTCACAGAATCAGCCCTGACATCACAGCCTCACTGCAACCTTACAGCCTCATAGTGATCTCAAAGACTGACCACTGACACCATGGCCTACCTGATACATCATAGCCTCATTGTGACACCAGTCTTACCACTGACATCACAGTCTCACTGTGATGTTACAGCGTCCACCGTGACATCACCAAAACCCTGCGACATCATGGCTTGCGGTGACACTATAGCCACATGGTAACATCAAAGGCTTACAGTGGCATCACAGCTTCACCAGTGACATGCCGGCCTCATTCTGACATCATGCACTCATCACTTACATCAGCCTCATTTTTATATAACAGCGGAACCACTGAAATCACATCCTCATTGTGATATCATAGTCTCGCTGAAACTGACAACCCAACCTCACTGTGAAATTATGGCATCACTGGAGACAACACAGCCTCACTGAGACATCAGGGCTTACATTTGAAATCATTGCCCAACTATTACATCACAGCATCGACTCTGACTTTATAATTTCACTGTTTTATCATAGCCACACTATAACATCATAGGCTCACCTGTGAAATCATAGCCTCAATGCGACACACCCTCAATTGACATCCAACCTACCCTCACTATGGCACTACAGCATCACTGCTGACCTCACAGGCTTAATGATACTTGACAGCCTCCCTGTGAAACCACAGTGTTGCTACTGACATCACAACCTCACTGTGAAATCACAACTTCCCCAGTGACAATACAACCACACAGGGCCTATGTGACAATTACATCCCAGTAATACCCTGCCTTCAAAGCATCACTGTGACATAAAGCTTCACCTCTGACATCAAAGCCTCACTGTAACATCAGAATCTCACTACTGGTATCCTATCTAGCCTTACTGGGACACCACAGCCTCACCACAGATAACACAGGCTCAAAGTGACTTGACAGCCTCAGGAGTGACATCATAGATTTTGACATCATAAACAGAGACAGCACAGCCTCACATGTTATGTCACTGCCTCATTGTGACATCAACATTCCCACAGATATCACAGCCTCACAGTGACTTCAGAACCTCACTGTGACTTCATAATCTAACCTGTTACATTATAACCTCATGGTGAAATAATTACTGCCACTGAAATCACATTTTCCACAATGACATCACAGCTTCACTGACATCACAACCTCTCTGTGATGTCACAGTCTCACAGTGACATCACAGCTGAACAGTGATATCACAGAAAATAAAATATTTTCTTTTTTAATATTAATTTACTTTTTCCACTCATACAAGCTTGATAGGTACCCAATTCCCTTCCTTTCCTCCACCCCCCCCGTATTCCCTTGCTCTCACTCCCTTTTCCCTTTCCTTTTCCCCCTCCCTTTCTACAATTTCCCCCCATATCTAGAGCATATTTTAGTATGTATGTCAAACTTCCCTCTGGGTCCTCCTCTCTGATAAGGAATACGGACTCAGTAGCATTGGCTCAAGTATGTATTTGTGGCTTTTAATCCCTTGCCTCTAAGTATTCTAGTGCCTGTGATGCATATTAGACTTTTGGGGTCAATGATATGTTGGTAATTGCTCAGGTCATGCAAAGTCCTATTATGATTACTTTGGCCCTAACATGTGTGGAGAATCTTGCATGTCATAACTCCTCCCCATCTTTAGCCTCTTACAAGAGGCATTCCACACCCCAAAAGCTATGACCAAATAGAAACTTGCCATGGCAAATAATAGTCAAAACACTCCACATTCAAGACAAAGAAAAGGTGCTGAGAGCTTCAAGAAAAAAAAAATGTCATTTTTAAAGGTAAACCTATTAAAATAACAAATGACTTCTCAATGGAAACAGTAAAAGCAAGAAGAGCTTGGAGAGATATACTTCAAGTGTTAAATGAGCAAAAATGTAAACCCAGGCTGATATACCTGGCAAAACTGTCCATCATAATTTTGGGAGAAAGAAAAGTTTTCCAGTACAAAGACAACTTGATGGCTCACATGTCTACCAAACCAGGCCTTCAAAAAATGCTAGAAATGATACTCAAGCTTGAAGGAAAAAACAAGCGCATCCAGGAGGACAGAAGAGAAGTATAATAACACCAAACATAAAAGCCAAATAATACACTTAAAAAAGACACTAAACATAAAAAATGTCCAGAATAAAAATAATTTCTCCGTTACAACATTAAATGTCAATGGAATTAAATGATCAATCAAGAGACACAGATTACAAACTTGGATCAAAAATCACAACCCAACAATCTGTGGCCTTCAGGAAACTATCTCACCACAAAAGATAGGCACATCTTAAAAAACAAAAGGGTGGTCCAAAATTCTGCAAGCTAATTGAACCAGGAAACAAGCAGGGGTAGCCATTATGCTGTCAGACAAAGTGGACTACAAACCAAAAAAAATCATGAGACAAAGATGGATACTACAATTTAGTCACAGGTACAATTCACCAGGAAGACTTCACAATACCGAACATATATGCACCTAACACGGGCCTCTCCACATTCATTAAGCAAACCCTACAGTGTCTAAGGCAAGAAGTCAATCCCAAAACTATAATTCTTGGGGATTTCAATACCACCCTCTCAACATTGGATAGATTAACAGGTCAAAAGCTTAACAGAGACACTTTGTAACTTAATCAAACCCTTACTGAAATGGACCCTACAGATCTCTATCAAACTCTTCATCGACACACCAAAGAATACTCATTTTGCTCAGCAGCACATGTAACTTTCTCCAAAATAGATCGCATATTAGGCCACAAAACAAGTCTCCACATATACAGGAAATTTGAAATTCTAGCCTGTACCCTATCTCACCACCATGGTCAAAAGCTTGACATCCACAACACAAAGAACAACAGAAAATACACTACTTCCTGGAAACTAAATACTATTATGCTGAATGAGAATTGGATTCAGGAAGAAATTAAAAAGGAAATTCAAGATTTCCTGGAAGCCAATGGTAATGAAAACACAAGTTATCAAAATCTTTGGGACACAATGAAAGCTGTCCTAAGAGGGAAGTTCATAGCTCTTAATGACTACATCAAAAAAAAAATGCAAACATCACAAATAAATAACAACAATTCAGCTTAAAGGTTTAGAGACACTAGAGCAATCCGATACCAAAAACAGCAGAAGAGAGATTAGCAAAATAAGGGGAGAAATATCCAAAATTGAGATTAGGAAAATGATACAGAGAATCAACCAGTCAAAAAGCTAGTTTTTTGAAAAAATCAATAAGATTGATACACACTTAGCTAAATTAACCAAAAGCAGGAGAGAGAAAACCCAAATTAACAAAATTAGAAAAGAAAATGAAGTAATCACTATGGATACCCAAGAAATTCAGAGTATTAGAACATCATATTTCAAAAACTTATACTCCCTAAAGTTTGACAACACAAAAGAAATAGATGAATTCCTGAGTAAGCACAACTTACCTAAATTGAATCAGGAAGTTCTGAATTATTTGATTGTCCTATAACATATGAGGAAATCGATGAAGCAATCTCAAATCTTCCCATCAAAAAATGCCCTGGACCAGATGGATTCAGCACAGAGTTCTACCAAACATTTAAGAAACAAATAATACCAATACTCCTTAAATTGCTCCATCAAATATCAAAGGAAGGAACACTATCAAATTCTTTCCATGATGCTAATATCATCTTAATCCCAAAACCTAATAAAGATACACTTAAAAAAGAAAACTGTAGGCCAATCTCTTTGATGAACACAGACACAAAGATTCTCAACAAAGTCTAAGCAAATTGGATTAAAAAATATATCAAAAAGATTATCCACGGGGATCATGTAAGCATTATCCGAGGCACACAAGGTTGGTTCAGCATACACAAATCAATAAATGTAATTCATCACATAAACCAGTTCAAAATCCAAGACCACATGATACCCTCGATAGATGCAGAAAAAGCTTTTGCAAGATCCAACAGCCTTTTATGATCAAAACCCTAGAGAAGGTTGGAATGGAAGGAAGCTTTTCAATATAATAAAAGCTTTATATAATAAACCAACAGCAAGAATTTTACTCAATGGGAAAAAACTTGAAGCATTCCTGCTTCAATCAGGAACTAGACAAGGCTGTCCACTCACTTCTATTCAATATTGTACTTGAAGTCTTAGCTGAAGCCATAAGACAAGAAAGGGACATAAAAGGAATTCAAATCAGCAAGGAAGAAGTCAAGTTATCTCTATTTGTTGATTACATGATCATATACCTGAGTATATGATCAAAAACTCCACCAGGAAACTCCTGGAACTAATACAGACGTTCAGCAGGGTGGCAGGATACAAAATAAATGTGCAAAAATCAGAGGCCTTCCTATATGCCCAGAATGAAAGAAGTGAAAAAGCCCTGAGAGAAACAATCCCATTTATTATAGCCCCTAAAATAATGAAATACCTTGGTATAAACCTAACCAAGGAATTAAGAGATCTTTACAATGAAAGCTATAAAATCCTAAAGAAAGAAATTGCAGAAGACACCAGAAGATGGAAAGACTTCCCATATTGCTGGATTGGCAGAATCAATATTTCAAAAATGACAATCCTACTAAATGCTATATCAATTATAGCTACATTTCTGAAATCAGAGCTTCACTGTGACATCGCAGCCTCATCATTAACATCTTAGGCTCATGATCACAAGACAGCCTCAACAGTTATACCACAGCTTCCCTGTGGCACCACAGCCTCACCAGTAACATCTCAGCCTCACTGTGATATCTCAGCCTCAGTATGACACAATAAACTCACTGTGACATTAGAGCCCTACCAGTAACAATACAGCCTTGCCAATGACATAGTCTCTCTGTGAAAGCAGTCATTTCTGACATCACAAGCTTTCTTTGACATCACAATCTCACTTTGACATCACAACCACACTGTGTCAGCACACCCTCACTGTGACCTTACAGCCTCACCACTGATTGGACAGGCTCACCATGATATCATAGCCTCACCAGTGACACAACAGCCTCATGGTGTCATCACAACCACACTGTGAAATCACAGTCTCAGCACTGGTATCCTACCAAACCATACTATGACACCACAGCCTCACAATTGAAAACATAGACTCACAGTGATGTGATAGCCTCAGCAGTGACATCATAGTTTTGACATCATAAACAGTGATATCATAGCCTCACATGTTACATCACTGCCTCACTCTGACAACAATCCTTCCACAGACATCTCACCCACACAATGTCTTCACACTTCATTATGAGCACAGTCTGACCTGGTACATCTTGTTCAAACATAGTATATCATAGCCTCATGGTGAAATCAGCCTTGTCACTGACATCACATCTTCCATAGTGACCTCAAAGCCTCATTGTGGCATTAAAACCTCTTTGTGATGACACAGTCTTACAGTGACATCACAGCTTCACAGTGATATCACAGCCTCACAGTGGCATCACAGCCTCACCAGTGACACCACAGCCACACCTTTGACATTACCGTGGCCACTGACATTAGTCAGAACACTGACATCACTGCCACACCAGAGATAACAGAGCCTTCGACATCACAGTCTCACCAGTGTCACTGTCATGTAATAGGTTCGCCACTGACATAATAGAATCACCAGTGAAATCATAGACTCACAGTGACATCTTTCTCCCCAGTGACATCCCAGCCTTATTATGACATCACATCTTCACAAGTGATATCACAGCTCCATTGTGACATCACAGAAACAATTATATTGACTGAAGTATCCCAGACATAGAATATTAAGTGCCATATGTACTCCCTAATAGGTGGCTCCTAGTACCAAACCCAGCTAGAGACACTCAAGGATAAATCTATGTAATACCTAAAGGAATTGCAAGGATTATGAACAGGAGGGAAGAGAAAGGAGGGGCCCCATCAGAAACAAGGAAAGATCATGTTATAGCAGAGAAAATAGGCCACCATCAAGAACTGCAAGTAAGTAATGAGACATCTGGTTAAGTTCACATACTTTCCTTCCTGATCATTTGCAACTGATGGCATATGATCTCACCAGATGGGGAGGGCATATAGTCTGGCAGATAAAAAGTAACCATTATGCAAATGGGAGACTGACCCCCACACACCGTGGTCTCCTACTTTTTTCCATCTACCTTTGAATATACTCTTATAAGACTCTATTTTAACAACTTTTTATCTCTGGCCAGGTGGTTACATCCAATACCATTAGGAAGAAGTGAAGGACATTGGAGGAACAGCATAACTGAAAAAAAAAACCAAATCATAATTCAGAACATCAGAGACTCTATATCAACCACCTGGAGCCAGGCCAGCCTAATCTCTCCCCATCCTGAAACTCAGGGGAATTTGTGGAAGAGGGGAGCGGTAAGACTATAAGAGCACAAGGATGGGGAGCAGTAATGATATGCAAGATACTCCACACAAGTTAGTTCCAAAGCAATCATAATAGGACTTTGTATGACTTTGCAATGACCAACACATTACTGACTCCTCAAAGTCTAGCTTGGACTAAAGGCACTAGGATCCTTAGAAGCTAGGGATTAACAGCCACAATAGTATTCCTATACTTATGGAGAACACAAGAAAGAGTTCTAGGATATGCCACTGAGTCATTAAACCTCATCAGAGAGGAGGACCCAGAGGGAAGTTTGACATACACATTAAAGGATTTTCCAGGGATGGAGGGAGGAGGCACTGGGAGATAGGGAGGGGGGAAGGAAGAAAAAAAGGGGGAGAAAGAAATAGGGACTTGAGAGAGGAGTGGAGAGAGGGAGGGGAAACGATGTACTTATTAAGTTTGTATGAGTGGAAATAAATTAATTAATTAATTAATTAAAAAACAAGTGATATCACAGCCCCATTGTGATATCACAGCTTCATGGTGACATCATAGACACACTGTGACATTACAGCCTCATAACTGGTGACATCACAGACTCATTGTGACATCAACCTTATTACTAACATCACAGCAGCACTGTGCCATGAAAACCTCTACAGTCACATCACATCAGATCTTCATTTTGACATTATTGCTAC
This sequence comes from Typhlomys cinereus, assembly GCA_023101885.1. Classification (NCBI taxonomy): domain Eukaryota; kingdom Metazoa; phylum Chordata; class Mammalia; order Rodentia; family Platacanthomyidae; genus Typhlomys; species Typhlomys cinereus. Next base: position 266,085 of record JALPQD010000397.1, read on the forward strand.
ACTGTGTCCTAACAGCCTCACTGTGACATTACAGCCTACAGTGACATCCCAGCCTCACTCATGTATCACAAACTTACTGTGACATTTTTCTTGCCACTGATGTAATAGCCTCAGGGTGACAGAACATACACAACTCTGACATAGCCTCAATGTGACATCACAGCCTCAGTGTGACATCACAGCATCACCACTGACATCATTGCCTCACTGTGACATCTAGACTTGATGCTGACATCACAGTCTCATTGTGACTTCACAGTCTCCACCATGACATCACCAAATTCTTCTGACATCACAGGCTCATGGTGACACCATAGCCATCCAGTGACCATCAAAACCTCATGGTGGCATCACAGTCTCACTACTGATATGCCAGTCTCACTGTGACATCCTACCCTCATCACTCACTTCACCCTCATTTTTTATTTCTTCTACTCATACAATGTTGATAAGTACCTTTTCCCTTCCTCCCTCCATCCCTCCCTGGAATTCCTTGCTCCCTTCACCCTTTTACCCTTCCTTTCCCCCATCACTTTCTTACAGTGCCTCCCTCCCCCTGTTCTTGGAGTATCCTTTAGTGTGCATGTCAAACTTCCCTCTGGGTCCTCCTCTCTGATGAGTTGTAAGAACTAAGTCGCATTGCCTAGAGCCTTTTTGTGTTCCCCTTTAGTATAGAAACACTATTGTGGCTGTTAATCCCTTGCCTCTAAAGATCACAGTGCCTGTGATACATGCTAGACTTTGAGGAGTCAGTAATGTGTTGGTCATTGCACAGGTCATGCAAAGTCCTATTATGATTGCTTTGGATCTAACCTGTGTGGAGTATCTTACATTTTGTTGCTCCTCCCCATCTTTAGACTCTTACAATCTTACCACCCCCTCTTCTGCAAATTTCCCCTGAACTTTAGGATGGGGAGAGATTAGGCTGACCTGGTTCCAGGTGGTTGATGTATAATCTCTGTTGTTCTGAATTATGGTTTGTCGTTTTGTTTTTTTTTTTTCAATTTTGCTGCTCCTGCACCACCCTTAGCTCCATACTGATTGGTATTGTATGTCACCACCTGGCCACAGATAAAAGGCTGTTAAAATAGAGTCTCATTGTAAGAGTAGATTCAAAGTTAGATTGTATAAGAATAGGAGACTGCGGTGAGGTGGGTCAGTCTCCCATTTCTCTGCCAGACTGTATACCCTCCCTTTCTGGTGAGATCATACCCCATCAGTTGCAAGTGACCAGGAAGGAAAGTCTGTGAGCTTAACCAGATGTCTCATTACTTAGTTGCTGTCCATGATGGTAGTCTATTTTTTCTGCTGTATCATAATCCCCTCTCTTCTTGTAGCTGGAGGACACCTCTTTCCCTTCACTTCCTGTTTATAATCTTTGCAATTACTGTATTACAGAGATTTTTTTTTGAGTTTCTCTCTAAGAGGGTTTGGTACTAGGATACACCTATTAGGGGAGTACATATGGCTCTTAATTTCAGTGGACAGGCTGTGCTATATCAGAAGTGAGGCTGATGTCGTGATGAGGGTGTGAAATCTCATTGAGTCTATGGTTTTAGAAGTGAGCCTGTGATGTCATAGTGAGGCTATGATGAAACACTGAGTTTATAACATCAGAGTCGATACTGTGATGTTACACTTTGGAAATGATTTCAGAGGTAAGCCTGTGATGACATAGTGATGTTGTCATGTAACAGTGAGGCTATAAACTCAGAGGTGAGACTGTGATGTCACAGTAAAACTGTGTTGTCACCAGTGATGCCGTGATATCACAGTAAGGCTGTGATGTCAGTGGAGCAAGACAATGACATCACAGTGCAGATGTGATTTCAGTGGTTAAGCTGTGATATCAGAATGAGGCTGATGTGAATGAAGAAGGTAGGCTGTCATAGTGAGGCTGGCATGTCACTATTGAAGCTGTGATGCTGCCATGATGCTATGATGTCACCATGTGCCTTTGGTGTCATCGTGAGCATGTGATGTCACAGGGTTTTGGTGATATCACGGTGGAAGCCGTGAATTCACAGTGAAACTGTATTGTCTGTGGCAAGGCTGATGTCACAGTAAGGTTATGATTTCAGTGGTGATGCTGTGATGTCATATTGAGGGTGTGAAGTCACAGTGAGGCTATGTCAGTGGCAGGCTGATGTCAGAGTGAGTTTGTGATGTTAGTTAGGTGGTGAGGGAACAGTGTGGCTCTGATGTCATAGTGAGGCTCTGAGGATACAAGGATGTTGTGATGTCACTGGAGAGTTTTAGATGGACCAGTAAGGCTGTGATGTCAGTGATAAGATTGATACCATACAGATAAAAAGTAACCATTTTGCAAATGGGTGATTGACCCCTCCCTCACTGAGATTTCCTAATTTTATTACATCTACCCTTGAATGTGTTCTTATAAGAAGACTCCAGTTTTACAGCTTTTTGTCTCTGGCCAGGGGGTGACACACAGTGCCCATCAGGATGGAGTGAAGGAGCAGCAAAACTGCAAAAGAAAATCAACAAACCACAATCCAGAACTTCAGAGACTCTATATCAACCACCTAGAATTAGGCCAAACTAATCTCTCCCCATGCTGAAGCTCAGGGACATTTTCAGAAGAGGGGGCAGTAAGAGTGTAAGAGCAAAAGGATGGGAGGAGCAATGATTTGCAAGATATTCCACACAGATTAGGGCCAAAGCAATCATAATTGGACCTTGCATGCCCTGCGCAATGTCCAACATGCTATTGACCTCACAAAGTCTAGCATCTGCTAAAGGCACCAAGATCCTTGGAGGCAAGGGATTGGCAGCCACAGCAGTGTTCCTATGCTTAAGGAGAACACGGGAAAAGGTTCAGGGAAATGCCACTGGGTCCTTGTATGTCATCCAATCACGTGAGAGAGATTCTTCACATGCAGCCCAAAGATAAGTAAACCTCCTTTTTTTCACCTTACTGATCCTTTCTAGTATCAATTGCTGTTGGTCAACTTCTCCATACAGACACCCCAAAAACATATACAACTCCAGGGAGGACACCACTCACCCTCACATATCACTAGGATATGAAATGGCAAAAGTGCACTACCATACTAATATTCACTTCTTGTCTACTTAACCTGACTTAACTGATGTACTAACAGCCTAGTATCCTCATCTAGGAAATTACAATAACAATAGACAAACATACCAATCCAAGGTAAGCACTAGTAATAACTGGCAAGGGTAATAATACCCACTAAATCAGTTCAGTGAAAAACACACAGAAACTGAAAGGTCCTAAGAAACAAAACAACAATGTCCAAGTCAAAGTGCAGATCCATGAGAAACAAAACCCAAAAGACCAATCCCCACAGAAAGAATTAACCCCATAATGATGGATTCCGACAAGAACAAATTCACAGAAAATAGCCAAGAAAGCCAGACTCAACACAATGACTTTCAGAGAATGATAATTACCATGATTCATACTATGAAAGAGGAAATCCGAGAAGAATTAAACAACTGAATCAACCACTTTGAACAGGAACACAACAGGCACTTGGAGGAGTTCAGAAAAACAGTTCAAGAAACAAAAATAGGCATAGAGCAGTTAAAACAGTCTCAGGCAGAGTTTAAAATTGAACTAAAAGACAAGTTATCTTCAACCCAAAACTCAACAGAGTCTTATCAGCAGAACAAATGAAGCAGAAAACACAATTTCAGATCTTGAAGACAAAGTGGGAGAATAAACCAGCTCAATGGATGAGATTGTTAAAGCCAAAAAGATACTTGAGAGGAACATTCAAGAGATATGGAACACCCTGAAGAAGCCTAACATGTGCATTCATGGAATACCAGAACAAGAATGTCAAAATACCACACCTGAGGAAATATTTCAAATCATCATAAATGAAAACTTCCCACAACTAAAGAATGAAAAGCCCATCCAAAAACAAGAGGCATTTCGCACTCCAAAGAGATATGACCAAAATAGAAAATCGCCACGGCAAATAATACTCAAAATACTCCACATTCAAGACAAAGAAAAGGTGCTGAGAGCTTCAAGAGAAAAAGAGCAAGTCACTTTTAAAGGTAAACTTATTAGAATAACAAATGACTACTCACTGGAAACAGTAAAAGCAAGAAGAGCTTAGAGAGATGTACTTCAAGTATTAAATGAGCAAAAATGCCAACCTAGACTGATATACCCGGCAAAACTATCTGTCATGATTGAGGGAGAAAGAAAAGTTTTCCAGCACAAAGACAACTTGAAGGGATACATGTCTACCAAACCAGGCCTCGAAAAAATGCTAGAAATGACACTCAAGCTTGAAGAAAAGAACAAGTGTATCCAGGAGGATGGAAGGAAAGTATAAAACCACCAAAACATAAATATCAAACAATATACTTACAAAATCCACTAAGCATAAAACATGTCCAGAATTAAAAATAATTTCTCCATTATAACATTAAATGTCAATGGTATTAATTCACTGATTAAGAGACACAGATTACAAACTTGCATTAAAAACCACAATCCACTGCCTTTAGGAAACTCATCTCACCACAAAAGATAGGCACATTCTAAAAATGAAAGTCTAGTCCAAAATCTTGCAAGCTAATGGAACCAGGAAACAGGCAAGGGTAGCAATTATGCTTTCTGACAAAGTGGACTTCAAACCAAAGAAAATCATAAGAGACACAGATGGATACTACATTTTAGTCACAGATACAATTCACCAGGAAGACTTCACAATACTGAACATATATGCACCCAATACGGGCCCCTCCACATTCATTAAGAAAACCTTCCAGCGTCTAAAGCAAGAAATCAACCCCCAAACGATAACTCTTGGGGAGTTATCTTCAACACCGCTCTCTCAACATGGGATAGATCAACAGGTCAAAAGCTTAACAGAGATACTTTGGAACTTAATCAAACCATTAAAGAAATGGATCTTACAGATCTCTATCGAACTTTTCATCCACGAACCAAAGAATATACATTTTTCTCAGCAGCACATGGAACGTTCTCCAAAATAGATCACATATTGGGCCACAAAATGAATCTACACATATACAGAAAAGTTGAAATTCTAACCTGTGCCCTATCAGACCACCACAGCCTAAAGCTGGACATCCAAAACACAACAAACAACAGAACATACACTAACTACTGGAAACTTAAAAATATGATGTTGAATGAGAACTGGATTCAGGAAGAAATTAAAAAAGAAATTCAAGATTTCCTGAAAGCAAACGGTAATGAAAATACAACTTACCAAACCTCTGGGACACAATGAAAGCTGTCATAAGAAGTAAATTCATAGCTCTTAGTGCCTACATCAAAAAAATGGAAACATCAGAAATAAATAGCAATACAGCTTAAAGCTTTAGAGAAACTAGAGCAATCTCATCCTAAAAGTAGTAGAAGAGAGGAGATTAGCAAAATAAGGGGAGAAATATCTGAAATAGAGATTAGGAAAACGATAGAGAAAATCAACCAGTCAAAAAGCTGGTTCTTTAAAAAATCAACAAGATTGATACACCCCTAGCTAAATTAACCAAAAGCAAGAGAGAGAAAACCCAAATTAACAAAATTAGAAATGAAAATGGAGTTATCACTACTGATACCCAAGAAATCCAGAGAATTATAATATCATATTTCAAAAACTTATATTCTGTGAAGTTTGACAACACAAAAGAGATGGATGAATTTCTAAGTAAATACAACTTACCTAAATTGAATCAGGAAGTTGTGAATTACTACTCCTATAACATATGAGGAAATTGAAGAAGTAATCTCGAATCTTCCCACCAAAAAATATCCTGAACAAGCTGGATTCACAACAGAGTTCTACCAGACACCAATACTCCTTAAATTGTTCCATCAAATAGCAAAGGAAGGAACACTACCAAATTCCTTCTATGAAGCTTATATTGTTTTAATCCCAAAACCTAATAAAGACTCACTTAGAAAAGAAAACTATCTCTGATGAACACAGATGCAAAGATTCTCAACAAAGTCTTAGCAAATTGGATTCAAAAATATATCAAAAAGATTATACAAATAACAACAAATGCTGGAGAGGATGTGGAGAGAAGGGAACTCTCCTACATTGCTGGTGTGAATGCAGGCTCATACAGCCACTCTGGCGAGCCGTCTGGAGATTCTTAAAGAAATTAAAGATTGAAATGCCATATGACTGTGCTATTCCACTTTTGGGAATAACCCCCAATAGCCCCCCTACAGCAGAGGTTCACCTCAATAGCACAAGCACGACCATGTTCATAGCAGCACTGTTTACAATAGCAAAGTCATGGAATCAACCCAAATGTCCAACAGTTGATGAGTGGATAAGGAAACTGTGGTACATCTATACAATGGAGTACTACTCAGCCATCAAAAATGATGAATTACTGGAATTTGCCGGGAAATGGATGTCATTAGAAACAATTATATTAAGTAAAGTATCCCAGACCCAGAAAATTAAGCGCCGTATGTACTCCCTAATAGGTGGCTCCTAGTACCAAACCCACCCAGCCAACTTAGAGACACTCATAGGTAAATCTATGTAATACCTACAGTAATTGCAAGGATTATGAACAGGAGGGATGGGGTTGGAGGGCCACACCAGAAACAAGGAGAAAGTGATCATGTTACAGTAGAGAAAATAGGCTTTCATCAAGGACTGCAAGTAAGTAATGTGACCCCTGGTTAAGTTCACAGACGTTTGTTCCTGATCATTTACAACTAAGGGGGTATGATCTCACCAGAAGGGGAGGGAATATAGTCTGGCAGATAAAAAGTAACCATTTTGCAAATGGGTGATTGACCCCTCCCTCACTGAGGTTTCCTACTTTTATTACATCTACCCTTGAATGTGCTCTTATAAGAAGACTCCAGTTTAACAGCTTTTTTCTCTAGCCAGGGGGTGACATACAGTGCCCATCGGGATGGAGTGAAGGGCATTGCAGGAGCAGCAAAACTGAAAAAGAAAATCAACAAACCACAATCCAAAACTTCAGAGACCCTATATCAACCACCTATATCTAGGCCAGACTAATATCTCCCCATCCTGAAGCTCAGGGACATTTGTGGAAGAGGGGGCGGTAAGATTGTAAGAGCAAAAGGATGGCAGGAGCAATGATTTGCAAGATACTCCACAAAAGTTATGGCCAAAGCAATCATAATTGGACTTTGCATGCCCTACGCTATGTCCAACATACTATTGATCTCACAAAGTCTAGCATCTGCTAAAGGCACCAAGGTCCTTGGAGGCAAGGGATTGGCAGTCACAGTAGTGTTCCTATGTTTAAGGGGAACATGGGAAAGGGTTCAGGGAAATGCCACTGGGTCCTTGTATGTCATCGGAGAGGTGGGCCCAGAGGAGAGTCAGGCATGCACAAGAAAGGACTCTCTGGGAATTGGGGCGGGAGACACTGGGGGATGAGGAGTGAGAGATGAGGGGAGGGGGAGCAGGGGGTTCGGGGGGAGGAGGAGGGATGGAGGGAACTGGTGTACCTATTAAGTTTGTATGAGCTAAAATAATAATAAAAAAGGTATAAAGAAAAGATCATCCATGGGGACCAAGTAAGCTTTATCCCAGGCACACAAGGTTGTTTCAACATACGCAAATCAATAAATGTAATTCATCATGTAAACCAGTCCAAAGTCCAAGACCACATGATACTCTCGATAGATGCAGAAAAAGTTTTTGACAAGATCCAACAGCTTTTTATGATCAAAATGCTAGAGACAGTAGAACTGGAAGGAAACTTTATCAATATAATAAAAGCTGTATACACCAAGCCCACAGCAAGGATTATGCTCAATGGGGAAAAAATGGAAGCATTCCCACTTTGATCAGGAACTAGAAAAGTTTGTCCACTCTCACCACTTCTATTCAATATTGTACTTGAAGTCTTAGCTTAAGCCATAAGACAAGAAAGGGACATAAGAGGGATTGAAATCGGCAAGGAAGAAGTCAAGCTATCCCTATTTGCAGATGACATGATCTTATACCTGAGTGATCCCAAAAACTCCACCAGGAAGCTTCTGGAACTAATTGAGAAGTTCAGCAGGGTGGCAGGTTACAAAATAAATGTTCAAAAATCAGTGGCCTTCCTATATGCCCAGAATGAAAGAAGTGAAAAAGCCCTGAGAGAAACCATCCCATTTACTATAGCCCCTAAAAAAATGAAGTACTTTGGTACAAACCTAACCAAAGAGGTAAAAGACCTTTACAATGAAAACTTTAAAACCCTAAAGAAAGAAATTGCAGAAGACACCAGAAGGTGGAAAGACCTCCTATGTTCCTGGATTGGCAGAATCAACATCATAAAAATGACCATCCTACCAAAGCCAATATACAAATTCAATGCTATACCAATCAAAATCCCAAAACAGTTCTTTAAAGAAGTTGAGCAAGCAATCTCAAAATTTATATGGAAGCACAAAAGACCCAGAACCACACCAATCCTTAGTCTATACTATAAATCCATAATTATAAAAACAGCCTGGTACTGGCTGCAAAATCTACACATAAATCAATGGATACGGGTTGAAGACCCAGATATAAGCCCACAAAATTAGAGCCATTTGGTCTTTTACAAAGGGGCCCAAAGAATCCAATGAAAAAAACAGTATCTTCAACAAATGGTGCTGGCAAAACTGGATCTCCACATGCAGAAGATTAAAACTGGACCTGTACTTGTCACCATGTACAAGACTTAATTCCAAATGGATCAAGGACCTTGATATAAGGCGAGAGACTATAAAAACCATAGTTGAAAGGATAGGGAACTCCCTCGAGCTGATTGGGCTAGGCCAACATTTCCTAAACAGACATCCAATGGCACAGTCACTGCTACCAACTCTCAACTGTTGGGATCTTGTGAAACTAAAGAGCTTCTGTTCAGATAAAGAGATTGTCACACGAGCTCAAAGGCAACCCACAGAATGGGAGCAAATCTTCACTAACCACATATCTGATAGAACTCTGCTGTCCAGAGTGCACAAAGAACTTAGAAAACTAAACACCAAGGAAACTAATGGCCCAATTAAAAAATGGGCCCTGGAACTTAAAAGAAACTTCACCAGGGATGAAATTAAAATGTCTAACAAATATCTTCAAAAATGCTCCACTTCTTTAGCCATCAGGAAAATGCAAATCAAACCTTCCCTGAGATATCATCTCACCTTGGTCAGGATGGCAAAAATCCACAATACAAACAACAACAAATGCTGGAGAGGATGTGGAGAGAGGGGAACTCTCCTACATTATTGGTGGGAATGCAGGCTCATACAGCCACTCTGGCGAGCCATCTGGTGATTCTTAAAGAAATTAAAGATTGAAATGCCATATGACCCTGCTATTCCACTTTTGCAATAATCCCCCATGCAGCAGAGGTTCACCTCAATAGCACAAGCATGATCATGTTCATAGCAGCATTGTTTACAATAGCAAAGTCATGGAATCAACCCAAATGTCCAACAGTTGATGAGTGGATAAGGAAACCGTGGTACATCTATACAATGGAGTACTACTCAGCCATCAAAAATGATGAATTACTGGAATTTGCTGGGAAATGGATGTTATTAGAAACAATTATATTAAGTGAAGTATCTCAAACTCAGAAATTTAAGTGTCATATGTACTGCCTAATAGGTGGCCCTTAGTACCAAACCCACCGGGCCACCTTGAGACACTCAAAGATAAATCTATGTAATACATACAGTAATTGCAAGGATTATGAACATGAGGGACGGGGTTGGAGGGCCACACCAGAAACAAGGAGAGAGGGGACCATGTTACAGCAGAGGTAATAGACCTCCATCAAGAACTTCAAGTAAGTAATGAGACACCTGGTTAAGTTTACAGACGTTTGTTCCTGATCATTTACAACTAAGGGGGTATGATCTCACCAGAAGGGGAGGGAATATAGTCTGGCAGATAAAAAGTAACCATTTTGCAAATGGGTGATTGACCCCTCCCTCACTGAGGTTTCCTACTTTTATTACATCTACCCTTGAATGTGCTCTTATAAGAAGACTCCAATTTAACAGCTTTTTGTCTCTGGCCAGGGGGTGACATTCAATGCCCATGAAGATGGAGTGAAGGGCATTGCAGGAGCAGCAAAACTCCAAAAGAAAATCAATAAACCACAATCCAGAACTTCAGAGACCCTATATCAACCACCTAGATCTAGGCCAGACTAATCTCTCCCGATCCTGAAGCTCAGGGAAATTTGTGGAAGAGGGGGCGGTAAGATTGTAAGAGCAAAAGGATGTCAGGAGCAATGATTTGCAAGATACTCCACACAAGTTAGGGCTGAAGCAATCATAATTGGAGTTTGCATGACCTACACAATGTTGAACACACTATTGACCTTACAAAGTCTAGCATCTGCTAAAGGCACGAAGATCCTTGGAGATAAGGGATTGGCAGCCACAGTAGTGTTCCTATGCTTAAGGGGAACACAGGAAAGGGTTCAGGAAATGCCACTGGGTCCTTGTACGTCATCAGAGAGGAGGGCCCAGAGGAGAGTCTTGCATGCACATTAATGGACTCTCTGGGGATTGGGGGAGGGAGGCACTGGGGATAGGGAGGGAGAGGTGAGGGGAGGGGGAGTGGGAGGTTCGGGGGGAAGAGAAGGGAGGGAGGGAACTGGTGTACCGATTAAGTTTGTATGAGCGGAAATAATAATAAAAAAGGTTAAAAAAAGAAAAAACAAAAAATTAATATGAAAAACTAATATCCTAAAATTAATTCAAATGTTTTTGAGATCCATAAAAAAAGAATTTTCAAAACTGGTGCTTTTACAGGCTGTGGCAAGACGATCTCAGCTTGGGAAACAATAATATAAATATTTGGCCTTTAAAGATGCAAATGATACTTTGGGAGATTCTAACAAATATTCAGAAAAAGAAAATATTAAACAAATATATTCATCTATTAAATATAAAGTTTCTTAAATAATACTTTGTTTTTGGTACTAAATTTTAAAGTATAATCTGCTTTTAATGTTTTTCATAATTAAACTAAACTGCTGGACTTAACTAATATGAGATTTTGTTTTCAATTGTAAGACTTTCATAAATGTTGAGCTGCTTTTGATGATGTTCTCAAAGGTAATTTTAGGGCTGCTGTCAGTGAATTGTATGTTATTAATGTGTTTGTATATATGTATTCTGTGTTTACATGTTGTGTCTTGTGTGTGGCCTATCTGTAGCCACTTCAATCTTTTTTATTCATATTGCATGCTAATATTTAAATTTTGGCATGGCATTTTTAAATATGTGTAAGCATACTTAAAAAATGAGAACAAATATTTTTAATAATATCTAAGGCCTTAACTACATACATTTTAAATCAATCACAACTCTTTTCTGATAGATTGTAAGTTTTCTCTCATAAAAAATTATCTTGTTTCATTTTGATCTTTAATTGGACTACAAAATGAAAATGTCATTGTGTTCTTAAAACTTTTTCCATGTGTTTCCAAAAATAACAAAGCCACTATGATTTTGCTTGATTAAACTTCCTCATTTCTCTGATTTCTTTTATAAAATTTTGTCCCATCAAATCTAGCAACCAGAAAAGTATAATTGTCTTCTAAAAATTTCATTTGGATTTTTTTTCATTCTCCTTGTGGTAAGATATAAGATGTAATAATATCTAATATCTAATTGCCAGAAAATGTTTCTTATATAAAAGACATACAGGTATTCTCCTGTGACCACATGCTGCTTGTTTATTCCATAAATGATAATGTCCTGATCTCTACAAAATTTCAAGACCTTTTAATAATTTGTGTTATAGCTGTATATTTGGCTCTAAAAAATATTAAAGTACTATAATTAACTGAAAATTTAATAAATTATTTAACATTTTCATTTCAAAATGAGATTTAAGGTTGTTTATCTTTGATTTAAAGTTTTTGTTTTATATTATAAGGTTCATATATTGTAAAGATATAAATTTTATGGTTACTTAATGCTAAAGTAAGTAAGTAAATTGAGAACTACAATATCTTAAATTTCAGGGTATACTTTTAAGGATAACTATATATAAATGTATATTGTCTACACAATTGCCAAATCAGACTCAACTCTTAATTTCTTTTAAAGATGAGTTGTGTTATCTGTTATCACCTCCTTTAAAAGACATTTCTTAAAGGACATTTAATGTGAAAAGAGCAGTAAACCATCAAGTAAGAAAAAAAATGTGAAGAAAATATGTATGGTATTTAGATGTACAATAGGTTTAAAAAAAGTTTATGGGATGGGATATCTTTCTTAGAAAGTTAAAGTGTGTACAGAAGATTTATAAGTTGGTTACTTAAAAGAATGTTAAAATGTTATAAAGGTTTGTGGGATGTTAGGTTTAGAAAAAGGTTAAAAATTAGAGCTGATAGTTAATGGAAATACTATGCATTATGCATCAGTCCTAAAAAATGAGAGAGAGATTGAGCCTCAAAAATTAGAAATTAACCCACCATCCAGCCGGAGCCGCATGCACAGGGACTGGGAGGAGTAGAGGGCACCCCCTCTGCGCCTGGCCCCGCCCTCGGGTGGCCCGGGTTTAAATAGCACCCCCCTTCCCCTCCACTCCTCCGCCCCGGAAGCCCATGCGGTCCAGCCAGGCCTCACCGCGCCTAGACCCAGGTAAGCTCGGTGCCCACCCACCTCTAAAGTCCCAGACCAAATAATTCAGTTTAGTGAAAAACGCACAGAAATTAAAAGATCTTAAGAGTTAAAAACGACAATGCCAAAGTCTAAGTGCTAATCCATGAAAAACAACACTCAAGTAAACAAATCTCCCACTGAAGGACTTAATCCCATAATGTTAGACTCCAACCAGAACAAACCCATGGAAAATGGCCAAGAAAGCCGAATCCAGGATAACGACTTTCAAAATATGATCATTACCATGTTCAATACTATGAAAGAGGAAATCAGGGAGGAATTAAATAATCGAATCAATCGCTTTGAGGAGGAACACAACAGACACATAGAGGAGTTGAGAAAAACAGTGCAAGAATCAAAAACTGGCATAGAGCAGTTAAAGCAGACTCAAGCAGAGTTTAAAACTGAGCTAAAAGACAAGTTATCTTCAACCCAGAACTCCACAGAGAGTCTTATCAACAGAACTAACGAAGCAGAAAACAGAATTTCAGATCTTGAAGATAAAGTGGGAGTACTAACCAGCTCAATGGAAGAGATTGTTAAAGCCAAAAAGATACTTGAGAGAAATATCCAGGAGATATGGGACACCCTGAAGAAGCCCAACATGCGTATTCATGGAATACCAGAGCAAGAATCTCAAAATACCACCCCTGAGGAAATTCTTCAAACAATCATCAAGGAAAACTTTCCTCATCTATAAAAAGAGAGGCCCATCCATATACAAGAGGCATTCCGCACCCCAAGCAGATATGACCAAAACAGAAGCTCACCACGGCAAACAATAGTCAAAACACTCCACATTCAAGATAAAGAACTGGTGCTGAGAGCCTCAAGGGAGAAAAAAAGGTCACTTTTAAAGGTAAACCTATTAAAATAACAAATGACTTCTCAATGGAAACAGTAAAAGCAAGAAGAGCTTGGAGAGACATACTTCAAGTATTGAATGAGCAAAAATGTCAACGTAGGCTGATTTACCCTCCAAAACTATCAGTCATGATCGAGGGAGAAAGAAAAATCTTCCAGTACAAAGACAACTTGAAGGGATACATGTCCACAAAACCAGGCTTTCAAAAAATGCTAGAAATGATACTCAAGCATGAAGAAAAAAACAGGCCTATCCAGGAGAGCAGAAGGCAAGTATAACACCATTAAAAGCGAAGCAATATACTATTAAACACTACTAAACATAATAAATGTCTGAATTAAAATAGTTTCACCATTATAACATTAAATGTTAGTGGAATTAACTCACCAATCAAGAGAGACAGATTACAAACTTGGATTAAAAATCACAATCCATCAATCTGCTGCCTGCAGGAAACCCATCTCACCACAAAAGATAGGCACGCTCTAAAAATAAAAGGCTGGTCTACAATTCTACAAGCTAATGGAAGCAGAAAACAGGTAGGGGTAGCCATTATGATATCAGACAATGTGGACTTCGAACCAAAGAAAATTATAAGAGACACGGATGGATACTACATTTTAGTCACAGGTACAATTCACCAGGAAGACTTCACAATGCTGAACATATATGCACCCAATACGGGCCCCTCCACATTCATTAAGAAAACCCTACAGCGTCTAAAGCAAGAAATCAACCACCAAATGATAATTCTTGGGAACTTCAACACCGCCCTCTCAACATGGGATAGATCAACAGGTCAAAAGCTTAATACAGACACTTTGGACCTTAATCAAACCCTTAAAGAAATGGACCTTACAGATCTCTATCGAACTTTTCACCCACACACCAAAGAATACACATTTTTCTCAGCAGCACACGGAACTTTCTCCAAAATAGATCACATACTGGACCACAAAACAAATCTACACATGTACAAAAAAGTTGAAATTCTAACCTATGCCCTGTCAGACCACCACGGCCTAAAGCTGGACATCCACAAAACAAAAAACAAGAGAAAATATACTAACTCCTGGAAACTTAACAATATGATGCTGAATGAGATCTGGATTCAGGAAGAAATTAAAAAGGAAATTCAAGATTTCCTGAAAGTGAATGATAACGAAAATACAACCTACCAAAATCTCTGGGACACAATGAAAGCTGTTCTAAGAGATAAGTTCATAGCTCTTAATGCCTACATCAAAAAAATGGACACATCACAAATAAATAACTTAACAATGCAGCTTAAAGCTTTATAGAAACTAGAGCAATCTGATCCCAAAAGTAGTAGAAGAGAGGAGATTAGCAAACTACGGGGAGAAATATCTGAAATTGAGATTAAGAAAACGATAGAAAAAATCAACCAGTCAAAAAGCTGGTTCTTTGAAAAAATCAATCAGAATGATACACCCCTAGATAAATTAACCAAAAGCAGGAGAGAGAAAACCCAAATTAACAAAATCAGAAATGAACATGGAGTTATCACTACTGATACGCAAGAAATTCAGAGAATTATAACATCATATTTCAAAAACTTATATTCTGTGAAGTGTGACAACACAAAAGAAATGGATGAATTTCTAAGTAAACACAACTTACCTAAATTGAATCAAGAAGTTGTGAATTATTTAAATAGTCCTATAACATATAAGGAAATTGAAGAAGTAATCTCGAATCTTCCCACCAAAAAATGTCCTGGACCAGATGGATTCAGCACAGAGTTCTACCAGACATCTAAGGAGTTAATAACACCAATACTCCTTAAACTGTTCCATCAAATAGCAAAGGAAGGAACACTACCAAATTCCTTCTATGAAGCTAATATCGTTTTAATTCCAAACCTAATAAAGATTCACTTAAAAAAGAAAACTATAAGCCGATCTCTCTGATGAACACAGACACAAAGATTCTCAACAAAGTCTAAGCCAATGGGATTCAAAAACATATTAAAAAGATCATTCATGGGGACCAAGTAGGCTTCATCCTCTGCACACAAGGTTGATTCAACATACGCAAATCAATAAATGTAATTCATCATGTAAACCAGTCCAAAGTCCAAGACCACATGATACTCTCGATAGATGCAGAAAAAGCTTTTGACAAGATCCAACAGCTTTTTATGATCAAAATGCTAGAGACAGTAGGAATGGAAGGAACCTTTATCAATATAATAAAAGCTGTATACAACAAGCCCACAGCAAGGATTATGCTCAATGGGGAACAATTGGAAGCATTCCCACTTTTATCAGGAACTAGACAAGGCTGTCCACTCTCACCACTTCTATTCAATATTGTACTTGAAGTCTTAGCTTAAGCCATAAGACAAGAAAGGGACATAAGAGGGATTCAAATTGGCAAGGAAGAAGTCAAGCTATCCCTATTTGCAGATGACATGATCTTATGCTTGAGTGATCCCAAAAACTCCACCAGGAAGCTTCTGGAACTAATTGAGAAGTTCAGCAGAGTGGCAAGATACAAAATAAATGTGACAAAATCAGAGGCCTTCCTATATGCCCAGAATGAAAGAAGTGAAAAAGCCTTGAGAGAAACCATCCCATTTACTATAGCCCCTACAAAAATGAAATACCTTGTTATAAACCTAATCAAGGAGGTAAAAGACCTTTACAATGAAAACTTTAAAACCCTAAAGAAAGAAATTGCAGAAGACACCAGAAGGTGGAAAGACCTCCCATGTTCCTAGATTGGCAGAATCAACATTGTAAAAATGACCATCTTACCAAAGGTAATATACAAATTCAATGCTATACCAATTAAAATCCCAAAGCAATTCTTTAAAGAAATTGACCAAACAATCTCAAAATTCATATGGAGGCACAAAAGACCCAGGATAGCAAAGACAATCCTGAGTAACAAAAACACTGCTGGAGGTATTACCATACCCAACCTTAGTCTATATTACAAATCCATAGTTATAAAAACAGCCTGGAACTGGCTCCAAAATAGACACACAGATCAATGGATAAGGATTGAAGACCCAGATATAAGCCCACAAAATTACAGCCATTTGGTCTTTGACAAAGGGGCCCAAAGAATCCAATGGAAAAAGAACTGCATCTTCAACAAATGGTGCTGGCAAAACTGGATGTCCACATGCAGAAGATTAAAGCTGGACCTGTACTTGTCATCATGTACAAGACTTAATTCCAAATGGATCAAGGACCTTGATATAAGGCGAGAGACTATAAAAACCATAGTTGAAAGGATAGGGAACTCCCTCGAGCTGATTGGGCTAGGCCAACATTTCCTAAACAGACATCCAATGGCACAGTCACTGCTACCAACTCTCAACTGTTGGGATCTTGTGAAACTAAAGAGCTTCTGTTCAGATAAAGAGATTGTCACACGAGCTCAAAGGCAACCCACAGAATGGGAGAAAATCTTCACTAACCACATATCTTATAGAGCTCTGCTGTCCAGAGTGCACAAAGAACTTAGAAAACTAAACACCAAGTAAACCAATGGCCCAATTAAAAAATGGGCCCTGGAACTTAAAAGAAACTTCACCAGGGATGAAATTAAAATGTCTAACAAATATCTTCAAAAATGCTCCACTTCTTTAGCCATCAGGGAAATGCAAATCAAACCTTCCCTGAGATATCATCTCACCTTGGTAAGGATGGCAAAAATCCACAATACAAACAACAACAAATGCTGGAGAGGATGTGGAGAGAGGGGAACTGTCCTACATTGCTGGTGGGAATGCAGGCTCATACAGCCACTCTGGCGAGCCGTCTGGAGATTCTTAAAGAAATTAAAGATTGACCATATTCATAGCAGCATTGTTTACAATAGCAAAGTCATGGAATCAACCCAAATGCCCAACAGTTGACGAGTGGATAAGGAAACTGTGGTACATCTATACAATGGAGTACTACTCAGCCATTAAAAATAATGAATTATCGGAATTTGCCGGGAAATGGATGTCATTAGAAACAATTATATTAAGTGAAGTATCCCAGACCCAGAAAATTAAGCGCCGTATGTACTCCCTAATAGGTGGCTCCTAGTACCAAACCCACCCAGCCCACCTAGAGACAGTAATTGCAAGGATTATGAACATGAGGGATGGGGTAGGAGGGCCACACCAGAAACAAGGAGAGAAGGGACTATGTTACAGCAAAGAAAATAGGCCTCCATTAAGGACTCAAATAAGTCCTGAGACATCTGATTAAGTTCACAGACTTTTGTTCCTGATCATTTACTACTGAGGGGGTATGATCTCACGAGAAGAGGAGGGCATATAGTCTGGCAGATAAAAAGTAACCATTGTACAAATTGGTGATAGACCCTCCCTCACTGTGGTTTCCCACTTTTATTACATCTACCTTTGAATGTGCTTTTATCACAAGACTCTATGTTAACAGCTTTTTGTCTGTGGCCAGGGGGTAACATACAATGCCTGCCAGGATGGAGTGAAGGGCATTGCAGGAGCAGCAAAACTGCAAAGGAAAACCAACAAACCACAATCCAGAACTTCAGAGACCCTATATCAACCACCTAGAACTAGGCCAGCTTAATATCTCCCCATCCTGAAGCTCAGGGAAATTTGCGGATGAGGGGGCGGTTAGAGTGTAAGAGCAAAAGGATGGGAGGAGCAATGATATGTAAGATACTCCATAGTAGTTAGGGCTGAAGCAATCATAATTGGACTTTACATGCCCTGCGCATTGACCCCACAAAGTCTAGCATTTGCTAAAG
The DNA here is from genome assembly GCA_023101885.1 of Typhlomys cinereus. NCBI lineage: Eukaryota > Metazoa > Chordata > Mammalia > Rodentia > Platacanthomyidae > Typhlomys > Typhlomys cinereus. Next base: position 284,363 of record JALPQD010000397.1, read on the forward strand.
GCACCAAAATTTTTGGAGGCAAGGGATTGGCAGACACAGCAGTGTTCCTACACCTAAGGGGAACATGGGAAAGGGTTTAGGGAAAGGCCACTGGGTCCTTGTACGTCATCAGAGAGGAGGGCCCAGAGGAAAATCAGGCATGCACAAGAAAGGACTCTCTGGGAATTGGGGCGTGAGGCACTGGGGGATGGGAAGGGAGGAGGGTGGAGAGGACGAGTAAGGGGTACGGGGGGAGCAGGAGGGAGGGAGGGATCTGGTGTATCTATTAAGTTTGTATGAGCTGAAATAATAATAAAAATGTATTAATAAAAAATTAGAAATTAAGAATAAAGCTTCATGTATTCAAGTGTTTTTCAATAGTCTCTGTCTTAATTAAACAGAGATTTGTTTACTCATAAATCCTAATTCCTAAACGACTTAACTACTTAAGATCTTGTAGAGTTAACTATTTTATAAGGGTTATATACTTTAAAGAGAATGATCTTGGTAATAGGCCTAGATAAGAACTACAGAATCTTAAATTTCAATATAAAAGAGTCAATTTACAGTATTTTGATATAGACTCTAGACATCTTAAATAAGAAATGGCCCTCCCAGGAGGACTTTAAAATTCCATCCTGCATCTAGATTTAAGAATTACTCAGATACACCTCATTTAATTCTTTCCTCCATTATATACACTTAATTTTTTTAAAAAAAGAAATACAGTTAAAGATGGATTTATAGTGGCAGTACACCTTTGACATACACCTGTCCTAACCAGATGCAGGGCTCTACTGGAGTTGCAGATATCTTTGTGTTTCTCCATCAACAGGCTCACCACTGTGGATTCCCAAACGTTTATTCTGCCCAGTGGAAAATCATAGAAAATCTCCCTTCCAAGATGACAGCTCTCGGGGAAAAAAAGGAGTTGACATTGAAGCAAAACAACTCAAAGAGCCAGATTCTGACCTAAAGGAGCCAGAAATGTTTCCTTCTAGGATGGATTCCTGACCCCTTTTTAAACTGACTCTGAGACTTTCACAAACTGGACTTTAAAAGTTAACTGCTGCTCACCATATGCTAAAGGACTTTATTTTCAATTTAAAATTCACTATTGTGTACTCACCACATGTTTTACTTTTGGTTCCTAAAAATGTACAATTTTCTGTTGACTTTTGCTGACATTTATACCACCAATTGTATCTACTCTTTAATGGCTAATTATGTTTCTCTTACCTTAGACACAAAGATAAAATTTATGTTTGGAACAAAATTCAAACTCATTTAAATTCCAGAATAAATCTGGTTGTCTTGACACTTAGCACCTAGATAAGTTATTCCTACCTATCAAAACTAGTCTACTAGTCATATTAAGACTAAGTTTATACAAATTGCTGATAGTTATTACAATTGTACTCTTTAAGAGACATTCACAGCCATTTTACCAAATTTAGGCTCTGCCCACTTATGTAAATACTCCTCATATAAGTTTTATTATTTTCCTACATCCTGGTTCACCATGTCAATCCATATTGACATGACAATTCATATCATAATCATTGTAATTCTATTTCCAGTCATTTTCAAATTGACCTCACCATTGTTCAAACAGCTCGACATCAAATTTGAGAAGCTCAAATTAAAAAATAAAAAGGAGGGAAATGCTCTGTCCTTATCCAACCATCCTGGTGGACAAGGTCCCAGCAGGCATGATTTCAAGGAATCATTTTCTGGAAAAAGGACATGGCATTATTTGAAATAAATGAGGAAAATATGGGCATTGTCAGGCCTTAGTGTTACTGCCTTGATGTTACTGTCTGGTTCTGGCCTAAAGCCTGCTAGCTGGGGAGTGAAACACTAACATCTAAATGGGCCATTGCTAGGTACAAGGGGATCTTCCTATGTAAGTTAAGTTTTGCCTCTGGCAGGAAGATTCCTCCTTTCTACCTCCTGCATATTCATAGATCTTTTTGTTGCTGTTGTTGTTTTTCTCAGGTCTAGCTAGTTTACAGTCCCTCCCCCACACATTTGATATTTATACATAAACCAGAGAAAATCTGCTTTAAAACATTCATTGTCCCTTTGCGTTTAGCAACTAAGGTTATGCCTACTTTAACTCTACCTGGAGACATGTATGTTCCAACACAGAAAATATATGTCACCTCTTCTCTTCCTTTGTCACTGGGAATGAATATGTTTTACATTATCCTGAAAAGAATTTGGTCCTGGTTTTCTTTTATATTTTCCCTATGGGCATAGTGACATATCCCCTGGCCTTTACTCTGGATTTTTAAAGTATATAAGCATTGCTAAAATTTTCAATAAAGAGTTCAGATTCACTCAGCCCAGAGAGTTGTGTGTCTGTCTCCATTCACCAAGGTCTCATCCACCTTTTTGAGTGGAGCCCTGGATTTTTCAAAAAAGAGTTCAGATTCTCTCAGCCCAGATTGCTGTTTGTCTGTCTCCATTTACCAGATCCTTGCCCACCTTTTCCTGGATTCGAGGTGGCAGCCTGGACTGCAACAGTGATGTCACAGAGAGGATGAGCTGGCAGAGTGTAGCTGTGATTTCACAGTGAGACTGTGTTGTCACAAGTGATGCAGTGATATCTCAGTGCTATGATGAGGCTCAGTGTGATTTCAGTGGAGTGACATTATGAGATCACAGTGAGCATGTGATTTCAGTGGTTACACTGTGATAGTAGAAAGAGGCTAAAGAGTGATGAGGGAATGATGTCACAGCGAGGCTGGCATGTTATTGGAGAGGCTGTGATGCCACCATGAGGCTTTGATGTCACTACATGGCTGTGGTGTCATCGTGAGCCCGTGATGTCACAGGGAGATGGTGATGTAACAGCAGAAACTGTGAGGTCACAGTGAGAATGTGATGTCAGTGGCAATGCTGTCCCAGTGAGGTTATAATGTCAGCGGTGATACTGTGAAGTCATATTGAGGCTGTTATGTCATAAAGAGTATATGTCAGGGGTGTGTATGTGATGTCATCATGAGGCTATTATGTCAGAGGCAAGGCTGCTGTCACTGTAAGGTTGTAAGGTCACAGTGAGGCTCTGAGGACACAGTGTGGCTATGAAGTCACAATGAGGATCTGATGACCCAGTGATGTTGTAATGTCACTGGAATGGTTTTGCTGGCACAGGGAGTCTGTGATGTTAGTGATGATGCTGATGTCACAGTGAGACTGTGATGTCACTGGTGAAGGTATGATGTTTCAATCAGGCAGGAATGTCAATAGTGGGAAAGATGTCATAGTAAGTCCATGATATCACTGGTGACACTGTGACTCTGTTGGTGAGCCTATTATGTAACAGTTACACTGGTGAGGATATGATGCCAAAGGCTGTGTTGTCACTGGTGTGAAAGTGATGTTAGTGTTCTGACTAATGTCAGTGGTGATGCTGATGTCACAGTGAGGCTGTTATGTCAGTCATATTACTGATGCCATAATGAGGCTATGATGTAACAGGTGAGCCTGTGGTGTCATTGGGAAGACTATGATGTCATTTTGAGGATGTGCTGCTACATGAGGCTTTGATGTCACCATTTGCTCTGATGTCACCGTGAGCCCGTAATGTCACAGTGAGTTGGAGATATCTCGATGGAGGCTGTGAGGTCACAGTGAGACTGTGATGTCAGTGGCAAGGCTGATGTCACTGTGTGGCTGTGATGTCACCGTGAGGATGTGATGTCACAGTGAGTCTGTAATGTTACAGTGAGGCTGTGATGTCACAGTGCAGCTGTGAAGTCAGTCTCAGAAGTGAGACTCATGTTAGAGATGAAGCAGTGATGTCACATTGATGATGTGATATAACTTGTGAAGCTGTGATGCCACAGTGAAGTTATCATATCACCATGAGGCTGCGGTGCCACTGGTGAGGCTGTGATATCATGATGAGCCTATTATATCAGTGGTGAGGCTGTGATGTCACAGTGAGGCTGTGATGTCAGTGGTGACTGTGTTTTCACATGGAGACTAGGTCATTTGTGAGGATGTATTGTCATTGATGAGGCTCGAAATTCACAGTGAGTTTATCGTGTCAAACTGAGGCTGAGATGTCACAGTGTGGAGAAATGGTAGGGGTGAAGCTTTGTGTCACAGTGATGCTTTGATGGCACAGTATGGCTACGATGTCACAATAAGGCTATCATGTCACATTGAGATTATGACAGGGACACTGTGATGTCACTGTAAGACTGTGATGTTTCAATGATACTGTGAGTCAGTGGTGAGGTTGTGTTGCCATAGTGAGGCTGGGTAGATTGTCAGTGATGATGGTGTGATGTTGCATTGAGGCTATGATTTCAGGGATGAGGCTGTGGCATCATAGTGAGGCTGTGATGAGACAAGGAGGCTGTAAAATCAGAGTTGATGCTGTGATGTCACATTTAGGCAATGATTTCAGAGGTGAGCCCATGATGTCTTAGTGAGGCTTTCATGTGACAGTGAGGCTGTAACCTCAGAAGTGAGGCTGTGATGTCATGTGATATCAGAATGAGGCTGATGTGAGTCATGAGGTTATGATGTCACAGTGAGACTGGCATGTCACTGGTGAGGCTGTGATGCCACCATGAAGCTTTGCTATCTCCATGTTGCTGTGGTATCACAATGAGCCTCTGATGTCACAGGGAGTCAGTGATGTCACAGTGGAGACTGGAGGTCATAGTGAAACTGTGATGTCAGTGGCAAGGCTGATGTCACAGTGAGGCTATGATGTCAGTGGTGATGCTGTGAAGTCACATTGAGGCTGTGATGTGACTGTGAAGGTTATATGTCACTGTGGGCTATCATGTCACTATGAGATGATATCACTCTGGAAGCTGAGGCTGTGATATGAGTGACAAGACTGATGACACAATGAGGCTATGATGTAACAGGTAAGCCTGTGCTGTTAGTGGGCAATCTGTGAGGTCACTGTGAGGCTGTTGTCACAGTGAGGCCCTGATGTCAGATCTGATTCTATGAGATATCAATGAGGCTATGATACCAGAGGTGATGCTTGGATTTCACAGTGAAGTTAGGATGTCATTGGTGAGGCTGTGCAGTCTCACTGAGGCTGTGATGTTAAAGGAGATTCTGTGATGTCACTGTGATGTGGTGATGTTAACACCATTAATGCTATTAATGATGATAAACTATGATATCACAGTTTGGCTGAGATTTCAGTGGTTTGTCTGTGATGTTAGAAGTGAGGCGGATAGCAGTGATGAGGCCGAAATGCCACATTGAAGCTGTGGTGTCTCTGTTGAAGCTGTTATATGACTGTGAACCTGAGATGTCAGTGATGAGGGTGTGGTATCATAGCGAGTCTAGGTAAGATGTCTGGGGTGTCACTAATGCTATGATATCAGAGGTGAGGCTGTGATAGCAAAGCGAGGCTATGATGTCAGTGTTGTTGTTGTGATGTCACAGTGAGGTTATGATGTCAGTGGCAAGACTGATGCCACAATGAGGTTATAATGTGACAGTTGAGTGATGTCCGAGGGGTAGCTGTGATGTCACTGTGAGGCTGTGATGTCACAGTAAAGCTGTGATATCTGTGGGAAGATTATTGTCACAATGAGGAAGTGATGTAAAATGTGAGGCTGTGGTGTCACTGTTTATGATATCAAAGGTTATGATGTTAATGATGAGGCTATCATGTCACTGTGATCCTATGCTATCTGATTTCAAGCTGAAGTGTCATAGCAAGGCTAGGTAGCATACCAGTGGTGATTCTGTGATGTCACGATATGGCTGTGATATCACAATGGGGCTGTGATGTCACTGTTGAGGATGTAGAATAATGGTGAGCCTGCCATATCAGTGGTGGGGCTGTAATGTCACAGTAATGCTGTGCTGGCACAGTGTGGATGTGATGTCACAGTGAGGTTGTGATGTCACAGTGAGGTTGTGATGTCAGTGGTGATAAACTAGAACATCACAGTTTGGATGAGATTTCAGTGGTTAGGCTATGATGTCAGGAGTGAGCCTGATATCAGTGATGAGACTGAGATTTCACAATGAAGCTGCAATGTTACTGGTGAGGTTTTGATTTCACAGTGAGGTTGTGATATCAGTGGCAAGACTGATGTCACCATGAGGCTATGATGTAACAGGTGAGCCTGTGATGACAGTGAGCAGGTTGTGAGGTCACTGTGAGGCTGTTGTGTCACAGTGAAGCCCTGATGTATGGTCTGATTCTATGAGATGTAAGTAAGGCTGTGACATCAGGGGTGATGCTTAGATTTCACAGTGAGGTTAGGATGTCATTGGTGAGGCTGTGCAGTCTCACTGAGGTTGTGGTGTTAGAGGAGTTACTGTGATGTCACTAAGAGGCAGTGATGTTTATGTGATTGTGATATCACAGTGAGGATGTGATTTCAGTGGTGATAGACTGATATCACAGTTTGGCTGAAATTTCATTGGTTCTTCTGTGATGTTAGAAGAGAGGCTGATGTCAGTGATGAGGCTAAGATGCCACATTGAGGCTGAGGTTTCACTGTTGAAGCTGTCATGTGACTGTGAGCCTGAGATGTCAGCGATGAGGCTGTGATGTCACAGTGAGACTATAATGTTGGTTGTGAGGCTGTGATGTCAGTGATAATGCTGATGCCACAATGAGGCTATGATGCAACAGTTGATTGATATCAGAGGTGAGGCCGTGATGTCACAGTGAGACCGTGATGTCACAGTGAGGCTGTGAAATCTGTGGGAAGATTATTGTCACAATGAGGAAGTGATGTAATATGTGAGGCTGTGGTGTCTCTGTCTAGATGTCAAAGGCTGAAAGGTCACTGTGAGACTGAGATGTTGCAGTGAGTCTCTGATGTCAGCACTGATTCTATGAGATGTCAGTGAGGCTGTGATGTCAGGGATGATGCTTCGATTTCACAGTGACTTTAGGTTGTCACTGATGAGGCTGTGCAGTAACAATGAAACTGTGATGTTAGAGGAGAGGCTGCAATATCACTGTGAGCCTGTCATATCAGTAGTAAGGGTATGATGTTACACTGAGGCAGAGCTGGCATAGTGTGACTGTGATGTCTCTGTAAGTTGTGATGTTGCAGTGAGGTTGTGATATCAGTAATGACTGTGCTTTCACAGGAACACTACATCATTGGTGAAGTTATATTGTCACTGGTGAGGCTCTAATGGCACAGGTTTTTCTGTCAAACTGAGGCTGTGATGTCACAGTGAGGCTATGATGTCAGAAGTGAAGTTTTATGTCATAGTGATGCTTTGATATCATGGTATGGCTGTGATATCACAATGAGGCTGTGATGTCACCGTGAGGTTGTGATGTCAATAGAGACACTGTGATGTCACAGGGAGGCTGTCATGTTTCAGTGGGCTGGTGAGGTCAGTGGTGAGGCTGTGGTGTCATAGTGAGGCTATGTAGGATGTCGGTGATGAGAGTGTGATGTTGCTTTGAGGCTATGATTTCAGAAGTGAGCCTGTGATGTCAAAATGAGGCTGTGATGAAACAGTGAGGCTCTCACATCAGATGTGATGCTGTGATGTCACAGATGAGCAATGATTTCAGTAGTAAGCCTGTGATGTCATTGCTGAGGGTGTCATATCACTGTAACCTGTGCTATCTGTGGTGAGGCTATGGTGTTATAGGAAGTTTAGGTAGGAAACCAGTGGTGAGACTGTGATGCCACCGTGAGGCTTTGATGTTACTGTGTGTCTGACATGTCATCATGTGCCTGTGATGTCATAAGGATTTAGTGATGTCAAAATGGAGGCTGTGAAATTACAGTGAGACTGTGATGTCAGTGGCAATGCTGATGTTACAGTGAGGCTATGATATCATTGGTGATGCTGTGATGTCACATCGAGGCTGTAATGTCACAGTGAAGCTATGTCAAAGGTGTATATATGATGTCACCATGAAGCTATTATGTCAGTGGCAAGGGAGATGTCAGTGAGTTTGTCATTTCTCAGTGAGACTCTGATGAAATAGTGCTATTGTGATGTCATTGTAGAGATTTGATGGCACAGTGAAGCTGTGATGTCAGTGCTGAGGCTGATGTAAAAATGAGGCTGTGATTGTCACTGGTGAGGCTATGATATTAGTGGTGAACCTGTTTGTGACAGTGAACTGGTGAGGCTGTATTGTCAAAGGCTGTATTGTCTCAGGTGTGACAGTGATGTCAGTGTTCTGAACTAATGTCCGTGGCGAAGTTGATCTTGCAGGTGAGGTGCTGACACTAGTGAGGCTGTGCTGTCACTGTGAGTTTGTAATGCCAGTGGTAAGACTCATGCCACTATGAGGCTATGATGGAACATATGAGCCTGTGGTGCCATTGGGCTGTGATGCCAGCATGAGGCTTTGATGTGATCATATATCTGTGGTGTCATAGTGAGCCCATGATGTCACAGAGAGTAGGTGATATCACAATGGAGGCCATGAGGTAACAGTGACACTGCGATGTCACCGTGAGGCTGTGATGTCGCCATGAGGCTATGATCACAGTGAGGCTGTGATGTCACAGTGCAGCTGGGAGGTCAGTGGTTAGGCTGTGATTTCAGAATTGAGAATGAGGTGAGAGATGAGGCAGAGGTGTCACATTGACTATTTGATATAACTGGTGAGACTGTGATGCCACAGTGAGGTTATGATATCACCATGATACTGTGGTATCCCTGTTGAGGCTGTGATATCATGGTGAGCCTGTCATATCCATGGAGAGGCTCTTATGTCACAGTGAGGCTGTGCTGGAATAGTGTGGCTGTGATGTGACAGTGAGCTTGTGATGTCACAGTAAGGTTGTGATGTCAGTAGTGACTGTGATTTCACAAGGAATGTCTTTGGTGAGGCTGTATTGTCACTAGTGCAGCTCTAATGTCACAGTGAATTTATTGTGTCAAACTGAAGTGGTAATGTCACAGTGCAGCTATGATATCAGAGATGAAGCCATATTGAGGCTATGATGTGACTTTGAAGGTTTATGTCACTGTGGGCTATCATGTCACTGTGAGGTGATATCACTCTGGAAGCTGTGATGACACAGTGGGGCTATGATAGTAGCATGTGAGCCTGTGGTGTTATTGGGCAGTCTGTGAGGTCACTGTGAGGCTGTTGTGTCATAGTGAGGCCCTGGTGTATGGTCTGATTCTATGAGATATCAGTGAGGCTGTGATATCAAGGGTGATGCTTGGATTTCACAGTGAGGTTAGAATGTCAGTGGTGAGGCTATGCAGTCTCACTGAAGCTGTGATGTTAGAGGAGTTTCTGTGATGTCACTATAATGCAGTGATATTAACGTGGGGTTGTGATATTACAGTGAGGCTGTGATATAAGTGGTGATAGACTATGATATCACAGTTTGGCTAAGATTTCAGTGGTTCGTCTGTGATGTTAGAAGTGAGGCAGATATCATTGATGAGGCTGAGATGCAACAGTGAGGCTGTGGTGTCTCTGTTGAAGCTGTCATATGACTGTGAACCTGAGATGTCAGTGATGAGGCTGTGGTGTCATAGCACGTCTAGGCAAGATGTCCATGGTGTCACTGATGCTATGATATCAGAGATGAGGCTGCGACGTCACAGTGACGCTATGATGTCAGTGACAAGACTGATGTCACAATGAAGCTATGATGCAACAGTTGAGTGATGTCAGAGGGGAGGCTGTGATGTCACTGTGAGGCTGTGATGTCACAGTGAAGCTGTGATATCTGTGGGAAGATTGTTGTCACAATGAGGAAGTGATATAACGTGAGGCTGTGGTGTCACTGTTTATGATGTCAAAGGCTATGATATCACTTCTGAGGCTGTTACATCACTGTAAGCCTGTGCTATCTGATGTCAGGCTGTGGTGTCATAGTAAGGTTACATAGTATACCAGTGGTGAGGCTGTGATGTCACAATATTGCTGTGATGTCACAGTGAGGCTGTGATGTCACAGTGTAGCTATGATGTTACAGTGATGCTGTGATGTCAGAGTGAATCTGTGAGGTCCATGTTTAGGCTGTGATTTCCAAAGTGAGACTGATGTGAGAGATGAGGCTGAGATGTTTCATTGATAATGTGATATAAATGGTGACACCAGCCTCAGTGATACCACAGTGATGGTATGATGTCACAATGAGGCACTTATATCACTGGTATCAGTGCTGAGGCTGATGTGAGTGATGAGAGGCTCTCATGTCACTGGTGAGGCTGTGATGCCACAGTGAGGCTTTGATGTCACCATGATGCTGTGATGTCACAGTGATGCTATGATGGCAGAGGTAAAGTTTTATGTTCCAGTGATGCTTTGATGGCACAGTATGACTGTGATTTCACAGTGATGCTGTGGCATCACTGAGAGATTGTGATGTCACTGGAGAAGTTGTTATGTCACAGTAAGATTGTGATGTCAATAGCAACACGTGGTGTTACAGGGAGGCTGTCATGTTTCAATGAGCTTATGACGTCAGTGGTAAGGCTGAGGTGCCACAGTCAGGCTAGGTAGGATGTTAGTGATGAGGGTGTGATTTTGCATTGAGGCTATGATTTCACAGGTTAGCCTATATTATCACAGTGAGGGTGTGATGAAACCATGAGGTTATAGCATCAGAGTCGATGCTGTAATGTCACAGTTGGGCAATGATTTCAGAGGTAAGCCTGTGATATAATTGTGAGGCCATCATGTCACAGTGAGGCTATAATGTCAGAGGTGAGGCTGTGATGTCACAGTGAGGCTGTATTGTAACCAGTGATGCCATGATATCACAGTAAGGCTGTGATGTCAGTAGAGTCAAATATGACATCACTGTGAGGATGTGATTTCAGTAGTTAGCCTATAATATCAGAATGATGAATGTATAGTGTCACAGAGAGGCTGTCATGTCTCTGGTGAGGCTGTGATGTCACTATGAAGCTTTGATGTTACCATGTGGCTGTAGTTTCACCATGAGCCAGTGATGTCACAGGCACTTGGTGATGTCATTGTGGAGGCTATGAAGAGACCTTGAGACTATGATGTCAGAAGCAAGTCACAGTGAGACTATGATTTCAGTGGTGATGCTGTGATGTCATATTGAGGCTGCGATGTCACAGTGAGGCCATATCAAAGGTGTGTATGTGATGTCACCATGAGACTATTATATCCATGGCAAGGCTGATGTCACAGTGAGTTTGTGATGTCACCGTGAGGCTGTGATGGCACTGTCAGGTTGTAGTGTCTCAGTGAGGCTGTGAGGACACACTGGGACTATGATGTCACAGTGAGGCTCTGATGACACACTGATGCTGTGATGTCACTGGAGAGGTTTGGATGGCACAGTGAGGCTGTGACGTTAGTGGTGAAGCTGATGTTACAATGAGGCTGTGATATCACTGATGAAGATGTGATGTCGCATTAAGGCTAGAATGTCAGTGGTTAGAAAGATGTCATAATGAGTCTATGATGACACTGGTGCAGCTCTGATGTCACTGGTGAACTTATAAAGTAACAGTTACACTGGGAGGCTGTGATGTCAAAGGCTGTGTTCTCCCTGTTTTGGCAGTGATGTCAATGTTCTGACCAATGTCATTGGCAACACTGATGTCACAGGTGAGGTTGTGCTCTCACTGATGAGGCCATGTTGTCACACTGAGGCTGTGATGTCACTGTGAGAATGTGAAGTTACCATGAGGTTGGGATATCACAGTGAGGCTGGGTTATAAGTGGTGATGGATTATGACATCTGGGTTCGGCTGTGATTTCAGTGGTTAGGCTGTGTTGTCAGAAGTGAGACTGATGTCAGTGATGAGGCTAAGATGTCACAGTGAGTTTGGTTTGTTAGTGGTGAGGCTATAATGCCATAGCATGGTGATGATGTCACTCTTGAGGCTGTTAGGTGACCATGAGCCTCAGATGTCAATGATAATGCTGTGGTGTCATAATAAGCCTAGGTAGGATATCTGTGATGTCACTGATTCTATGATTTCATAGGTTAGTGCTGCATCCTTATCAAACCATACTGTTTTGACAAGGTCCAGCATGACAGAATATTGTTTCAAGGAAACAATTTCTGGATAAAGGACATGACATTATTTGATAAAAATAAGAGAAATAAGGAAATTATGCTGATAGGGCTTAGTGTTATTGCCTGGTTCTGGCCAAAAGCATGCTGGCTGAAGGTGACACATTAACATCTAAATGGGCAATTACTAGGTCCTAAGGGCTCTCCCTATATAAATTAAGTTTTGCCTCTCACAGAAAGATTCCTCCCTCTGGAATTTAAGTCTATCTCTTGGCACTCTTCTGTTCACTTGGCCAGATATGCTGATCTGGCAAGTAAGGATGGTCCATCTCTCAGCTGTTATGTGGTGATGGTGGCCAGTTCCCTCAGCCCTGGTATTGGTGCATGCACTTCCTTCAAGCTGGACTGAGAACTGTAACCAGGAATTGTAAGAGAATAAACCTTTGATCCCTAAAGCCGTTTGATGGTTTTTTATCTGCAACCATGCAGGCAAACTGCAACAGCAGTTAAGAGAAATTTTTCATTTTATCCTTGGTTTCCGGAGGAGGGAACCTTAGATCTAGAAAATTGGAAAAAGATAGGAAAAGAGATAAAAAACTATTATTTTCATGGATCAGAAAAGGTCCCAATTGTTACATTTTCTGTATGGAGTTTAATGATATATTCTTAGATCCTAGTCAAGAAACAATAAGAATAACACAGGAAACTAAGTTGAGGAGACTCCTCTGACTCTAAAAGAAAATAAAGATAGAAATTATGAAGGCTTAATTGAGCCTCAACGTGTCATAACAATAAATTTAATGGACAAAGCAGATGATGATATCCTGTATCCCTCTGAGGAGACTGATTTAGAGAAGGAAGCAGATGAAGATGTCCTGTCTTCCTCTGAGGACACTGATTTAAGGAAAGAAGCAGACAGTGAGGTCCTGTCTCCCTATGAGAAGACTGATTTAGAGAAGGAAGCAGATGATAATGTCCTGTTTCCCTCTGAGGAGACTGGTTTAGGGAAAGAAGCAGACAGTGAAATCCTGTCTTCTTCTGAGGAGACTGATATAAAGGAAGAAGCAGCACTTCACCATGGTGAGGATGATGGGGTATTTCTAAAGGCTTCAATGCCATTTCCACTTGAGAGTCCTAGGAAGCCTCTCACAGAGGTAGGCTTTCTTGGAGCAGGACAACAGGCTAGAAGAATGGAAACTGAAAGTCCAACATGGAAGACAAATCTAGAAAATACAGAAATAGTTGTAAAACAATTGACGGTGATGCCACAGTGAGCCTGTGATGTCACTGTTCAGGCTGTGATGTGATTGTGAGCCAGAGAAGTCAGTGACGAGACTGTGGTATCATAGCGAGGGAAGGAAGAATGTCCATGCTGTCACAGATGATATGATTTCAGAGAATAGCTTGTTATGTCACAGTGAGGCTGTGATGTCAGAGGTGTCTGTGATGTTAGAAATGAGCCTATACTGCCACAGTGAGGCTGTGATATCATTGTGAAGCTGTGATGTCACTATGATTCTGACATCATAGAGAGGTTGTTATGTCACAGGGACTGTGTGAGGTCACTGAGGAAGAATGTGATGTCAGTGGCAAGGCAGATTTCACCATGAGGCTATGAGGAAACAGGGGAGTCTATGATGTGACAGGTTAGACTGCAAGGTCACAGTGAGGCTGTGAGATAACGGTGAGGCTGTAATATCTGTGGGAAGATTGATGTCACAAAGAGGCAGTGATGCAACACATAAGGCTGTGGTGTCACTGTTTATGATGTCCAAGGGTATGATGTTACTGCTGAGGTTGTCAAGTCATTGTGAGCCTGTATTATCTCTGATGAGGCTGTGATGTCATAGTAAGGCTAGGTAGGATACCAATGGTGAGGCCATGATATCACCATGAGGCTGTGATGTCACAGTCAGGTCATGATGTCACAGTGAAGCTGTGATGTCAGAAGTGAGACTTATGTGAGAGATGAAGCAGAAATGTCACATTGACAATGTAATATAACTGGTAAGGCTGTGATGTTACAGTGAGGTTTTGATGTCACCATGAGGCTGTGGTGTCACTGATGAGATTGTAATATCATGGTAAACCTGTCCTATCAGTGGTGAGGCTGTGATGTCACAGTGAAGCTGTGCTGGCACTGTATGGCTGTGATGTCACAATAAGGTTGTGATGTTACAGTGAGGTTGTGGTGTTACAGAGAGGTTGTGGTGTTAGTAGTGAGTGTGCTTTCAGAGGGAGACTATGTCATTGGTGAGGCTGTATTGTCACTGGTGAGGCTCGAAATTCACAGTGAGCTTATCTTTTTAAACTGAGGCTGTGATGTGACAATGAGGCTATGATGTCAGAGGTGAAGCTTTATGTCACACTGATGCTTTGATGGCACAATATGGTTGTGATATCACAATAAGGCTGTGATGTCACTGTGAGGTTGTGATGTCACTGGGGAAATTGTGAGGTCACAGAGAGGTTATGATATCAATATTTACATTGTGGTGTCAGTGTATTACTCAGGTTCTCTAGAGATGCAGAATTGACACAATGAATACATATAATATATAATTATATAATTATAATATATAATATAGGGAATGTATGGAGTTGGTTTACAGTATGGCCAAGGTAGTGTACAATGGCTGCTGTTAGCTGCTCAGTTCGGTAGTCAATTGGGTAATGGCTGAATGCTGGAGAATTCCCTCAGACTTTACTCTAGCCGACAACAACTTGGGGGTTTGAAGGCTAGAGAGTCCAAAGAACCAGGTGGCCATAAGTAAGAGTGTTTCCTAGAACAGCTGCAATAAGGCATCTCTTCCCTTTAGTGTCTCCTTTTCATATGATGCAGTACTGGGATGATCCTATGAGAGCTTTGGAGGTTCTGATAGGATCTGGGGTGGGTACAATCCTATCAAGTGGTCTCATTTGATCCTTTCCAGAGGTGGTCTCAGCCCATCTTAGTTAATACTGGGTGTGTCAGGTTGACACCCAGGCTTAACTCTCACAATTCCACCTCTTGTCAACTTGACACCAAATCACATTTGCTTAAGCCATTAAAAAACTCCAAATAAAAACAGTAAGATTTATAATTCTGCCTAACATAATATAGCTATCCACATAAAACCACACATACATTATTTTTACAAGATTAATGAAAATGCCCCTTGAGAAATGCTTAGTCTTTAGTGTCCCATAACACAATATTATAATGTAGATTACAACATTTCACAACATAACTATAGATTAACATTACATTACATAACATAAATATCTGCTTAGAGTATGTGCACATGCACAAGTCTATTCTTGATAGTCTAGACGAGGAGCATTCATGGTAATTATAATCCTTGTTTCTGTAACTGTTTACATGGTTTTAGGTGGTATTTATAACTACCTTCTTCTACTATCCATTTTATATTTACTCCACTTTCAGCAACCTCTTCCTCAGGTCTTGGCTCTTTACCTGGAGGGGTTACCCATACCTTCATTTCTGGAGGATCTGGACCATTTACTATCTTTCCTGCATTGAGTTGCTGTAAATTCCCATTGACCTTAATCACAGGACATGGTAATAGCAAGAGATGCCCTAGTGGATCTCCTGGATTTCAGATATATTCTTTCTTACCACCAATGTGGAGAAACCAGTCCAATTTCCCTTGGTGGTCTGGGTCAGTCACTCCTCCTAACACTGTTATTCCTTTCTTAGCCTGTTGGCTCAAGGGCATCAGAAGTCTAAAATAACCAGGAGGTCTTAGCTTCCATTTCAAAGGAATAATTCCTGTGTCTCCTGGCAGAAGCATTCCCTGCTCTGGACCCAAAATTTCTAAGCCAGTAGAACACAGGCTCGTGCGAACAGGAAGCAAAAATTTTCCTAATGGGTCACTAGGCATGATAGTAAGGGGAGCTATTCCTGTTTCCACCCCTTGAGTCCTGGACCCGTGAATCCTGGCTATAGGAGACACAGTACCATATATTGGATGCTGGTTTAAGACATGTACTGTATTCTAAAGAATTCTGCCCCATCCCTCCTGATTATTGCCACCACATAATTGACATGGTAATTGTGCTTTTGAAAGGCAATTCCACCGTTCTATCAAACCAGTTGCTTCAGGATGGTGGGGAACATGGTAAAACCAATGAATTCCATGGTCATGAGCCCATTGCCATACTTCTTTAGCTGTGAAATGAGTACCCTGGTCAGAAGCAATGATTCCTTCTCTACTAAAAGTGGGGAGACCATTTCCTCAGGTGGAATAAATGCATCAGAATTTGAGGATTCATCATCTTTGTCCTCATCATCAGTTTGATCTTCCCACGCAGCAACATCACACTTTTCAGGATCCCACTGTTTGACAATCAGCGCTTTTGCTTTAACTGCCAATACCTTTTGAGGCTGCGATTTTAATTTATGGTGTAACTCAGCCAATCTAATAATCAGAGTTTGGGGTTGATTTTCTGCAATTTGTGCCCTATTGCTACCGGAGAGAAGATTCTCTTCTAGGGAACACTTAGAATCATCTAAGTTGTTTATACGCATTTGAAGCTGGCCAATTTCACCAGTAGTCTTTCCTTTCCAGAGTTGCTTCTCGGTCACACTTAGAGGACTCCAGATTGTTTACATGCTTTCTGAGTTGGATATGTTCATATATGAGGTTTTCCTTCTCATATTGTATTTTATCAAGAGATGTCATTAGCAACCAACTAGCATCATTGTTTCCCTTATTTTTACTTATATTGTCAAAAGTTTTATGTACCGAATCACCAAGCTCCTCACTCCTTATAATTCCTATTGATCTTAATCACAGGATATAGTACTATATATTCAATGAAAAAAAATGTATGTGTATACACACACACACACACACACACACACATAAAATATAGGAAATATATTGAGTTGGCTTACAATATAGCCAAGGTAGTCCAACAATGGCTGCCAGTAGCCGAGATAGTCCAACGTTGGTTTCTGGTAGTTGGTTAGTTCAGTAGTCAAGTGTGAGATGGCTGAATTCTGGAGAATTTCTAGAGTCTTTAGTCTAGCTGACAACTTGGTTGGTTGCAAGGCTAGAAGGTCCAAAGAACAGCTTCAATAGAACAGCTGCAATAAGGCAGCTCCTTTTTATATGATGCTGTACTGGGACGATCCTATGATAGCTTTGGAGGTTCTGATATGATCCAGGATGGGTACAATCCTATCAAGTGGTCTCAGTTGATCTTTTCCAGAGGTGGTCTCAACCCATTTTAGTTAACACCTGGTGTATCAAGTTGACATCCAGGCTTAACTATCACATGCAGAGACTGTCATGTTTCATTGAACCTGTGAGGTCAGTGGTGAGGCTATGGTGCCATAGTGAGGCTAAGGATGTCAGTGATGAGGGTGTGATGTTACACTGAGGCTATGATTTCAGAGGTGAGCCTGTGATGACATAGTGAGGCTGTGATGTAACAATGAGGCTATATTTCAGAGTTGATGCTGTGATGTCACAGTTGGGCAATGATTTCAGAGGTGAGTCTGTGATGTCATAGTGAGGCCATCATGTCACGATGAGGCTATAAACTCAGAGGGGAGGCCTTGTTGTCACCAGCGATGCCATGATATCAGTGAGGCAGAGATGTTGGTGCAGTGAGACTATGACATCATAGTGAGGATATGATTTCAGTGGTTAGGCTGTGATATCAGAATAAGGATGGTGTGAGTGATGAAGGTATGGTGTCACAGTGAGGCTGGCATGTCACTATGAGGCTGTGATGCCACTGTGAGTCTTTGATGTCACTGTGAAGGTTGTACGTCACTGTGGGCTGTAATGTCACTGTGAGATGATATCACTCTGGAAGCTGTGATGTTACAGTGAGGCTATGATGTCAGTGGCAAGGGAGATGTCATTGTGAGGCTATGCTGTCACTAGTGATACTCTGACATGACATTGAGGCTGTGTTATCACAGTGAGGCTATGTCTGAAGTGTGTATGTGATAAAAATACGAAGCTATGATCAGTGGCAAGGTTGATGTCACAGTTATATTGTGATGTCACAGTGAGACTGTGATGGCACTCTCAGGATGCAATACTGCAGTGAGGCTATGAAGACACAGTGTGGCTATGATATCAAAGTGAGACTCTGATAACACAGTGATGATATTATTTCACTGGAAAGGTTTGCATTGCACAGTGAGGCTATGATGTTAATTGTTAGGCAGATGTCACAATGAGGCTGTGATGCCACTGGTGAGGGTGTGGTGAGAAAGATGTCACTGTGAGTCTGTGATGTCACTGATGATGCTATGATGTCAGTGGTGAACCTCATATGTGTCAGTGACACTGGTGGGGCTATGCTGTCTCTGGTGTTGTAGTGATGTCTGTGCTCCTATATCAATGGTGACCCTGATGTCTCAGGTGAGGTAGTGCTATCACTGGTGAGGCCGTGATGTCACACTGTGGCTGTAATATCTCTGTGAAGGTTGCATGTCACTGTGGGCTGTCATGTCAGCATGAGATGATATCACTCAGGAAGCAGTAATGTCACAGTGAGGCTGTGAGGTCAGTGGGAAGACTGATGCCACAATGAGGCTATGATGAAACAGGTGACTCTGTGGTGCCAGTGGGCAGGCTGTGAGGTTGCTATGAGGCTGTGATGTCACAGTGAGGCTGTGATGTTAGAAATGAGGGTATAATGCCACAGTGAGACTGTGGTATCACTGTGAAGCTGTGATGTCACTATCAGGCTCTGACATCCCAGAGAAGTTGTGATGCCACAGTGAGGCTGGGGGTCACTATGAAAGATGTGATGTCAGTGGGAAGGCTGTTTCACCATGAGGCTATTATTTAACAGGTGAGTCCATGATATAACAGGTTAGACTGTGAGGTCACAATGAGTCTGTGAGTTCTCTGTGAGGCTGTGATATCTCTGGGAAGATTGATGCCATAATGAGGCAGTGATGTGACATGTGAGTCTGTGGTGTCACTGTTTATGATGTCAAAGGCTACAATATCATGGCTGAGGCTGTCATGTCACTGTGAGCCTGTACTATCTGTGGTGAGTCTGTGGTGTCACACTAAAGCTAGAATTGATACCAGTGGTGAGACTGTGATGTACCCTTGAGGCTGTGATGTCACAGTGAGGCTGTGTTGGCATAGTGTGGCTGTGATGTCACAGTGAGGCTGTGTTGGCACAGTGTGGCTGTGATGTCACAGTGATGTTGTGTTGTCACAGTGAGGCTGTGATATCAGTGGTGACTATGCTTTCACAGGGAGACTATATCACAGATGAGGCTATACTGTCACTGGTGAGGCTGTGATGTTAGAGGTGAACCTTTTTGTCACCATGATGCTTTGATGGCACGGTATGGCTGTGATATCACAATGAGGCTGTTATGTCACTGAGAGGTTGTGATGTCACTGGGAAAGTTGTGATGTCACAGTGAGGTGATTTCAATAGCGACACTGTGGTGTCACAGGGAGGCTGTCATGTGTCAGTGACTCAGTGAATTCAGTGGTGGGGCTGTGGTGTCATAGTGAGTCTAGAAGGATATCAGAGATGAGATTGTGATGCCCCATTGAGGCTAAGATTTAGGAGGTGGGTGAGACTGTGATTTCTAGTGAGTCTGTTATGTCACAATGAGTCTTTAAACTCAAAGGTGAGGTGTAATGTCACTGTGAGACTGTGCAGTCACCAATGATGCTGTGTTATCATAGTGAGTCTGATATGCCAGTGGAACAAGAGTGTGACATCACAGTGAGGATGTGATTTCAGTGGTTAGGCTGTGATATCAGAATGAGGCTGGTGTGATAGATTTGTTTATTATTTCACAGTGAGGCTGGCATGTCACTGGTAAGACTATGATGCCAACGTAAGGCTTTGATATCACTGTGTGGCTGTGGTGACACGTGAGCTCATGATGTCACAGGGAGATGGTGATATCAGGGTGGAGACTGTGAAATCACAGTGGGACCATAATGGTAGTGATAAGGCTGATGTCACAGTAAGCCTATGAGGTCATTTGTGATATTTTGATGTCAAATTGAGGACATGATTTCACAGTGAGGCTATGTCAAAGGTATGTATGTGATGTCACCAGGAGGCTATTATGTCAGTGGCAAGGCCGATGTCACAGAGAGTTTGTGATGTCACAGTGAGGCTGTGATATCACTGTCAGGTTTTGATGTCAGACTGATGTCACAATGAAGCTATGATATAACTGGTGAGTCTGTGGTGTCAGTGGTCAGCTTGTGAGTTCACTGTGAGGATGTGATCTCGTAGTGAGGTTCAGATGACAGGGCTGATGTCAGTGACATCAGGATTAATGCTTGGATTTCACAGTGAGTTTAGGATGTCAGTGCTGAGCCCATGCATTCACACTAATGATGTGATGTCAGCAGAGAGGCTTGTGATGTCATTGTGAGACTGTCATATCACTGGTGAGGCTGTGTTGTCACCGTGAGAGTTTGCTGGATCCATGTGGCTGTTATGTCACTGAAAGCTTGTAATATCACTGGGCAAGTGTAGGAGAAACGCACAATGATTGTGCCACAGAGGCTTCCATCCCCCATACAGAGAGGAGCTCCTTGGACTCCTCCCTCCTGCTAAACATACAAATCTAGTGAGACCACATATCTCATGAGACTATGCCTTCTCCAAAGCAAAGACAGTTGGTGCCATTAAACCGTCTGGCTGAAAGGACCAATCCGCAGGACAACTCAGCAAAGATTCACGCTGAGACTTATGGGATATTGGGTGGAGTATATAAGCAGCCTGATACTTATAATATATGAGCCTTCAAGCCTAAGAGCCTAGGAGCCTGAGAACCTGTTTTGCCACTCGCCTGACTCCTGAAGTGTGCTGTTGACTCCACGCCAGTGTATCCCTGCCCATAAGGGTCTCCGTGGGCCCCTGTTTCACTGTTACACTATTACAACTGGCACCCCAATGTGGGACTTCCACAGCGGGCCTTTCCTCCTCTTGGCACCAGTGTGGAATACTGTGCCCCCTTCAACAGTTACTCAGTAAGCTGGCCCCTTTGTGTTTTTATCTTCATGAGAGGCGAGCATGAAGATCCCTTTCCCTTTCTCTGTATTTGTCTGTCCACTCATTGGGAGGTACATGGTGTCTCCACATCCTCTGGAGACACCGTGTGGGGATAAAGCCATGGCCTAGGAACCTCATAAGTTCTCCACTATACATTCCTTGTCTCATCTATTCCTCTTTAGTTTTTTCTCTGTTCTAAAAAAAAAAATCCGCAGATGGAATCCTCATTCAGCACCTGAAGGAAAAAGACATTACTTATGTTCTCCTCAACCCCAGCTTGGTACAGCTGGGTGAGGCTCTTAAAATTTTTTACTGAATGCCAATTAGAACCTGTTAATATTTTTTTCTGGTAGTCAGTATGTGATACAGGTTGCCGGACCCTTTCATTTTCTTTACTCAAGGACTGCATGAGATCCTTATATGTCACCATGCAGTTGCTCCAAGATGTATTGGAACACAGGGCTCACCCTTGGTATAGCTCTCATATAAGATAACACACAAAACTTTCTGGAATCCTGACTAACGGAAATGATTTAACAGATACTATGATTATGATTGTGGACTTAGAACTTGAGCAAGCTAGGACATTACATCAATAATTTCACTTTACTCCTTGGAGCTTACACAACCTTATTCCCAGCTTACAATGTCACAATATAAACATTTAGTTAGGTCCTGTATGACCTGTGCCCTCTTGGCTCCACTTGGCCGTCTAAATAAGGGAGGGGTAAATCCCAGAGTCTCTTGCCTAATGCAATTTGGCAAATAGATGTTGCCCACTACTTCTCCTTTGGGAACTTAAAATATGTCCATGTCATAGTGGATACTTGTTCCTCTTTGGTGTATGAATAGCTTTTACAGGAGAAAAGGCAGTCCATGCTATTAAAGCCCTAAAATCTGCCATGTTGGTTATAGGTGTACCTTGGACGCTAAAGACTGACAATGGACCTACATATGCTTCCCAACAATTTGGCTCCTTTATACCCTCATGGAAATTTAATCACACCTTTGACATCCTCTATAACCAACAGGTACAAGCCATTGTGGAAAGATCCAACAGAACCTGAAGGGCCTTTTGGCAAAGGTTACATCCCCTGACCCACATTTGACTCTGACAGAGGCCCTATTTTACCTTAACTTCCTCACTTTTGATAATTCAGGACTTAGCCCTACTTATAAACACTGGGCTTTCCTGCCTCACAATACTCCCCTGCCTCTTGTCCAATGGAGGGACCCCATCATGCTGCTATGGCAGGAACCTGCTCCCTTATTAATCCAGGGTCAAGGATATGCTCGTGTCTTCCTTCAGGATTCCACTTCGCCAATATGGTGCCAGCTCGAGATGTAAGACCAGCAACAGAGATTGTAAAATATTCCCAGGAACCAGATTCATAAAATGAGTAAATCTGTGGCCACTTGAATTTTTTTTTTAATTTCTGTCGTGCGCTGATTTTTTTCATTTCTGTTGTGCACAGATTTTTTTTTTCATTTCTGTTGTGCGCTGATTTTTTTGGCATGCCTTTTTTATTATTATCATTTATTCAAATGTGTGTGTGTGCATGTGTGTGCGTGTGTGCATGTATGTATGTGTGTAGAACCATGGACAAATTCGGAAACCACTATGAACCGCCTCCACCTCTTCCTTGTTTACTCTACCAGAGATTCACAGGCTCCACCCTACCAGCACCAGAAAGGCAGGCCACCCTTGCTTCTGCCCAGCATCCATATTTGGGGTCTAGGATCTGAACTAAGGACCTTCCACCTGCATGGCAGAAGCTTAAACTCTGAGCCACCTCTCAAGCCCTTGGCATGCCATTTTTAAATACATTTATGCATACTTATTTTTGGTAATATCTAAGGCCTTCGCTACTTGTATTCTATATCGATCGCAATTGCTTATCTATTAGATTGTAAGTTTTGTTTCATTTCTTTTTTTAATTTTTTATTATTTATTCAATTGTGCATGTATGCATGTGTGCGCATGTGTGTATGTATGTGTGTGTGTGTAGAACCACGGATGAATTCGGGAACCACCACTTCCTCCTTCTTTACTCTGCCCCGGGATTCACAGGCTCTGCCCTATCAGGACCAGAAATGCAGGCCACCCCGCTTCCACCTAGCATCTATATGTGGGGTCTAGGATCAGAACTCAGGACCTCCCACCTGCAAGGCAGAGGCTTAACCCCTGAGCCACCTCTCCTGCCCCAGTTTTCTTTCATTTCTTGATTTTAATTTTTAATTTTTATGTTATCATAGAAAGAACTATTCTTTTATCAATTATATTGCTTAAGTATTTTCCTCAGCACATTGCTCAGCAGTGCTCCATATAAGACCACACTACAGGCACTTATAGCTCTTGAATATTCAAGCCATGGTGCCCCTAGGAACATGGTTCAATCTTGGATGGCAGAGATTTGTGAAGCCTGGGTCTAGTCTACTATCCACATATCCTGACATGCCTTCCAAGGGTGAGGTCTTTCAAGAGCCAGTAGCCAATAACAGGTAAGATCCTGTGAGACAGGACCACATAATACGAGCACATCTGTAATGCTGGATGCCCTTTGAGGTGGGATCAACAAGGTCAGAGCAAAGAACTCTGGCTCCTCCTGGCTGTCAAAAATAAGTAAAAAGGATGGATATGTAGGAGGAACGGACAATGATTGTGCCACAGAGACTTCCATCCCTCATATAGAGAGGCTCCTTGGACTCCTCCCTCTTGCTAAGCATGCAAATCTCATGACACTACAAATCTGGTGAGACTATGCCTTCTCCAGAGCAAAGACAGTTGGTGCCATTAAACCGCCTGGCTGAGAGGACCAATCTGCACAGGACAACTCAGCAAAGGCTCACACTGAGACTTATGGGATGTTGGGTGGGGTATATAAGCAGCCTGACACTTACAATGTATGAGCCTGCAAGCCCGAGAGCCTAGGAACCTGAGAGCCTGTTTTGCCACTTGCCTGACTCCTGGAGTCTGTGCCGTTGACTCTGTGCCAGCTTATCCTCACACCTAAGTTTCTGTATGGAACCCCCGTTACACTGTTATGGGGACGGTATAATGTCACAATGAGGCTGTGATGTCAGTGACAAGACTGATGTCACAATGAGGCTATGAAGAAAGAGGTGAGCTTGTGGTGTCAGTGGGCAGGTTGAGGTCACTGTAAGGCTGTGATGGCTCAGTGAGGCTCTGATGTTAGGGCTGATTGTATGAGATGTCAGTGAGACTGTGACATCAGGGGTGAAGCTTGGATTTCACAGTGAGATTAGGATGTTAGTGGTGAAGCTGTTCAGTAACACTGAGGCTTTGATGTCAGAGGAGAGGTTGTGATGTCACAGTGAGGTTGTGATGTCAGAAATGAGGCTATAATGCCACAGTGAGGGTCTGATATCACTGTGAAACTGTGATGTCACTGTAAGGATGTGACATCACAGAGAGGTTCTGATGTCACAGTGAGGCTGGGAGGTCCCAGTGGAAGATTTGATGAGAGTGGCAAGATTGATTTCACCATGAGACAATGATGTAACAGGTGAGTCTCTGATGTAACAGGATAGACTGTGAGGTCATAGTGAGGCTCTGAGGTCACTGTGAGGCTTTTATGTCACAGTGAGGCTACAACATCACTGTGAGGTTTGTATGTAACTGTGGGCTATTATGTCACATAGAGGTGATATCATTCTGGAAGCTGTGATGTCAAAGTGAAGCTGTAATATCAGTGGCAAGACTGATGTCACAATGAGACTGTGATGTAACATGTGAGCCTGTAGTGTCAGTGGGCTCTTTGTGAGGTTACTGGAGGTCTGTGATGTCACTGTGTTCCTGTGATGTCTCCATGAGGTTGTGATGTCATAGTGAGGCTGTGATGTCACAGTCAGGCTATGATGGCAGAGGTGAAACTTTATGTCACAGTGATGCTTTGATAGCTCTAAATGGCTCTGCTGTTACAGTGAGGCTATGATGTCACTGTAAAGTTGTGATGTCACTGGGGAAGTTGTGATGTCACAGTAAATTTGTGATGTCAACAGTGACACTGTGATGTCACAAGGAGGCTGTCATGTTTCAGTGAGCCTATGAGGTCAATGATGAGACTGTGGTGCCATAATCAGGCTATATAGGATGTCACTGATGAGGGTGTGATGTTGCATTGAGGTTATGAATTCAGAGGCAAACTTGTGAAGTCATATTGTAGCTGTGATGAAACACTGAGACTATAACATTAAAATCTATGCTGTGATGTCACAGTTGGGCAATGATTTCAGAGGTGAGCCTGTGATGTCATAGTGACATGGTCATATCACAGTGAGGCTGTGTTGTCACCAGTGATGCCGTGATATCACAGTGAGACTAAGATGTCAGTGAAAAACTATGGTACCACAGTGAGTATGTGATATCAATCATTAGGCTGTGATATCAGAATGAGGCTATGGTGAGTGATGAGGAAATGATATCACTGTGAGATTGGAATAGTTATGTGATGTCAGTGGAGAGGTGGTGAAGCTTTGATGTCACACTGTGGCTGTGATGTCACCATGAGGCTCTGATGTCACAGACAGGTTTTGATGTCACAGTGGGCCTGTGATATCAGTGGCAAGACTATTGTCACAATGAGGCTATGATGTAACAGGTGAGCCTGTGGTATCAGTGGGTGGGCTGTGAGGTCACTATGAGGCTGTGATGTTGCAGTGAGGCTCTGATTTCAGGGCTGATTCTGTATGTTGTCAGTGAGGCTGTGACATCAGTGGTGATGCTTAGATTTCACACTGAGGTTAGGACGTCAGTGGTAAGACTGCGCAGTCACACTGAGGCTGTGGCTGATGCCAGAAGTGAGGCTGATGTCAGTGATGAAACTGAGCTGTCACAGTGAGATAGGCATGTTACTGGTGAGGCTGTGATGCCACGGCAAGCCTGTTGTATCATTGATCAGACTGTCATGTGATCGTGAATCTGAGATGTCAGTTATGTGGCTGTGATGTCATAGTGAGGCTAGTCAGGATGCCCATGGTGTCACTAATGCTATGATTTCAGAGGTTAGCCTATTATGTCACAGTGAGGCTGTGATGTCACAGGTGAGGCTGTGATGTCACAGGTGAGGCTGTGATGTCACAGTGAGGCTGTGATGTCAGAAATGAGGCTAAAATGCCACAGTAAGGCTATAATATCACTGTGAATCTTTGATGTCACCATGAGGCTGTGACATCACAGAGGGGTTGTATTGTCACAGATGCTGTGAGGTCACTGTGGAAGATGTGATGTCAGTGGCAAGGCTGTTTTCACCATTAGGCTATGATGTAACAGGTGAGTGTATGATATAACAGGTTATACTGTGAGGTCACAGTGAGGCTGTGATATCTGTGGAAATATTAATGTCACAATGAGTCAGTGATGTAACCTGTGAGGCTGTCGTGTTATGGTTTATTATGTCAAAGGTGATGATGTCACTTCACTGTGAGCTTGTGCTATTTATGGTGAGGCAGTGATGTCCTAGTAAGGCTAGGTAGGATACCAGTGATGAGGCTGTGATGTCACAGTGCAGGTGTGAGGTCAGTGTTTAAGCTGTGATTTCAAAAGTTATGTGAGTGATGAAGCTGAGATGTCACATTGACATTGTAATATAACTGGTGAGGCTGTGATGCCACAGTGAGGTTATGATGTCACCATGAGGCTTTCGTGTCACTGGTGAGACTGTCTTGGCACAATTTAGCTGTGGTGTCACTTGTGAGGCTGTGATATCACTGTTATATCAGTGGTGAGGCTGTGCTGGCAGTGTGGTTGTAATGTCACAGTGAGGTCGTGATGTCACAGTGAGTTTGTGCTAACAGTAGTGACTGTGCATTCACAGAGAGACTACGTCATTGATGAGGCTGAGATATCTGTGATGAGGCTGTGGTGTCATAGCGAGGCTAGGCAGGATGTCTGTGGTGTCACTGATGCTATGATTTCAGAGGCTAGCCTGTTATATCACAGTGAGGCTGTGATGTGAGAGGTGAGGCTGTGATGTCACGGTGAATCTGTGATGTAAGAAATGTGGCTATAATGCCACAGTGATGCTTTGATGGCACGGTATGGCTGTGATGTTACAATGAGACTGTGATGTCACTTTGAGGCTGTATCATCACTTGGGAAGTTGTGATGTCAATAGCAAAACTGGTGTCACAGGGAGGCTGTAATGTTTCAGCAAGCCTGTGAGGTCAGTGGTGAGGCTGTGTTGCCATAGTGAGCCTAGGCAGGATGACAGTAATAAGGGTGTGATGTCACATTGAGGCTGTGATTGCAGAGGTAATCTTGTGATGTCATAGCGAGGCTGAGATGAAACAGTGAGGCTATATCCACAGATGTGAGGCTGTGATGTCACAGTGAGGCTGTGATGTCACAGTGCAGCTCTAAAGTCATTGGTTAAGCTGTGATTTCAGAAGTGAGTCTGATGTGAGAGATGAGGCCAAGAAGCCACACTGACAATGTGATATAACTGGTGAGGCTCTGATACCACAATGAGTTTATAATATGAGCATGAGGCTGTGGTGTCACTGGTGATCCTATTATATCACATTCATGCTCTCATATCAGTGGTGAGGCTGTGATTTCACAGTGAGGCTGTGATGGCACTGTTAGGTTGTAATAACAGAGTGAGACTGTGAGAACACTGCGGCTATGATGTCATAGTGAGGCTCTGATGATGCAGTGATGTTGTGATCACACTGGATAGGTTAGATTACACAATGAGGTTGTTATGTTAGTGGTGAGACTAATTTCACAGTATGGATGTGATGTCACTGTTGATGGTGAGATGTCACAGTAAGCCTGAAATGTCACAGCCTCATGTATATATTATAGAATTAGCCCAGATATCAGAGCCTTACTGCAACATCACAGTGCTTTCATAGGGATACTATGTCATTGGTGAGACAACCTTCACAGTGACATCACAGCCTCAATATAACATCACACCATCACCACTGATATCAATCTCACTGTGAGATCAGCCTTGCCACTGATATAATAGGCTCCTGTTGACATCACATACACACCTCTAATATAGTCTCACTGTGACTTTGCAGCCTCAATGTGACATCACAGCATCATCACTGACATCATAGCCTCACTGTGACATTGGCTTTTCCACTGATATCACAACATCACTGTTACTCACACCCACCACTGAGACATCACTAACTCCCTGTGACATAATGGGCTCACGGTAACACTATAGCCTCAAGGTGACATCAAAGCCTCACGGTGGCACTACAGCCTCAACAGTAACATGACGGCCTCACTGTGATATCTCAGGCTCATCAGAGACATCAGCCTCACTTCTGATATCACAGCCTAATGAATATAATCTCAGGCGAACTGTGAGGTCATAGTCTATAACTACTGATATCATACACTCACTCTGACATGAATAGGTTCACCACTGACATCATAACCTCAACAATGATATCATAAACTCATTAACTCTTTATCATCACTGATATTCCAGTCTTATTGTGGCATCACAACTTCACCAATGACATCGCAGCCTCATTGTGACATGAGCCTCACTACTAACATCAGATCCTCACTGTGCCATCCAAACCTTTGCAGTGACATCACAACATCACTGTGTCCTCACAGCCTCGCTGTGAAATTACAACCTGACAGTGACATCACAGCCTCACTGTGACATTACAGGCTAACCTCTGAAATCATAGCATCTGTGACACCAAGGAAATCCTGTCTAGCCTTGCTATGACACCACATCCTTATCACTGACATCTCAGGCTTATGGTCACATGACAGCCTCAATAGTGACACCATAGCCTCACTGTGGCATCACAGCCTCACCAGTAAAATCCCAGCCTCATTGTTACATCTCAGCCTCATTAGTGACATCACCCTCACTTCTGACATCACAGTCTAACCACAGAAATCTCAGATGAACTGTGATGTCATAGTCTATCACCACGGATATCACAGCCTCACTGTGATATTACATCCTCATGGTAATGTCACAGCCTCACAGTAACATCACAGTCTCACCTCTGACATCACAGTCTCAGTGTGATTGCATAGCCTCTCCAATGATATCCTAACCTCATTTTGAACTCCAAGCATCACCCCCAATATCAGAGCCTCACTGACATCTCACAAAATCAGCCTTACATCAAAGCCTCACTGCGACCTCACAGCCACACGGTGACCTCATAACCTGCCCACTGATACCACAGGCTCACCTTTTCCATCATAGCTTCATTGTGACATAAGTTCTACCACTGATTTCACAGTCTCAAAGTGACCTCTCAACCTGCCCACTAACACCACAGGCTCACCTGTTGCATTATAGCTCACCTGTTACATATATGTACACATATATACATAGCTCATACATATAACTCATACATATAGCTCATACACATAGGTATTACATATAGCTCATACATATAGTTCACCTGTTACCTATATATACATCACAGACTCACTGTGACATCATGGCCTCACCAGTGACAGCATAACTTCACCTTTGATATCAGCATTACCACTGACATTAGTCAGAACACTGACATCACTGAAACACCAGTGACAACATAGCCTTTGACATCATGGCCTCACCAGTGTCATGTCACATAATAGGTTCACCATTACATCATAGTTCACCAGCCTCTCCACTAATATCAGAGCCTCACTGCCATACAAAACTCTCCAATGACATCACGAAATCATTGTACGGTGAGGGCCTCACTGTGACATCATAGCCACATGTGTCATTACAACCTGACAGTGCCATCATAGCCTCACTGTAATATCACAAACTCACTGTGACATCAGCCTTGTCATTGACATAATAGCCCATGATAACATCACATACAAACTTCTAATATCCTCACTGTGACATCACAGCCTTAATTTGACATCACAGCATCACCACTGATATTGTAGCCTCATTTTGACATCAGCCTTGCCATTGATGTCACAGTGTCACTGTGACCTCACAGCCTCCACCATTACATCACCAACTCCCTGTGATATCACAGGCTCACGGTGACATCACAGAAACATGGTGTCATAAAAGGTTCATGGTGGCCTCACAGCCTCACCAGTAACATGCCAGCCTCACTGACATCATACTCTCATAACACACATCAGCCTCTTTCTGATATCACAGCCTAACCTCTGAAATCACATCCACATTCTGATGTCATTGTCTCGCTTCACTGACATCACTGTTTCACTGTGCTATCATGGTATCAATAATAACAACACAGCCTCACTATAACATCACAGCCTCACCTGAGATTATAGATTCACTGTGACATGAAAGCCTCACTATGACATTACAGGCTCCCCTCTGTAATCATTGTCCAACTGTGACATCATAACATTGATGCTGATATTATAGCCTCACTGTTTCATCACTGCCCCAGTATGACATCACAGGCTCACTTCTGAAATCATAGCCTTAATGTGATATCACACACTCATCACTGACATCATACCTAGCTTAACAATGACACCACAGCCTCACCACTGACATCTCAGGCTCACTGAAATATGACAGCCTCCCTGTGACATCACAGTGTTGCTATTGATGTCACAACCTCACTCTGATATCACAACTTTCCCAGTGACATCACAACATCACAGTGACATCACAGCCTCATTGAGACATCACACCCATACTGTGATATCAAAGTGTCACTGTGACATAAAGCATCACTTCAGATATAGCCACACTGTGACATCACAGACTCAGTTTGACACAATAAATTCACTGTGAAATTAGAGCCTCACCAGTGACAACACAGCTCACCAATGACATAGTGTCCCTGTGAAAGCACAGTCACCACTGACATCACAACCTCGGTGTGACATGAAAACCTCACTGTGATATTACAGCCAGACTGTAGGTATACAGCCTCACAGTGACCACATTTTCAACATTGATATAACAGGATCACAATAACATCACAGCTTCTCCTTTGACAGCACACCTTCAGTGTGACTCCACATCCTCGCCACTGAGGTCCTAACATCACTGTGAAATCCAAGCATCATGCCTGACATCACATCCTCACAGACATCTCATAGAATCATCCCTGACATCAGAGCCTCACTGTGACATCAGTGTTTCACAGTGACCTCACAAGCTGCCCACTGACACCACAGACTCACTTGTTATCTCATAGCCTCATTGTGACATCAGTGATGCCACTGATATCAAAGCCTCACTGTAACATCACAGCTTCCACCATGACATCACAAACTCCCTGTGACATCATGGGCTTATGGTGACACCACAGCCACATGGTGATTTTAAAGCATCACAGTGGCATCAGAGGCTAACAGTGACCTCACAGCCTGCCCAGTGACATAACAGGCTCCCCTGTTACATCATAGCCTCATCTGATATCAGTCTTGCCACTGACATCACAGCCTCATTGTGACATCATAGCCTCAGAGCGATATCATCTCACAGTGACATGACAGCCCACATTGACAAACAATCTGCATCACAGACTCACTATGACATCATGGCATCACGTGCGGCATCATTGTCACCATTGACATTAGTCAGAACACTGACATCAACTGCCACAGTAACAACACAGCCTTTGATATCAAAGCTTCACAAGTGTCACGGTCAAGAAATAGGTTAACCACTGATATTATATCATCACCAGTGACATCATAGACTCACTATGATATTTTTCTCTCTACTGATATTCCAGGCTTATTGTGACATCACATCTTCACCACTGACATTACAGCCTCATTGTTACATCAGCCTCACACTAACATCACAGCCTCACTGTGCCATCAAAACCTTTCCAGTGACATCAAAACTTCACTCTGTCATTAGAGCCTCATTGTGATATCATAGCCACACTGTGTCCTCACAGCCTCACTGTGACATTACAACCTGAAAGTGTCATCACTGTCTCATTTTGACATCACAAACTCATTGTGACATCAGCTTTGCCACTGACATAATAGCCCCATGGTGATATCACATTCATACCTCTGACATAGTGTCACTGTTACATCACAGCATCAAAACTGACATCATAGTGTCACTGAAACATTAGTTTTGCCACTGACATCACAGTCTCAATGTGACCTGAGAGCCTCCCAAATGACATCACCAACTCCCTGGGATATCACAGGCTCACGGTGATATCACAGCCTCACTGTGACATCAGAGCTTCAACTCTGAAGTTGTAGCCTCACTGTTTCATCACAGATTCACTATGACATCACAGGCTCACAACTCAAATCATCACCATAATGTGACATCACCCTCATCACTGACATCATGCCTAGCCTTACTATGACACCACAGCCTCAGCACTTACCTCACAGTCTCACTGAAACATTATAGCTTCCCTGTGACACCACCGTGTCGCTATTGATATCACAATCTCACTGTGACAACACAACCTCACAGTGATATCACATCCTCATTGTTACATCAGATATACTGTGCCATCAAAACATCATTGTGACATATAGCGTCACCTCTGACATCACAGCCTCAATTTGACAAAATAAACTCACTGTGGAATTACAGCCTCACCAGTGATGAGACAGCCTCAAAACTGATAGTCTCTCTACGAAAGCACAGTCACTGTTGACATCACAAACTCATTGTGACATCACAATGTAAGCACAGCCTCACCGTGACATCACAGCCTTACCACAGATATGATAGGCTCACTGTGATATCATAGCCTCACCAGTGACACCACAGCCTCATGTGATATCACAACCTCACTATGGCATCATAGCCATACTGTGCAAGTACAGCCTCACTGTGACATCACAGCCTTATCGCTGATATCACAGACTTACTGAGAAATTACAGCAGCCTCACCAGTGACACCACAGCCTCATGTGATATCACAACCTCACTATGGCATCATAGCCATACTGTGCAAGTACAGTCTCACTGTGACATCACAGCCTTATCACTGATATCACAGACTTACTGAGAAATTACAGCAGCCTCACCAGTGACACCACAGCCTCATGGTGATATCATAACCTCACTGTGGCATCACAGCCTCATGTTATATCGCATCATCAATGTGACATCTCAGCATAATCTCTCAAATCAGTCTCACTTTTGAAATCACAGCCTAACCATTGACCTTACAAATGCATCATGACATCACAGCCACACTGTGACATCACAGCTCACTGTGACAACACAGCCACACTGGTTTCCTATGTAACATTACCATGACACCTGAGACTCACCACAGATAGCACAGGCTCCAAGTGATGTGACAGCCTCAGCAGTGATATCATAGCCCTTGACATCATAAATAGTGACACCACAACCTCACATGTTATATCACTGCCTCATTGTGACATCAATCTTCCCACAGATATCACAGACTCATAGTGACCTGACACCCTCACTGTGACTTCACAGTCTAACCTGTTACATCATAGCCTCATGGTGAAATCAGCGTTGCCACTGTCATCACATCTTGCACAGTGACCTCACAGTTTCACTGTGACATTACAACCTCTCTGTGATGTCACAGCCTCAAAGTGCCATCATAGCTTCACGGTGATAGCACAACCTCACTGTAGCATTATAATATCATTTCTTTTTTTATTTCTACTCATACAACTTTAACAAGTACACCAGTCCCCTCCCTCCCTCCAACCTCTCACCGCCTTATGCCTCCCTCCCCTTGTCCCTCCCTCTCCATACTCCAGTTCCTCCACATCCCATCCCCGGAGCATCCTTTAATTTGCATGCCAGATTCTCCTCTAGGTCCTCCTCTCTGATGAGGTGCAAGGACCCAGTGGCATTTCTCTGAACCCTTTTCTGTGTTTCCCTTAAGCATAGGAACACTACTGTTGCTATCAATATCTTGCCTCCAAGGATCTTAGTGCCTTTAGCAAATGCTAGAATTTGAGGGGTCAATAGTGTGTTGGACATTGCGCAGGGCATACAAAGTCCAATTAAGATTGCTTCAGCTCTAACTTGTGTGGAGTATCTTGCATATCATTGCTTCTCCCATCCTTGTGCTCTTACAATCTTACTGCCCCCTCTTCCGCAAATTTCCCTGAGCTTCTGGATGGGAAGAGATTAGGCTAGCCTAGTTCCAGGTAGTTAATATAGAGTCTCTGATGTTCTGGATTATGGTTTGTTGATTTTTTTTTTCCAGTTTTGCTGCTCCTGCAATGCTCTTCACTCCATCCTGATGGATATTGGATGTCACCCCCATTTCAGAGATAAAAAGCTGTTAAACTAGAATCTTGTTATAAGAGTAT
Source organism: Typhlomys cinereus (assembly GCA_023101885.1). Lineage (NCBI taxonomy): Eukaryota > Metazoa > Chordata > Mammalia > Rodentia > Platacanthomyidae > Typhlomys > Typhlomys cinereus. The sequence goes on from JALPQD010000397.1 coordinate 318,572, forward strand.
ATTCAAAGGTAGATGTAATAAAAGTAGGAAACCACAGTGACAGAGGGATCAATCACCCATTTGCAAAATGGTTACATTTTATCTGCCAGACTATATGCTCTCCCCTTCTAGGGAGATCATATCCCATCAGTTGTAAATGAACAGGAACGAAAGTCTGTGAACTTAACCAGATGTCTCATTACTCATTTTCAGTCCTTGATGGTGGCCTATTTTCTCTGCTGTAACATAGTGCCCTCTCTCCTTGTTTCTGGTGTGGCCCTCCTACCACATCCCTCCTGTTCATATTCCTTGCAATTACTGTAGGTATTACAGAAATTTATCATTGAGTGTCTCTAGGTGAGCTTGGTACTAGGACCCACCTATTAGGGAGTACACATGGTGCTTAATTTTCAGGGTCTGGGATTCTTCACTTAATATAATTGTTTCTAATAGTATCCATTTCCCACAAATTCCATTAATTCATCATTTTTGATGTCCAGAATGAAGGAAGTGTAAAAGCCCTGAGAGAAACAATGCCATTTACTATAGCCCCTAAAAAAATGAAATACCTTGGTATAAACCTAACCAAGGAAGTAAGAGACCTTTACAATGAAAACTTTAAAACCCTAAAGAAAAAAAATTGCAGAAGGCACCAGAAGGTGGAAAGACCTCACATGTTCCTGGATTGCCAGAATCAACATCGTAAAAATGACCATCCTACTAAAGGCAATATACAAATTCAATGCTATACCAATTAAAATCCCAAAGCAAATCTTTAAAGAAGTTGACCAAACAATCTCAAAATTCATATGGAGGCAAAAAAGAACCAGGATAGCAAAGACAATCCTGAATAGCAAAAACACTTCTGGAGATATACCATACCAATCCTTAGTCTATACTACAAATCCATAGTTATAAAAACAGCCTGGTACTGCCTCCAAAATAGACCCACAGATCAATGGATAAGGGTTGAAGACCCAGATATAAGCTCAGACAATTACATCCATTTGATCTTTGAGAAAGGGTCCCAAAAAATCCAATGGAAAAAGAACAGTATCTTCAACAAATGGTGCTGGCAAAACTGGATATCCACATGCAGAAGATTAAGACTGGACCCCTCCTTGTCACTATATTCAAGAATTAATTCCAAATGGATCAAGGACCTCAATATAAGGCCAGAGACTATAAAAATCATAGTTGAAAATGTAGGGAACTCCCTCGAACTGATTGGGCTAGGCCAACAGTTCCTAAACAGACATCCAATAACACAGTCACTGCAACCAACTCTCAACAGATGGGATCTTGTGAAATGAAAGAGCCTCTGTTCAAATAATGAGATTGTAACAGGAACACAGTGGCCACCCACAGAATGGGAGAAAATCTGTACTAAGCACATATCTGATAGGGCTCTATTATCCAGAGTGCACAAAAAACTTAGAAAACTAAACACCAAGGAAACAAATGGCCCAATTAAAAATGGGCCCTGGAAATTAAAAGTAACTTTACTAGAGATGATATTAAAATGTCTAACAAATGTTGTTAAAAAATGCTCCACTTCTTTAGCCATCAGGGAAATGAAAATCAAAACTTCCCTGAGATATCATCTCACCCCTGTCAGGGTGGCAAAAATCCACAATATAAACAACACCAAATGCTGGAGAGGATGTGGAGTGAAGGGAACTCTCCTTCATTGCTGGTAGGAAATGTAGGCTCATACAACCACTCTGGCGAGCTGTCTGGAGATTCCTAAAGAAATTAAAAATTGAAATGTCATATGACTTTGCCATTCCACTTTTGGGAATAACCCCCCATACAGCAAAAATTCACCTTGATAGCACAAGCATGACCATGTTCATAGCAGCACTGTTTACAATAGCAAAGTCATGGAATCAACCCAAATGTTCAACAGTTGACGAGTGGATAAGGAAAATGTGGTACATTTATACTATGGAGTATAACATCATTTATGTCATCACAAGCTCACTGTGATATCACAGACTCCCCTCTGATATCAAAGCTGTGACATAACAGGCTAACCTCTGAAATCATAGCATCAGTGAAACTACATGCTTCCTAGCTTGCTATGCCAATACAGTCTCATCATAAACATCTCAGACTCATGGTCCCATTACAGCCTCACCAGTGACACCATATCATTACTATGGCCACACAGCCTAACCAGTAATATCCTTGCCTAAATGTGATATCTCAGCCTCATCACTGACATTAGCCTCACTTCTGACATCACAGCCAAAACACTGACCTCAGAGAGGCACTCTGGCATCACAGCCTCACTGTTACATCACAGCATCACTGTTACATCATAGCCTCATAGTGACATAACAACTTCACAGTGATACCACAGCCTAACTCTGGAATTATAGCCTCATTTCTGACATCACAGTCTCATTGTGACATCACAACCTCTCCTCTGACATCACAGACTCACTCTCACATCACAGTCTAACCTTTTACATCACAGATTCATCTGTTATATCATAGCTTCATGGGAAAATCAGCCTTGCCTCTGACATCACATCTTTCACAGTGTGTTCACCACCTCACGTGACATCACAACCTCTCTGATGTCATAGCCTCATAGGACATCATAGTTTCAGACTGATATCACAGCCTGACTCTGGGATTATAGCCACATTTGTGATGCTACCGTCTCACTGTGACATCACAGTCTCAACTCTGACATCACATCCTCATGGTGACATAATAGGCTAACTTCTGAAATCATAGCAGACATCACAGACCTCCTGTCTCACCTTGCTATGACAACATGGCATCATCACTGACATCTCAGACTCATGGTCACATGACAGCCTCAACAATGATAACAAAGCAGCCTCAACAGTGATAACAAAGCCTGTGGCATCTCAAGATCACCCATAACATCATAGCCTCACAATGCCATAAAAACCCCTCCAGTGACACAAAAATTTCACTATATCATCAGAGACTCACTGTACCATCATTATAGCAACAGTGTATCCTCACAGCCTTACTGTGATATTGCAACCTGACTGAGACATTACAAACTCACTGTGACATCAACCTTGCCACTGGCATAAGAGCCTCATGGAGATATCACATGCACATGCTATCTGTGATATCACAGCCTTAATGTGACATCACAGCATCACTACTGACATCATAGCCTCACTCCGAAATCAGCTTTGCCACTAACATCACAGCCTCAATGTTACCTCACTGCCTCCACTGTGACATCACCAACTCTCTGTGACATCATGGGCTCTCTCTGACACCACAGTGTCATTATTGATATCACAATTTCTCCTGTAATATTGGAGACTCACAAGAGTCAATACAGCCTAACCATTGAAATAGTCTCCCTTTAAAAGCAGGGTGGCTACTGACATCACAACTTCACTGTGACATCACAACCTCACTGTGACATCAAAGCCACACTGTGTGAAACTCAATGTCACATCACAGTTTCACCACTGATTGGAAATGCTCACTGTTTTATTACAGCCTCACCAGTGACATCACAGTCTCATTGTGACATCATAACCTCACTGTGACATCATAGTTATATCACATCATCAATTCAACATCTCATCCTCATCTCTCACATCAGTCTAATTTCTAAAATCACAACTTAACCACAGCTGCATTATGACATGACAGTCTTAGTGAAATTACAGTCACATTGTGACATCGCAGCCTCATCACTGATATCTTACCTAGTTGTACCATGCTACCTCAACCTCACCACAGAAAGCACAGGCTCACAGTGACATTAATGCCTCAGCAGTGACATCATAGCCACTGACATAAACAGTTACACCACAGCCTCACATAGTACATCACTATCTCATTGTGACATCAATTTTCCCACACATAATACAGCCTCGTTTTGACCTCACAGCCTCACTGTGACCTCACAGTATAGCTTGTCACACCATAGACTCAGCTGTTGCATCATAGTCTCATGGTGAAATCAGCCTTGCCAATGACCTCACATCTTCCACTGTGAACTCACAGCCTCACTGTAACATCCCAGCTTCACAGCGATTTCACAGCCTTACTGTGGCATTATAGCCTCATTTCTGACATCACAGCCTCACTTATGACATCAGCATCACCACTGATATTAGTCAGAATACTAACATCACTGCCAAACCAGTGACAACATAGCCTTTGACATCAAAGCCTCACCAGTGTCACTGTCACATAATAGGCTCATCACTGACTTCATAGCCTCACCAGTGAAATCATAGACTCACTATAACATCTTTATCACCACTGACATTCTAACCTTATTGTGACATCACACCTTCACTAATGACATGACAGGCTCATTTGACATCAGCCTCACCACTAACATCACATACTCACTGTGCAATCCAAACCTCTCCAGTGTCCCCACAATATCACTGTGTCATCAGAACCTCACTGTGGCATCACAGCCTCTCCAGTTGCATCTTCAATATAACATCTCAGCCTCATCTCTCACAGCAGTCTCACTTCTGAAATCACAGCCTAACCACTGACCACACACCTGCACTGTGACATCACAGCTCAGTTTGACATCACATCCTCACTATGACATCACAGCCTCATGGTTACATCATAGCCACACTGTGACATCACAGCCTTACCACTGGTATCCTATCTTGCCTTACTAGGACACCACAGTTTCAGCACAGTTAACAGAGGCTTACTCAGATGTGACAGCCTGAACAGTGACATCAGAGCCTTTGACATCATAAACAATGACACCAGAGACCCAAATGCCACATCACTGCCTTATTGTGACATCAATCTTCCACAGATATCACAAGCTCACAGTGACCTCACAGCCTCACTGTGACATAACAGGCTCACCTCTGAAATCATAGCATCAGCAGCACCACAAACTTTTGCCTAGTCTCGCTGTAACACCACAGCCTCATCACTGACATCTCATGATCATGGTCACATGACAGCCTCAACAGTGCTTCTACAGACTCGCTGTGGTATAAAATCCTCACCAGTAACCTTCCAGCCTCACTGTGACATCTGAGCCTCATCTCTGACATCTCAGACTCACAGTCATGAGACAGCCTCAACAGTGACAACACAACCACACTACAGCATCAGAGCCTCCATAGTATGTTATAGTCTATCATTACTGATATCACAGCGTCATGTGATATCACAATCTCGTGGTAACATCGCAGCCTCTCAGTGTCATCATAGCCTCTCCTCTGACATCACAGCCTCAGTGCAACTGCACAGCTTCATCACTGAAGTAGTAAACTCACTGTGAAATTCAAGCATCACCCCTGATGTCACTAACTCATTGACATCTCATAAAATCAGCCCTGATATCACAGCCTCACAGTGACCTCACAACTTACCCACTGAAACATCACCTGTTACATCATAGCCTCATTGTGACATTATTCTTGCCACTGACATCACAGCCTCACTTAGACATCGCAGGTTCCTGAGTGATATCAACTCACGGTGACATGATTGTCCACAGTGACATCCAACCTTCTCAGTGACATCACAGCCTCAATGTGACATCACGGCCTCATGAGTGACAGCACAGCCTCACCTGTGACATCATAATTGCCTCTAATCTTAGTCAGAACACTGACATCACTGCCTTACCATTGACAGCACAGCCTTTGATATCACAGCCTCTCCAGTGTCACTGTCACGTAATAAGTTCAACAATGACATCATAGGGGTGATGTTATGTGTCATGATAGTTATGCATTTCTAACCTTAAGAGCACAATGATGAACAAACAGGGAAAGGGCAAGAGGAGGGGCCACCTGCTCACCTTCAAGCACTGTAAGCAAAGGAACACAAAACCAAAGGGGCCACTCACCTAACTTTACTAGAGTGAGTGTTTTGTCTACATTGAAGTTGGCACCACCTCATGTTGGAGTGCCAGAGTCTCATTTGTTATCAGACTTAATGAGACAAATTGCTCCACCAAGAACGGCCATGCACCACCACCTATGGAATTGAGAAAGAGCTATCAATCTGTCAATTCTGACCCAGAGGAAAATGGCTCAGGGGAATAACGAACCCCTGAACTCCTTCACTAAGCACAGGATGCTTAGATCCAAAACACTTCTGCATATTTCCTTCACTAAGTCCCTTCTTCGACTTTGGATACCCTTTTAGGTGTGGTTTTCACTTTCACCTTCGTTCTAGTCACTGCTTTTTATTTTCTGCACTCTTTCATCTTATCAGCTCGCCTCCTAGACATCTCTGCTCCATTAGGGAACCTTTCCTCTACATAATGGGCAATTTACCACCCCATCAGGAAGCACCCCAGCTGACTGCCCTTAAGGCTCTACAAACCTTACATAGGATCAAAGTGAAACCAAAGGACTTAGAAGATTTTTGGGAGGGAGATTTAATCTTAGCTCTTTGGATTTCAACAGAAAATGTCTGGGACCCACAGATTTGGATGGGAGTGCTCTTCCTGGCTCATAAGAGGGAAGTCCAAGAAGGCCATATTTCTTCTGCCCCTTTTATTCCCATCCTCCTCAGCATCATAGCAAACCTTAAAGGATACTCCACTGAGGAAGAGACTAATTGCGTTCCAAAATCTTATCAAGCAACAGGAAAGGATAAATTCACAGAGAGAATAGATGGAAAGACAACACAAAATTTTAGCAAAGCAGAAGCCTCCTGCAATGGGTTAGGGCCCCTCCAGGGAAGACTGTGGAGTGGCAGTTGCTGCAGAAATGATGGAAGAATTGCACAGCCTGGACCCACAATGGCAGGAATTGTTAGAGGTGTTAGTAAGGGGCCACTCAAGAGTGAGTCTGCAGGAAACTCATCTTCTGTCTGTTCCTTATCACTTGACTTCAGGGGTCTTGGTGGTGACCTCGCACCTGCTCATCTACTCACCTCATGGCCACGAGGTCCCTGCCAAATTCCACCTCATTTTCTCGGTAGTCCCAGTAGGGATTTAGCAACAACCAGTGACATATAGACTCACTAGGATATCTTTCTCACTACTAACATTCCAGACAATGTAACATCACACCTGAACCAGTGACATCACAGCCTCTTTGTGACATCAGCCTCACCACTAATATCACAGCCTCACTGTGCCATCCAAACCTCTCCAGGGGCATCACAACATCACTGTGTCATCAGACCTCACTGTGACATTATAACCTGAAAGTGACATCATGCCTCCCTGTGACATCACAAACTTTCTGTGACATTAGCCTCGCCACTCACATAATAGCCTCATGGTAACATCACATACACACCTCTGACATAGCCTCACTATGACATCACAGCCTTGATATCATAATCTCACTGTGATATCAGACTTGTCATTGACATCAAGGTCTCACTGTGACCTCACAGCCTCTACTTTGATATCACCAAGTCCTGTGACATCACAGGCTCACAGTGACACCACAGACACATGGTGACCTCAAACGCTCACAATGGCATCACAGCCTCACCATTGGAATACTAGGTAGCCTTACTATGACACCACAGATTCATCACAGATATCACAGGCTCACAGTGATGTGACAGCCTCAGCAGTGACATCACAGCCTCATTGTGACATCACAGCCATACGGTGCCATTAAAGCATCACTGTGACATAAAGCTTCACCTCTGTCACCATAGCCTCACAGTGACATCATAGCCTCAGTTTGGCACAATAAAATCACTTTGATTTAGCGCCTCACCAGTGACAATACAGCCTCACCATTTGTTGCAGTCAGCCTGCATGGTTGCTGATACATGACATCAAATTGCTTAAAGAAAGAAGGGATTTATTTTCTTAGTGATAGCCTGGTTACAGTCCATAGTCCAACTTGATGGGAGAGCATGTACCAACACCAGGACTGAGGGAACTGCCCACACCATCACCACATAACAACTGAGAGATGGAAAATCCTTACTTGCCAGAATGGCATTCTAGCCAAGGGAACAGAAGGATGCTAACTCTCTCAACCAGCTCTCTGTGATTTATCCAGGGCTGAATCTCACCCGTGGGCTGGGTCTTCCCCATCAGCTAGACAATCTCCTTCAGGTTTGCTCTTGGCTTAACTAGCAACTCTCTACAACTGTGCCCAGAGTTCAAACCACCAACAGTCAAGTTGACATCTGTGCTTAACTATGGCACCAATTACATAGTCTCTTTGTGAAAGTACAGTTATTGCTGACATCACAACCTCACTGTCACATCACAACCTCACTGTTTTATCACAGCCACATTTTGCCAGCACAGCATCACTGTGACACCACAACCTCACCAGGGACACAAAAGCCTCATGGTGACATCATAAAATCACTGTGACATCACAGCATCACCATTTCTATCACATTGTTAATGCGACACTGAAGCGTCATCTCTCACATGAGTCTCACTTCTGAAATCACAGCCTACCCACTCACTGTGACATCATGGCCACACTTTGGCCTCACAGCTTCACTGTGACATTACAACCTGACAGTGACATAACAACCTCACTGTAACATCACAAAATCACTGTGATATCAGACTTAACACTGACATAATGCCTCAGGTTGACATCACATATACACATCAGACATAATTTCAGTGTGACATCACAGCCTCAATGTGACATCACAACTTCCCCAGTGAGATCACAACCTCACAGTGACATCACAGTCTCATTGTGACATCACAGCCATCCCATGCCATCAAAGCATTACTGTGACATAAAGCTTCACCTCATAGTCACATCACAGCCTTGTAGTGGCATCACAGCCACACTGTGACATCACAGAGCTCCAGTGACCTCACAACCTGCCCACTGACACCACAGTCTCCCCTGTTACATTATAGTCTCATTGTGACATCAATGTTGCCACTGACATCACAGCCTCACTGTGACATCACAGGTTCCAGAGTGATAATACCTCACAGTGTCATGACAGCCCACACTGACATCCAACCTTCTCAGTGACATCACAGCCTCACTGTAACATCACAGCCTCACAGTGACTCCAAACATGCTGACTGACACCATAGGCTCACCTGTTACCTCATAGCCTCATTGTAACATCAGTCTTGCCACTGATATCACAGCCTCCCTGTGACATTACACCTTCCCCAGTGACATGACAAGCTCGCAGTGACATCACAGCTTCATTGTGACATCACAGCCATACCTCGCCATGAAAGCAGCATTGTGACATAAAGCTTCACCTCTGACATCATAGCCTTATTGCAACATCTCAACTTCAGTTTGACACAGTAAACTCACTGTGACATATAGAGTTTTACCATTGACAATAAAGAATAACCAATTACAAATGTTATTACTGACATCAAAACCTCACTGTGTTCTGTGACAATTGAGCCACACCAGTAACAATACAGCCTTAACAATGATATAGTCTCCCAGTGAATGCACAGTTGCTACTGATATTAGAACCCCACTGTGACATCACAGCCTCATGATGAAAACACAGTCTCACCACTGATATGACAGTCTCACAGTGACATCACTGCCTTTCCACTGACATCACAGATTTAGTGAGACTAAACAGCCAGAAGACTGACCTCCTAACTTCATTGTAAAATCCAAGCATCACTGCACCACTGACATGTCATAGAATCAGCCCTGACATCAGAGCCTCACAGTGACCTCACAGCGCCCCCTGACACCACAGGATCACTTCTTACATCATAGCTTAATTGTGACATCAGTCTGACATTATAACCTGACAGTGACATCACAGCCTCACTGTGACATCACAAACTCTCTGTGATATCAGCTTTGCCATGGACATAACAGCTTCATATTGACATCACATACACACCTCTGACTTAGCCTTACTGTGACATCACAGCCACAAGCTGACATCACAGTATCACCACTGACATCATAGTTTCACTGTGACATCAGATTTGCCACTGACATCACAGCCTCACAGTGACCTCACAGTCAACACCATGACATCACAATCTCCCTGTGACATCACAAGCTTACGGTGTCACCACAGCCACACGATGAGATCAAAGCCTCATGGTGGCATCACAGACTCATCAGTGACATGTCAGGCTCACTGTGACATTATAAACAAATCAATCACACCAGCCTCATTCTGATATCACAGACTAACTGCTAAAATCACATCATCACTGTGGTGTCACACTCTCTCTCCACTGACATATCAGACTCTGTGATATCATGGCTTCACTGGTGACAGCATAGTCTCACTGTGATATGTCAGGCTCACTGTGACACAATCTCACCTCTGAATTTATGCATCATATTGACATGACAGCCTCACTATGAAATCAAAATCCCACCTCTGAAATTATAGCCACAATGTGACATCTCACCCTCATTACTCACATCCAACCTAGACTCACTATGACACCGCAGCCCCATCATTGGTCTCACAGGCTCACTGAAACATGACAGCCACCCTGTGATACCACAGTGTCGCTATTGAAATCACACCATCACTGTGACATCACAACCTCACCAGTGACATCACAACCTCACAGGGACATCATAGCTGCACTGTGACATCACAGCCTCAGTTTGAAACATAAACTCACTGTGTCATTAGAGCCTCAACAGTGACAATACAGCCTCATCATTGACAGTCTCCTTGTGAAAACACAGTCACTACTGACATCACAACTTCACTATGACATCAAAATATCACTGTGATATCATAGCCAACTGTGCCAACACAGCCTTACTGTGACATCAAAATCTCGATATGATATCAAAACATTACCACTGATATCATAGCCTGACTGTGACATCAGTCTTGTCACTGACATCACAGTCTCACTCGGACCTTACAGCCTCCACCTGACAGCACAACTCTCTGTGACACCACAGCTCAAAGTGACACCACAGCCACAAGGTGACATCAAAGCCTCATGGTAAAATCACAGCCTCACCAGTGACATGCCAGCCTCACTGTGACATCCTACCCTCTTCACTCACATCAGCCTCATTCTGATATCACAGCCTAACCACTGAAATCTCATCCTCACTTTGATGTCATAGTCTCTTTCCACTGACATCACAGCCTCCATGTGATATCATGGCATCACTGGTGTCAACTCAGCCTCACTTGTTATTACAGTCTCACCTCTGAGGTTATAGCCTCACTGTGATATGACAGCCTCACTATGACATCACAGTCTCATTTCTGGAATCATTGCCCAACTGTGACATCACAGTATCGACTCTGATGTTTGAGCCTCACTGTGAGACTGTGTTGTCAGTGACAAGGCTGATGTCACAGTCAGGCTATGATATCCGTGGTAATGTTATGATATCATATCGAGATTTTGATGTCATAGTAAGGCTGTGATGGCTCACTATGACATCATAAGGTCACCTCTAAAATCATAGCCAATGTGACATCACACCCTGATCACTGACATTCTACCTAGCCCACTGTGGCAAGATAGCCTCACCACTGACCTTACAGTCTCACTGAAAAATGACAGCCTCCCTGTACTACCACAATGTTACTCTTGACATCACTACCACACTTTGACATTACAACTTCACAGTGACATCACTGTCTCATTGTGACATCACAACCATACCGTGTCATCAAAGCTTCAGTGTGACATAAAGGTTCATCTCTGATATCATAGCCTCACTGTCACATCACAGTCTCAGTTTGATACAATAAACTCACTGTGACATTTGAGCAGTGACAATAGTCTCACCAATGACATAGTTTCTCAGAGAAAACAGAGTCACTACTGACATCACAAACTCACTGTGACATCAAAGCCTCACCTCTGAAATCACAGCCTAACTGTGACATTACAGGCTAACCTCTAAAATCATAGCATAAGTGACCCCAGGGACATACTGCCTCGCATTGCTATGAAACCACTGCTTCATCACTGACATCTCAGGCTCATGGTCACACGACAGCCTCAACAGTGACACCAAAACCTCGCTGTGGCATCCCACCCTCACTAGTAACATTCCAGCCTCACTGTGACATCTCAGCCTCATCACTGACATCAGCCTCACTTCTGACATCACAGCCTAACCACTGAAATCAAAACCAAACTCTGATTTCATACTCTATCACCACTGATATCACAGCCTCACTGTGACATCAAAACCTCATGGAAACATCACAGTCTCACAGTGATATCACAGCCTCTCCTCTGATATCAGAGCCTGAGTGTGACTACAGGATTTCACCATGGATGACCTAACCTCACTGTGAAATCAAAGCATCACCCCGGATCTCACAGCCTCATTGACATCTCACAGAATCAGCCCTGATATCAGAGCCACACTGTGACATCACTGCCTCCCAGTGATTTCACATCCTGCCCACTGACACCACAGGCTCACCTGTTACATCATAACCTCATCGTGTCTTGCCACTGATATATCCTCATGGTGACATCACATACATACCTCTGACATAGTCTCACTGAGACGTCACAGCCTCAGTTTGACACAATAAACTCACTGTGACATTGGAGCCTCACCAGTGACAATACAGCCTCACCAATGACTTAGTCTCCCCGTGGAAGCACAATCACTATTAACATCACAACCTCACTGTGACATCACATCTTCAATGTGATATTACAGTCATACTGTGCCAACACAGCCTCACTGTGTCATCACAGTTTCACCACTGACAGCACAGGCACACCATGATATTACAGCCTCTTCAATGACCCACAGCCTTATCGTGACATCATGACCTCACTGTGGCATCACAGCCTCACCAGTTCTATCACATCATCAATGCAACATCTCAGTCTCATCTCTCACATCAGCCTCACTGCTGCACTGTGACAGCACAGCTTCACTGTGACATTATAGATTCACTGTAACATCACAGCCTCATGGTAACATCATAAGCACACTGTGAGATCACAGCCATACAACTGGTATCCTATCTAGCCTAACCATGACACCGCAGCCTCATCACATATAGCACAGGGTCACAGTGACATGACATCTTCAGCAGTGACATTATAGCCTGATAAGATCAGTGGTTAGGCTGTGATTTCAGAAGTGAGACTCATGTGAGAGATGACACTTCAGTGTCGCTTTGATAATGTGATATAACAGGTGAGGCTGTGATGCCCCAGTGATTTTATGATGTCACCATGAGGCTGTGGTGTCCCTGGTGAGGCTGTACAATTTGATGTGATTTGATGTGACAAAGTGACACCACAGCCTTACATGTTAACATCACTGCCTCATTGTAATATCAATCTTTGCACAGATATCACAGCTTCAGAGTGACCTCACAGACTCACTGTGATCTCACAGTCTATACTGTTACATCGTAGACTCACCTGTTACATCATAGCCTCATGGTGAAATTGGCCTTTCTACTGACATCATATCTTCCAGAGAAACCTCCCAGTCTCCCTGTGACATCACAATTTCTCTGTGATGTCACAAACTCATAGCAACATCACAGATTCACATAGAAATCACATCACTGTGGCACTTATTTCTGATATCACAGCCTCACTGTGACATCACAGTCTCACTTCTGACATAACAGCCTCACTGTGACATAACAGGGTAACCTCTGAAATCATAGCATCATTGACAACACGGACATCCTGCCTAGCCTCGCTGTAATACCACAGCCTCATCACTGACATCTCAGGTTCATGGTCACATGGCAGCCTCAACAGTGACACCACAGTGTCGCTATTGACATCACATCCTCACTGTGACATCATAAATTCTCAGTCACATCACAAACTTCACATCACAGCTTCATTGTGACATTACAGCCATACAGTGCCATCAAACCATCACTGTGACACAAAGCTTCACTTCTGACATCATAGCCTCACTGTGACATCTCAACCTCAGTTTGAAATGATACTCACCAGATACTAGATGCTTACCTGTGAAAATACAGCTTCACCAATGACATAGCCTTCCTGAGAAAGCAAAGTCACTCCTAACATCACAACCTCATTGTGATGTCACAACCTCCCTATGTCATCACAGCCTCATTGTGTCATCACAGACTTACTACGGATAGGACAGGCTCACCGTGATATTACAGCCTCACCAGGGAGATTTCAGGCTCACAGTCACACAACAGCCTGAACAGTGACAACATAGCCATACTGTGGACATCAGAGCCTCACCAGTATCATTCCAGCTTCACTGTGACATCTCAGCCTCATTTCAGACATCACAGTCTAACCACTGAAATCACAGACAAACTGTGATGTCAATTCATCACCACTGATACCACAGCCTCACTGTGATATCACAACCTCACGGTAACATCACAACTTCACGGTAACATCACAACCTCACAGTGACATCACAGCTTCTCCTCTGACATCATAATCTCAGTGTGACTGCACAGACTCACCACTGATGTCCTAACCTCACTGTGAAAACCAAGCATCAACCATGACATCAGAATCTCACTGTGGAATAACAGGCTAACCTGTTGCATTCTAATCTGCCATCTCAATCCAGGGCTCTCCTCGACCAAGCGGGCAAAGCTTCAGTGAAAGGGGGACAGACAGACAGCTCTCTGGGCTAAGTGAATCTGCAGTCTTTATTGATATTTTTTTTACCAGAGTTTATATACTTTAGAAAATCCAGAGTAAAGGCCAGGGATGTGTCGCCATGCCCATAGGGAATACATCAAATAAAACCAGGACCAAATTCTTTACAGAATTATGTAAAATATATTTATTCTGGGTAACAAGGGAAAAGCAGAGATGACATATATTTTCTGTATTGGAATGGATATGATGTCTCCAGTAGAGTTAAAACAGGCATGACATGCATTTGCTAAAAGCAAAGGGACAATGCATGTTTCAAAGCAGATTGTCCCTGGTTTATGAACAAACATCAAATGTGTGGTGGAGGGACTGTAAACTAGCTAGGCCTGAGAAAAGCAACAACAACAAAAAATATCTAAGAACATACAAGACTCAAATTCCAACTTAATTTACATAGGGAGAGCTCTTAGCACCTCACAATTGCCCACTTAGATGTTTATGTGTCACTCCCTAGCCAGCAGGCTTCAGACCAGAACTAGACAGTAACACTAAGGCAGGCAGTAACACTAAGGACTGACTAACCCCTTATTTTCCTTATTTCTCTTATTTATATCAAATAATGTCATGATTTTATCTAGAGAATATTTCCTTGAAACAATATTCTGTCATGCTTGACCTTGTCAAAACAACATGGTTGGATAAGGACATGGAACTAATCTCTAAAATCATAGCATCAGTGACACCACGGACATCCTGCCTAGCTTTGTTATGACACCACAGCCTCATCACTAATATCACAGGCTCACAATCACTTGACAGCCTCAGTGGTGACACCATAGCTAGGCTGTGTCATCAGACCCTCACCAGCCTCACTGTGACATTGCAGCCTTATCACTGATATCAGCCTCACTTTTGACATCACACCATAACCACTGAAATCTCAGCGGAACTGAGATGTCATAGTCTATCACCACTGATATCACAGCCTCAGTATGGTTTCACAACCTCATGGTAACATCACAGCCTTACAGTGACATAACAGCCTCTCCTCTGACTTCACAGTCTCAGTGTGACTGCACAGCCTCCCACTGACATCCTAACCTCACTGTGAAATACAAGCATCACCCCTGACCTCACAACCTCACTGACATCTCACAGGATCATCCTTGAGATCAGAGCCTCACTGCAACATTACAGCCTCAGAGTGACCTTAGAACCTGACCACTGACACCACAGGCTCACCTGTTACATCATAGTCTTATTGTGACATCAGTCTTTCCACTGACATCACAGCTTCACTGAGAAATCACAGCTTCCAGAGTGATATCACCACACGGTGACATGACAGCACACAGTATCTTATAAACTTCACAGTGATATCACAGCCTCAGTACCCCACTGATATTATTCCGAACACTGACATCACTGCCACACTACTGACAACAGAGCCTTTGACATCACAGCCTCACCAGTGTCACTGTCACGTAATAGGTTCACCACTGACATCATATCCTCACCAGTGATAACACAGCTCATTGTGACATCAGTCCCACCACTAACATCAGACAGAGCCTTACTGTGATATCAAACCTCTCCAGCGACATTGAACTATCACTATGTCATCAGAGCCTCACTGTAACATAATAGCCACACTTTGTCCTCAGAGCCTCACTGAGACATCACAAACTCTCTGTGACATCAGCCTTGCTACTGACATAATACCCTCATGGTGATATCACATACACACATCAGACATAGCCTCCAGTGAGACTTCACAGCCTCACCTCTGAAGTTATAACCTCACTGCTTCATCACAGCCTCACTAGGACATCACAGGCTCAGCTTTGAAACCATAGCCTCGATGCAACCTCACACCTTTATCACTGACATCTTACCCAGGCTCTCTATGGCACCACAGCCTCACCACTGACCTCAAAGGCTCACTGAAACATGACAGTCTCCTGTGACACCACAGTGTCATTATTGACATCACAACCTCACTTTGACATCACAACTTCCCCAGTGGTATCACAACCTTACAGTGACATCACAGCCTCATGACATCAAAACCATATCATGCATTAAAGCATGACACTGAACAAAGCTTAATCTCTGCCATCATAGCCTCATTGTGACTTTGCTGCCTGTTTGAATCAATAAATTCACTGCGACATTACAGCCTCACCAGAGACATTACACCCTCACCAATGACATAGTCTCCCTGCGAAAGCACAGTCACTATTGACATCACAACCTCACTGTGACATCACAACCTCACTGTGACATCAGAGCCACACAGTGCCAGCACAGCTTCTCTGTGACATCACTGATAGGATAGCCTCACCGTAATATTACAGTCTCACCAATTCCTCATGATCACATCATAAACTTACTAAGGCATCACAGCCTCAAAAGTTATATCACATCTTCAATGTGACATCTCAGCCTCATTTCTCATATCAGTCTCACTTCTGAAATCACAGCCTAACCACTGACCTCACAGCTACACTGTGATATCACAGCCTCACTGTGATATCACAACTCATGGGGACTTCTCAGCCTCAGCACTGGTATCATACCTAGCTTTATTATGACACCACAGCCACACCACAAATAACACAGGCTTACATTGATGTGACAGTCTCATTTGTTACATCATTGCCTCATTGTGACATCATTCTTCCCATAGATATCACAGCCTCACAATGACCTTACAGCCTCACTGTGATCTCACAGTCTAACCTGTTATATCATAGACTCACCTGTTACGCGTAGCCTTGTGGTTAATTCAGCCTTGCACTGACATCACAGCCTCACTGTGACATCACAGCTTCCAGAATGATATCACCTCACAGTGACATGAGAGCCCACAGTGACATTGAACCCTTACAGTGACCTCAGAGCCTCATTGTGACATCATAGCCTCACCTGTGACAGCACAGTCTCACCTGTGACATCAACATTGCCACTGACATTAGTCAGAATACTGACATCACTGCCACACCAGTGACAACACTGCCTTTGACATATCCTCACCAGTGCCACTATCACTCAATAGGTTCACCACTGACATCATAGACTCACCAGTGACATCATTAGAGTCACTATGACATCTTTCTCACCACTGATATTCTAGCCTTATGGTGACATCACACTTTCTCCAGTGTCATCACAGCTCATTGTGACATCAGCCTCACCACTAAAATCACAGCCTCGCTGTGATGTCACAGCCTCATCTCTAGGTTATAGCCTCACTGTGACATAACAGGCTAACATCAGAAATCATAACATCAGTGACACCACGGACATCTGGCATAGCTTTGATATCACACCGCAGCATCATTACTGACATCTCAGGTTCATGGTCACCTGACAGCCTCAGCACTCATCATAGCTTCACCAGTAACATTCCAGCCTCACTGTGACATCTCAGCCTCATCATTGTCATCAGCCTCACTTCTGACATCACAGCCTAGCCACTGACATCTGTCAAAATGTGATGTCATAGTCTATCACCACTGATATCACAGCCTCACTGTGATATCATGACCTCATGGTAAGAAGCCGCACAGTGACATCACAGCCTCTCCTCTGACATATCAGCCTCAATGTGGCTGCACAGCCTCACCACTGACATCCCAAACTCACGGTGGAATCCAAGCAAAACCCTTGATGTCACAGCTTCACAGACATCTCATAGAATCAGCCCTAACATCAGAGCCACACTGTCACACACAGAGCCACATTGCAGCTTCATAGTGAACTCGCAACCTGCCCACTGACACCAAAGGCTCAACTGTTACATCATAGGCTCACTGTGACATCAGCCTCACAACTGACATTACATCCTTACTGTGACATCACAGCTTCCAGAGTGATATGATCTCATCATGACATGACAACCTACAATGATATCCAAACTTCACCATGACATCACAGCCTCACTGTGACATCACCACATCACCGGTGACAGCAAAGAATCACCACTGATATTAGTCAGAACACTGACATCACTGCCACTCCAGTGACAACACAGCCTTTGACATCACAGCCTCACCAGTGTCACTGTCATGTAACAGGTTCACCACTGACATCATGGCCATCCAACCTCTCCAGTGATATCACAACATCACTGTGTCATCAGAGCCTCACTATGACATCATAGCCACACTTGGTTCTCATCGACTCACTGTGACATTACATCCTGACAGTGAAATCACAGCCTCACTATGACATAAAAAACTCACTGTAATGTCAGCCTTGCCATTGACACAATAGGCTCATGGTGACATCACATACCTACCTCTGACATAGCCTCATTGTTACATCACAGCCTCAATGTGACTTCACAGCATCACCACTGATATCATAGCCTCACTGTGATATCAGCCTTGCCATTGACATCACAGTCTCACAGTGACCTCACAGCCTACCTACTGACACCACAGGCTCATGGCCTCAAAGTGACATCAGTATTGCCACTGACATTACAGCTTCACTATGACATCACAGCTTCCAGAGTGATATCACCTCATAGTGACATGACAGCCCAGAGTAACTTACAACCTTCACAGTGATGTAAGAGTCTCAGTGTGACATCATGGCTTCACCAGTGTCAGCATACCCTCACCTTTGACATCGGTGTTGCCATGGACATTAGTCAAAACACTGACATCACTCCCACACAAGTGACAACACAGCCTTTGATGTCACTGCATCACCAGTATCATTGTCACATCATATGTTCACCACTGACATCATAGCCTCATCATTGATATCATAGACTCACTATGACAACTTTCTCACCAATGACATTTCAGCCTTATTGTGAGATCACACTTTTACCAGTGACATCACAGACTCATTGTGACATCTGCCTCACAACTAACATCCTAGCCTTACTTACAGCTTAACTGTGGCATTACAGCTTCATTTCTGACAACACAGCCTCACTTATGACATCAGTGTCGTCACTGACATTAGTCAGAACACTGACATTACTGCCACAACAGTGAGAACACAGCCTTTGACACCATAGCCTCACCAGTGTCACTGTCATCTAATAGGTGGACTACTCACACCATAGCTGCACTGGTGATATCATATACTCACTATACCATCTTTTTCTGAAGTGAAATTCCAGCCTTATTGTGACATCACATCTTCACCGCTGAAATCACAGCCTCTTGGTGACATCAGCCACACCACTAACATCTGAGTCTCACAGTACTATCAAAACCTTGCCAGTGACATCAAAACATCATGGTATCATCAGATCCTCACTGTGACATCAAAGCCACACTGTGTCCTCATAGCCTCACTGTGACATTACAACTTGACCATGACATCATAAAATCACTGTGACATCACAAATCACTGTGACATCAGCCTTGCCATTGACATCATAGCCTCATGGAGACATCACATACGCACTACTGACACAGCCTCACTGTGATGTCACAGTTTCAATGTGACTTTGCAGTATCACCACTGACATCATAGCCTCACTGTGATATCAGCCTTGCCAGTGACATCACAGTCGCACTGTGAACTCACAGCCTCAAGGTGACATCACAGCCTAACTCTAATATCACAGCCACACTATGAAATCACAGCCTCAACATAGGTATCCTACCTAGCCTTACTATGACACCACAGCATCACCACAAATATCAGAGGATCACAGTGACATGACAACCTCAGCCATGCCATAGTAGCCTTTGACATCATAAATAGTAACACCACAGCCTCACATATTTCGTCACTGCCTACTCTGACATCAATCCTCCTACAGACATCTCAGCATCTTAGTGTCTTCACAGCCTCTATGTGACCTCACAGTCTGACTTGTTACATAATAGCCTCACCTGTTACATCATAGCCTCACTTTGACATCAGCGCCTCACCAATAATATCACATCATCATAATGATTGTCAGTTATATCACAGATGTCATAGTGAGCCTATGATGTCACTGGTTTGTCTATGATGTCAGTGGTGAAACTATTATGTGACCTGAGGGTTGTATGTTACTGTGGTCTGTCATGTAACCATGAGGTGATATCACTCCGGAAGCTGGGATATTACAGTGAGGCTGTGATATCGGTGGTGATAGATTATGACATTACAGTTCGGTTGTGATTTCAGTGTTCAGGCTGTGATGTCAGAAGTGAGACTGATGTCAGTTATGAGATTAAAATATCACCTAATGGAGCAAAGATGACTAGGAGGCAAGCGGACCAGGGGAAAGAGCATAGAAAATAAAAAGCAACGACTAGAACCAAGGTGAAAGTGAAAACAAGCCCTAAAAGAGTAACCAACGTCCAAGGAAAGACCTAGTGCAGGACATATGTAGAGGTGTTTTGGATCTAAACATCTTGTGCTTAGTGAGGGACTTCAGGGGTTTGTTACACCCATGGGTCATATGTCCCCGGGTTGGGATTGACAGATTGATAGCTCTTTCTCGATTCTGTGCATGGTGGTGCATGGCTGTTGTTGGTGGAGTGATTTGTCTGGTTAATTCTGATAACGACTGATACTCTGGCACTCCAACATGGGGGAGTGCCACCTTCGGTATAGATGAGACACCCACTGTGGTCAGATTTGATGAGCAGCCCCTTTGGTTTTGTGTTCCTGTGCTTATGATGCCTGAAGTTAATCAGGTGACCCCCTTCTCTTCCAATTTCCCTGTTTGTCCATCATTGTGTTCTTAAGGATAGCAATGCCTAACCATCATAATGCAATACACATCACCACAATGTGGTCAGTGGTGAACCTATTATGTGACAGTGACACTGGTGAGACTGTGATATCAAAGGCTGTGTTGTCACTGGTAAGGCAGTGATGTTAGTGTTCTGACTAAGATCAGAGGTGATTCTGATGTCACAGTTGAGGCTGTGCTGTGACTAGTGAGACTGTTATGTCATATTGAGACTGTGATGTTCCAGTGAAGGTTGTATGCAACTATGGGCTGTCATGTCAACGTGAGGTGATATCAGTCTGGAAGCTGTGATGTCCCAGTGAGGCTGTGATGTCAGTAGCAAGACTGATGTCACAATGAGGGTATGATGTAACAGGTGAGCCTGTGGTGTCAGTGAGCAAGTTGTGAGGTCATTGTCAGAATGTGATGTCACAGTGAGGCTCTGATATCAGGATTGATTTTATGAGATGTTAGTGAGGCTGTGATGTCAGGGGTGATGCTTGGATATAACAGTAAGGATAGGACATCAGTGGTGAGGCTGTATAGTCATACTGAGGCTGTGGTGTCACAGGCACGGCTGTGATGACACTGTGAGGCTGTGATATCACTCGTGATAGACTATGACATTGGCTGAGATTTCAGTGGTTACGCTATGGTGTCAGAAGTGAGGTGGACGTCAGTGATGAGGCGGAAATGTCACAGTGAGGCTGGGATGTTACTGGTGAGGCTGTGAAGCCATAGTGAGGCTATGGTGTCACTGTTCAGGCTGTCATGTGACTGTCAGCCTGAGATATTAGTGATGAGACTCTGGTGTCATAGCGAGGCTAGGCAGGATGTCCATGGTGTCACTGATGCTATAATTTCAAAGGTTAGCCTGTTGTGTCATGATGAGTCTGTGATGTCACAATGAGGCTGTGACATCAGAAATGAGGCTACAATGCCACAGTGAGGCTGTCATATCACAGTGATGCTATGATGTCATTATGAGGCTGTGACATCATAGAGAGGTTGTGATGTCACAGTGAGGCTGTGAGGTCATGATTTCACCATGAGGCTATGATTAACAGGTAAGTGTATGAAGTAACAGTTTGAATTGTGAGGTCACAGTGCAGCTGTGATGTCACTGGGAAGCTGTGATATCTGTGGGATGATTGATGTCACAATGGGGCAGTGATGTAACATGTGAGGCTGTGGTGTCAGTGTTTATAATGTCAAAGGCTATGATGTCCCTGCTGAGGAAGTCACATCACTGTGTGCCTTTGCTTCTATGGTTAAGCTGTGGTGTCACAGCAAGGCTAGGTAGGATACCAGTGGTGAGGCTGTGATGTCAGTGTGGCTGTGATGCCTCCATGAGAATTTGATGTCACTGAGTATCTGTGGTGTCACCGTGAGCCCATGATGTCACAGGGAGTTGATGATAGCATGATGGAGGCTGTGAGGTTACAGTGAGACTGAGATGTGAATGGCAAGTCTGATGTCACAGTGAGGCTATGATGTCAGTGGTGATACTGTGAAGTTACATTGAGACTCTGATGTCATAGTGAGCCTATGTTAGAGGTGTGAATGTTATGTCTCCATGAGGCTATTATGTCAATGGCAAGACTGATGTCACAGTGAGTTTGTGATGTCACACTGAAGATGTGATATCACTGTGAGGTTGTAATGTCACAGTCAGACTGTGAGGACCCAATGTGGGTATGAGATCATAGTGATGCTCTGATGACACAGTGATGTTGGGATGTCACTGGAGAAATTTTGATAACACAGTGAGTCCATGATGTCATTGGTAAGACTGAAGTCACAATGAGGCTGTGATGTCATAGCAAGGCTAGGTAGTATACCAGTGGTGAGGCTGTAATGTCAGTGTGGCTGTGATGCCTCCATGAGACTTTGAGGTCACTGAATGTCTGTGGTATGGATGTGCGATGTCACAATAAGCCTGGAATGTCAATGATGAGAAAGATGTCATAATGAGTCTATGATGTCACTGGTCACTGGTGAGGATATGATGATAGTGGTGAACCTAGCACATGACAGCGACACAGGTGAGGTGATCTCAAAGGCTGTGTTGTCATGATATGGCAGTGATGTCAGTATTCTGACTAATGTCAATGGCAATGCAGATGTCACAGGTGAAGCTGTGCTGTCACTGATAAGGTCATGATGTCACAGTGATGTTTATGTGTAAATCTAATCACAGTGAGTTTATGTGTAAAACTGAGGATGTGATGTCACAGTGAGCCTTTGATATCAGAGGTGAAGCATTACATGATAGTGATGTTTGCTGGCATGGTATGGCTGTGATGTCACAATAAAACTCTGATGTCACAGTGAATTTGTGATGTCTATAGCAACACTGTGGTGTCACAGGGAGGCTGTCATGTTTCAGTGAGCCAGAGAAGTCAGTGATGAGGCTGTGGTGCCACGGTGAGATTAGGTAGAATGACAGTGATGAGGGTATGATGTCACACTAAGGGTTTGATTTCAGTGGGCCTGTGATCTCATAATGAGGCTGTGATGAAACAGTGAGGCTACAACATCAGAGTCGATGTTATGATATGACAGTTGGGCAATGATTTCAGAGGTGAGCCTGCGATGTTATAGTGAGGCTGTGATGTTACAGTGAGGCTATAGCCACAGATGTGAAGTTGTGATGTCACAGTGAAGTTGTGATATCAGTGGAGCAAGACTCTGACATCACTGTTCAGCTGAGATTTCATTGGTTAGCCTGTGACATCAGAATTGAGGCTGATGTTAGCGATGAGCCTGAGATGTCACAGAGAGGCTAGGAAGTTACTGTTGAGGCTGTGATGCCACAGCAAGGCTGTATTGTCACTAGTGAGGCTGTCATGTGACGGTGAGCTTGAGATATCAGTGAGTAGGTTGTTGAGTCATGTAGAGGCAAAGCAGAATGTCCATGGTGTCACTGTTGCTATGATTTCTGAGGGTAGCCTGTTATGTCACAGTGAGGCTGGGATGTCAGAAATGAGGATGTGATCTCAGAAATGAGGCTACAATGCCACAGTGAGACTGTGATATCACTGTGAAGCTGTGATGTCACTTTGAGTCTGACACATCAAAGAGAAATTGTGATATCACAATGAGGCTGTGAGGTAACTGTGGAAGAGGTGATGTTAGTGGCAAGGCTGAATTCACCATGAGGCAATGATGTAACAGGTGAGTCTATGATGTAACGGTTTGGACTGTGAGGTCACAGTGAGGATGTTATGTCAGAGATGAGGTTACAATGCCACAGTGAGACTGTGGTATAACTGTGAAGCTGTGATGTCACTGTGAGGCTGTGACAATACAGAGAGTTTGTGATGTCACAGTGAGGCTACGATGTCACTGTGGAAGATGTGATATCAGTGATAAGGCTCATTTCATCATGATGCTATCACATAACAGGTGAATCAATGATGTAAAAGTTTAGACTGTAGGGTCACAGTGAAGATGTGATGTCACTGAGAGGCTATGATGTCGTTGGGAAGAACGATATCACAGTGAGGCAGTTATATAACATTCGAAGCTGTGGTGTCCTTGATTATGATGTCAAAGGCTATGATGTCACTTCTGAGGCTGTAACATCACTATGAGCCTGTGCTACCTGTGGTGAGGCTGTGGTGTCCTAGTAAGGCTAGGTAGGATACTAGTAGTGAGTCTGTGATTCTACAATTTACCTGTCATATCACCTTGAGACTTCAAAGTCACCAGTGAGGCTGTGATGTCATAGTACAGCTGTGAGGTCAGTGGTTAGGCTGTGATTTCACATGTGAGACTGATGTGAGAGATGAGGCTGAGATGTCGCATTGATGATGTGATATAACTTGTGAGTCTGTGATGCCACAGTTAGGTTATGATGTCACCATGAGACTGTGATGTCCCTGGTGAGGCTGTGATATCACCTAGAGCCTGTCCTATCCTTGGTGAGGCTGTAGTATCATAGTGGTTGTGGATGTCACTGTGAGGGTTGTAATGTCACTGGGGAAATTGTTATGTCACAGTGAGGCTGTGATGTTAGTTGCAAGACTGAGGTCTCAGTTAGGCTATGATGTAACAGGCGAGCCTGGTGCGTCTTTGGGCAATTCATGAGGTCACTGGGAGGCAGGGTTGTCGAAGTGTGGCTCTGATGTCAGGGCTGATTCTATAAGATGTCAGTGAGGCTGTGATGTCAGAGGTGATGCTTGTATTTCACAGTGAGGTTAGGACGTCTATGGTGTGGCTGTGCAGTCACACTGATGCTATCATATCCGAGGAGAGACTGTGATGTTACTGCTGGGCTGTGATGTCACAGTAAGACTGTGTTGTCAGTGGCAAAGCTGATATCACAGTGAGGCTATGATATCAATGGTGGTACTATGATGTCACAGTGAGGTAGTACTGGCAGAGTGTATTGGTGACGTCACAGTGAGGTTGTGATGTAACAGTGAAGTTGTGATGACAGTAATGACTATGCTATCACAGGGAGTCTATGTTACTGGTGAGGCTGTATTGGCGGTGTGAGGTTTAGTGTCACAGTGAGTTTATTGTGTCAAATCGAGGCTGTGATGTCACAGTGAGCCTTTGATGTCAGAGTGAAGTTTTATGTGACATTGATGCTTTGATGACATGGAATGGCTGTGATGTCACAATGAGGCTCTGATATTACAGTGAGGTTGTGATGTCAATAGCAACACTGTCATGTCACAGGGAGGTTGTCATTTT
This sequence comes from Typhlomys cinereus, assembly GCA_023101885.1. Taxonomy (NCBI): domain Eukaryota; kingdom Metazoa; phylum Chordata; class Mammalia; order Rodentia; family Platacanthomyidae; genus Typhlomys; species Typhlomys cinereus. Next base: position 344,458 of record JALPQD010000397.1, read on the forward strand.
CAGTCAGCCTGTGAGGTCAGTGGTGAGGCCATGTTTTCACATTTGTAGCAATGATATCAGTGTTGGAATGTCAGTGGTGAAGCTAATGTCACACACAGGTAGGCTGTGCTGTCACTGGTGAGGCTTTGATATCACAGGGAGGCTGTGATATCATTCGTAAGACTGATACCATAATAAGTTTGTGATCTACCCAGGTGAGCATGTGGTGTTAGTGGACAAGCTGTGAAGTCACTGTGAGGCTGTGCTATCACAGTGAGGCTGTGATATCAGAGGTGAAGCTTTATGTCACAGTGATGGTTTGATGGCACAGTATAACAGATGTCACAACGATACTGTGAAGTCACTGTGAGGCTGTGATGTCACCACGAGTTTGTGATGTCACAGTGAGGTGTAATGTCAGAAATGAGGCTATAATGCACAGTGAGGCTGTGAAATAACTGTGAAGCTGTGATGTCACTATGAGGCTATGACAACATAGAGAGGTTATGATGTCACAGTGAGTCTCTGAGGTCACTGTGGAAGATATTTTGTCAGTGGCAAGGTTGATTTCACCAGGAGGCTATGATGTAACAGGTGAGTCTATGAAGAGTTTAGAGTGTGTAGTCACAGTGCGACTATGAGGTCACCATGAGGCTGTGATATCTATGGGAAGATTGATGTCAGTGTGTGGCAGTGATGTAATGTGAGGCTGTGGTGTCACTGTTTATAATGTCAAAGGCTATGATGTCACTACTGAGGCTGTCACATCATTCTGAGCATGTGCTAACTGTCATGAGACTGTGGTAAGTCTAGATAGGATAAGAGTGGTGAGTCTGTGATGTCACAGTATGCCTGTGACGTGACCATGAGGCTGTGAGGTAACAATGAGGCTCCGATGTCAGGCTGACTCTATGAGATGTCAGTGAGGCTGTGTCATCAAGGTTGATACTTGGATCTCACAGTGAGTTTAGGAGGTCAGTGGTGAGGCTGTGCAGTAACACTGATGCTGTAATGTCAGAAGAGAGGCTGTGGTGTCACTGAGACATGGTTACTGTGAGGTTGTGATATCAGTGAGGCTGTGATATCAGTGGTGATAGGATATGAATAAGAGAGAGGCTGTGATGTCACTGAGACATGGTTACTATGAGATTGTGATATCACAGTGAGGCTGTGATATCAGTGGTAATAGAATATGAAGTCATACTTTCTTTTAGATTTTAGTAGTTAGGCTGTATTGTCAGACGTGAGGCTCATGACAGGGATGAGGCTGATATGTCACAGTGAGGGTGGGATGTTATTGATGAGGCTGTGATGCCACAGGGAGGCTATGGTGCCATTGTTGAGGCTGTCCTGTGACTATGAGCCTTAGATGTCAGTGATGAGGCTGTGGTGCATTGGGAGGCTAGGAAGGATATCTGTTGTGTCATTGATGCTATGATTTCAGAGGTTATCCTGTTATGTCACAATGAGCCTGTGATACCAGATTGAGGCTGTGATGTCAGAGTGAGGCAGTGATGTCAGATGTGAGACAATGATGTTGTAGTGAGGCTCTGATGTACCAGTGAGGCTGTGATGTCAGAGTGCAGTTGTGAGATCAGTGATTAGGTTGTGATTTTGAAATGAGACTGTTCTGAGAGAAGAATCTGAGATGTTGTATTGATGATGAGTGATACAATTGGTGAGGCTGTGATGCCACAGTGAGGTTTTGATGTCACCATGAGACTGTAGTGTCCCTGGTGAGTCTGTGATGTTATGGGGAGCCCGTCATACCAGTGGTGAGGCTGTGATGCCACAGTGAGGCTGTTATGTCAGTAGTGGCTTTGCTTTCAGAGGCAGATTATGTCATTGGTGAGGCTGTATTGTCACTGGTGAGGTTCTAATTTTATGGGGAGTTTATTGTGTCAAACTGAGGTTACAATGTCACAGTGATGCTGTGATGTCAGAGTTGAAGCTTTATTTCATGGTGATTCTTTGATGGCATGGTATGGCTGTGATGTCACAATGAGGCTGTGATATCACTGTGAGGTTATGATGTCACTGGGGATGTTGTGATGTCACAGTGATGTTGTGATGTCAATAGTGACATTGTGGTGACAAAGAGAGGCTGCCATATTTCAGTGAGCCGATGAGGTCAGTGATGAGGCTGGGGTGTCATAGTGAAGCTAGGTAGAATGTCGGTGATGAGTGTGTGATGCTACATTGAGCTAAGATTTTAGAGGTAAGCCAGTGAATTCATATTGAGGCTATGATGAAACAGTGAGGCTATAACATCAGAGTTGATGCTGTGATGTTACAGTGGGGCAATGATTAGAGATGTGAGCCTGTGATGCCATAGTGAGGCTGGCATGTTTATGTGAGGCTATAACCTCAGAGGTGAGGCTGTGATGTCACTGTGAGACTGTGTTGTCACCAATGAATCCATGATATCACAGTGAGGCTGAAATGTCAGTTGAGCAAGACTATGACATCTCAGTGAGGATGTGATTTCAGTTGTTAGCCTGTGATATCAGAATGAGTCTTGTGTGAGTGATGAGCGTATGATGTCACTGTGAGGCTGGCATGTCACTAGTGAGGCTATGATGTCACTGTTTGGCTTTGATTTTACCATGTGTCTTTGGTGACACTATGAGCTCTTGATGTCACAAGGAGATGGTGATGTCATGGTGGAGGCTGTGAGGTCAAAGAAAGACTGTCATGTCCATGGCAAGGCTGATGATGCCATAGTGAGGATATGATATCAGTATTGATGCTGTGAAATCACATTGAGGTTGTGATGTCACAGTGAGGCTGTGTCTGAACTGTATATATGATGTTGAAATAGGCTATTAACCCTATGCCCCTTGGGTTCCCCAGGACAGGATGCTTGCTCTCAGACCTCCTTCCCAGGTAAGTTACACCAGCCTTCAGGTGCACCCACTGTCTCAGCTCCTCTCAACCGCTAGCCTAAGCAACACCCAGGCTGCCCAGAGCTTGGGTGGGCCACATCCCAGGTCTCAAGCAAAGCATGCCGCATTCCATCACCCCCTCTGCCCCTCCTGCCATCCGGAACAGGCCACTCATTCACAGACCTCCTTCCCAGGTAAGTTATAGCATCCCCCAGGTTCCCCTACTTGTTCTACCTCCCCCCAACAGCCAGCCTGAGCAACACCCAGGCTGCCCCAAGTTTTCCCCAGATCCCAGATGAAGAGCTCTGCCATCGCTATCAACCACTCTGCCCTTCAGTTATCCCCAGATCCTCACTTGTAGTGCAGGGAGGATACACTGCTCCTCAGAATTCAACAGAGCCCAAAGGAAACTCAAGCAAAGCTCAAGGACACAAAGGCCATACATCTGAAGTCCTCTAAAATTGTCTGATCACATGGGAAAAACTCTTCATATCCGGCCCAAAGGTAAGTAAGCCCCCCTTTTTACCATCCTACTCCTTTCAATTATTAATCACTGTAGATTAACTTTTCCATATAGCCATCCCCAAAACATATAACTTCAGGGATTATACCACTCAAACTCACATATCACCAAGGTACTAAATTATAAAAGTGCACTACCATACTAATATTCATCCCATCTACTAAACCTTACTTAATTGATTTACTAACAGTTTAATAGCATCATCTAGGAAATAACAATAACAACAGACAAAAATACCAAAATCCAAGGCAAACACTAGTAGTAACAGCCCGAGTCGTAATACCAACTCAATCATTTCAGTCAAAAACAAACAGAAACTGAAAGGTCTTAAGAGACAAAACAATGCTCAAGACAAGGCTCAGATCAATAAGAAACAAAACCCAAGAAGACAAATCTCCTACCAAAAGAATTAATCCCATAATGATAGATTCTTTTTTTAAATCTTTTTGATTATTTATTCAATTGTGCATGTATGCATGTGTGCGTGTGTGTGTATGTGTGTGTATGTGTGTGCATGTATGTGTAGAACCACGGACGAATTCGGGAACCACCATGGACCGCCTCCATCTCCTTGTTTACTCTGCCCAGGGATTCCAGGCTCCACCCTACCAGGACCAGAAACACAGGACGCCCCTGCTTCCGCCTGGCATTTATACGTAGGGTCTAGGATCCGAACTTGGGACCTTCTGCCTGCAAGGCAGAGGCTTAACCCCTGAGCCACCTCTCCAGCCCCAAAATGATAGATTCTAAGCAGAACAAATTCACAGAAAATAGCCAAGGAAGCCAGGCCCAAGATAACGACTTTCAAAATATGATCATTACCATAATCAATACCATGAAAGAGGAAATCTGGGAGGAGTTAAATAACCGCATCTATCACTCTGAACAGGAACATAACAGATAGTTGGAGGAGTTGAGAAAAACAGTTCAAGAAACAAAAATAAGCATAGAGCAGTAAAAAGTCTCAGACAGAGTATAAAATTCAACTAAAACAAAAGTTATCTTCAAACCAAAACTCAACAGAAAGTCTTATCAGCAGAACCAATAAAGCAGAAAATAGAATTTCAGATCTTGAAGACAAAGTGGGAGTATTAATCAGCTCAATGGAAGAGATTGTTAAAGCCAAAAAGATACCTAAGAGGAAAATTCAAGAGTTATGCAAGAAGCCTAACATGTGCATTCATGGAATACCAGAGCAAGAATCCCATAATACCACAGCTGAGGAAATTTTTAAAATTATCATAAATGAAAACTTCCCTCCTCTAAAGAACAAGAGCCCCATCCAAATATGAGAGGCATTCCATACCCCAAACAGATATGACCAAAATAGAAACTCGCCACGGCAAATTAGACTCAAAACACTCCACATTCAAGACAAAGAAAAAGTGCTGAGAGCTTCAAGGGAAAAGAAACAAGTCACTTTTAAACGTAAACCTATTAAAATAACAAATGACTTCTCTATGGAAACAGTAAAAGCAAGAAGAGCTTAAAGAGATGTACTTCAAGTGTTAAATGAGCAAAAATGTCAACCCAGGGTGATATACTCGGCAAAACTATCCATCATGATCGAGGGAGAAAGAAAAGTTTTCCAGCACAAAAACAACTTGAAAGCTTACATGTCTACCAAACCAGGCCTTAAAAAAATTCTAGAAATGATACTCAAGCTTGAAGGAAAAAAACAAGCATATCCAGATCAGAAGGGAAGCATAATATCACCAAAACTTAAAAGCCAAACAATGCACTTACAAAAGCCATTACATTAAACATAAAAAATGTCCAAAATTAAAAATAATGTCTCCATTATAACATTAAATGACAATGAAATTAACTCACCCATCAAGAGACGCAGATTACAAACTTGGATTAAAAATCACAACCCATAAATTTGCTGTCTTCAGAAAACTCATCTCATCCCCAAAGATAGGCATATCCTAAAAATAAAAGGCTGGTCAAAAATTCTACAAGCTAATGGAACCAGGAAATAGGCAGGGATAGCCACTATGCTCCCAAACAAAGTGGACCTCAAATCAAAAAAATCATGAGACACAGATGGATACTACATTAGAGTCATAGGGACAATTCTCCAGGAAGACTTCACAATACTGAACATATATGTATCTAATACGGGCAGCTCCACATTCATTAAGCAATCCCTACAGCATCTAAAGCAAGAAATCAACCCCAAAACAGTAATTCTTGGGGATTTTAACACCGCTCTCTCAACATGGGATAGATCAACAAGTCAAAGCTTAACAGAGACACTTTGGAACTTAATCAAACCCTTAATGAAATGGACCTTACAAATCTCTATCGAACTTTTCATCCATGCACCAAAGAATACACATTTTTGTCAGCAGCACATGGAACTTTCTCCAAAATAGATCACATATTGGGCCACAAAACGAATCTCCACATATACAGGAAAATTGAATTTCTAGCCTGTAGCTTATCAAACCACCATGGTCTAAAGCTGGACATCCACAACACAACAAACAATAGAAAATATACTAACTCCTGGAAACTTAACACTATGATGCTGAATGAGAATTGGATTCAGGAAGAAATTAAAAAGGAAATTCAAGATTTCCTGGAAGCAAATGGTAATGAAAACACAACTTATCAAAATCTTTGGGACTAATGAAAGCTGTCCTAATAGGTAAGTTCATAGTGCTTAATGCCTACATTAAAATAGATGGAAACATCACAAAAAGAACTTAACAATGCAGCTTAAAGCTTTAGAGACACTAGAACAATTTGATCCCAAAAGCAGTAGAAGTGAGATTAGAAAAATAAAGGGGGGAGAAATATCTGAAATTGAGATAAGGAAATCAACCAATTAAAAAGCTGCTTCTTTGAAAAAATAAATTAGAAATGAAAATGGAGTTATCACTACAGATACCCAAGAAATTTGACAACACAAAAGAAATGGATGAATTCCTAAGTAAGCACTACTTACATAAATTGAATCACGAATTTCTGAATTATTTGAATAGTCATATAACATATGAGGAAATCAACAAAGTAATCTCAAATCTTCCCACCAAAAAATGGCTTGGACCAGATGGATTTAGCACAGAGTTCTAACAGACCTTCAAGAAACAAATAACACCAATACTCCTTAAATTATTCCATCAAATAGAAAAGGAAAGAACACTACTAAATTCTTTCTATGAAACTAATATCATCTTAATCCCAAAACTTAATATCTGTGGTTCAAAAGATGTCATAGAGAGTCTATGATGTTACGGTGAGGCTATGTTGAAGATTCTAAGCCTATTGTGTGACAGTGACTCTGGTAAGGCTGAGATGTCAAAGGCTGTGTTGTCACTGGTGCAGAAGTGATGTCCGTATTCTGGTTAATGTCAGTGGTGACATTGATGTCACAGATGAGACTGTGCTGTCACCGGAGAGGCTATAATGACATCCTGAAGCTGCAATGTCACCGTGAAGGTCATATGTCACTTTGGACTATCATGTCACCATGAGGTGATATCACTCTGGAAGTTGTGAAGTCACAGTGAAGCTTTGATGTCACTGGTAAGACTGATGTTACAATGAATCTATGATGTAACAGGAGAGCCTGTGATGTCAGTGGGCAGGTTGTGAGGTCAATGTGGGGCTGTGATGTTGCTGTGAGGCTATGATATCAGGGGTGATTCTGTGTGATGTCAGTGAGGCTGTGATGTCAGGGGTGATGCTGGGATTTCACAGTGAGTTTAGTACATCAGTGGTGAGGCTGGGCAGCCACACTGAGGCTGTGATGTCAGAGGAGTGACTGTGATGTCACTGTGAGGCTGTGGTGTTACTGTGATGTTGTGATAACTGTGATATTAATGGTGATAGACTATGACATCACATTTTGGCTGAGATTTCAGTGGTTAGTCTGTGATGTCAGAAGTGATGCTCATGTCAGTAATGAGGCTAAGATGTCATGGTGAGGCTGGGATGTTACTGGCAAGGCTGTGATGCCACATCCAGGATGTGGTGTCACTCTTAATGCTGTCATGTGTTTGTGAGATGAGATGTCTATGATGAGTCTGTGATGTCAAAATGAGATAAGGCAGGATGTCCATGGTGTTACTGAGGTGGTAGTTTCACAGTGAGGCTGTGATATCAGTGGTGCTATGATTTCAGAGGTTAGCCTGTTATGTCACAGTGAGGCTGATACCCGAGGTAAGGCTGTGATTTCACAGTGAGGCTGTCATGTCAGAAATGAGGGTATAATGACAGTGAAGTTGTGATATCATTGTGAATCTGTGATACCACTGTAAGGCTGTGATCTCACAGAAAGGTTGTGATATCACCGTGTGATGTTAATGTGAGGCTGTGATATCAGAGGTGAAGCTTTAGGTCACAGTGATGCTTTGATGGCATGGGATGGCTGTGTTGTAACAATGAAGCTGTAGTCACTGCAAGGTTGTGATGCCACTGGAAAAGTTGTTATGTCAAAGTGTGGTTGTGATGTCAGGGGAGATGTTTGGTTTTCACAATGAGGTTAAGATGTCAGTGGTTAGGCTGTGCAGTCACAGTGAGGACAAGATGTGAGAGAAGAGGCTGTGATGTCACTGTGGGATTTTGATATCATTGAAGTCAGTGATGTTATGATGTAAATATCGAACTATGGTGTCACAGGGAGGCTTTCATGTTTTGTTGAGCCTGTGAGGTCAGTGTTGAGGCTGTGGTGTCATAGGCTAGGTAGGATGTCAGTGATGAGGGTGTGATGTCACATTGAGGCTGATTTTAGAGGTGAGCCTGTTATGTAATAGTGAAGCTGTGATGAAATAGTGAGGCTACAACATCACAGTCGATGCTGTGATGTCACAGTTGGGCAATGATTTCAGAGGTGATCCTATGATGTCTTAGTAAGGCCATCATGTCACAGTGAGGCTAAAAATTCAAAGATGAGGCTGTTATGTCCCAGTAAAGCTTTGATGTCGCTGTGATGTTGTGATGTATCTGTTGAAATTGTTGTGTCACAGTGATGTCGATGTCAATAGCGACACTGTGGTGTCACAAGGAGGCAACAATGTTTCAGTGAGCCTCTGAGGTCAGTGGTGTGGCTGTGGTGTCATAGTCAGTCTAGGTAGGATGTCAGTGATGAGGGTGTGATGTCGCATTGAGGCTATAAGTTTAGAGGTTAGCCAGTGTTGTAATAACGAGGCCATCATGTCACAGTAAGGCTGATGTCACAATGAGGCTGAAATGTCACAATGGGGCTGGGATGTTATTGTTGAAGCTGCATGTGACCGTGAGCCTGAGAGGTCAGTGATGAAACAGTGATGTCATAGCGATGCGAGTCATGATATCTGTGGTGTCACTGATGCTATTACAGAGGTTAGCCTGTTATGTCACAGTAAGGCTGTGATATTAGAGGCGAGGCTGTGATGTCAGAGTGAGGCTATGATGTTAGAAATGAAGTATAATGCCACAGTGAGGTTGTGATATCATTATGAAGCTGTGATTCTCTGCGAGACTGTAACATCACAGAGAGGTTGGAATGTCAAAGTGAGGTTGTGAGGTCACTGGGAAAGATGTAATGTCCATGGCAAGGCTGATTTCACCATATTGCTGTGATGTAACAGGTGATTCTATGATGTTAGAATGTGAGGTCACTGTGAGGCTGTGATATTTGTGGGAAGATTAATGTCACAATGAGTCAGTGATGTAACATGTGTGGCTGTGTGTCACTGTTTATGATGTCAAAGGCTATGATGTCACTGCTGTGGCTGTCAAATAACTCTGAGCCTGTGATAACTGTGATGAGGATATAGTGTCGTAGGAAGTCTAGGTAGGATACCAGTGTTCAGGCTGTGATTTCACAGTGTGGCTGTGATGTCACTGTGAGACCATAATGTCACAGTGCAACTGGATGTTTAGTGATTGCACTGTAATTTCAGAAGTGAGACTGATGTGAGAAATGAAGCAGAGATGTCACATTGACATTATGATGTAATTGGTAAGGTTGTGATGCAATAGTGAGACTGTCCTATCAATGTTGAATCTGTGATGTCACAGTGAGGCTGTGCTGGCAGTGTGGCTGTGATGTTACAGTGAGATTGTGAGGTCGCAGTTAGGTTGTGATGTCAGTGGTGATTGTGCTTTTACAGGGAGTGTTGTATGTCACTGTGGTCTATCATGTCACCGTGAGGTGATATCACACTGGAAGCTTGGATGTCACAGTGAGATTCTGATGTCAGTGGCAAGACTGATGTCACAATGAATCTATAATATAACAGGTGAGCCTGTGGTATTAGTTGGTAGTCTGTGAGATCACTGTGAGCTTATGATTTCACAGTGAGATTGTAATGTCAAGGATGATTCTATGAGATGTCAGTGAGGCTGTGATTTCAGGGGTAATGCTTGGACTTCACAGTGATTTTTAGGATGTCATTGGTGAGGCTATGCAGTCACATTGACGCTTTGATGTCTGAGGAGAGCCTGTGATGTTACTTTGAGGTGGTATCACAATGAGGCTGTGATATCAGTGGTGATGACTATGACATCACACTTCGGTTGTGATTTCAGTGGCTAGGCTGATATCAGAAGGAGGCTGGTGTGAGTGAAGATGGTATGATGTCACAGTGATGCTAGCATGTCATTGGTGAGGATGTGATACCACTATGATGATTTGAAAACACTGTCAGTCTGTGGTGTCACCGGGACACCATGATGTCACAGGGAATTGGTGATGTCACACTGGAGGCTGTGAGGTCACAGTGAGACTGTGATTTCACTGGGAATTCTAATGTCAGAGTGAGGGTATGATGTCAGTGGTGATGCTGTATAATAGTTACTCTTTACTATTGCTGTGAGAGAACACCCAAAGTTAATCAACTTAAAGGAAAAAGGGAGGTTTATTCAGCTTATGGTTCCAGAGGAGGCAGTTTGTCATGACAGAGGTGGCATGGCTGACTGGCCAAAGCTGAAGGAAGCTAAGTCACTGCAGACATCTTGGAAGCTGAGAGCTGCAGACTGCTTACAGCAAAGGCAGACTTCTCCTGGAGGTAGGGTAGGACTAATCCACCTCAAGTCCCCCCCCCCGTGACTGCCTTCCTCCAGCAAGTCTCCACCTCTCAAGATGCCATGACCTTGCCAAACACATGATACTGTGGGGGACACATTTCAAACCATAACATTCCACCCCCTGGCCCTCACAGTCTCATTGACATCTAATTATGTAAACCATACTCAGTTCATAGACTACATCAGTAGTCCCAACACAGTCCGAAAGCCCAAAGTCCAAAGCCTCCTGTAAAATCAAAATGCAAATTACATACTTCCAACATATAATGGCACAGAATAAACATTCCCATTCCATAAGGAAGGAATGGGGGCATATCCAGGAAAGATATGTCCATAACAAAATGGAAAAACAGAGGGACAATCCCCAAATATTGTAGCTCCAAATCCAACAGGTGAGCCTCTCTTTGAAATCATCTCAGTTCTAAAGGGCTTTGGTTCCACCCCTCCAGTGCAGCTGCCATAGAATACTTTGCTCCCTTGAGCTGACTTCTCCAGTGTATACAGCTCTCCTTGGCAAGTGTCCCACGTTGTGTCTGGAATCTCTAACTCAATGGCACACCAGGATTTAACTCCATTTCCACTGCCCTTCTTGGGCCTGTAAACTGCAGGCGTCTTGCCTCAGGATGCCTGGATTCTGCTAATTTTTGAAATCTTGGAGGATGAATCACTGATCTCCTCCCTCTTGCATCAATGATGCCTCTAAAACCAGAACCATGTGGATGACTTTGCCACGATTGGCCCCTTCAATCACAGCTGATTCGGCTTCTGTATGTTGACCATCTCTTTTACTCCTGGGCAGTTGCCTTGTAAGAGAAACCAACTCTTGCTTTGGAACTCCACTCTTTAGCTCCAATTTTCTGAAAGGATTTGAATTCTTGTGAGAGGGAGTCTTCCCTGAGGATCTTGCCCTCAATCCGGGGCCTCTACTATTATTCAAATTGGAGCAGGCTTTGATTTATAAATGGAGTTAATCTCTTTGACAGCCATTTTGTTCTCTGCTTCTTCCTGGTTCAACTCTTTAAGTTTGGCATTGTATTGTATTTTTCATCATCAGATCTTACAGTTTTTGCTTATTCCTGATTCTTTGCTCTTTTTCATAACTGTGAAGACAACTAAAAAGTAGTCATATCACATTGTCAAGACTACATTGCTTTGAAATTTCCTTCGCCAAGTACTCCAGCTTAACTTCAGGCAAGCTTTCAGGACAAGGTCAAAACTCCACTAAGCTTTGGGCCAACACATGGCTCCATGTGTCACTCGTCTAGGTGCAAACACAATCTCTGTTCCCTTCTGGACCATCACAAGCTGGCCTTACACTGCCTGTATCTCTCACAGCATTGCTCTCTGACTCTCATGAGAAAGGCCCATTTGGATGCCTCGCCAAGAGTCAAAGACTTTCCCAGCACAAAGTCCCAAAGTTCTCCATATTTCTCCCAACAAACAATTCCAAAGGCACACTAGCCACATCACAGCATTGGCCATACTGCTGGGTACCAACTTCTCTCAGCTTCACAAACAACTTCACTTTGTGGTACCAGCTGTTCTTAATCCCATAGCAATACCCCACTATCCGTACCAATTTCTGTAACATTTACTCTTAACTACTGCTGTGAGAGAACACCTAAAGTCAATCAACTTAAGGGAGAAAGGGAGGATTATTCATCTTATGGTTCCAAAGGGAAGGGACAGTTTCTCATGGCAGAGGTGGCATGGCTCACTGGCCAAAGCTGAAGGAGGCTAAATCACCACAGACATCTTAGAAGCTGAGAGCTGCAGACTGCTTACAGCAAAGGCAGACTTCTCCTGGCGGTAGGGAGGGACTAATCCACCTCAAGTCCCACTCCTTGTGACTGCCTTCTTCCAGCAAGGCTCCTCTCAAGATACCATGACCTTTCCAAACACATGAGACTGTGGGGGACACATTTGAAACCATAACATGCTGTGATGTCACATTGAGGCTGTGACATCACAGTGAGGCTATGTCAGAGGTGTGTATGTGACTTCATCCTGAGGCAATTATGTCAGGGGCAAGACTGAAATCACAGTGTTTTTGATGTCACAGTGAGGCTGTGATGTCACTGTCAGGTTGTAACATCACAGTGAGGCTATGAGGACACAGTTACTCTTAACTATTGCTGTGAGAGAACGCTCAAAGTCAATCAACTTAAGGGAGAAAGGGAGATTTACTCAGCTTATGGTTCCAGAGGGGAGGTAATTTCTCATGGGAGAGGTGGCATGGCTGGCTGGCCAAAACTGGAGGAGGCTAAGTCACCACAGTCAACTTGGAAGCTGAGATTTTCAGACCATTTGCTGTAAGGCTGACTTCTCCTTGAGGTAGGATGGGACTAATAGAACTCAAGGCCTACTCCTTGTGACTGCTTTCCTCCAGCAAGGCTCTACTTCTCAAGATGCCATGATCTTGCCAAACACATGAGACTGTGGGGGACAAATTTCAAACCATAACACTCCACCCCTGACCCCCAGAGGCTCATTGCCATCTCAATGTGAAAATCATACTCAGTCAAACTTTAAGTCTTCATAAACTACATCAATAGTCCCAACACAGTCCAAAAGTCCAAAGTCTCTTGTAAAATCAAAATACAAGTTAAGTACTTCCAACATACAATGGCACAGAATAAATATTCCTGTTCCAAAAGGAAGGAATGGGAGCATATCCAGGAAATTTGGGACATAACAAGACTGAAAACCAGTAGGACAATCCCCAAATCTTGTATCTCCAAGTCCAACAGGTGAGCCTTTTGTTGAAATCATCTCCGTTCCAAAGAGCTTTGGTTCCATCCCTCCAATGCAGCTGCCCATAGAATACTTTGTTCTCTTGAGCTGACCCCTCCCAGGGTATACAGCTCTTTTTGGGATGTGTCCCACATTGTCTCTGGAATCTCAAACATTTTTATTACTCAATGGCACACCAGGCTTTAATTCCACAGCACAAATTGTCCTTGGGCCTGTAAACTGCAGGCTTCTTGCCTTATGATGCCTGGATTCTGACAATTTTTGAAATTTTGGATGAGGGCTCCACAATCTCCCTCTTGCATTCTTTTTTAACATTTTTTTTATTTCTACTCATACAACTTTAATAGGTACACCGGTCCCCACCTTCCCTCCAACCTCCCACTGCCCTATGCCTCCCTCCCCTCCCTGCTCCCTCTCCATACACCAGTTCCTCCACATCCCATCCCCGGACATCCTTTAATGTGCATGCCAGATTCTCCTCTGGGTCCTCCTCTCTGATGAGGTGCAAGAACCCAGTGGCATTTCCCTTTCCTGTGTTCCCCTTAAGCATAGGAACACTACTGTAGCTGTCAATGCCTTGCCTCCAAGGATCTTAGTGCCTTTAGCAAATGCTAGAATTTGAGGGGCCAATAGTGTGTTGGACATTGCATAGGGCATGCAAAGTCCAATTATGATTGCTTCAGCTCTAACTTGTGTGGAGTATCTTGCATATCACTGCTCTTCCCATCCTTGTGCTCTTACAATCCTACTGCCCCCTCTTCCGCAAATTTCCCTGAGCTTCTGGATGGGGAGAGTTTTAGGCTGGCCTAGTTCCAGGTAGTTGATATAGAGTCTCTGATGTTCTGGATTATGGTTTGTTGATTTTCTTTTGCAGTTTTGCTGCTCCTGCAATGCCCTTCAGTCCATCCTGATGGGTATTGTATGTCACTCCCTGGCCAGAGATAAAAAGCTGTTAAACTATAGTCTTGTTATAAGAGTATATTCAAAGGTAGATGTAATAAAGATAGGAAACCACAATGAGGGAGGGGTCAATCACCTATTTGCAAAATGATTACTTATTATCTGCCAGACTATATGCCCACCCCTTCTGGTGAGAACATACCCCATCAGTTGTAAATGATCAGGAACGAAACTCTGTGAACTTAACCAGATGTCTCATTACTCATTTTCAGTCCTTGATGGTGGCCTATTTTCTCTGCTGTAACATAGTGCCCTCTCTCCTTGTTTCTGGTGTGGCCCTCCTACCACATCCCTCCTGTTCATATTCCTTGCAATTACTGTAGGTATTACAGAGATTTATCCTTGAGTATCTCTAGGTGGGTTTGGTACTAGGAGCCACCTATTAGGGAGTACATACATAATTTTCTGGGTCTGGGATAATTCACTTAATATAATTGTTTCTAATAACATCCATTTCCCAGCAAATTGCATTAATTCATCATTTTTGATGGCTGAGTAATACTCCATTGTATAGATATACCACATTTTCCTTATCCACTCATCAATTGTTGGACATTTGGGTTGATTCCATGACTTTGCTATTGTAAACAGTGCTGCTGTCAACATGGTCGTGCTTGTGCTATCGAGGTGAACCTCTGCTATATGGGGGGTTATTCCCAAAAGTGGAATAGCAGGGTCATATGGCATTTCAATTTTTTTAAAATATATAAAAAGGGATTTATTGAATTGGCTTACTAAATAGAGCTGAGGTAGTCCAACAATGGCTGCCAGTAGCTGCTCAGTCTAATAGGCTAGTGGGTGACTGCTGAAGGCTGGAGGATTCCTGGAGAGTCTTTAGTCTCGTTGAAGACTTGGAGGGTCAAAAAAGTGAAGAAGGCAAGTGGCAGGAGGGAAGAGATTTTTCTAGCACAGCTTCCGAGAGTCTCTCTTCTTCTCAGTCTTCTCTTCTGTGGTTCCTTTTATCTGGTCTGCTACTGGGAAGTTCCAATCAGATCTAGGATTGGTCTTTGTATAGTAAATGTATTGATCCAGATAATCTCTTCAGGTGGTCTCACAGTTGATTTTAGTTAACGCCAGGTGTGGTCAAATTGACACCCAGGATTAACTATCACAAGTATCTCTTCAGGTATCTCTTCAGGTAGTCTGACAGCTGATCTTATAATGTCAGGTGTGGTCAAGTGGACACCCAAGATTAACTATCACAGAGAATCCCTAAGTATTATTTATAGAAGTGGTATTATCATTTATGTAGACATTTTAGGTTATTAACCTAACTGTCATCCAATGCTTACTTCTCTTTCCTGGTATTTCACTGTAGAGGTTGTGTTTGGCATTTCAATTTTTAATTTCTTTAAGGATCTCCAGACAGCTCGCCAGAGTGGCTGTATGAGTCTGCATTCCCACCAGCAATGTAGAAGAGTTCCCTTCTCTCCACATCCTCTCTAGGATTCGGTGTTGTTTGTATTGTGGATTTTTGACATCCTGACTGGGGTAAGATGATATCTCAGTGACGTTTTGATTTGCATTTCCCTGATGGCTAAGAATGTGGAGCATTTTTAAAGATATTTGTTAGACATTTTAATGTCATCTCTAGTAAAGTTTCTTTTAAGTTCCAAGTCCCATATTTTAATTGGGCCATTTGTTTCCTTGGTGTTTAGTTTTCAAAGAACCTCTTGCATCCTTGATGCCTCTAAAACCAGAACCACGTAGATGACTTTGACAAGACTGGCCCCTTGAATCAGAGGTGATTCTGCTTCTTTATGCTGATCATGGGGAAAAGCTCTCTCACACATGGACAGTTGCTTTATAGAAGTAGATCCTTGCTTTGGAACTCCACCCTTTAGTTCATTTCTTCTAAAAGGATTTGCATTCTTATGGGTGAGAGCTTTCTCTGAGGATCTTGCCCTAAATCTAGGGCCTCCCCTATTATTCAAATTGAAAGCAGGCTTTGATTTAAAAATGGAGCTTATCTCTTTTGTTCTCTGCTTCTTCCTGTTCAACTCTTTAAGTTTGGCTTTTTATTTTTCATTATTAGATCTTACAGTTTTTGTTTCTTCCAACCTGATTCTTTGCTCTTTTTCATAATGTTGAAGACAACTAAAAAGTAGCCATATCACATTGTCAAGACTACACTGCTTTGAAACTTCCCTTGCAAAGCACTTCACTTTAACTTCAGGCAAGCTTTCAGGATGAGGGCAAAACTTCACTAAACTCTTGGCCAACATATGGCCCCATGTGTCACTCATCCAGTTGCAAACACAGTCTCTGTTACCCTCTGAACCATTACAAGCTGGCCTTCCACTGCTGCGTCTCTCACAGCATTGCTCTCCTCTAAGTTCTGACAAGAAAGCCCCTTTGGCCCCTTCGCCAAGATACAAAGACTTGCCCAGCACAAAGTCCCAAAGTTCTCCATATTTCTCCCAACAAACAGTTCCAAAGGCACACTAGCCACATTACAGCATTGGCAATACTGCTGGGTATCAAATTCTCTCAGCTTTACAAACAACTTCATGTTGTGGTAAAGGTTCTTCTTAATCTCTGAGCAATACCTCACTACCCAGTATCAATTTCTGTGACAGTTACTCTTAACTACTGCTGTGAAAGAACACGCAAAATCAATCAACTTAATGGAGAAAGGGAGGTTTATTCAGTTTATGGTTCCAGAAGATAGGCAGTTTCTTACGGCCGAGGTGGCATGGCTGGCTGGCCAAAACTGGAGGAGGCTAGGTCTCCGCAGACATCGTGGAAGCTGAGATCTACAGACTACTTGCTGATAAGGCTGACTTCTCCTTGAGGTAGTGTGGGATTAATCCACTTCAAGTCTCACCCCTTGTGACTACCTTCCTCCAGCAAGGCTCTACCTCTCAAGGTGCCATGACTTTGCCAAACACATGAGACTGTGGAGGACACATTTCAAACCATAACAATCATGTCACAGTGAGATTCTGATGACACAGTGAGGTTTTTATATAACTGGAGAGATTTGGATGGCACAGTAAGCCTGTGATGTTAGTGATGAGGCTAAAGTCACAATGAGTCTCTGATGTCACTGGTGAAGGTGTGATATCGCAATAAGGCTGTGATGTGAGTGGTGAGAAAGATGTGCTAGTGAGTCATTGATGTCACTGGTGAGACTCTGACATCATTTGTAAATCTATTCCATGACAGTGACACTGGTGAGGCTATGATGCCAAGGGCTGTGTTGTCACTGGTGTGGCAATGATGTCAGTGTTCTGTCTAATGTTAATGGCAAAGCTGATATCACAGGTGAGGCTATATTTTCACTGGTGAGCCCTTGATATAACACTGAGGCTGCAATGTCACTGTGAGAGTTTTATGTCACTGTGAGCTTTCATGTCACCATGAGGTGATATCTCTCTAGAAGATGTGATGTCACAGTGAGGATGTGAGTTCACTGTGGAACTGTGATGTTAGTAGCAAGGCTGATGTCATCATGAGGCTATGATGTAACATATGAGTGCATGATGTAACAGGTTAGTCTGTGAGGTCACAGTGAAGCTTTGATATCTGTGGGAAGATTGATGTCACATTGAGGCAGTGATGTACCATGTGATGCTGTGGTGTCACTTTTATGTGAAAAGCTATGATGTCACTACTGAGGCTGTCAGGTCACTGTGATCCTGTGCTATCTGTGGAGAGGCTGTGGCATCCCAGCAAGATTAAGTAGATAACCAATGGTGAGACTGTGATGTCATACTGTGGTTGTGATGTCACCATGAAGCTGTAATGTCACAGTGAATCTGTGATGTCACAGCAATGTTGTGATGTCAGAGTGCATCTGTGAGATCAGTGGTTAGGCTGTGATTTCAGAAGTGAGACTGATGTGAGAGATAAGGCTGAGATGTTGGATTGATGATGTGATGTAACTGGTGAGGCGGTGATGCCACAATGAGGTTAAGATATCACCATGAGGTTGTGCTGTCACTGGTGAGGCCGTAATATCAAGGTGAGCCTGTCCTATCAGTGGTTACGCTGTGATGTCACAGTGACTCTTTTGGTACAATTCGCCTGTGATGTGACAGTGAGGCTTTGATGCCACGGTGTGACTGTGATGTCACAGTGAGGTTGTCATGTCACAGTGAAGTTATGATATCAATAGTGCCTGTGCTTTCACAGGAAGACTATGTCATTAGTGAGGCTGTATTTTCATTGGTGAGGCGCCAATGTCACACTGAGTTTATTGTACCAAACTGAGGCTTGATGTCACAGTGCGGCTATGATGTCAAATTCAAGCTTTATGTCTCAGGGATGCTTTGATGGCACAGTATGGCTGTAATGTCACAGTGATGTTGTGAGGTCACCGGACAGGTTTGGATGGCACAGTGAGGCTGTGATCTTAGTGGTGAGGCTGATGTCACAATGAGGCTGTCATGTCACTGGTGAAGGTGTGATGTCACAATAAGGCTTGAATATCAGTGGTGAGAAAGAAGTCATAGTGAGTCTATGATGTTATGGTATGGGCTATGATGTTAGTGGTGAACCTAATTCATGACAGTAACACTGGTGAGGTTATTATGTCAAAGTCTGTGTAGTCACAAGTGTAGAAGTTATGTAAATGTTCTGACTAATGTCAGTGTCAATGCTGATGACACTGGTGAGGTTCTGCTCTCACTTGTGAGGCTCTGATATCACAGGGAGACTATGGTGTCACTATGAGGGTTGTTTGTCACTGTGGGCTGTCATGTCATTGTGAGATGATACCACTCTGGAAGCTGTGATGTCACAGTGAGGCTGTGATGTTAATGGCAAGATTGATGTCACAATGAGGCTATGATGTAACAGGTTAGCCTGTGGTTTCAGTGGCAGGATGAGAGTTCATTGTGAGGCTGTGATATCCCAGTGAAGCTTTGATGTCACCATGTGGCTGTGGTGTCACCATGAGCTCATAATATCACAGGGAATTGATGAAGTCATGGTGTAAGTCATGAGGTTACAGTGAGACTGTAATGTCAGTAGCAAGGCTGTGTTACAGTGAGATTATGATGTCAGTTTTGATGCTGTGATGTCACATTAAGGGTGTGATGTCACAGTGAGGCTATGAAGTAACTGTCAGGTTTAATGTCACAGTGAGGTTGTGAGGACACATTGTGGCTATTATGTCAGACTGAGGCTGTGATGTCACCGTGCAGCTGTGAGGTCAGTGGTTAGGCTGTGATTTCAGAGTGTGGCTGATGTGACAGATGAGGCTAAATTGTCACATTGATGATGTGAATTAACTAGCATGGCTGCGATCCCACAGTGAGATTATGTCACCAGGAGGCTGTGGTGTCACTGGTAAGGCTATAATATTACAATGAGCCTGTCCTATCAGTGGCAAGGCTATGATGTCACAGTGATGCTGTGTTGGCTCAGTGTTGCTGTGATGTCACAGTGAGATTGTGATGTCAGTAGTGACTGTACTTTCACAGGGAGACTGTCACTGGTGAGGCTCTATGGTCACTCTGAGGCTCTAAATTCACAGTGAGTTTATTTTGTTAACCTGAGGGTGATATCACAGTGAGGCTATGATCTCAGTGTTGAAACTTTATGTCACAGTGAGGTTTCCATGGTATGATAGGGCTGTGATGTCACTGTCATCAGCACTTTGTTCTTACAGCTTTGCTGTGATATTACAACTTGACAGTGATATCACAGCCTCACTTTCACATCATACACTCACTGTGACAAATACCTTGCTACTGAAATAATAGCCTCATGGTGACATTACATATACACCTCTGACATAGTCTTACTGTGACATCAGAACCTCCATGTGACATCAAAGTATCACCACTGACCTCGCAGCCTCCACTGTAACATCACCAATTCCCTCTGACATCACGGGCTCACGGTGATACCAGAGCCACACAGTGACATCAAATTCTCACTATCACAACACAGTCTCACCACTGACCTCACAGGCTCACTGAAACATGACATCATTCCTGTAACACTGCAGTGTCGCTATTGACATCACAAACTCAGTTTGACATCACAACTTTCCTAGTGACATTACAGTCTCACAATGACATCACAGACTCGTGACAAAACAGCCATACCGTGTCATCAAACCATCACAATGGCATAGTCTCTCTGTAAAAGCAGAGTCACTACTGACATCACAACCTCACTGTAATGTCACAACCTCACTGTGACATCACAGTCTCACCACTAATTGGACAGGCTCACTGTGATATTACAGCCTCACCAGTGACATCACTTAATAACTTGACACAAAAACCATAGCACTTTTAAATTGTAAAGTTTCCTTGTCCCCACAGATGTTAAAATATAATTTCATTCCATGGACAAATTTAAAATATTCTCATTAAAACTTCAGTTTTAACATTTTAGAAGTTCAAGGTTTTTTAATTTTAAAACTGTATTAAATCAGAATAAGTTAAATACTTTAAAACAGATAAAACATTAAAACAGAAAGCTCTTGATACAATAAGAAAACATTTAAATTAAATCAAAGTCCAGCAAATTACCGCATCCTGTACTTCAATGTCAATTTTCTGTTGCTCATCATGTAATCACAGTGGCTCAGAGATTTCAGGAATTCCTAGTCCCTGTTTGCAGCTTGGAATTGTAAAAGCAGAATTCATTTAAACCAGGCTAAATCTCCACTCACAGCAGTCCTCAGCATACATCCTATGGTTCTGGCATCTCTAACACTATGAATTCGCCTCTGCAGTTATAAGCTTCACTTTCTCTTGCAGAACTCTATGCCTGCCACTCAGTGCCAAGCTTTTGCTGCTTTCCATGAACCACTCAAATTATTCACCAAAATCAGTACAATCTGGGGGATGCTGCCAGGCTCCGAAGTGAGTTTGAAATGTAGCTTAGTCCACATGAGCCATAGCTATACCAAATTTTATGGGTTGATGCTGAAAAAAACCTCTTTAAGGCAGTCAAACATCCAAAGGGCAAGAAACGGTTTTAACTTGGGCTTTCGGCCCCTGAAGGAATTTGAGTTTCCAAACTACGAACTTGCCATAGAGTGGTTTTCACATCTTTCACTATCCCAGCCCAAGTCATTAGGTTTTCCTTCACTGATACTCATATCTCCAACAGCAGCAGATATTCTGCTGCCTGCCCTTTGCACATCCAAACCTATAAGGCTGCCAACACACCTCTCTTCTGTCAAGCAAACCAGTCTATCTTCTTTAAATTCAACTTTACCAAAGTCCTTATTCCCCTCATCACAAATTGGGCCCAAACACTCTTTCTCAGCAATTGGCCCACTAAATTCTGAAGAACAGTATTTGTAAATCCACAAGGTGAAAATTCTCAAGATTTCCCACTTTGTCCAGCAGAACCGTTCAAAAGCCAAAATATCCACATAGTCAGATCTATCAGCAACATCCCACTTCCTTGGTACCAAATTCTGTTGTAATTAGTCTGCATGGTTGCTGATAAATGACCATTAAACAGCTTAAGATGACAAGGGTTTATTTTCTTACGATTCCTGGTTACAGTTCTTAGTCCAACTTGATGGGAGAGCATGCATCAACACCAAGGCTGAGGGCACTGGCCACACTATCACTGCACAAGAATGTCTGGCTAAGTATACAGAAAGATGCTAACTCTCTTAACCAACTCACTGTGATTTATACAGGGCCTAATCCCACCCACCATGGGCTGGGTCTTCCCCATCAGCTAGACAATCTCCTTCAGGTTTGCTCTGAGCTTAACTCAACCATCATCTCTTTACAACTGTGCCCAGAGCTCAAACCCTCAACAGTCAAGTTGACACCTGTGCTTGACTATGACACTCCACCCCTTATTAACTTGACACAAAAACCATAGCACTTTTAAATTGTAACCTTTCCTTGTCCCCACAGATGTTAAAATATAATTACATTCAATGGACAAATTTAAAATATTCTCATTAAAACTTCTGTTTTAACATTTTAAAAGTTCAGGTTTTAACTTTAAAAGGGTATTAAATCAGAATAAGTTAAATACTTTAAAACAAATAAAACATTAAAACAGAAAGATCTTGATACAATAAGAAAACATTTAAATTAAGATCAAAGTCCAGCAAATTACTGCATCCTGTACCTCAATGTCCATCTTCTGTTGCTCATCATTTAATCACCATGGCTCAAAGATTTCAGGAATTTCCTCAGTTCTGGCATCTCCAACACTCTGGGTTTGCCTCTGCAGCTATAAGCTTCAATCTTCTATCACAGGAACTCAATGCCTGCCACTTGGTGCCAAGTGAGATTTATGTGAGAGATGAGGCATTGATGATGTGATACAACTGGTGAGGCTGTGATGCTACAGTGAGGTGATGATGTCACTATTTGGCTGTGATGTCATAGTCAAGCACAGGTGTCAACTTGACTGTTGAGGGTTTGAGCTCTGGGCACAGTTGTAGAGAGATGATGATTGAGTTAAGCTCAGAGCAAACCTGAAGGAGATTGTCTAGCTGATGAGGAAGACCCAGCCCATGGTGGGTGAGATTAGGCCCTGTATAAATCACAGTGAGTTAGTTGAGAGAGTTAGTATCCTTCTGTATACTTGGTCAGACATGCTGGTCTGACAAGTAAGGATTGTTCATTTCTCAGCTGTTATGCAGTCATGGTGCGGCCAGTCCCCTGGGCCCTGGTGTTAATGCATGCTCTTCTGTCAAGCTGGACTAAGAAATGTAACTGGATTCTCATAAGAAAGTAAACTCCTTGTTCCCTTAAGCTGTGTGATGGTCATTTATCATAACCATGAAAGTGAACTGCAACAGAATGTAATCACTGAAATCAAACCTGAACTATGATGTCACAACCTCACAGCCTCACAGTGACATC
This sequence comes from Typhlomys cinereus, assembly GCA_023101885.1. Lineage (NCBI taxonomy): Eukaryota > Metazoa > Chordata > Mammalia > Rodentia > Platacanthomyidae > Typhlomys > Typhlomys cinereus. Next base: position 367,392 of record JALPQD010000397.1, read on the forward strand.
TCAGCTTCTCATCTGACATCACAGCCTCAGTGTGACTGAACAGCCTCACAACAGACATCCTAACCTCACTGTGAAATCCAAGCATCACCCCTGACATCACAGCCTCACTGATATCTCATAGAATCAGCCCTGACATTAGAGCTTCACTGCGACATCACAACCTCATAGTAACCTCACAACCTTCCCACTGACACCAGAGGCTAACCTGTTACATCATAGCCTCATTTTGGCATCAGTCTTGCCACTGACATCACAGCCTCACAGTGACATCATAGCCATACTGTGATATTGCAGCCACACTGTGACATCACAGCCTCACCACTGATATCCTATCTAGCCTTGCCATGACACCACAGCCCCACCACAGATAGCACAGGCTTATAGTGATGTGACAGCCTCAGCAGTAACATCATATCCTTTGACATCATAAACAGTGAGGCCTTAGCTAACATATTACAACATTCCCTCATTGTATCAACAATCTTCCCCCAGAAACACAGCTTCACAGTGACCTCACAATCTAACTGTGAACTCACAGTCTAACCCATTACATCATAGACTCACTTGTTACATCATAGCCTCATGGTGAAATCAGCCTTGCCACTGGTATCATATCTTCTGCAGTGACATCACAGCCTCACTGTGACTGTGACATCATAATATGTCTGTTCTTTCACAGTCTCATAATGACATCACAGCTTCACAGTGATATCACAGGCTCATTTTGGCATTATAGCCTCATTTCTAACACCACAACCTCACTGTGACATCAAAGCATCACCTCAGATATCACAGCCTCACTGTGAAATCGCAGCCTCAGTTTGACACAATACACTCACTATGACATTGGAGCCTCATCAGTAGCAATATTGCCTCACAAATGACATAGTCTTCTTGTGCAAGCACAGTCACTGGTGACATCACAACCTCACTGTGACATCAATCTCACACTGATATGAAAGGCCCACCGAAATATTACAGACTCACAATTGACACCATATCCTCTTGGTGACATCATAACCCCACTGGGGCATCACAGCCTAACCAGTTATATCACATCACCAATGCAAAATCTCAGCCTCTATATCACATCAGTCTCACATCTGAAATCACAACCTAACCACTGACCTCACTGCTGTACTGTGACATCACAGCCTCACTGTAACATCACAGCTTCATGGTGACATCACAGTCTATCTATCCTTAATATGAGACCACTGTCTCACCACATTTAGCACAGCCTCAGACAGGACATCATAGTTTTTGACATCATAAACAGGGACACCACATGTTACACCACTACCTCATTGTGATATCAATCTTCCCACAAATACACTGCCTCACAGTGACTTCACACCCTCACTCTGACCTCACAGTCTAACCTGTTACATGATAAACTCACCTGTTACATCATAGCCTCATGGAGAAATCAGCCTTGCCACTGACATCACATCTTCTACAACGACCTCATAGCCTCCAAGACAACTTGAAGGTTTACACGTCTACAAAAATAGGCCTTCAGAAAATGCTAGAAATGACACTCAAGCTTGAAGAAAAAAACAAGCATATCCAAGAGGACAGAAAGGAATATAATATCGCCAAAACCAAAAGCCAAACAATACACTTACAAAATCCACTAAACATAAAAAATTTCTGGAATTAAAAATAATTTCTCCATTATAACATTAAATGCCAATGGAACTAACAGATTACAAATTTGGATTAAAAAACAACCTATTAATCTTTTGCCTTCAGGAAACTCATCTCATTCCAAAAGATAGGCACATCCTAAAAATAAAACGCTGGTCCAAAATTCTGCAAGCTAATGGAACCAGGAAACAGGTGGGGGTACCATTATGCTGTCGTACAAAGTGGACTTCAAACCAAAAGAAAAATCATGAGATACAGATGGACACTCCATTTTAATCACAGGTACAATTCACCAGAAAGACTTCACAATACTGAACATATATGCACCTAATATGGGCCCCTCCACATTCATTAAGCAAAACCTACAGCATCTAAAGTGAGAAATCAACTCCAAAACGAAAATTCTTGGGGATGTTAACACCACCCTCTCACCATGGGATAGATCAATAGGTCAAAAGCTTAACAGAGACACTTTGGAACTTAACCAAACCCTTAATGAAATGGACCTTACAGATCTCTAGTAAACTTTTTATCCATGCACCAAAGAATACACATTTTTCTCAGCAGAACATGGAATTTTCTCCAGAACATGGAATTTTCTCCAAAATAGATCACATAGCACAAAACGAATCTAACCATATGTAGGAAAGTTGAAATTCTAGACTGAACTCTATCAGACCACCATCGTCTAAAGCTCGACATCCGCAACACAGAAAACAACAGAAAATACACTAACTCCTGGAAACATAACACTATGATGGTGAAGGAGAACTGGATTCAAGAAGAAATTACAAAGGAAGTTCAAGATTTCCTGAAAGTGAACGATAATGAAAATACAATATATCAAAATCTTTGGGACACAATGGAAGCTGTCATAAGAGGTAAGTTCATAGAGCTTAATGCCTATGTAAAAAATGGAAACATCAGAAATAAATAACTTAACAATGCACCTTAAAGCTTTAGAGACACTAGAGCAAGCTGATACCAAAAACAGTAGAAGAGAGGAAATTATCAAAATAAGGGAAGAAATATAAGAAATTGAGATTAGGAAAACAATACAGAGAATCAACGAGTCAAAAAGATGTGACATCACAGCTTCACCTCTGATCTTATAGCCTCACTGTGATATCACAGCCTCACTATGACATCACAACATCCCCAGTCACATCACATCCTCACAGTGACACTACAGACTCATTGTGACTTCACAGCCATGCTGTTCCATCACATCCTCACTGTGACATAGCAGCATCACTTTGACACAATAAACTCACTGTGACATTAGAGTCTAATCAGTGACAATACAGCCTCACCAATGACCTAGTCTTCCTATGAAAGCACAGTCATTACTGATATCAAAACCTCACTGTGACATCACAAACTCATTGTGGCATCACAGCCATATCGTGCCAGCACAGCCTCACTGAGACATCCAGACACGTTGTGTCAACACAGCCTCACCACAGATAGCACAGGCTCACAGTGATGTGGCAGCCTCAACAGTGACATCATAGTCTTTGACATCATATACAGTGACACCAAGGTCTCATATGTTACATCATAGCCTCAGTGTAACATCAATCTTCCCACAGATATCGCAGTTTCAGACTCACTGCCTCAGAGTGACCTCACAGCCTTCCCACTGACACCACAGGCTTGCCTGTTACATAATAGCCTCATTATGACATCAGTCTAGTGACTGACATCACAGGCTCACTGTGTCATCATATCTTCCAGAGTGATATGACCTCAGGATTACATGACAGGCCCACATTGACATACAACCTTCACACTGATGTCATAGCCTCATTTTGACATTGACACTATAATCGCAGCCACACAGTGCCATCAAAACCTCTCCAGTGACATAACAACATCACTGTGTCATCAGAGCCTTACTGTGACTTCATGTCCTCACAACCTCATCACAGACTCACTGTGACATCACAGCCTTACATCTGACATCACAGACTCACTGTGATATAACAGGATAACCTCTGAAACCATAGCATCAATGACACCACGGATATCCTGCCTAGCCTCAATATGACACCATAGTCTCATCATTGACATCTCAGGCTCACAGTCACATGACAGCCTCAACAGTGATACTACAGCCTCGCTGTGGCATCACAGCCTCACACTAACATCCCAGCCTCACTGTGACATCTCAGTCTCATCATTGACATCAGGCTCACTTCTGACATCACAACCTAACCACTGAAATCTCAGCCAAATTGTGATGTCAGTCTATCGCCAATTATATCACATCCTCACTGTGATATGTCAACCTCACAGAAAAATCTGAGCTTCTCCTTGGACGTCACAACCTCAGTGTGACTGCAAAGCCCCATCACTGACATTCTAATTTCACTGTGAAATCCAAGCATCACCCCTTAAGTCACAGCCACACTGACATCTCATAGAATCAGCCCTGACATCAGAGCCTCATTGCGACATCACAGCCTCACAGTGACCTAACAACCTACCCACTGACACTACAGGCTCACCTGTTGCATCACAGCTTCACAGCTTTCAGAGTAATATCACCTTAGAATGACATGACAGCCCACCATGACATACAAACTTCATAGTGACATCATAGCCTCACCAGAGTACCTGTTACATAATAGCCTCATCAGTGACATCATGGAGTCACTATGACATTTTTCTCACCATGGACATTCCAGCGTTAATGTGACATCTCACCTTCACCAGTAATATCACAGCCTCATTATGACATCAACCTTAACACTAACATCACCGCCTCACTTTGCCATCCAAACTCTCCAGTCACATCACAATATCACTGTATCATCAGAGCCTTACTGTGACATCATAGCCACACTGGGTCCACAGAGACTCACTAGGACATTACAGTCTGACAGTGACATCAGAGCCTCATTCTGACATCACAAACTCACTGACATCAACCTTTCCACTGACATAATAGCCTCATGGTGACATCATATACATGCCTCTGACATATCACATATCACAGCCTCAATATGATATCACAGCATCACCACTGACATCATAGCCTCACTGTGACATCAGCCTTGCCACTGACAACACAGTCTTACTGTGACCTCACAGTCTCCATGTGACATCAACAAATCCCTGTAACATCACAGGCTCATGGTGACACCAAGTCTCATTGTGACTTCACAGCCTCAACTCTGAGGTTATAGCATCACGTTGACATCATAGCCTCACTAGGACATTTGCTTACTTCTGAAATCATATCCTCAATGCAATATCACACCTTCATCATTAACATCCTATCTAGCCTCTTTATGACACCACAGACGCATCACTGACCTCACAGCCTCATTGACACATAACAGCCTCACTGTGACACCTTATTATCGCTATTGACACCACAACCTCACAACTTCCCCAGTGACATCATAGCCTCATTGTGCTATCTAAGAATCACTGTGACATAAAGCTTCATGTCTGATATGATAGCCTCACTGTGACATCACAGCCTCAATTTGACACAATAAACTCACTGTGACATTAGAGCCTCATCAGTAACAATACAGCGTCAACAATGACATAGTTTCCCTGTGAAACCATAGTCACTATTGACATCACAACCTCACTGTGATATCACAGCCACACTGTGCCAGCATAGCCTCAGTGTGACATTAAATCCTATCCACTGATAGGACAGGCTCACCATGATATTACAGCTTCATCAGTAGCCTCATAGTGACATCATAACTTCACTGTGGCATTAAAGACTCAACAGTCATATCACATCATCAATGCGACAACTCAGCCACATCTTTCACATCAGTCTAATTTTTGAAATCACACCTTAACTACTCAGCTCACAGCTGCATTAGGACAGCAAAGCCTCAATGTTACATCACAGCCATACTGTGACATCACAGCCATGCTGTGACATCAGAGCCTCATTGTGACATCACAGCCATACCATGCCATCAAAGTATCACTGTGACATAAAGCTTCACCTTTGATATCATAGCCTTACTGTGACATCACAGACTCAGTTTGACATAATAAACTCACTGGTACATTAAAGCCTCACCAGGGACAATAAGCGTCACCAATAATATGTCTCCCTGTGAAAGCACAGTCACTACTGACATAACAATCTCACTGTAACATCACAACCTTACTGTGAACACAGCCACACTCTGCCAACACAGCATCACTGTGATATTACAGCCTTACCAGGGACACCACAGACTCATTGTGACATTATAACCTCACTGTGGCATCACAGCCTCATCAATTATATCACATCATCAATCGAAATCTCAGCCTCATCTCTCACATCAGTCTCACTTCTGAAATCACAGACTAACCAATGACCTCACAGTGGCACTGTGATCTAACAGCTGCACTGTGACATCACAGCCTCATGGTGACATTACAGCCACACTGTGACATCACAGCCACACCACTGGTATCCTACCTAGCCTAATGATGACACTACAGCCTCACCACAGATACAAACACTCACAATGACATGACAGCTTCAGTAATGACATCACAGCCTTTGACATCATAAACAGTGACACCACAGCCTCACATGTTACATCACTGCCTCATTGTGACATTAATCTTCCTACAGATATCACAGCCTCACACTGACCTCCCAGATTCACTGTGACCTCACAGTCTAATCTGTTACATCCTATTCTCACCTATTACATCATAGCCTCATGGTGAAATCAGCCTTGTCACGGACATCACATCTTTCACATTGACCTCACTGCCTTATTGTGACAACTCATCTTCTCTGTGATGTCACAACCTCACAGTGCAATCACAGCCATACTGTGACTTCACAGTCTAACTTGTTACATCCTGGCCTCATGGTAACATCAGCCTTGCCACTGACATCACATCTTCCACAGTGACCTCACAGCCTCACTGTGACATGACAAACTCTCTGTGATGTCACAGCCTCAGAGTGACATCACAGCTTCACTGTGATATCTCAGCCTCATTGTGGTATTATAGCCTCATTTCTGACATCACAGCCTCACTGTGACATTACAGCTTCTAGAGTGTTATCACATCTCGATGACATGACAGCCCACAGTGACATACAACTTTCACAGTGACATCACAGCCTTACTCTGACATCACAGGCTCGTCAATGACAGCACAGCCTCACCTGGGACATCAGAGTTGCCAATTACATTATTCAGAACACTGACATCACTATCACACCAGCGACAACACAGTTTTTGACAACACAGCCTCACCAGTGTCGCTGTCATGTAATAGGTTCACCACTGACATCATAGACTCACCCCTGACATTGTAGAGTCACTATGACATCTTTATCCCACTGACATTCCAACCTTATTATGACAACACACCTTCACCATTAATATCACAGCCTCATTGTGACATGAGACTCACCACTAACATCACAGCCTCACTGTGCCATCCAAACCTCTCTAGTGATATCACAACATAACCATAGACATCAAAACCTCAAGGTGGCATCACAGCCTCACCAGTGATGTGCCAGACTCACTGTGCTATCATACCCTCATAACTCACATCAGCTTCATTCTGATATCACAGCCTAACTCCTGAAATCACATCCTCTGCTACAATGTGCCAACAAAGCCTCATTGTGACATTATAACCTCACTGTGGCATCACAGCCTCACCAGTTATATCACATCGTCAATGTGACATATTAGCATCATCTCTCACATCCATCTCACAGCTGCACTGTGACATCCAAGTCTCATGATATCAAAGCCACACTGACATCACGGCCTCACCACTGATATTGAACCTAGCCTTACCAAGACACCACATACTCACCACTGATAGCACATGCTCACAGTGACGTGACAACCTCAGCAGTGACATCTTAGCATTTGACATCATAAACAGTTTCACCATGGCCTCACATGTTATGTCACTGCCTCATTGTAACATCAATCTTTCCACAGATATCACAGTGTCGCAATGACCTCACAGCTTCCCTGTGCCATCACAGCATCATATTGTCATCACAGCTACACTGTGACATCACAGCCTCACCACTGGTATCCTGCCTAGCCTTTCTATGACAACATAGCCTCACCAGTGATGCAACAGCCTTAGAAGTTGTCATAGATTGAAATGTGTCTCCCACAATCTCATGTGTTGGCAAGGTCATAGTACATTGAGAGATGGAGTCTTGCTGGAGGAAGGAAGTCACAAGGGGTGGGCCTTGAGGTGGATTAGTCCCACACTATCTCAAGGAGAAGTCTGCTTTTGCTGCCAGCAGTCTGCAGCTCTCAGCTTCCAAGATGTCTACTGTGATTTAGCCTGCTCCAGCTTTGACCAGCCAGCTATGCCACCTCTGCATTGAGAGACTTTACCTTCCCTCTGGAACTGTTTCCTTCTCTCCCTTAGGTTGCTTGACTTTGGGTGCTCTCTCATAGCAATAGTTAAGAGTAACTGTTAAAGAAATCAGTACCAGAAGTTGGGTATTACTGTGAGATTAAGAATAGCTGTTATCACAATGTAAAGTTGTTCATGAAGGTGAGAGAAGTTGGTACCCAGCAGTATTGCCATTGCTGTGATGTGGCTAGTGTGCCTTTGGAACTGTTTGTTGGGAGAAATATGGAGAACTTTGGGACTTTGTGCTGGGAAAGTCTTGCATCTTGATGAGGGGGCCAAATGGGCCTTTCTCATGAGAGCTCAGAGGAGAGCAATTCTGTGAGAGACGCAGATCGACATAGAAGCCCAGCTTGTGATGATCCAGAAGGTAACAGAGACTGTGTTTGCAACTGGACAAATGACACATGGAGACTTGTGTTGGCCAAGAGTTTAGTGAAGTTTTACCCTCATCCTGAAAGCTTGCCTGAAGTTAAACTGGAGTGCTTGTTAGAGGAAATTTCAAAGCAATGTAATCTTGACAATGTGATATGGCTACTTTTTAGTTGTCTTCAATATTATGAAAAAGAGCAAAGAATCAGGCTGGAAGAAAGTTCCAGGAAGGCTCCCACTTATAAGAGTTCAAATCCTTTCAAAAGACTGGAGCTAAAGGGTGGAGATCCAAAGCAAGAGTTGGTTTCTCTTACAAAGCAACTGCTCAGGAGTGAAAGAGATGGTCAACATAGAGAAGCAGAATTAGCTGTGATTTAAAGGGGCCAGTCATGGCAAAGTCGTCCATGTGGTTCTGGTTTTAGAGGCATCACTGATGCAAGAATGAGGAGATGGTGGAGTCCTCATCCAAGATTTCAAAAATTGGCAGAATCCAGGAATCATAAGGCAAGAAGCCTGCAGTTTAGAGGACCAAGAAGGGCAGTTTGTGCTGTGGAGTTAAAGCCTAGTTTGCCATTGAGAAGTAAAGATGTTAGAGATTCCAGAGACAACATGGGACACTTGCCAAGGAGAGCTGTATACCCTGGGAGGAGTCAACTCAAGAGAGCAATGAATTCCATTGCAGCTGCATGGAGGGGTGAAACCAAAGCCCTTTGGAACTGAGATGATTTCAAAGAGAGGCTCACCTGTTGGACTTGGAGGTCCAAGATTTGGAGTTTGTTCTGCTGATTTTTGGTCTTGTTATGGACCAAAGGCTCACCTGTTGGACTTGGAGGTCCAAGATTTGGAGTTTGTTCTGCTGATTTTTGGTCTTGTTATGGACCAATCTCTCCTGGATATGCCCCCATTCCTTTCTTTTGGAATGGGAGTGTTTATTCTGTGCCATTGTATGTGGGAAGTATGTAAGTTGTATTTTGATTTTACAGGAGGCTTTGGACTTTGGACTTTTGGACTGTGTTGGGGCTACTGATGAAGTCTATGAAGACTTTTAAAGTTGGACTGAGTATGGTTTGCATAATGAGATAACAAAGAGCCTGTAGGGGTCAGGGGAGAATGTCATGGTTTCAAATGTGTCCCGCACAGTCTCATGTGTTTGGCAAGGTCATGGTACCTTGAGAGGTGGAGTCTTGCTAGAGGAAAACAGTCACAAAGGGTGGGCCTTGAGGTGGATTAGTCCCACCTTACCTCAAGGAGAAGTCTTCTTTTGCTGTAAGCAGTCTGAAGCCCTCAGCTTCCAAGATGTCTGCGGTGACTTAGCCTCCTCCAGCTTCAGCCAGCCAGCCATGCCACCTATGCTTTGAGAGACTGTACATTCCCTCTGGAACCATAAGCTGAATAAATCTCCCTTTCTCCCTTAAGTTGCTTGACTTTGGGTGCTCTCTCAGAGCAATAGTTAAGAGTAACTGTAACAGAAGTTACATCATAGCCTTTGAAATCATAAACAGTGATACCAAAGCCTCAAATATTATATAATTGCATCATTGTTACATCAATCTTCCCACAGATATCACAGATTCAGAGTGATCTTAACGCCTCACTGTGACCTCACAATCTGACCTGTTACATCATAGATTCATGGTTGAATCAGCCTTGCCACTGACATCACATCTTCCACAGTGGCATCACAGTCTCACTGTGACATCAGAAGCTCTCTGTGATGTCACAGCCTCACAGTGACATCACAGTCTCACCTTTGACATCACAGTTTCACTCAGATATAATAGGCTAATCTTTAAAATCATAGCATCGGTGATACCGTGGACATCCTGCCTAGCCTCTCTACGCCATGATGGCCTCATCACTGGCATCTCAGGCTCACAGTCATATGACAGCCTCAACAATGACACCACAACCATGCTGTGGCATTACAGACTCACCAATAACATCCCAGTCTCACTCTGACATGTCACTCTCAAATCGCTGATATCAGACTCACTTTTGACATCACAGCCTGACCAGTGAAATCTCAGCCAAACTATAATATCATAGTCTATCACCACTGATTTCACAATTTCACTGTGATATCACAAACTCATGTCAACATCACAATCTCACAGGGACATCACAGTCTTTCCTCTGACATCACAGCTTCAGTGTGACTGCACAGCCACATCACTGACATCCTCACCTCATTGTGAAACTCAAGCATCACTCATGATGTCACAGCCTTACTGACATCTCATAGAAACAGCCCTGACATCAGAACCTCACTGTGACATCACAGCCTCACAGTGACCTCACAACCTGTCCAATGACACCAAGGCTCACTTGTTACATCATAACCTCATTGCGACATCAGTCTTGCCACTGACATCACAGCCTCACCATGAAATCATAGCCTCACCAGTTATATCACATCCTCAATGGAACATCTCAGCCTCATTTTTCACATCAGTCTCACTTCTGAAATCATAGCCTAACCATTGAACCCACAGCTGCACTATGACATCACAGCCTCACTGTGACATCACAGACACTGTGGCATCACAGCCTTACCATTAGTATCCTACTTAGCCTTACTATGATACCACTACCTTATCACAGATAGCACAGACTCACAGTGACATGACAGCCTCAGCAGTGACATCATAGTCTTTGACATCATAAATGACAGCACTGCCTCACATGTCACATCACCGCCTAACTGTGATATCAACCTTCCCACAGATATCACAGCTTCAGAGTGACCTCACAACTGCATTGTGATCTCACAGTCTAACTGGTTACATCATAGATTCACTTGTTCCATCATTCTCTCATGGTTAAATCAGTTTTCCCATGGACATCACATCTTCTCTGTGATGTCACAGCCTCATAGTGACATAACAGCTCATGTGATATCACAACCTTATCTCTGACATCATTGATTCAATGTGGCATAACAAGCTAACCATTGAAATCATAGCATCAGTGATATCACAGATATCCTGCCTAGCCTCGCTATGACAAAACAGCCTCATTACTTACACCTCAAGTTCACGGTCAATTGACAGCCTCAATGGTGACACCACAACCTCGATGTGGTATCATAGCCTCACCAGTATCATGCCAGCCTCACTGTAACATGTCAACTGCATCACTTAAATCAGCCTCACTCCTGATATCACAGCCTAAGAACTGAAATCATAGCTCAACTGTCATGTCAGCCTATCACCAATGCTATCACAATCGTACTGTGATATCACAACCTCACTGTAACATCACCATCTCAGTTACATCATAGCCTCAGTGTGACTGCACAGCCTGACATCCTAACATCATTGTGAAATCTAAGCATCGCCCCTGACATTATAGCCTCATTGACATGTCATAGAATCAGCCATGATGTCAGAGGCTCACCTCATACATCTTTGTCTCACTGTGAAATCAGTCTAGACACTGACATCACAGCCTCACTGTGACATCACATCTTCTAGAGTGATATCATTTCCTGGTGACATGACAGCCCACAGTGACATACAATCCTCATAGTGATATCACAGGCTCAATGTGATATCATGGCCTCACCAGTGACAGCACAGCCTCACCTATGACATCAGCATCGACACTAACTTTAGTTAGAAGACTACATCACTGCCACACCAGTGACAACACAGCCTTTGATATAACAGCCTCACCAGGGTAACTGTCATGTAACAAGTTCACCACTGACATCATAACCTGATCAGTGACATCATAGACTCACTATGATATCTTTCTCACCCACTGACATTCCAGCCTCACTATGACATCATAGCCACACTGTGCCAGCACAGTCTCACTGTGACATCACAGCCTGACCACTGATATGATAGGCTAATTGCAATATCACAGCCTCACCAGGACACCACAGCCTTATAGAGACATCATAACCTCACCATGGCATCAGTCACACTGTGCTATCACAGATTGACCAGTTATTTCACATCATCAATGCAACATCTCAGCCTCATCTCTCACATCAGTGTCACTTCTGAAATCACAGCCTAACCACTGACCTCACAGCTGCACTGTGACATCACATCCACACTTGACATCACAACCTCATGGTGACATCACAGCCACACTGTGACATCACAGCCTCACCACTGATATCCTATCTTGCCTTACCCGGACAACATAGACTCTTTACAGATAGCATAAGCTCACAGTGATGTGACAGCTTCAGCACTGACATCATAGTCTTTGACATCATAAACAGTGACACCACAGCCTCACATTTTACATCACTGTCACATTGTGACATCAATATTCCCACAGATAGCACAGCATAACAGTGACATCACAGCCTCGCTACGATATTACTGGCTCACCTCTGATATCACAGCCTCACTGTGACAAAACATGCTTACTTCTAAAATCATAGCATTAGTGACACCAGGGGCATCCTGCCTTGCCTCTCTCTGACACCACAGGCTCAAAACTGATATCTCAGTCTCACGGTCACATGAGAGCCTCACCACTGACAGCATAGCCTCACCTGTGATATCAGTGTCACCACTGACATTAGTCAGAACACTGACATCACTGCCACACTAGTGACAACACAGCCATTGATATCACAGCCTCTCCAGTGTCACTGTCATGCAAAAGGTTCACCACTGACATCATAGCCTCACCAGTGACATCATAGACTCACTATGACATCTTTCTCACCACTGACATTCCAGCCTCACTGTGACATCTCACATTCACCAGTGATATCACCACCTCATTATGACATCTACGTCACCACGAACATCATGGCCACAGCCTCACCACTGGTATCCTACCTAGTCTTAGTAGGACACCACAGCCTCACCACAGATAACACAGGCTCACACTGACATTAGAGCATCATCAGTGACATCATAGATTTTGACATCATAAGCAGTGGTACCATAGCCTCATGTTGCATCCCTGACTCATTGTGACATCAATCTTCCCACAAATATTAGAGCCTCACAGTGACCTCACAGACTCACTGTGACTCTACTGGCTAACCTGGTACAGCATATCCTCATTGTGACATCGGTCTTGCCACTGACATCACAATATTACTGTAACATCATAACCACACTATGGCATCAGAGCCACACTATCCTAGCACAACATCACTGTGACCTCACAAATTCACCACTTATATGACTAGCTCTCTCATAATTTATAGCCTCACAAGTGACACCCAGCTTCATTGTGACATCAGAGCCTCACAGTAGCATCACAGCCTCACCAGTTATATCACGTCATCAATGAGACATCTCAGCCTCATCTCTCAAATCAATCTCACTTCTGAAATCATAGCCTAACCACTGACCTCACAGCTGCACTGTGACAACACTGCCTCCCTGTGACATCACAGCCTCACTCTGACATTACAGCCTCGTGGTAACCTCATAGCCTGACTGCGACTTCACAGCCTCACAATTGGTGTCCTACAACAGCCTCTCCACGGATAGCACAGACTCACAGTGATGTGACAGCCTCAGCAGTGACTTTCACAGTGACACCACAGCCTCACATATTACATCACTGCCTCATTGTGACATTGATCTTCTCACAGATATCACAGCTTCACAGTGACCTCACAGCCTTACTGTGACCTTACAATATAACCTATTACATCATAGACTGAACTGTTGATTCACATCCTCATGGTTAAATCAGCCTTGCCAATGACATCACATTTTCCATAGTGATCTCACAGTCTCATTGTGCCGTCACAACCTCTCTGTAATGTCACAGCCTCATAAGTGACATCACAAGTTCACAGTTATATCACAACCTCACTGTGGGTTTTTTAGCCTCATTTCTGACATCACACCCTGACTGTGAAAATACTTACTTCTGACATCACAGCCTCACTGTGACATAACAAGCTAAACTCTGAAATCATAGCATCAGTTACACCACTGACATACTGCCCCACCTTGCTATGACATAACAGCCTCATCACTGACATCTCAGGCTCATGGTCAGATGAGAGTTTCAACCATGACACTACAGTCTCGCTGTGTCATCAGAGCCTCACCAGTAACTTCGCAGTCTCACTATGATATCTCAGCCTCATCAATGACATCAGCCTCACTTCTGACATCACAGTCTAACCACTGCAACCACATCCTACTGTGATATCACAGTCTTGATCCACTCACATCTCAGCCTTACTGTGATATCACAACATCACTGTTGACAACACAGCCTCACTGACCTGTTACATCATAGTCTCCTGGTGAAATCAGCCTTGTCACTGACATCACATCTTCTACAGTGACTTCACAGCCTCACTGTGACATCACAACCTCTCTGTGATGTCCACGCATCACAGTGACATTACAGCTTCACAGTGATAGCACAGCCTCACTGTAGCATTATAGCCTCATTTCTGAAATCATAGCCTCATTGTAAATCATAACATCACTACTGACATCATAGCCTCACTGTGACATCAGTGTTGCCACTAACATCACAGTCTCATGGTTATCTCACAGCCTCCACCATGACATCACCAACTCCCTGTGACATCTTGGGCTCATGGTGACACCATAGTCATACGGTGACATCAAAGCCAAATGGTGGAATCACAGACTCACCAGAAACATGCAAGCTTCACTGTGACATCATAGCCCCATCACTCACATCAGCCTCATTCTGATATAACAGCCTAACCACTGAAATCACATCCTCAATGTGATGTCACAATCTTACTCCAATAACATGTCTGTGTCACTGTGATATCACAGCATCACTGGTGGTAGGTAGCAGTCTCACTGTTACATCACAAACTCACCTCTGAGATTATAGCCTTACTTTGACATGACACCCTCATTATGATAATACAGGCTCACCTCTGAAATCACATTGTCAAAACAACATCACATCCTCATCAGATATAAGCCTCACTTTTGAAATCATAGCCTTACCACTGAAAACTCAACCAAACTGTGATGTCATAGTCTATCACACTGTTATCACAGCCTCCCTGTGATATCACCTTATGGTAATATCACTGCCTCACAGTGACATCACAGCCTCTTCTCTGATATCATAGCCTCCATGTGACTGTACAGCCTTACCTATAACATCAGTGTTGCCACTGACATCACTGCCAGTGCAGTGACAATACAGCCTTTGACATCACAGCCTCAACAGAGTCACTGTATCAGGGACATACTAGCCTCACCAGGGACATCATAGACTCTTTATAACATCTTTCTCATCACTGACATTCCAGCCTTATTGTGACATCACACCTTCACCACTGACATCACAGCCTCATTGTGATATCAGTCTCACCACAATCATCATAGCCTCACTGTCTCATCCATATCTCTCCAGTGACATTGCAACATCACTGTGTGGTCCAACCCTTACTGTGACATTATAGCCACACTGTGCAATCACAGATTCACTGTGACATTACTACCTGACACTGACATAAGAGCCTCACTATGACTTCACAAACTCACTGTGACATCAGTCTGACCACTGACATAATAGCCTAATGGTGAAATCACATACACATCTCTGATAAAGCCTCACTCTGACATCAAAGCCTCAATGTGACATCACAGCATCAACACTGACATCATAGCCTCACTGTGACATGAGCCTTGCCACTGATATTACAGTCTCGCTGTGACCTCACAACCTCCACTATAACATCACCAATTCCCTGTGACACCACAGGCTTATGGTGACACCATAGCCACATGGTAACATCAAAGCCTCACAGTGGCATATCAGACTCACCAGTGACATGCCAGCCTCACTGTGACATAATACCCTCATCACTTAAATCAGCCAAATTCTGACACACAGCCTAACCACTGAAATCACATCCTCATTGTGATATAGTCTGGCTCCACTGACATCATAGCCTCTCTGTGATATCACAGGATCAGTGGTCACAACACAGCCTCACTATGATAGCATAGCCTCACCTCTGAGGTTATAGCCTCACTGTGTCATCACAGCCTCTCTGTAACGTCACAGGCTCAACTCTGAAGTAATAGCCTCAATGCAATATCACATCCTCATCATTGCCATCTTACCTGTTCTCAGTGTGACACCACAGCAGCACCACTGACCTTACAGACTCGCTGAAACATGACGGCCTCCCTGTGAAACCACAGTGTCAACTTGACATCACAACCTCATCACAACTTTCCCCGTGTCATCACAACCTCATAGTGACATCACAGCCTCATTGTAACATCAAAGCCATACTGTGCCAGCACAGACTCACTGTGAAATCACAGCTTCATCACTGATATGACAATATCACCGTGATATTACAGCCTCATCAGGGACACCACAACCTCATAATCTCACTGTGGCATCACAGCCTCACAAGTTATATCACATCGTCAATCCAATATCTCAGCCTCATCTCTTACATCTTACATCACAGCTACACTGAAATCACAGCCTCACTGTGATCTCACAGTCTCATGGTGACATCATAGCCATATGTGAATTCACAGCCTCATGGTGACATCACAGCTTCAATGTGACTTCGCAGTCTCATTGTGACATAACAGACTAACCTCTGAAATCATAGCAACGGTGACTCAATGGACATGCTGTCTAGCGACACTATGACACCAAAGCCTCATCTCTGACATCTCAGGCTCACTGTCACATGACAGCTTCAACAGTGACACCACAGCTTTGTTGTGGCTTCACAGCCTCACCAGTAACATTCCAGCCTCACTGTGACATCTCAGCCTCATCACAGACATCAGCTTCAATTCTGACATCACTGCCTTCTCACTGAAATTTCAGCCAAACTATGATAAAATAATCTATCACCTCAAGGTAACATCACATCCTCAAAGTGACATCACAGTCTCTTTTCTGACATCATAGCCTCAGTGTGACTGCACTGCCTCACCACTGTTGTCCTAACATCACTGTGAAATCCAGGCATTATCCCTGACCTCACAGCTGCACTGACAACTCATAAAATCACCCCTGACATCAGAGCCTAATTGTGACATCATGGACTCATAGCTACCTCACAACATCCCCACTGATATATCACAGGCTCACCTATTACATCATAGCCTCATTGTCACTTCAGTCTTGCCACTGACATCACAGCCTTATTGTGACATTACAGTTTCCAGAGTGATATCACTGCACAGTGACATGACAGCCCACAGTGACATACAAACCTCACAGTGATATCACAGGCTCGGCATGAAATCATGGCCTGACCAGTCACAGCACAGCCTCACTTGTGACATCAGCGTTGCCACTGACATTAGTCAGAACACTGACATCACTGCCACGCCAGTGACAACATGGCCTTTGACATCACAGCCACAACAGGGTCACTTTCACCTAATAGGTTTAACACTGACATCATAGCCTCACCAGTGACTTCATAGACTCACTATGGCTTCTTTCTCACCACTGACATCCCAGCACTATTGTGACATCACACTTTCACCAGTGGCATCAGAGCCTTATTGTGACATCAGTGTCACCACTAACATCACAGCCTCACTGTGCCATCAAAACCTCTCCAGTAACATCACAAAATCATTTTGTCATCCGAGCCTCCTTGGGAAATCATAGCCAGACTCTGTCCTCATAGTCTCACTGTGACATTGCAACCTGACAGTGACATCACTGCCTAATTTTCCCATTACAAACTCACTGGGACATCAGCCTTGCCACTGACATAATAGCCTCATGGTAATATCACATACACATTATTCACACAGCTTCACTGTGATCACAAACTTTCTGTGACATCAATCTTGCCACTGACATAATAGCTTAATGGTCACATGACATACACACCTCTGAGATAGCTTCACTTGACATCAGTCTTAATGTGAAATCAGAGCATCACCACTGACATCATAGCCTTACTGTGACATCAGCTTTTCTACTGACATCACAATCTCACTGTGACCTCATAGCCTCCATTGTGACATTACCATCTCCCTGTGACATCATGGACTCACTGTGACCCCACAGGCACACGGTGACATAGAAGCCTCACAGTGGCATCCAGACTCACCAATGACATGGCAACCTCAGTGTGACATCATACACTCATTACTGACATAAGCCTTATTCTGATAACACATCCTCACTTTGATGTCATAGTCTCGCTACACTGACATCACTGACTCACTGTTATATCATAGCATTACTGGTGACAACACAGCCTCACCTCTGAGGTTATAGCCTCACTGTTTCATGACAGCCTCACTATAACATCACAGGCTCACCTCCAAAATCATAGCCTCAATGCAGCATTATACCCTTATTACTGACATCCTACCTGGCCTCACTATGACACCACAGCATCACTACTGACATCACAGCCACACTGTGCCAGCACAGACTCACTGTGACATCACAGCCTCACCACAGATATGACAAGCTCACCATGATATTACAGCCTCAAGAGGAACACCACAGCCTCATGGTGATATCATGACTTCACTGTGGCACCAATTATATCACAACCTTCTTGTGATGTCACAGCCTCATAATAACATCGCAGCCTCACTGTGATATCACAGCCTCATCTCTGACATCACAACCTCACTGTGACATCACAGCCTCACCTCTGATGTAACATAACAGGCTAACCTCTGAATTCATAGCATATATGACACCCTGCCTAGCCATGCTATGACACCACAGTATCATCACTGAGATCTCAGGATCACAGTTACATAACAGCCTCAACAGTGACACCATAGCCTCACTGTGGCATCACAGCCTCACCAGTAACATCCCAGCCTCACTGTGCCATCTCAGCCCCATCACTGACATCAGCCTCACTTCTGACATCACAGCCTAGCCACTAAAATCTCAGCTGAACTGTGATGCCATAATCTATCACTACTGATATCACAGTCTCACTGTGACATCAAACATCAGAGTAACATCACAGACTCACAGTGACATCACAGCCTCTCTTCTGACATCACAGCCTCAGTGTGACTGCACAGCCTCACTACTGATGTCCTAACATCACTGTGAAATACAAATTTCATCTCTGACCTTACAGCCGCACTGACATCTCATAGAATCAACCTCATTAGTGACACCACAGCATCACTGTGATATCACAGCCTCATCCATAACATCCCAGACTCACTTAAACAGTACAGCCTCCCAGTGACCTCAAAATCTTCCCACTGACACTACATACTCAAGTTTTACATCATAGCCTCATTGTGACTTCAATCTTGCCACTGACATCACAGCCTCACTATGGCATCACAGCTTCCAGAGTGATATCACCTCACTGTGACAGTGGCAGACCACAGTGACATACAATCTTCACAGTGACATCACAGGCTCAGTGTGACATCACTGTCTCACCAGTGACAACACAGCCTCACCTTTGACATCAACATCACCACTGACATTAGGCAGAATCCTGACATCACTGCCACATAAGTGACAACACAGCCTTTGACATCACAGCCTCACCAGCATCACTGTCAGATAATAGGTGCACCACTGACATGCCAGCTTTACTGTGACATCATACCCTCATCATTCACTCCAGACTTATTCTGATATCACATCCTAACTGCTGAAATCACATCATCACTGTGATGTCATAGTCTCGCTTCACTGGCATCTCAGCCTCACTGTGATATCATGATATTACTGGTGACAATACAGCCTCATTGTGACATCACTGCCACACCTCGGAAGTTGTAGCTTTGCTTTGACATGACAGTCTATTATATCAAAGGTCCACCTCTGAAATTATTGCCCAACTGTGACATCATAGCATTGACTCTGACATTATAGCCTCACTGTTTCATCACAGCATTACTATGACATCACAGACTCACCTCTGATATCATAGCCTCAAAGGGACATCACACCTTTTTCATTGACATCTGACATAGCCTCACGATGGCACCACAGAATCACCATTGACCTCATGAGCCCACTGAAACATGACAATCCACCTGTAACACCACAGTATGGGTATTTACATCACAAATTCACAGTGACATCACAGCCTCCTTGTGACATCACAACCATATCGTGCCATCAAAGCATCATTGTGACATAGAACTTCACCTCTAACATCATAAACTCACTGTGACATCACAGTTACACTGTGTTCCTCGCAGCCTCACTGTGACATTTCTTCCTGACAATGCCATCACAGACTCACTGTGACATCACAAACTCACTGTGACATCAGCCTTGTGACTGACATAGTAACTATATGGAGACATCACATACATGCCTCTGATATAGCTCACTGTGACATCACAGTCTCAATGTTACTTTACAGCATCACCAATGAAATCATAGCCTCATTGTGACGAAAGCCTTACCACAAATATCATAGTCTCAATGTGACTTCACATCCTCCACCGTGACATAACAAACTCCTTTTGACAACATGGGCTCAAGGTGTCACCACTGCCACACGGTGATATCAAAGCCTCACAGTGGCAACACAATCTCATTAGTGCCAGGCCATCCTCACTGTGACATCATACTCTCATCACTCACATCAATCTCATTCTGATATCACAGCCTAACCACTGAAATCACATCCTCACTGTGATGTCACAGTCTCTCTCCACTGATATCATAGCTTCATTGTGATATCATGGCATCACTGCTGACAACAAAGTCTTGCTGTGACATCACAACCTAACCTCTGAGTTTATACACTCGTTGTGATATGACGGCCTCACTATGACATCACAGGCTCAGCTCTGAAACCATTACCTAACTGTAACATCACAGCCTCATTTCTGAGATTATAACCTCATTGTGACATGACAGCCTCACTATGATATCACAGGCTCATCTCTGAAATCATAGCCTCAATGTGACATCACACTCTTATCACTGACATTTTACATAACCACACTATGACAACACAGCCTTACCACTTACCTCACAAGATCACTGAAACATGACAAAGTCTCTATGACACCAGTGTCACTATTGACATCACAACCTCACAATGACATCACAGCCATACCATGCCATCAAAGCATAACTGTGACATAAAGCTTCACCTCTCACATCATAGCCTCACTGTGACATCTCAGCCTCAGAGTCACACTATAAACTCACTGTGAAATTAGAGCTTCACCAGTGACAATGCAGCCTCATAGTCATTACTGACATCACAAAATCACTGTGACAAAACAACCTCACTGTGTCATCACAGCCACACTGCCAACACAGCCTCATTGTGATATCATAACCTCTCTGTCATGTCACAGCCTCCTAGTGATATCACAGCTTCCTAGTGATATTACAGCCTCACTGTGTTATTATAGCCTCATTTCTGATATCACAGTCTCCCTTTGACATCACAGTCTAACCACTGAAATCTCAGTTAAACTGTGATGTCATAGTATATCACTATTGCTATAACAGCCTCACTGATATCACAACCTCATGGTAACATCACAGCCACACTCTGACACCACAGCCTTACAACTGGTATCCTACCTAGCCTTACTCTGATACCAAGCCTCATCACAGATATCTCAGGCTCACAGTGCTTTGACAGTCTCAGAAATGACAGCCTTTGACAAATAAACAGTGAAAAGACAGCCTCACATGTTACATCACTGCCTCATTGTGACATCAGTCTTCTCACAGGGACCTCACAGCCTCACTGTGACCTCACAGTCTAACTTGTTACATCATAGACTCACCTGTTACATCTTAGCCTCATGGAGAAATCAGCCTTGACACTGATATTATATCTTCCACAGTGACTTCACAGCCTCACTGTGAAATTACAAGCTATCTGTGATGTTACAGATTCATAGTGTCAAAACAGCTTCACAGTGATATCACAGCCACACTCTGGCATTATAGCCTCACTCCTGATATCAAAGCCTCACTTACATCACAGCCTCACTATAACATAAGAGGCTGTAAAGTCACGGTGAGCCTGTCATTATTGGTGAAGTTGTGATGTCACAGACAGGCTGTGTTGGAATAGTGTGGCTATGATATCACAGTGAGGTTGTGATGTCACTCTGAGGTTGTGACGTCAGTACTGACTGTGCTTCCACAGGGAGTCTATGTCATTGGTGAAGCTGTATGGTCACTGGTGAGGCTCTAATGTCACAATGAGTTCATTGTGTCATACTAAGGCTGTGATGTCACAGTGAGGCTATATGTTAGAGGTGAAGCTTTGTGTCACAGTGATGCTCTGATGGCACAGTATAGCTGTGCTGTCACAATGTGGTGTGTTGTCACTGTGAAGTTGTGATGTCACAGTTAAGTTGTGGTGTCAAAGTGAGATTGCAATGTCAGTGGAGTGAGACTATGATATCACAGTGTGGTTGTGATGTCAAAATGTAGCTGTGAGGAAACTTGTTAGGCTGTGATTTCAGAAGTGAGACTGCTGTGAGAGATGAGGCAGAGGTGTCACATTGATGAAGTGATATAACTGGTGAGGCTATGATGTCACAGTGAGGTTATGATGTCACCATGAGGCAGAGGTGTAACTGGTGAGGTTATAATATTACAGTGAGACTATGATGTCCGTGGCAAGATTGATTTCACAATCCGGTTTTGATGTAAGATGTGAGCCTGTGGTTTCAGTGGACATGTTTTGAGGATACTGGGAGTCTGTGATATTGCAGTGAGATTGATTCTATGAGATGTCAGTGAGGCTGTGACTCAGGGGTGATGCTTAGATTTCACAGTGTGGTTAGGATGACAATGGTGATGTTGTGCAGTCACAACGAGGCTGTGATGTCAGAGGAGAGGCTGTGATGTCCCTATGAGGCAGTGATGTTACGGTGAGGTTGTGATATCACACTGAGGCTATGATATCAGTGGTGATAGACTATGAAATCACAGTTCTGCTGTAATTTCCGTGGTTAGACTGTGATATTCTGGGTAACAAAGGAAGAGGAGAGGTGACATATATTTTCTGTTTGACAGCCTTTGATGTCACAGCCTCACAAGGATCACTGTCACATAAGAGTTTCACCACTGACATGATAGTGTCACCAGTGACATTATAGACTCACTATGACATCTTTCTCACCATTGACATTCCAGGCTTATTGTGACATCACACCTTCACCAGTAACATCACAGCCTCATTGTGACTCCAGCCTCACCACTAATATCACAGACTCACTCTGCCAACAAAAATTCTCCAGTGACATCACATCACTGTGTCATCAGAGCCTCGCTGTGACATTACAATCCGACAGTAACATCACACCCTCACTGTGATCTCACAAACTCACTGTGAAATCATTCTTGCCACTAACATAAGAACCTCATGGTTACATCACATACACACCTCTGACATAGCCTCACTGTATTATCACAGCTTTAATGTGAAATCACAGCATCACCACTAACATCATAGCCTCTCTGTGACATGAACCTTGCCACTGATATCACAGTCTCACTGTGACCTCAAAACCTCCACCATGACGTCCCTGTGACATCATGGGCTCACAGAGACACCACAGCTTCATGGTGACATCATAACCTCACAGTAGCATCATAGCCTCACTATACCAACACAGCCTCACTGTGATATCACAACCTCATGAATACATCACAGCCATTCTGTGACATCACAGCCTCACCACTGGTATCCTACCTAGACTTACTGGGAAACCACATACCCTTATATTGCACACCAGCCTCATTCTGATATCATAGCCTAACCACTGAAATCACATCATCACTGTGATGTCACAACATAGCTCTGATGATGTCACTGTGATATTACTGCATCACTGGTGACAACATAGCCTCACTGTGACACCACAGCCTAACCTCACTGTGACATGTCAGCTTCACTATGACATCACAGGCGTACCTCTGAAATCATAGCCTCAATGCGACATCACACCCTCATCACTGATATCCTACTTAGCCTCACTATGTCACCAAAGCCTCAACACTGACCTCACAGGCTCACTGAAACTTCACAGCCTCATTGTGATACCACAGTGTCACTATTGACATCACAAACTCACTGAGACATCACAACTTCACTGTGACATCACAACCACATTGTGCCAGCACCAGTGTGCTGTCTCACCAGTGACACCACAGCCTCATGGTTAAATCATAACCTCACTGTGGCATCATAGCCTCATGGTGACATCACAGCCTCAGTGTTGTTATCCTACCTAGCCTTACTAGGACATACAAACTCAACACAGTAAGCATAGGCTCATAGTGACATACGCTTACAACTTCTGCGGTGACATTACAGCCTTTGATATCATAAACAGTGATACCACAACATCACATGTATTATCATGGAGTTACTGTGACATCAATTTCCCGACAGATATCACAGCCTCAGAATGACCTCACAGTGTCCTGTGACCTCACAGTCTCATGGTGAAATCAGCCTTTCCACTGACATCACATCTTCCACAGTGACCTCACATCCTCACTGTGACATCACAACTTTGCTGTAATGTCATAGACTCATAGTGACATCACAGCTTTACAGTGATATCACAACCTCACTGTTGCATTATAGCTTTATTTCTGACATCACAGCCTTACTGTGACATCTCACGCTCAAAACTGACATCACAGACTTTATGACATAACTGGCTAAACTCTGAAATCATAGCATCAGTGATACCACGGACATCCTGCCTAGCCTTGCTATGACAGCACAGCCTCATCACTGACATCTTAGGCTCATGGTTACATGACAGCCTCAACAGTGACAACATAGCCAGTCTGTGGCATCACAGTCTCACCAGCAACATCCCAGCCTCACTGTGACATCTCAGCCTCATCACTAACATTAGCCTCACTTCTGACATCACAGTCTAACCACTGAAATCTCAGCCAAACTGTGATGTCATAGTATATCATCACTGATATCACAATCTCACTGTGATATCACAACCTCACGGTAACATCACTGCCTCCCAGTGATATCACAGCCTCTCCTCTTTTATTACATCCTCATTGTGAGTGCACAGCCTCACAATGACAAACTAACCTCACTGTGCAGTCCAAGAATCACCCCTGATGTCGCAGCCTCACTGACATCTCACAGAATCAGCCCTGACATCAGAGCCTCACTGTGACAACACAGCCTTACAGTGATCTCACAGCCTGCCCAATGATACAGCAGGCTCAGCTGTTATATCATAGCCTCATTGTGACCTCATTCTTGCCACTAACATCATAGTCTCACTGTAACATCACAAACTCACTGTGACATCACACATTCCCCAGTGACATCACAACCTCACAGTGACATCATAGCTATACCATGCAATCAAAGCATCACTGAAATGTAAACCATCACCTCTGACATCATAGACTCACTATGACATCACAGCTTCACCACTGATAGGAGAGGCTCACTGTGATATTACAACCTTACAGTGACACCACAGCCTCATGGTGACATCATAACCTCACTGTGGCATCACAGGCTCACCACTTATATTACATCATCAACGTGACTTCTTAGCCTCATTTCTCACATCAGTCTCACTTCTGAAATCACAGCCTAACCACTGAACTCACAGCTGCACTGTGACATCACAGCCTCACTGTCACAACAGGGCCTTATGGTAACACAACCACACTGTGAAATCACAGCCTCACCACTGGGATCCTACCTAGCCATACTAGGACACCACCGATAGAACAAGCTCATAGCGATATGACAACCTCAGCAGTGACATCACAGGCTCATCTCTAAAATCATTGCTGAACTGTGACATCACATATTTGCCTCTGACATTAGAGTCTCACTATTTCATCGCAGCCTCATTATGACATTACAGGCTCACCTGTGAAATCATAGCCTCAATGCAACATCACACCCTCATCCCTGAATCCTACCTTCCCTCACTATTGAATCATAGCCTCACCACTGATGTCACCACCTACTGAATCATAACAGACTCTCTGTGACACCACAGTGTCACTATTGACATCACAACTTAAAAATGATATCAAAGCCTCATTGTGATATCACAGTCATATCATGCCATCAATGCATCAATATTATATAAAACTTCACCTCTGATATCATAGTCTCACTGTGACATCACAGCCTCAGTTTGTCACAGTAAATTCACTGTGACACTGGAGCGTCATCATTGACAATACAGTCTCACCAATGGCATAGTCTCCCTATGAAAGCACAGTCTTACTAATATCACAACCTCACTGTGACATTAAAGCCACACTGTGCTAACACAGCTTCACTGTGACATCACAGCCTTATCACTCCTTGGACAGGCTCACTGTGATATTATAGCCTCACCATTGACACCACAGCCTCATGGTGATATCATAACCTCACTGTGACATCTCAGCCTCACCAATTATATCACATCATCAATGTGACATCTTAGCCTCATCTCTCACATCAGTCTCACTTCTGAAATCCCAGCCTATCCACTGACCTCACAGCTGCACTGTGACATCACAGCCTCACTATGACATGATGTGCAGGATATCATAGCTTTTGACATCAGAAACAGTGACATCAGAAACAGTGACACCACATCCTCACATGTTACATCAATGCCTCATTGTGACATCAATCTTCCTACAAATATCACAGCATGACAGTGACCACAGAGCCTCACTATGACCTCACAATCTGACATGATACATCATAGATGCTACTGCTATGTCATTGCCTCATGTGAAATCAGCATTACCACTTACATCACATCTTCATCACTGACTCACTGTGACATCAGCGCTTCCAGTGTTATATCAAGTCACGGTGATATGACAGCCCTCAGTGACATACAACCTTCACAGTGACATCAAGCCTCACAGTGACATCACTGCCTCACAAGTTACAGCAGAGCCTCACTTTTGACATCAGCATTGGAACTAACATTAGTGAGAGCACTGACATTACTGCCACTCCAGTGACAACACAGTTTTTTATGTCACAGCCTCACCAAGGTCACTGTCTTGTAATAGATTCACTACTGACATCAAAGCCTCACTAGTGACATCATAGACTGAAATATTTCTCACCAGTCATTCCATTCTTATTGTGACATCACTCCATAACTAGTAACATTATAGCCTCACTGTGACATCACACCTTCCAGAGTGATATCACTTCATGGTAACATGACAGCCCACAGTGACATTTAACCTTATCACAGCCTCATTGTGACATCACAGCCTTATCAGTGACATCACAGCCCCAACTGTGACATCAGTGTCACCAGTGACATTAATCAGAACACTGACATCACTGCCACACCAGTGACAACACAGCCTTTGACATCACAGCCACAACAGGGCCACTTTCACCTAATAGGTTTATCTAATAGGTTTACCATATCACAGCCTGACCACTGAAATCACATCCTCACTGTGATGCCATAGTAGCTTCACCAGTAACATCATAGACTCACTATGACATCTTTCTCACTACTTATATTCCAGAGTTATTGTGACATTATCCTCATTGTGACATCAGCCTCACCACTAACATCACAGCCTCACTGTTCCATCCAAACCTCTCCAGTGACATCACAACACCATTGTGTCATCAGGGCCTCACTGTGACATCATAGCCACACTGTGTCCTCCCAGCTTCACTGTGACATTACAACCTGACAGTGCCATCACAGCCTCACTGTAACATCACAATCTCATTGTGACATCAGCCTTGCCACTGACAAAGTAGCCTCATGGTGATATCACATACACAACACTGACATAGCCTCACTGTGACATCATAGCTTAAATGTGACATCACAGCATCTGTGTCACCACTGTGGCACACTGACATCAGAGCCTCACTGTGACATGAGACTTGCCACTGACATCACAGTCTCAAGTGACCTCACACCCTCTACCTTGACATCACGAACTGCCTGTGACATTACGGGCTCAAAGTTACACCACAGACACCTAGTGACATCAAAATTTTATGGTGACATCACAGCCTCACCAGTAACATACCAGCCTCCTTGTGATATACACTCATCGCTCACACCAGCCTCATTCTCATATCACAGCCTAACCACTGAAATCACATCCTCACTATGATGCCATAGTAGCACTCCACTGGCAACCCAGCCTCACTGTGATATCAGGGCATCACTGGTGACAACACAGCCTCACTGTGACATCGCAGCCTCACCTCTGTGGTTATACTCTCACTGTGACATGATGGTTTCATTATGACATCACAGGCACACTTATGATATCATTGCCCAATGTGACATTACAACATCGACATAGATGCTATAAACTCACTGTTTCATCAGAGTGTCACTATGACATCACAGGCTCACCTCTGAAATCATGGCCTTAATGCAACATCACAACCTCATCACTGACATCCTACTTTGCCTCACTGTGATACCATAGCCACACCAGTGACCTCACAGGTTCACTGAAACATGACAGCCTCCCTATGACACAACAGTGTCACTACTGACATCACAACTTCACTGTGACATCACAACTTCCTCCATGACATTACCACTGCGCAGTGACATCACAGCCTCATTGTGACATTACAGCCACACTGTAAAAGCATCACTGTGACATAAAGCTTCACTTCTCACATCATAGACTCACTGTGATTCAGCAGCCTCATTTTACACAATGAACTCACTGTGACATTAGAGCTTCACCAGCAACAATGCAGCATCAGTCCCGCAGACCAGAGTCACGGCCTCGAGACCAGGGCTCCCCAAGACCGGGTGGAGAACAGAATACACAGCTCCCTCTCATCCAAGTGAATCCTAAATCCACTTATTGAAACTTTCATGACAGCTTTACACAGAAAATTTTGGGGTAAAGAATGTTGCACCTACCACAGACATACAATTTTCTGGTCAGCAGAAATTACCTGCAAGGTGGACATTTTTGGGCAAAGGCACTTAACAGAAACATTCTCTCGGTATTTCAAAACTTATCTATTCTATAATGCTTCACCGAATAGTTATGGGGCTGATCCTACATAGTTGACAATTTTAACAAAGACTGCTTTCTAAAATACACAAAGGCAGAATGATCTCCTTTTGGTTTCAGCAAGGAACATATTTTACAATTAACTACAGGAGTCCCCAATGCCCCATAAGTCCCATCATGAGCTTTTGCTGTTGTCCTCTCCAGGTTGATACTCTCAGTCAGGCAGGTCGACATAGGCGCCAGGCATGGCAGTAGGTTCTAACTTGGGAAGATATATGCAGCTCATGCAGTATCCAAGCTTAAACCACATCTCAAAGGGGGCCTTGACTTGAATACTCAAGTCCCATAAGCTATAGCTGGTTCTGTCGATGGAACACAACTGAGGTATGCACTGAAGAAAACACTTAAGCAATATAATTATTAAAAGAATAACTATTCCTAGAATAGCATCCTTCTATTCCTTTAATAGTAAGGTTGCTTATGTCTTCCTTTGAGGAATTCCAGA
Source organism: Typhlomys cinereus (assembly GCA_023101885.1). NCBI lineage: Eukaryota > Metazoa > Chordata > Mammalia > Rodentia > Platacanthomyidae > Typhlomys > Typhlomys cinereus. The sequence continues at coordinate 397,237 of JALPQD010000397.1, forward strand.
AATGTATTGCCATCAGTTAGATGACCCATCTGTAAACCATGCATACTCCAAATCTGGGGTCCAGTCAGGCCCCATATGCCGAGGGTGTCTCTTTTGGGGCGGAGGCGATCGTTGGTGGAAGTGCACTCGAATGATCCATCTCTGTAATTTCTCATAAGAGTGCTGTTTGGGATAGGAAAGACACGGCCCCCTTTGCTTCTGACATGGATTCTCCCAGTTGGATTGCAAATACCATCTCCAGGGGCAGTCTTGGCATCTAGACTTTCTGGCATGATAGTCTCTTCCTTGGCCTTCAGCCAGGGTAAGAGGGTATCACAGTTTCTTTTAAGGTTCTAGTGGACTGATAGCATAGTCTTATACTTCTGGAATTTCTGAGTTAGTATATAGGTGGAAATTTTACCCACCTATGTTTTAAGACTCTAGAAGTTATTCTCTAATTTCTTTAAAATCAGTGCACACATTCTGGCTAACAATTCTACTTATTGTAAGTGACTAGACACGAAATTTCTATTTAGTATTTGACTAAAACTTAAAAAGCAGGCTTCTTCTCTAGGTCAGGGAGCAGGAAGCTAGTTACAAAAATATCCTAGGACCAGGTAAAGGGCGTTCCTAATTCCCAGAAGAATTCTTCCTGCCAGAGGCAAAACTTGAATTATCCCAAAAAAACAAAACCTAGGAAAGGGGCACTCCTAATTCCCAGAATTCTTCCTGTCTGAGATAAAACCTAAATTATCTAGGAGAGAGTGTCCAGCCCCTGTTCATGGGCTTTACTGTGACCTTCTTCAGGGGACAGGCTTTAGGCCTGAGCTGGGAAGAAACACCAAGGCCTGATAATGCCCATATTTTTCCTTATTTCTCTTAAATAAAGCCATGTCCTTATCCCAAAACATGTTACTTTGAATCCATCTTTTCCAAACTGAGACATATTCTACCAGATTAGTTAGATAAGGATGCGGCATATCAGCAATGACATAGTCTCCCAGAGAAAGCACAGCAACTACTGACACAACCTTACTCTGACATCACAATCTCACTATGACATCACAGCCTCACTGTGACATCACAACCACACTATGACATCACAGCCTCACCACTGGTGTTCCAGCTACCCTTACTATGTCACCACAGCCTCACCACAGAAAGCACAGTCTCACTGTGATGTGACAGCCCCAGCAGTGACATTATATCAATTGATGTCAAAAGCAGACATCAATCTTTCCACCAACATCACAGCCTCACTGTGACCTTACAGTCTAACCTGTTATATCATGACATATTGTGACATCAGTCTTGCCACTGACATCACAGCCTCACCTGTAATATCAGCATTGCCACTGACATTAGTCATAACAATGACATCACTGCCACACCAGTGGCACAACACAGCCTTTGACATCACAACCTCATCAGGGTCACTGTCACATAATAGGTTCAACACTGACCTCATATCATAGCCTCACCAGTAACCTCATCAACTCACTTTGACATCTTTCTCATCACTGACATTCCAGGCTTATTGTGACATCACAACTTCACCAGTGACAACACAGCATCAATGTGACATCAGCCTCACCACTAACATCACAGTCTCACTGTGCCATCAAAACATTTCCAGTGACATTGCAACATCACTGTATTGTCAGAGTCTTACTGTGACATCATAGCACCCTGTGTCCTTAAATCCTCACTGTGACATTACAACTTGACAGTGACATCACAACCTCCCTGCAATATCTCAAATGTTCTGTGACATCAGCTTTGCCACTGACATAATAGCCTCATGGTGACATCACATACACACCTCTGACATAGCCTCATTGTGACATCACAGCCTCAATATGACATCACAGCATCACATCTAGCATTATAGCCTCACTGTGACATCAGCCTTGCCACTGACTTCACAGTCATACTGAGACCTTACAGCCTCTACCATGACATTACCAACTCCCTGTAACTTCACAGGCTCACCGTGTCATCATTGACACACATGATAGCATCAGAGCCTCACCAGTGACATACCAGCTTCACTGTGACATCATTCACTAGTCACTCACATCAGTCTCATTCTGATATCACAGCCAAACTACTGAAATCACTTCCTCACTGTGATGTGAGAGTCTTTTTACACCGACATCTCACCCTCACTGTGATATCTTGGCATCACTGATGACAACAAAACCTCACTGTGACATCACAGTCTCACCTCTGAGGTTATAGCCTCACTGTGGCTGTCCTCACTATGACTTCACAAGCTAACCTTTGAAATCATTGCCAATCTGTGACATCTCAGCATCGACTCTGACATGAGAACCTCAGTGTGACATCATAGCCTCAGTTTGACACAATAAACTCACTGTGACCTTACAGCCTCTGCAGACACCATACAACCTCATTAATGATATAGTCTCCCTGAGAAAGCACAGACACTACTGACATCACATCACTGTGACATCACAGCCACATTGTGCCACCATAGGCTCACTATGACATCACAGCCTCACCACTTATGGTATTCACCATGGTATTACAGCCTTAATAGTGTCACCACAGCCTCATGGTGACATCATAACCTTCCTGTGGTATCACAGCCTCACCAATTATATCACATCATCAATAAGACATCTCTGCCTCATCTCTCACATCAGTCTCACTTCTGAAATCACAGCCTAACTACTGACCTCACAGCTGTACTGTTACATCACAGCCTCAATGTGACTTCAAAACCTCACTATAAAATCACAGCTACACTGTGCCAACACAGGCTACTATGACATTACAGCCACAGTGTGACCTCGCAACCTCATGGTGACATCACAGCCTCACCACTGGTTTCCTACCTAGCCTTGCCATTACATCACAACCTCACAACAGAAAGCATGGGTGCACAGTGACCTCATGGCCTCACTGTGACATCATAGTCTAACCTGTTACATAATAGACTCACTTATTCCATCATAGCCCCATGGTGAATTCAGCCTTGCCACTGGCATCACATCTTCACAGTGACCTCACAGCCTCACTATGTCATCACAGCATTACCTCTGATATCACAGCCTCACTGTGACATCACAGTCTCACCTCTGAAACTGTAGCATCAATGAAAACACAGACATCCTCTCTAGATTTGCTATGACACCACAGCCTCATCACTGACATCTCAGGCTCACGCTCACATGACAGCCTCTACAGTTATACCATAGCCCCGCTGTGGCATCACAACTAACATCCCAGCCTCATTGTGACCTCACTGACATCGGCCTCACTTCTGACATCACAGCCTAACCACTGAAATCTCAGCTGAACTGTGATATCATAGTCTATCACCACTGCTACCACAGCATCACTCTGATATCACAACCTCATGTGAACATCACAGCTTCACAGTGACATCAAAGCTTCTCCTATGACATCACAGCTTCAGTGTGACTCCACAGCCTCACCACTGACGTCCTCATCTCACTGTTAAATCCAAGCAGTCCCCTGACATCACAGCCTTACTGACATCTCATAGAATCATCCCTGACATTAGAGCCTCACTGCGACATCACAGACTCTCAGTGACCTGACAGCCTCACAAGTTGCAGCACTGCCTCACCTGTAAAATCAGCATCACCACTGACATTAGTCTGAACACTGACATCACTGCCATACCAGTGACAACACACCCTTTGATGTCACAGTCTCACCAGTGTCACTGTCACATAGTAGGTTAACCACTGATGTTCTAGCCTCACCAATGACGTCATAGGCTCACTATGACATCTTTCTAACCACATATATTCCAGCCTTATTTTACATAACATCTTCACCAATGACATCACAGCCTCATTTGGACCTCAGCTTCACTACTATCACCACAGTCACACTCTGCCATCCAAACCTGTGTCATCAGAGCCTTACTGTGACTTCATAGCCATCCTGTGTCCTCACATCCTCATTTTGACATTAAAACTTTACAGTGACATCAAAGCTTCACTGTGACATCAGATTTGCAAATGAAATAACAGTCTCACTGTGACCTTACAGTGACATCACCGACATCACCGACTCATGATGACATAAGAGGCTCACAGTGTCATCACTGCCACATAGTGACATTCAAGACTCATAGTGGCATCATAGCCTCACCAGTAACATTCCAGGCTCACAGTGACATCATACCCTCATTACTCACATCAGCTATATTCTGATATCACAGCCTAAGCACTGAAATCACATCCTGTGATGTTATAGTCTCTCTCCACTGACATCATAGCCTCATTGTGATATCATGACATCACTGGTGACAACATGGTCTCACTGTCCCTCACATTTGAGATTATAGCCTCCTGTGACATGAAAACCTCACTATTACATCACAGGGTCACCTTTGATATCATTGGCTGTGAGATCACAGCCACAATTCTGACATTATAGCCTCATTGTTTCATCATAGCCTCACTATGACAACACAGGTTCACCTATGAAGTCATAACCTCAATGCAGCATCACATGCTCATCACTGACCTCCTACCTAGCCTCAATATGTCACCACAGCCTCATAACTTACATCACAGACTCACTGAAACATGACAATCTCACTGCTGAACTACAGTGTTGCTACTGACATCACAACCTCACTGTGACATTACAGCATCATTGTGACATCAGCTATAATTTGCCGTCAAAGCATCACTGTGACATAAAGCTTCACTTCTCTCATCATAACCTCACTGTGACATCACATGACATCACAGCCTCAGTTTGACACAATAAACTCAGTGTGACATTAGAGCTTCAATAATGACAATACACCCTCACCAATGGCATAATCTTCCGTGAAAACACAGTTAGTACTGAAATCACAATCTCACTGTGACATCACAGAATCACCACTGATAGGACAGAATCTCCGTGATATCACAACCTTACCTGGACACTACAGCCTCATGGTGACATCATAACCTCACTGTGGCATCACAGCTTCACCAGTTACATCATATAGTCAATGTGACCTCTCAGCCTCATCTCTCACTTCAGTCTCCTTTCTTTAATCACAAGCTAACCTCTGACCTCAGAGCTGCACTGTGACATCAAAGCCTCACTGTGACATCAGAGACTCACTGTGACAATACACATGCACACTGACCTCACAGCCTGTTCACTGACATAACAGGCTCACCTTTAACATCATAGTCACGATCCGACATAAGTCTTACCACTGACAGAACAGCCTCACTGTGATATTATCAACTCACTAGGACATTTTTCTCACCACTGACATTTCAGCCTTATTGTGACATCACACATTCACCAGTGACATCACAACCTCATTATGACATCAGTCTCACATTAATATCACAGCCTCACTGTGCCACCCAAACAAATCCAGTGAATCACAATACTGCATCATCAGAGCCTCACTGTGACATCACAGCCTCACCATTGGTATCCTACCTAGCCTTACTATGACACCACCACCTCATTGCAGATAGCACAGGCTCACAGTGATGTGACAGCCTCAGTAGTGATATCACAGCCTTTGACATTACAAACAGTGAAACCTCAGCCTCATATGTTACATCACTTCCTCATTGTGACATCAAACTTCCCACAGACATCACATCCTCATGGTGACCTTACACTATCACTGTGATCTCACAGCCTCACTGTGATCTCACAGTCTAACTTAATACATCATAGACTCTCCTGTTACATCATAGCCTCATATTGAAGTCAGCCTTGCCATTGACATCACATCTTCTACAGCGACCTCACAGCTTCACTGTGACATCACAACCTCTCTGTGATGTTATAGCCTCATAGTGACATCACAGCTTCACAGTGATATCAAAGCCTCACTGTGGCATTATAGCCCCATTTCTGACATCACAGCCTCACTATGATATCACAGACTCACCTCTGTCATCACAGCCTCACTGTGACATCACAGACTAACCTGTGAAATTATAGCATCAGTGTCACCATGGACATCCTGCCTTGCCTCACTATGACACCACAGCCTCATCAATGACATCTCAGGCTCACAGTCACATGACAATCTCAACATCAAAGCCTCAATGTTACTTCACAGCATCACCACTGATAGCATAGCCTCACTGTGACATCAAATTTGCCACTGATATCACAGTCTCACTGTAAACTCATAGGCTCCACTGTGACATCACAAACTCCCTGTTACATCACAAGCTCAAGATGACACCCCAGCCACACAGTCACATCAAAACTTCACGTTGGCATTACACAATAACCAGTGATATGCCAATCTCACTGTGGCATCATACCCTCATCACTCACATCAGCCTCATTTTGATATCACAGCCTAACCATTTTATTCACATCCTTACTGTGATGTCACAGTGACGGTCCACTGACATCACAACCTCACTGTGATATTACATCCTGACTGGTGACAAAACAGCATCACTATGACATCACAGTCTTACCTCTGAAGTTATAGCCTCACTATGACATCACAAGCACACCTCTGAAATAATTGCCCAACTGACACATCACAGCATTGACTCTGACATTATAGCATCACTGTTTCATCACACCTTCACTATGGTATAATAGCTCACCTCTGAAATCGTAACCTAAAAGCAACATCACACCGTCATTACTGACATCCTACCCAGCCTCATTATGATTCCACAGCTTTTCCATTGACCTCACAGGCTCACTCAAACATGACAGCTTCCCTGTGACACCACAGAGTCGCTATTGACATCAAACCACACTGGGACATCACAACTTCCCCAGTGACATCACAACCTCACATTGACATCATAGACTCATTGTCATATCACAGCTATACCGTACCCTTCAAGCATCAATGTGGCATAAATCTTCACCTCTGACATAACATCACTGTGACAACACAACCTCACAGTGACCTCACAGCCTTCCCACTGACATCTCATGCTGATATCACAGCCTAAACACTGAAATCACATCCTCACTGTGATGTCACAGGCCAGCTTCGCTAACATAACAGCCTCACTGTGATCATGGCATCACTGGTGACAACACAATGTCACTGTGACATCACAGCCTCACCTCTGAGGTTATAGCCTCAGTGTGACATGACAGCCTCACTATGACATCACAGCCTCACCTCAGCTATCACCCCCTCACTATGACAAAACAGGCTAACCTCTGAAATCATAGCATTAGTGACACGTTGGGCATCCTGACTAACCTTGCTATGATACCACAACCTCATCACTAACACTTAAGGCCCGTGGTCACATGACAGCCTCAACAGTGACACCACTGCCTTTCTGTGGCATCACAGTCTCAACAGCAACATCCCAACCTCACTGTGACATTTCAGCCTCATCATTGACATCAGCCTCACACCTGATATCACAGCCTAACCACTGAAATTTCAGCCAAACTGTGATATCATAGTCTATCACCACTGATATCACAGTCTCACTGTGATATCACAATCTCCTGGTTACATCATCGCCTCACAGTGATATCACAGCCTCACTTCTGACATCAGTGTAACTGCACAACCTCACAACTTACTTCCCAAACTCAATGTGAAATCCAAGTATCACCCCTGATGTCACAGCCTCGCTGACATCTCATAGAATAAGTCTAGACCTTACAGCCTCAGTGTGATATCACAGCCTCACAGTGACCTCACAACCTTCCCCCTGGCACCACAGGCTCTCTTGTTACATCATAGCCATATTGTGACATCAGTCTTGTCACTGAAATCCCAGCCTGTGTGACATCACATCTTCTAGAGTGATATCACCTCACGTTGACCTGACAGCCCATAGAGACATACAACATTCACAGTGACATCACAGCCTCACCTGTAACATCAGTATAGCCACTGACATTAGTCAGAACACTGACATCACTGACAAACTAGTGACAACACAGCATTTGCCATCATAGGCTCACTAGTGTCACTGTCATGTAATAGGTTCACCACTGATATCATAGCCTCACCAGTGACATCTTAGACTCACTATGACATCTTTCTGTCCACTGACATCCCAAACTTATTGAGACATCACTGCCTCACTAGTGACATCACAGTCTCATTGTAACATCAGCCTCACCACTAACATCACAGACATAATTGTGGCAATAAAACTTTTCCAGTGAAATAACATCACTGTGCTATCAGAGACTCACTATGATATCATAGCCACATTGTGTCTTCACAGCCTTACTGTGACATTGAAATCTGACAGTGACATCACAAACTCACTGTGACATCACAAATTCACTGTGACACCAGCCTTTCCACTGACATAATAGCTTCATGGTGACATCACATACACACCTCTGACATAGACTCACTGTGACATCTCAGCCTCAATGTGACATCAGAACATCACCATTGACATCACATTCTCACTGTGACCTCACAGTCTCCACCATGACATCATCTACTCCCTGTGACATCACAGGGACACGGTGACAACACAGCCGCATGGTTACATCAAAGCCTCACTTACTGTGACATCACAACCTCAACTCTTAGATTATACCCTCACTGTGACATCACAGCTGCACTATGAAATCACAAGCTCACCTCTGAAATCATTGCTCAACTGTGACATCACAGCATCAACTCTGACATTAGAGCTTCACTGTTTCATCACAGACTCACTATGACATCACAGGCTCAACTCTGAAATCAGTACCTCGATGCAACATCACAACCTCATCACTGACATCCTACCTAGCCTCACAATGTAACCACAACCTCACCAATGACCACAAAGAATCACTGAAACATGACAGATTCCCTATGACACCACAGTGTCATTATGGACATCACAACCATACTGTGATATCTCAACTTCCCCAGGGACACCACAACCCCACAGTGACATCATATTGTCTCATTGGAACATCACAGCTATACAATGCCATCAAAGCATCGCTGTGACATAAAGCTTCACCACCGACATCATATCCTTCCTGTGACATCACAGCCTCAATAAACTCACTGTGACATTAGAGCCTCACCAGTGAATATAGAGGTTCACCAATGACATAATTTCCCTGTTAAGCACAATAACTGCTGATATCACAACCTCATTGTAACATCACAGCCTCACTGTGATATCACAGGCACACTGTGCCAACACAGCCTTACTGTGACCTCACAGCCCCACCAGTGACATGAAAGCCACACCATGATATTGCAGTCTCGCCAATGACACCACAGCCTCATGGAGACATCATAACTTCACTGTGGCATCACAGCCTCACCAGTTATATCACATCATCAATGCAACATCTCTGCTTCATCTCTCACATCAGTCTCACTTCTGAAATCACAGCCTAACCACTGACTTCACAGCTGCACTGTGACATCACAGCCTCACTGAGACATGACAGCCCCACCAGTAATGTCCGAGCTTCACTGTGATATCTCACCCTCATCACTGACATCAGCCTCACTTCTGACATCACAGCCTAACCAATGAAATCTCAACTGAACTGTGATATCTCAGTTCACCACTCATATAATAACCTTACTGTGTTATGACAACTTCACGTTAACAACACCAACTTAGAGTGACATCTCAACTTTTCCTCTGAATTCAGTCTCAGTGTGACAGCATAGTCTCACCAATGACATCCTAACCTCACTGTGAAATCCAAGCATCACCCCTGATGTCATAACCTTACTGACATCTCACAGAATCAGCCCTGACATCAGAACTTCACTGTGATATCACAGCCTCACAGTGACCTCACAACCTGCCCCCGACAACACAGGCAAACCTGTAACATCATAGTTTTATTGTGATATCAGTCATGTCCTTGACATCAAAGCCTCACGATGGCATCATGGCCTCATCAGTGACAGGCTTGCCTCGCTGTGGTGTCATACCCTCATCACTCACACCAGCCTCATTCTGAACCACAGCCTAACCACTGATATCAATCACATCCTTACTGTGATGTTATTGTCTTGCTCCACTGACATCTCAATATTATTGTGATATCAAAGCATCACTGATGACAACAAAGCCTCACTGTTACCTCACAGCTTCAAAACTGATAGGACAGGCTCACTATAATATTACAGCCTCACCAGTGACACCCCAGCCTCATGGTGACATCATAACCTCAGTGTGGCATCACAGCCTCACCAGTTATATCATATCTTCAATGCCACATCTTAGCATTATCTCTCACATCTGTCTCATTTCTGAAATCACAGCCTAACCACTGACCTCAAAGCTGCACTGTGAAATCAGAGTCTCACTGTGACATCACATTCTCACCTGTGACATCACAGCCTCACTACTACATTACAGGTTCACTGTGACATAACAGGCTAACCTCTGAAATAATAGCATCAGTGTCACCACAGACATCCTACCTATCCTCGCTATGACACTGCAGCCTCATCACTAATGTCTCAGGCTCACGGGTACATGACAGCCTTAACAGTGACACCCCAGTCTCGCTGTGGCATCACAGCCTCACCAGTAACATACCAGACTCACTGTGACATCTCAGCTTCATCACTGACATCAGCCTCACTTCTGATATCACAGCCTAACCAATGAAATCTCAGCTAAACTGTGTTGTCACAAACTCACCACTGAAATCCTAACCTCATTGTGGAATCTAAGTATCGACCCTGACAAGGCAGGTTCACTGACAAATCATAGAATCAGGCCTGACATTAGAGCCTCACTGGAATATCACAGCCTCACTGTGACTTCAGAACCTGCCCACTGATACCATAGGCTTATTTGGTACATCATAGCCTCATTGTGACATAGTCTTGCCACTGACATTACAGCTTCACTATGACATCACAGCTTTCAGAGTGATATCGCTTCATGGTGACATAACAGCCAACAGTGACATACAACTTTCATAGTGACATCAAAGTGTCAGTATGTTATCATGGCCTCACCAGTGACAGCAGTGTCACCACTGACATTAGTCACAACACTGACATTACTGCCCCACCAGTGACAACCCGGCTTTTGACCTCACATCTTCAGCAGTGACATCACAGCCTCACCACTAATATCACAAGCCTAACTGTGTCATCTAAATCATTCCAAGGATATCACAACATCACTTTGTCATCACAGTCTCACTGAAATATTACAACCAGACAGTGACATCGCAGCTGCACTATGACATCAGCCTTGCCACTGACATAATAGCCTCACAGTGACATCACATACACACCTCTGATATAGCTTCACAATGACATCAGCCTTGCCATTAACATCACAGTCTTACAGTGACCTCACAGCCTCCCCCATGACATCACAAACTACCTGAGACCTCACGGGCTTATGGTAAAACCACAGACACACAGTGACATCAAAGCCTCATGGTGTCATCACAGCCTAACAGAGACGTCACAGCCTTCTTATTGACACCATAGTCTCACCTGCTACATCATAGCCTCATTGTGGTATCATTCTTACCACTCTCATCACAGCCTCACTGTAACAGCACAGCCTCACTATTGACATGTCTGAATCACTGTAACATCATAACCTCATCATTCACATCAGCCTCATTCTGATACCACATCTTTACCACTATAATCACTTCCTCACAGTGATGTCATAGACTGAATCCACTGACATCACAGCCTCAACGTGATATCATAGCATCACTGGTAACATCAAAGCTTCACGGCAGCATCACAGCCTCACTGTGACATCACTGCCTCATCTCTGAAGTTATAGTCTCACTGTGACATCAAATCCTAAATGTGACATCACATTTCTGAAATCATTGCCGAATAGTGACATTACAGTATTGACTCGACGTTATAGCCTCACTGTTTCATCACAGTCTCACTATGATATCACAGGCTCATCTATGAAATCATAGCCTAAATTCAGTATCAAACCCTCATCACTAACATCCTACCTGGATTCACTATGGCACCAGAGCCTCACTGCTGACCTCACAGGCTCACTGAAACATGACAGCCTTCCTGTGACACCTCGGTGTTGCTATTGACATCACAACCTCACTGTGACCCCACAGTCTAACCTGTTACATCAGAGCCTCATGGTGAAATCAGCCTTGCCACAGACATCATATCTTCCACAGTGACCTCAGAGCCTCACGGTGGCACCACAATATTTCTGTGACATTACAATATTCCCAGTGACATCACAGCTTCACAGTGAAATCACAGCCTCATTGTGTCATCACAGCCTTACCGTGACATCAAAGCACAATAAACTCACTGTGACATTGGAGCATCACCAGTGACAATACAGCCTTACCAATAACATAGTCTCTCTGTAAAAGCGCAGTTATTACTGACATCCCACCCTCACTGTGACATCACAACCTCACAGTGATATCACAGCAGCACTGTGACATCACAACATCACTGTGACCTCACAGTCTCAGCTCTTACATCCCAGATTTATATATTGCCTCAGACTCAGGGTGAAATCAGTATTGCCACTGACATCACATCTTCATCAGCCTCACTATGACATCACAACCGATGATGTCACAGTCTCATAGTGACATCACAGATTCACAGTGCTATCACAGCCTCACTATGGCATTATAGGCTCATTTCTGACATCACAGCCTCACCTCTGGCATCACAGCCTTACTGTGACATAACAGGCCAGCTCTGAAATCATAGCATCAGTGACAACACAGACATCCTGCCTAGTCTTGTTGATAACACAGTCTCATCTCTGACATCTCAGTCTCGCAGTCATGTGACAGTCTCAACAGTGACAGCACAGCCTCTCTATGGCACCACAGCCTCACCAGTAACTTACCAACCTCATTGTGACATCTCATCCTCATCACTGACATCAGCCTCACTTCTGACATCACAGGCTAATCACTGAAATCTCAGCTGAACTGTGATGTCATAGTCTATCACCACTGATATAACTGCCTCACAGTGAAATCACAGCCTCTCCCCTGATATCACAGCCTCTGTGAGATTACACAACCCCAACATTGATGTCCTAACTCACTGTGAAATCAAAATCATCACCCCTGACATCACAGCCTCACTGAAATCTCATAGAACAGGCCTGACATCAGAGCCTCACTGCAATATCACAACCTCACAATGACATCACAACCTTCCCACTTACACCACAGGCTTACCTGTTATAGCATAGCCTCATTGTGAAATCAGTCTTGCTACTGACATTACAACATCACTGTGACATAACAGATTCCAGAGTGATATCACCTCACTGTATCATGAAAGCCAACAGTGAAATACAACCCTCACAGTGATATCATAGACTCACTGTGATATCCAAACCTCTCCAGACATCACAACATCACTGTGTCATGAAAGCCTCACTGTGACATCATAGCTATGTGTCCTCACAGCTTCATTCTGACATTACAACCTGACAGTGACTTCATAGTCTCACTGTGATATCACAAACTCACTGTGACATCAGATTTGCCACTGATATAGTAGCCTCATGGTTACATCATATACACACCTCTGACATAGCCTCACTGTGACATCACAGCCTCAATGTGACATCACAGCATCACAACTGACATCATAGCCTCACTGTGCCATGAGCCTTGCCAATGACAACAGTCTCACAATGACCTCAGAGCCTCCAGCTTGACATCACCAATTCCCTGTGAAATCACAGACTCATGATATTACCACAGCCAAACGGTGAAATCAAAGCCTCATGGTAGAATCACAGCCTCAATAGTGACATGTCAGCCTTACTGTGACATCATACCCTCATCACTCACATCAGGCTCATTCTAATATCACAGCCTAACCTCTGAAATCACATCCTCATTGTGATGTCAGACGCTTTATCCACTGACATATAAGCCTCACTGTGATATCACGGCATCATCAGGACAACACAGCCTCACTGTGACATCACAGCCTCACTATGACATCACAGGCTCACCTCTGAAATCATAGCCTCAAAGAGACATTACATCCTCATCATTGACATCCTACCTATCCTCACTATGGCACCACAACCTCATGACTGAATTCACAGGCTCAATGACACTTGATAGCCTCTCTGTGACACCACAGTGTTCCTATTGTCATCACAAACACATTGTGATGTCACAACTTCCACAGTGACATGAAAACCTCACGGTGACATCACAGCTACATCGTGAAATCAAAGCATCACTGTCATGTAAAATTTCACCTCTGACATTATAGCCTTACCGTGACATCACATGCTCAGTTTGACACAATAAACTAACTGTGGCTTTAGAGCCTCACCAGCGACAATACAGCCTTACCAATGACATAGTCTCCCTATAAAGCACAGTCACTAATGACATCATAACCTTCCTGTGATATCACAACGTCATCGTGACATCACAGCCACCCTGTGCCAACACAGACTTACTGTGACATAAGACATAACAACCTCACCACCAATATGAGATACTAACTCTGATATTACAACCTCACCAGTGACACCATATCCTCCTGGTGACTTCATAAGCTCACTGCAACATCACAGCCTCACTGTGACATAACAGCTCCATGGTAACATCACAGGCACACTGACATCACACCCTCACCACTGGTATCCATCATAACTTTACTCGGATACCACAGCCTCACCACAGATAGCACAGGTTCACAGTGAAGTGACAGACTCTGCAATGAATTCATAGCCTTTGACATCACAAACAGTGACACCACACCCTTACATCATACATCACTGAGTCATTGTGACAACAATCTTCCTGTAGACATCACAGCCTCACAGGAACCTCACAGCCTCACCGTGACCTGTTACATCATAGACTTACCTGTGATATCATAGCCTCATGGTGAAATCAGTCTTGCCACTAACATCACAACTTCACAGTGACCTCACAGCCTCACTTTACATAACAACCTCTCTGTGATGTCAAAAACTCATAGTGACATCAAAGTGTAACAGTGATATCACAGACTCACTGTGGCATTATAGCCTCATTTCTGCAATCACAGCCTCACTGTGACATCACAGCCTACCTCTGCCATCACAGACTCACTGTGACATAACAGGATAACCTCTGAAATGATAGCATCAGTGACACTATGGACATCCTGCCTAGCCTCGCTATAACAAAACAGCCTCATCACTAACATCTCAGCTCACAGTCACATTACAGCCTCAACAATGACACCTGGCTATGGCATCACAGCCTCACCAGTAACAACCAAGCCTCACTGTGAAATGTCAGCATCATCACTGACATTCTAATCTCTTTGTGAAATCCAAGCATCACCCCAGACATCACAGCGTCTAGGCCCATAAGAGGAAAATCCAGGAAGGCAATATGCCTTCTGCTCCCTTGTTCCCATCCTCCTTGGCATCATAGCAAACCTTAACATATCCTCCACTGAGGAAGTGACTAATTACTTTCCAAAACCTTATCAAGCAAGAGGAAAGGAAAAATTCACAAAGAGAAAGACAATGGAAAATGTTAGCAAAGCAGAAACCTCCTGCCATGGGTCAGGGCCCCTCTTGGGAGGAGCATGCAGTGGTGGCAGCAGCAGAAATGATGAAAGAATTGCATAGCCTGGACACATGATGGCAATATTTGTTAGAGACCAGGTTTACTGGAGTTGGTGTTAGTAAGGGGCGACTCAATAGTGAATCTTCAGCAAACTCATTCTTTGCCTTGTACTTCTTGCCTGACTGGATCTGAGTGATGACCCTGCAACTGCTCACCCCCTCACCTCACCTGGTGAATTCCACTTTCTTTCCCCAGTGGTCCCATTGGGGATTTGGCAACAATCAGTGACATCATAAATTAATTATGACATCTTTCTCACCACTGACATTCCAGCCTTATTGTGACATCACACCTTCACTTGTGATGTCAGCCTCACCACTAACATCACAGCCTCACTGTGCCATACAAACCTCAGTGACATCACCACATCACTGTGTCGTCATTGCCTCAGTGTGTCATCATAGGGTCCTCAAAGTCACACTGTGACATTACAACCTGACAGTGATATCATAGCCTCACTGTGACATCACAAAATCACTGTAACATCAGCCTTTCCACCGATATCACCGTGTCACTGTGACCTCATAGCCTCCACCATGACATCACCAACTCCCTGTGAAATCACAGGCTCACAGTGACACCACAGGCACATGGTGACATCAAAGCCTCACGGTGGCATCACAATATCACAGGGACCTCTAGCCTGCCTACAGACACCACAGGCTTACCTTTTATATCACAGCATCACTGTGCCATCAAAACCTACCCAATGACAACACATCAATGTGTCATCAGAGCCTCATTGTGACATCACAAACTCACTGTGATATCTGCTTTGCCACTGCCATAATAGCCTCATGGTGACATCACATACACATTTTTGACAGACACTCACTGTGACATGACAGCCACACTATGACATCACATTATCACCTCTGAAATCATTGCCCAACTGTGACATCACAGTATTGACTCTGACATTATAGTGTCACTGTTTCATCATAGCCTCCCTATGACATCGCAGGCTTATCTCTGAAATCATTACCACAATGTGGCATCACACCCTCATCCCTGCCATCCTACTTCACTCCACTATGACACCATAGCTTCCCAACTGACCTCACAGTTTCAATGAATCATGAGAGCATCCCTGTGGCATCACAACTTTCCAGTGAAATCAAAACTTTGCAGTGACAGCACAGCCTCATTGTGACATCACAGCCATACTCTGCCATCAAAGCATCACTGTGACATAAAACTTCACCCCTGACTGTGACATTGGAGCCTCAGTTTGACACAATCAACTCACTGTGACATTAGAGTCTCACCAATGACAATATAGCCTCATCAATGACATAGTCTCCCTGTGAAAGCACTGTCATTCACTGTGACATCACAACCTCACTGTGTCATCACAGCCACACTGTGCCAACAAACCCTCAGTGTGATATCACAGCCCCACCATTGCTAGGACAGGCACACCATGATATTGCAGCCTCACCATTGACACTACAGCCTCCTGAGAACATCATAACCTCCCTGTGGCATCACAGCCTCACCAATTATATCACATCATCCAGGCAACATCTCAGCCTCATCTCTCACATCAGTCTCAACTCTGAAATCACAGACTAACCAATGACCTCACAGCTACACTATGATATCACAGCTTCATGATGACATAACAGTCACCTCATCACTGACACCTCAGGCTCAGGGTCACTTGACAGCCTCAACAGTGACACCATAGCCATGCTGTGTCATTATAGTCTCGCCATTAACATCCCAGCCTCCCTGTGACAGAGCAGCCTCATCACTAACATCAGCCTCACTTCTGAAGTCACAGCTTAAACAGAAATCTCAACCAAACAAAGATGTCGTAGTCTATCACTACTTATATCACAGCCTCACTGCAATATCACTATCTCACATTAACATGATCGCCTCACAGTGTCACCACTGACATTAGTCAGAACACTGATATCACTGCCATACCAGTGATAACAGAGCCTTTGACATCACAGCCTCACTGGTCATCACAGCCTCACAGTGACATCATAGCCTCATTGTGACACCACAGCCTCATGGTGACATCATAGCCTCATTGTGACACCACAGCCTCACTTTGATATTACAGCCTTACCACTAACATCCTACCTAGCCTTACTATGACACCACAGCCTCACTACAGATAACACAGGCTCCCACTGACATGAGAGCCTCAGAAGTGACATCACAGCCTGTGACATCATAAACAGTTAACACCACAACCTCACATGTTATATCACTGTCTCATTGTGACATCAATCTTCCCACAGATATCACAGCCTTATAGTGAACTCACAGCCTCACTGTGACCTCTCAAACTCACCTCTGAGTTTATAGCCTCACTGTGACATGATAACCTCACTATAATATCACCGATCACTGTGAAATCATTGCCCAATAGTGACATCACAGCAATGACTCGGACGTTGTAGCCTCACTGTTTCATCACAGCCTCACTATGACACCATAGCCTCACTACTGACTTCACAGGCTCACTGAAATATGACAGCCTCCCTGTGACAACACAGTGTCATTATTGACATCACAACCTCACTTTGACATCACAGCCACACTGTGTTAGCATAGCCTCATAATGACAACACAGCCTCAACATTGATGTGACAGGGTCACAGTAACATGACATCCCCTCCTCTTTCATTATTGCCTCAGTGTGACTGCACAGCCTCATCACTAACATACTAACTTCAGCCTCACTGATTTCTCATAGAATCAGCCTGACACCAAAGCCTCAGTGCAGCATCACAGCATCACAGTGAATTCACAGCCTGCCAAATGACAACAAAGAAATCCTCTGTTACATCATAACCTCATTGTGATATCAGTGTTGCCACTGACATCACAGCCTCCCTGTAACATCACAGCCTCACCATTGATAGCGCAGGCTCACTGTGGTACTACAGCCTCACTAGTGACACCACAGCCTCATGGTGACATTGTAATCTCATTATCCATCACAGCCTCACTATGACATCATACCCACACTGTGACATCACAGCCTTACTAGTTATATCACATTGTCAATGGGACATCTCACCTTCATCTCTCACATCAGTCTCCCTTCTGAAATCACAGACTAACCACTGGCCTCACAGCTACACTGGGACATCACAGCCTCACTATAATATCACAACCTCACTGTGACATCACAGTCTCACCAATGACAGCACAGCCTCACCTGTCACATCAGTGTCACCACTGACATTAGTTGGAACATTGAAATCACTGCCACACCAGTGACAACACAGCTATTGATGTCACACCCTCACCACTGTCACTATCACGTAATAGATTCACCACTGACTCATAGCCTCACCATTGATATCAACTCACTATGACATCTTTCTCACCACTGATATTCCAGACTTATTGTGACATCACAACTTTACTGAGTGGGTGTCTGATCTACACCAAATGAAGCACCACCCTATGTTGGAGCACTAGAGTCTCATTCATTATCAGAATCAACAAAAGAAATTTCTCCACCAATTAATAATGGCTATGCACCACCACTCATGAAATGAAGAAAGAGCTATCATCCGTCAATCCTGAACGGGGGTCATATGGCCCAGGAGCGTAACGAACCCCTGAAGTCTCTCACTAAGCACAGGATGCTTAGATACAAAACACCTCTGAATATGTCCTGCACTAGGTCTCTACTTGGATATTGGTTACCCTTTTAGGAGTTGTTTTCTCTTCCACCTTGGTTCTAGTCATAGCTTTTTATAGTCGGTGCTCTTTTGCCTTGTCCTTTTGCCTCCTAGTCATCTCTGCTCCATTAGGGAACCTTTTCTCTCCATAATGGGTAATTTACCGCCCCATCAGAAGGCACCCCAGCTGACTGCCGTTAAAGCTGTACTAGATTTAAGTAGGATCAAAGTGAAACCAAAGGACTTAGAAGATTTTGGGGAGGAAGCATTAATATTAGCTCATTGGATTTCTCCAGAAAATGTCTGAGACCCACAGATTTGGATGGATATGCTCTTCCTGGTCCGTAAGAGGGAAGTCCAGGAAGGCCATATGCCTCCTGCATCCTTTGTTCCCATCCTCCTTGGCATCATAACAAGCCTTAAAGGATCCTCTACTGAGGAACTGACTAATTACCTTCCAGAACCTTCTCAAGAAACAGGAATGTTCACCACAGATATGATAGGCTCACAGCTTCTCCTTTTTCATCACAGCCTCAGTGTGACTGAACAGCCCCATCAATGACATCCTAACTTATGAAATCCCCTGACTCACTGACTTCTCATAGAATCAGCCCTGACATCACAGTCTCACTTCGACATCACACTCTAACAGTGACCTCACAGCCTGTCCACCACAGGCTCATCTGATACATCATAGCCCCATTGTGACATCAGTCTTGGCACTGACATCACAGTCTCACTGTGGCATCACAGCTTCACAGTGATATCACAGATTCACAATGACATCACAGCCTCTGTGTGACATCACAGTCTCATCAGTGACAGCAGATCCTCACTCCTGACATTAGCATCACCACTGATATTAGCCAGAACACTGACATCAGTGCCACACCAGTGACAACACATCCTTTGACATCACAGCCTCACCAATGTCGCTGATATCAGGTTTACTGCTGACATCATAGTGGTGATGTGTTATGTGTTATGAGGTTTATGCATTCTTAACCTTAAGAGCACAAAGATGGACAAACAGGGAAAGGGGAATAGAGGGGGGCCACCTGCTCACCTTCAGGCACCATAAGCACAGGAACACAAAACCAAAAGGGGCACTCACAGAACTTTCCTAGAATAAGTGTCTTGTCTATACCGAAGGTGGCACCACCCCATGTTGGAGTGCCAGAGTCTCGTTCATTATCAGAATTAACCAGACAAATAACTCCACCAACTAAGAATGTCCATGCATCACCACCCACGGAATTGAGAAAGAGCTATCAATCTGTCAATCCTGATCCAGTGACATATGGCCCAGGGGAGTAACGAATCCCTGAAGTCCCTCACTTAGCTAACACCTCTATATATTTCCTGCAGTAGGTCTCTCCTTGGATGTTGATTACCCTTTTAGGAGTTGTTTTCACTTTCATCTTGATTCTAGTCGTCGCTTTTCATTTTCTGTGCTCTTTTGCCTTGTCCGCTCACCTCCTAGTCACCTCTGCTCCATTAGGGAACCTTTCCTCTCCATAATGGGTAATTTACTATCCCTTCAGAAGGCAGCCCAGCTGACTGCCCTTAAGGCTCTATTAGACATACATAGGATCAAAGTGAAACTGAAAGACTGAGAAGATTTTGGGAGGAAGCTTTAATCTTAGCTCCTTGAATTTCCCTAGAAAATGTCTCGGACCCACAGATTTGGATGGGAATGCTCTTCTGGCCCAAAAGAGGGAAGTCCAGGAAGGCCATATGCCTCCTGCCACCTTTTTTCCCATCCTCCTTGGCATCATAGCAAGGCTTAAAGGATCCTCCACTGAGGAAGTGACTAATTGCTTTCCAAAACCTTCTCAAAAAACAGGAATGCATAAATTCACAAAAAGAAGAGAAGAAAGACAATGGAAAATGGTAGCCAAGGGGAAAACCTCCTGCCATAGGTAGGGGCCCCTCAAAAGTGGAGTGTGGAGGGGCAGAAATGATGGAAGAATTGCATAGCTTGGACCCACGATAGCAGCAATTGCTAGAGGCCAGTTTTACTAGAGTTGGTGTTAGTAAGGGGCCACACAATAATGAGTCTGCAGCAAACTCACTTTCTGCCGGCTGTTTCTCTTCTGATTCCCAGGGTCTGGGTGGTGACCCCATGCCTGCTTGCACCCTCACCTCAAGTCTACGATACCCCTGCCAAATTCCCCCTCTTTCCTTGGCTGTACTGGTGGGGATTCTGCAATAACCAGTAATATCTTAGACTCACTATGACATCTTTCTCACCCCTGAAGTTCCAGACTTGTTGTGACATCACACCATTGCCACTGACATCAAAGCTTCATTGTGACATCAGACTCACAAATAACTCCAGAGGTACATCACAACATCACTGTGTCATCAGAGTCTCACTGTGACATCATAGCCACAGTGTCCTCAAAGCATTCACTGTGACATCACCAACTCCCTGTGATATGATGGGCTCAGGGTAACACCACAGACACACAGAGCATCACAGTCTCACCAGTGACATGCCAGATTCACTGTGACATATCAATCAGCCTCATTCTGATATCACTCCCTTAACCACTAAAATCACATCCTCACTGTGAAGTCATAGTCTCAATCCACTGACATCAGAACCTCACTGTGATATCATGGTACCACTGTGACATCACAGCCCCACATCTGAGGTTATAGCCTCACTGTGACATGACAGCCTCACTATGACATCAGAGGCTGACCTCTGAAAACATAGCCTCAATGAGACATTACAACCGCATCACTGACATCCTACCTATCCTCACTATGTCACCACAACCTCACTGGTGACCTCATAGGCTCACTGAAACATGACAGCCTCCCTGTGACACGATAGTGTCGCTATTGACACCACAACCTAACTGTAACATCACAACTTCACCAGTGACATCACAATCTCACTGTAAAATCACAGCCTCATTGTGACACCATACCCAAACTAAGCCATCAAAGCGTCACTGTGACATAAAGCTTCACCTCTGATATCATAGCCTCAATGTGACATGTCAGCCTCAGTCTGACACAATAAACTACTCACTGTGACATTAGAGCCTCACAGTGACAATACAGCCTCAAGAATGACAGTCTCCCTGTGACAACACAGTCACTACTGACATGACAACATCAGTGTGACATCACAACCTCACAGTGACATAATAGTATCATTATCACATCACAGCCATACTGTGACATCAAAACATCACTGTGGCACAAAGCTTCATTTCTGACATCATAGCCTTACTGTACCATCACAGCCTCACAGTGACCTCACAGCCTGCTCACTGAAACCACAGCCTCACCTGTTACATCATAGCCCTATTGTGCCATAAGTTTTACCACTGATATCACAGCCTCACTGTGAAATCACAACATCACCAGGGACAGCATAGCCTCAACTGTGAATCAGCTTCACCACTAACATTAGTCAGAACACTGACATCATTTCAACACAAGGGACAACACAGCCTCACCACTAATCTCACAGGCTCACTGAAACATGACAGCCTCCCTGTTACACACAGTATTGTTATTGACATCACAACTGCTCTGTAACATCATAGCCTCACTGTGACATCACAGCCTAAGTGTGACAGAATAAATTCACTGTGATGTTAAACCTCACCAGTCACATTACAGCCTCACCAGTGACATAGATTCACTGTGAAAGTACAGCCACTACTGACATCAGAGCCTCACTGTGACCTCACAATCTAACCTGTTGCATCATTGAATCACTTGTGACTTCATAGCCTCATGGTGATATCAGCCTTGCCACTGACATCACATCTTCCACAGTGACCTCACAGCCTCACAATGACATCACAACCTCTCTGTGTTGTCACAGCCTTACAGTTACATCATAGCATCACAGTGATTTCACAGCCTCACTGTGGTCTCATAGCATCATTTCTGACATCATAGCCTCATTGTGACATCAGCCTCACCACTGACATCACAGCCTTACTCTGCCGTGTAAACCTCTTCAAAGACATCGAAACATCACTCTGTCATCAGAGTCTCACTGTTACATCATTTCCACATGTTATCCTCACAGCATCATTGTGACATCACAAACTCACTGTGACATCAGCCTTGCCATTAACATAATAGCCTCATGGTGACAGCACAGCTTCAGTGTGACTTCACAGCATTACCACTGGCATTGTGGACTCACTACATATCAGCTTTGCCTCTGTCATCACAGACTCACTGTGACTCACTGTGATGTCACAGTCACGCTCTACTGAAACCTCAGTCTCACTGTGATATCACTGTATCATCACTGGTGACAACACAGCCTCACTGTGACATCACAGGTTGACCTCTGAAGTTATAGCTCACTGTGACATGACAGCCCACTATGACACCACTGGTTCACCGCTGAAATCATTGCCCACAGCATTGACTCTGAAATTATAGCCTCACTGTGACATCAACAAATCCCTGTGACATCACGGGCTCAGAGTGACATCACAGCTACACAGTGATATCAAGGCCTCATGGTGGCATCACAGATTCACCAGTGACAAGCCAGGCTCACTGTGATGTCATACCCTCATCATTTATATGAGCATCATTCTGATATCACAGCCTAACCACTGAAATCATATCCTCCATGTGATGTCACAGTCACGCTCTACTGAAATCTCAGCCTCACTGTGATATCACTGTATCACTGGTGACAGCATAGCCTCACTGTGACATACAGGCTGACCTCTGAAGTTATAGCCTCACTGTGACATGACAGCCCACTATGACACCACTGGCTCACTGCTGAAATCATTGCCCAACTGTGACATCACAGCATTGACTCTGAAATTATAGCCTCACTGTTTCATCACAACCTCACTATGGTATCGCAGGCTCACATCTGAGATCATAGCCTCAATGGGACATCACATCTTCATCACTGTCATCCTGCCTGGCCTCACTATGGCACCACAGACTCATTACTGACCTCACAGGCTCAATGAAACATGACAGCCTCCTTGTGACACAGTGTCGCTATTGACATCACAACCTCACTATGACATCACAACTTCCCCAGTTATATCACAGCCTCCCAGTGAACTCACAACCTCATTGTGACCTCACAGTCTAATCCGTTACATCATAGACTCACCTGTTACATCAGAGCCTCATGGTGCAATCAGTCTTGCTGCTGACATCACATTTTCCACAATAACCTCACAGCCGCACTGTGACATCGCAATTTTCTATGACATCACAACTTCTCCAGTGACATCACAGCCTCACAATGACATCACAGCCTCATTGTGACATCACAGCCTTACCATGCCATCAAATCTTCATCATGACATAATCACAGGAACATCACAGCCTAGTTTGACACAATAAACTCACTGTGATATTGGAGCCTCATCAGTGACAACACAGCCTCACCAATGACATAGTCTCCCTGTGAAAGTACAGTCACTACTGATATCCAACCCTCACTGTGATATCACAACCTCACTGTGACATCACAGCCACACTGTGACATCACAGCTTCACAGTGACATCACAGCCTCATAGTGACCTCACAATCTGACCTATTATATCCCGGACTCATGTTACATCATAGCCTCATGGCGAAATCATCATTTCCACTGACATAATATCTTCCTCAGTGACCTCACAGCCTCATAACCTCTCTGTGATGTCACAGCGTCACAGTGATTTCACAACTTCAGAGTGCTATCACAGACTCACTGTTACATCAAAACCACACCTCTGACATCACAGTGTCAATGTCACATAACAGCCTCACCTCTGAAATCATAGCATCAGTGACACCATGGACATCCTGCCTAGCCTCGCTATGACACTACAGCCTCATCACAGATATCTCAGGCTCACAGTCACATGACAGCCTCAATAGTGACACCATAGCCTTGCTGTGGCATCAGAGCCTGATCAGTAACATTCTAGCCTCACTGTGACATCTCAGCCTTGTCTCTGACATCAGCCTCAATTCTGACATCACAGCCTAACCACTGATATCTCAGCTGAACTGTGATGTCATTGTCTATTACCACTGATATCACAGCCTCACAGTGATATCACAACCTCATGGTTATATCACCTTCTCTCAGTGACATCACAGCCTCACCACTGACCCCACAGGCATTAGTCTTGTCACTGACATCCCAGCCTCATTGTGACATCACAGCTTCCAGAGTGACATCACCTCATGGTGATTTGCCAGCCCACAGTGACATACAACCTTCACAGTGACATCACAGCCTCAGTGTAATTTCTTGGCCTCATCAATTACTGCACAGCTTCACCTGTGACATCAGCATCACCACTGACATTAGTCAGAACACTCACATCACTGTCACACCAGTGACAACAAAGCCTTTGAAATCACAGTTTCACCAGTGTCATTGTAATGTAAAAGGTTTACCATTGACATCATAGCCTCACCAGTGATATTCTAGACTTACTACAACATCTTTCTAGCCACTGACATTCCAGCCTTATTGTGAATCACATCTTCATCAATGACATCACATCCTCATAGTGACATAATCCTCACCACAAACATCACAGCCTCACTGTGCCATCCAAATCTCTCCAGTGACATCACAACATTCCTATATCATCAGAGCCTCACTGTAACATCATAGCCACACTATGTCCTCACAGCTTCACTGTGACATCACAACCTGACAAAGACATCTCACCTTCACTATAACATCAAACACTCACTGTGACATCATCCTTTCCACTGATATCACAGTCTCACTGTGACCTCACAGTCTTCACCCTAACATTACCAAATCCTTGTGATATCACAGGCTCATGGTGACACCACAGCCACATGGTGATATCACAGCTTCAAGTTGGCCTTATGGCCTTACTGTGACATCACAGCTTCAACACTGATGTTATGGCCTCACTGTGATATCACAGCTTCAACACGGATGTTATGGCCTCACTGTGACATCACAGCTTCAACACTGATGTTATGGCCTCACTGTGACATCAAAGCATCTCTATTACATCACAGGCTCACCTCTGAAATCATTACCCAACTATGAAATCACAGCATTGACTTTGACCTTATAGCCTCACTGTTTCATCACAGCCTCACTATGACATAAAAAGATCACCTCTGAAATCATAGCCTCAGTGCGGCATTATACCCTCATCACTGACATCCTACGTAGCCTCACTGTGACACCACAGTCTCACCATTGATCTCATAGGTTCACTGAAACATGACAGACTCCCTGAGACACCACTGCTTTGCTATTGACATCACAACCTCACTGTAATATCACCAACTCATAGTGCCATCACAGCTTCACAGTGATATCATAGCCTCATTGTGGCATTATGGCCTCATTTCTGACAACACGGCCTCACTCTGACATCACAGACTCATTTCTGAAATCACAGCATCACTGTGACATAATAGGCTAATCTCTGAAATCATACCATCAGTGAAACCACAGACATCCTGCCTAGCCTTGCTACAACACCACAGACTCAAAACTGACATCTCAGGCTCACAGTCACCAGACTCAACAGTGACACCAAAGCCTCACTGTGGAATCACAGCTTCACCATTAACATGCCAGCCTCACTGTGCATCTCAGCCTTATCACTGACATCAGCCTCACTTCTGACATCACTGCCTAACCAGTGAAATCTCATCCAAACAGTGATGTCATACTTTATCACCACTGATAACACAGCCTCACTGTGACATTACAGCATCAAGAGTGGAATCACCTCAGGGTGATATTACAGCCCACAGTGTCATACAACCATGACGGTGAGATCACAGGGTCAGTGTGACATCACAGCCTCACCAGTGACAGACAACACAGCCTCACCTCTGATATCAGCATTGCCACTGACATGAGAACATTGATATGACTGCCACACCAGTGACAGTACAGTCTTTGACATCATAGCCTCACCAGTGTCACTGACACATATAAGGTTCACCACTTACATCATAGCCTCACCAGTGACATCATAGACACACTATGACAACTTTCTCACTACTAATATTACAGCCATATTGTGACATCACACCTTTACCAGTGACATCACAGCCTCTTTATGACATTACAACCTCAACATTGATCTGCCATGCTCACTGTGATATTACAGCCACACCAGTGACACCACAGCCTCATGGTGACATCATGACCTCACTGTGGCATCACAGCATTACTAGTTATATCACATCTTCAATGCAACATCTCAGCCTTATCACTCTCATCACTCTCACTTCTGAAATCACAACTTAACCACTGATCTGGCAGCTGCACTGTGACATCACAGACTCACTGGGCCATCACAGCCTCATGGTAACATCAATACCACACTATGACATCACCGCCTCAATACTGATTGGACTGGCTGACCATGATTTACAATCTTCACCCGTGACACCACAGCCTCTTGGTGACATCATAAACTCAAGGTGGCATCACAGCCTCACCAGTTATATCACATTGTCCATGTGACATCTCAACTTCATCTCTCATATCTGTATCACTTCTGAAATCACAGCCTAACCACCGACCTCACAGCTGCACTGTGACATCACAGACTCACTTTGACATCACAGCCACACCGTGACATGACATCCTGTTATTCTAGGGACCCTTACTATGACATAACAGCCTCACCACAGTTAGCACAGGCTCAGTGATGCAACACCCTCTGCAGTTGACATCTTAAACAGTGACACCACATATATTGTGGCATCATAACTTCACCAGTGACATCACAGCCTCATTGTGACATCAGCCTCAACACTAACATACCGGCCTCACTGTGCCATCTAATCCTCTCCAGTGACATCACAACATAACTGAATCATCAAAGTCTCACTGTAATATCAAAGCCACGCTGTTCTTATAGCCTCACTGTGACATCACAACCTGACAGTGCCATCACAACCTCACTGTGACACCAGAGCCTCGCTGCAACATCACAGCCTCACAGTGACCTCACAGCCTGCCCACTGACGCTAGAGATTCAAATGTTACATTATAGCCTCAATGTGGTATCAGTCTTACCACTGACATCACAGCCTCACAGTGAACTCACAACCTGCCCTCTTAAACCACAGGCTAATTTGACACATCATAGCCTCACTGTGATATCAGTCTTGCCACTGACATCACGGACTCACTGTGGCATCACAGCTTCCAGAGTGATATCACCTCACAGTGACATGACAACCCACAGTGACATACAACCTTCACAGTGACATCACAGCCTTATTCTGACATCATGGCCTCACTAGTTATAGCACAGCCTTACTCTGACACATTTAGACTCATTTCTGACATTCCACTCTTGTGACATCACACTTCCACCACTGACATCACAGCCTCACTCTGCCATCAAAACTTCTTCAGTGACATCGCAGACTCACTGTGCCATCCAAACCTCTCCAATGACATCACAACATCATAGTTTTGTCAGAGCCTCACTGTGACATCATAGCCACACTTTGTGTTCACAGCTTCACTGTTACATCACAATCTCACTGTTTCATTAGTGACATCACAGTCAAACCATGCCATCAATGTGTCACTGACATAAAGTTTCACCTCTGACATTATAGCTTCACTGTGGCATCACAGCCTCAGTTTGACACAATAAAATCATTGTGATATTAGAGCCTCTCCAGTGACAATATAGCCTCATTAATGACAGTCTCCCTGTGAAAGCACAGTCACTACTGACATCACAACTTCACTGTGACATCACACCCTCACTCTGACATCACAGCCACACTGTGCCAGCACAGCCTATATGTGACAACATAGCCTCATCCCCAATAGGACAGACTCACTGTAATATTAAAGCATCACTAGTGACAACACAGCTTCACGTTAACATCATAACCTCATTGTGGAATCACAGCCTCACTGTGATATCACAGCCAAATTGTGCCAACACAGCCTCAACGTTGATAGAACATGCCAATGTGTCATAACAGCCTCACCTCTGAAATCATAGCAATATTGACACCATGCCATCCTGACTAGCCTCATTATGACACCATAGCCTCATCACTAACATCTCAGGCTCACCGTCACATGACAGCCTCAATAGTGACAACACAGCCTTGCTGTGGCATCAAAGCCTGATCAGTAAAATCATTGCCTGACCATTGACCTCACAGCTGAACTGTGTTCTCAGAGACTCACTGTGACATCACAGCCTCCCTGTGATATCACAACCTCATGGTAACACCACCTTCTTACAGTGACATCACAGCCTCACCACTAACCTCACAGGCATCAGTCTTGTTACTGACATCCCAGCCTCAGTGTAACATCACAGCTTCCAGATTGACATTACCTCATGGTCACTTGACAGCCCACAATGTCATATAACCTTCACAGTGACATCACAGCCTCATGGTAATCTTTCGGCCTCCTCAATTACTGCACAGCCTCACTTGTGACATCTGTTTCACCACTGACATTAGTCAGAACATTGACATCACTGCTACACCGTTGACAACACAGACTTTGACACTACAGCCTCAACAGTCACTGTCATGTAAAAAGTTCACCACTGACATCATATCACCAGTGACATCATAGACTCACTATGACATCTTTCTTACCACTGACGTTCCAGTGTTATTTTGACATCACAGCTTCATCAGTAACATCACATTCTCATTGTAACATCAGCCCCACCACTAAAATCACAGCCTCACTGTGCCATCCTAACCTCTCCAGTGACACATCACAACATTACTATATCATCAGCGCTTCACTGTGACATCATAGCCACACTGTGTCTTCACAGCCTCACTGTGACATCACGACCTGACAATGACATCTCAGCCTCCCTGTGACATCACAAACTCACTGTGACTCCTGCCTTGCCACTGGTATAATAGCCTCATTGTGACATCACATACACACCTATGACATAGCCTTACTGTGACATCACAGCCTCAATGTGACATCACAATATCACCAATGATATCATAGCCTCACTGTGACATCAGTCTTGCCACTGACATCACAGTCTCACTGTGACCTCACAACCTCCACCGTGACATCACCAAAGCCCTGTAACATCACGAACTCATAGTGAAACCACAGGCATACGGTCACATCCAATCCTCACAATGGTATCACAACCTGGCCACTGATATCCTACTTATCATTACGATGATACCACTCCCTTACCCCACATAGCACAGGCTCAGAATTACATGACAGCCTAAACAGTGACATCACAGGCTCACCTCTGAAATCATTGCCCAAATGTGACAACACACATCATCTCTGACATTATAGCCTCACTGTTTCATTACAGCCTCACTATGCCATCACAGGCTCACCTCTGAAATCATAACCTTAATGCAACATCACACCCTCATCACTTATATCCTACCTAGTCTCGCTATGATACCACAGCCTCACCACTGATCTCACTGGCTCACTGAAACAGGACATCCTCCCTGTGACAGCACAGTGTCACTATTGACATCACAACCTCACTGTGATGTCATAACTTCCCCAGTGACATTACAACCTCAGAGTGAAATCACAGCCAAACCGTGCCATCAAAGCACCACTGTAACATAATGTTTCACCTCTGACATCATAGCCACATTGTGACATCACAGCCTCAGTTTGACACAATAAACTCACTGTGACATTACAGCCTCACCAGTGAAAATACAGCCTCACCAATAACATAGTCTCCCTGTGAAGTCACAGTCACTGCTGACATCACAACTTCACTGGAACATCACAGCTGAACATCACAGATTCACCACTGATATGACAGGCTCACAGTGACATTGCAGCCTATCCTCTGACATTACAGCCTCACTGTGACTGCATGGCCTCACCACTGATATCATAACATCACCATGAAATCCACTGACATTACAGCCTCACTGACATCTCATAGAATCACCCCGACATCAGAAACTTACTGCGAAATCACAGTCTCACAGTGACCCTCACAGCCTGTCCACTGACACCACAGGCTCACTTGATACATCATAGACCCAATGTGACATCAATCTTGACACTGACATCACAGCCTCATTGTGACATCCTAGCTTCCAGAGTGATATAACCTCATGGTGACATGACAGCCCACAGAGACATACAACCTTCACAGTGAAATCAAAGACTCAGTGTGACAGCACAGACTCATATGTCAGAACTGTGATCACTGCTACAACAATCAATGTCACGTAATAGGTTCACCACTGACATCAGCTTTACCAGTAGCATTATAGACTCATCATGAGATCTTTCTTACCACTGACATTCCAGGCTTATTGTGACATCACACCTTAGCAGTGACGTCACAGCCTCATTGTGACATCAGCCATACCATAACATCTCAACCTCATTGTGCCATCCAAAATACTCCAGTGATATCACAGAATCACTGTGTCGTAAGAGCTTCACTGTGACATCATAGCCACACTGTGTCCTCACATCCTCACTGTGACCTTACAACATTTCAGTGGCATCACAGCCTAATTGTAACATCACAATCTCACTGTGACATCATCCTTGTCATTGTAATAATAGCCTCATGGTGACATCTCATACACACCACTGACATAGCCTCACTGTGACATCACAGCTTCAATGTGACATCAGAGCATCACCACTGACATCATAGCCTCACTGTGCAATCAGCCTTGCTATGAACATCACAGTATCACTATGACATGACAGCCTCCAACATGACACCACCAAGTCCCTGTGACATCACGGACTCACGGTGATACCTGAGCCACACAGTGGCAATACAGCCACACTGTGATATCACAGCCTCACCCCTGGTACCCTACCTAGCCTTACTATGACAACAAAGTCTCAGCACAGATAGCACAGTCTCACAATGATCTGACAGATTCAGCAGGGACATCATAGCCCTTGATATCATAAACCGTGACATCACAGCCTTACATGTTACATCATTGCCTCATTCTGGCATCAATCTTCCCACAGACACCACAGCTTCATAGTGACCTCACAGCCTCACGGTGACCTCACAGTCTAACATGTTACATCATATACGCACCTGTTACATCATAGCCTCATGGTGAAATCAGCCTTGCCACTGAAAACACTTCTTCCACAGTGACCTTACAGCCTCAATGTGACATCACAACATCTCTGTGATGTCACACCTTCACAGTAATATCACAGCCTCACTGTTACATCAAAGCCTCATTTCTGACATCACAGACTCACTGTGACATAAGAAGCTAACTTCTGAAATCATTCTATCAGTGATACCATGGACATCATGCCTAGCCACACTAAGACACCAGAGCCTCATCACTGACATTTCAGGATCTCAGTCACATGACATTCACTACAGTGACACCACAGGCTCACTGTCGCATCACAGTCTCACCATTAACATCCCAGCCTCACTGTGACAACTAAACCTCATCACTAATATCAGCCTCACTTATGATATCACAGCCTTACCACTGAAATCACAGCCGAACTGTAATGTCACAAGCTCATGATGACACACCCTTACAGTGAGATCACAGCCTCTCCTCTGACATCACAGCCTCAGTGTGACTGCACCAACTCACCACTGACATTATAAACTTGCTATGAAATCCAAGCATCACCCCTGATGTCACAGCATCACTGACAAATCATAGAATCAGCCCTGACATCAGATCCTCATTGTGACATCACATCTTCACAGTGACCTTAGAGACTGCCCACTGACACCACAGGCTCACCAGTAAATCATAGCCTCATTGTGAAATCAGTCTTGCAACTGATATCACAGCCTGTGATATCCCAGCTTCGAGAGTGATATTACCTCATGGAGACATGACAGTCCATAGTGACATACAACATTCACAGTGACATCACAGCCTCATTGTGATATAACAGCCTCGCCAGAGACAGCACAGCTTCACCTGGGATATATGCATCACCAGTGACATTAGTCAGAACATTGACGTCACTACCACAACAGTGACAACACTGTCTTTGACATCACAGCCTCACCAGAGTCACATAGTGGATTCACCACTGACATCATACCCTCACCAGTGATATCATAGAAGCACTATGACATCTTTATCACTGACTTTCAGCCTACTTGTAACATCAACGTCATTCCATTAACCTCTCTCCACTTATATCACCACATCACTGTGACATCAGAGCCTCACTGTGAAATCATAACCACACTGTGTCCTCACAGCCTCATTGTGACACTCCAATCTGACACAGCCTCACTGTGATATCACAAACTCACTGGGATGTCATACTTGCCATTGACATAATAGTCTCAGGGAGACATCACATACAAGCCTCTGACATAGCCTCACTGTGACATAAGCCTTGCCACTGACATCACTGTCTCACTGTGACTGCATAGAATCCAATATGATAACAATTCCCTGTGTCATTCTGGACTCACGGTGACATCACAGCCAAACATTGACATCAAAGCCTCACGGTGGCATCACAGCCTGATCAGTAACATCCCAGTCTCCCTGTGCCAACAAAGCCTCCCTGTGTCATCACAGCCTCACAACTGGTATCCTATCAAGCCTTACTATGACACCACACCCTCACCACAGATAGCACAGGCTCACAGTGATGTGACAGCATCAGCAGTAACATCATAGCCTTTGACATCATAAACAATGACACCACAGGCTCACATGTTACATCACTGCTTCATTGTGACATCAATCTTCCCACAGATATCACAGCAACACTCTGACATCACAGCCTCACTGTGACCTCACAGTGCAACCTGTTACATCATACACTCACCTTTTATATTATAGCCTCATTGTGAATTCAGCTCTGCCACTGATATCACATCTTCCATAGCAACCTCACAGCCTCACTGTGACATCACAATCTCTCTGTGATGTCACAGCCTCACAGTAACATCACTTCTTCACAATGATATCACAGCCTCATTGTGGCATTATAGCCTCATTTCTGATATCACAGCTTAACTGTGACATTACACACTCACCACGGACTTCAAGCCTCACTGGGACATAACAGGCTATCCTCTGAAATCATAGCATTAGTGACGCATGGATAGCCTGCCTTGTCTCACTGTGATACCACAGCCTAATAACTGACATCTCAGGCTGACGGTCACAGGATAGCCTCAACAGTGACACCACAGCTCGCTGTGGCATCACATCCTCACCAGTAACATCTCAGCCTCATCAATGATATCTGCGTCACTTCTGACATGACAATCTAACTACTGAAATCACAGCCGAACTCTGATATCACAACTTCACAGTAACATCACAGCCTCACAGAGACATAACAGCCTCTCTTCTTACATCACAGCCTCAGTGTGACTGCATAGCCTCATCATTGACGTCCTAACCTCACTGTGAAATCTAAGCATCACCTCGAAGTCACAGCCTCACTTTTATCTCGCAGAATCTGTACTAACTTCAGAGCTTCACTTCGATATCACAGCCTCACAGTGACCTCATATCATGCCCACTGATACCATAGGCTCATCTGTTATAGCCTCATTGTGACATCAGTCTTGCCACTGACATCATAGCCTCATTGTGACATTCAGCTTCCAGAGTGATATCACCTCATGGAGACATGACAGCCCACAGTGACATCACAGCCTCATTGTGACATCACAGCCTCACCAGTGACAGCACAGCCTCAACTGTGACATTTTCATCACCATTGACATTAGTCAGAACTCTGACATCACTGCCACATCAGTAACAACACAGCCTTTGACATCACAGCCTCACCAGTTTCACTGTCACATACTAGGTTCACTACTCTCATCATGGCCTCACCAGGGATATCATAGACTCACTACTGATATTCCAGCATTATTGTGACATCACACCCTCACCAGTTACTTCACAGCCTCATTGTGACATCAGCCTAACCACTTGTTTTTGCATCCCCACTCGGCCAGCCAGGGGGAAGAGGGGAAATGGCAGTGGCCTCGTGGGCATGAGGAAAATGGGCCAGATAGTGACGGGGTCACCACCCAGAACCAGGAGTCAGGTGAGAATCAGCAGGCAGAGGACGAGTTGCCTGCAGACTCAGCTTTATTCAAGAAGGGTTTGGGCTTATATAGGGTCATGAGTCCAATCAATGTGGCCACCTCTCCGCTCAGGGAGAGTGGGAGAACAGCCACCAATCATTTAACTATTTACTCTGTATGCAAGTTAGATGACTGCTCATTGCTTGTTCATCCCTCCATGCCATTGGTTGTTCACTCCTCCATCCCATTGGTTGTTCATTTCTCTGTCCCATTGGTTGTTCATCCCTCCTTCCCATTGGTTGATCGTCTCTCCATTTGTATGGTTCCTCTATTGGGACATGTCCAGGGCATGTCTAAACTTGTTTGTACTTGTCTGTAGTCAGATCTCCTGGATTCAGGAGCTTGGGCTAGAGCCTCCCTGAATTGATAGTGCCACATTTCATCCTTTTATTTATTTATTTATTTTTAGTGGGGACCATGATAGCTGGGGTGATCCCGAGCCACTTCAACTGTGTGGAATATAAGTCACTGTGCCTGTCTTAGTTTGGAGACCACCCTCATGAGGGGCCTTACCTGTCATTGAGACCATCGAAGAGAAGGAATCATAGTTCCAAAGGGGAACTCAAGTATGTGGCAGAGAAAAGGAGGTTGTTGTCAGGGCAGGAGCAGGTGGAGAGGCTGTAAGCAATACAGGCACACTGTGTCCTCACAGCATCATTGTGACATTATGACCTGATAGTGACATCACAGTCTCACTGTGACATCACAAACTCACTGTGACATCAGCCTTGACACTGACATAATAGCTTCAGGGAGATATAACTCTACAGACATCACTGACAAACTGTGACATCATGACATCACTGGTGACTACACAGCCTGAATGTGACATCACCGCATCACCACTGACTTCATAGTGGCCTTATGACATCAATCTTGCCATTGACATCACAGTCTCACTGTGACCTCACAGCCTCTACTGTGACATCATGGGCTCACGGTGGCACCACAGACACACGGTGACTTCAAAGCCTCATGGTGGCATCACAGCCTCACCATTGGTATCCTACCTAGCCTTACTTTGACAGCACAGTCTCACCATAGATAACACAGGCTCAATATGATGAGACAACCTCAGCAATGACATCACAGGGTCACCTCTGAAATCATTGCCCAACTGTGACAACACAGCATCGACTGACAGTAGAGGCCCACTGTTTCATCACAGCCTCACTAGGACATCAGAGGCTCACATCTGAAATTATAGCCTCAATGGTACATTACACCCTCATCACTGACATTCTACTAGCCTCACTATGACACCACTATCTCAATAAACATGACAATAAACAAATAACTATCTCAATAAAACATGACAGCCTCCCTGTGACACCACAGTGTCGCTATTGATATCATAAACTCACTGTGACATCACAACTTTCACAGTGACCTCACAACCTCACAGTGACATCACAGCCTCACTTTGACATGATAAACTCACTAGCCTCACGAGTGATGATACAGCCTCACCAATGAAATAGTATCTCTCCAATACAAGTCACTACTCACATCAAAACCACACAGTGACATGACAGCCACACTGCCAGCACAGCCACACTGTAACACCACAGCCTCAACACCGATATAACAAGCTCACAGTGACATCACAGCCTCACTGTGACATCATAACCTCATGGTGACATCACAGACTCACAGGGATCTCAAAACCTACCCACTGAAACCATAGCCTCACCTGTTACATCATAGCCACAGCTTCTTGAGTGATATCAACTGAAGGTGACATAATAGCCCACAGAAACCTGCAACTCTTACATTGGCATCATAACCTCCATATGACATCACAGCCTCACAGTGACATCACAGCCACACAGTTACCTCACAGTCTCACTGTGAAATCACAGTCTAAACTTTAACATCATATACTCACCTGCTATACCACAGCCTCATGATGACATCATAACCTCACTGTGCCATCACAGCTTCATACGTTATATCACATCATCAATGTGACATCTCAGCCTGAAATCACAGCCTAACCACTGACCTCAAAGCTGCATTGTGATATCACAGCTTCACTGTGACATCATAGCTTCACTGTGACATCACAGCCTCACTGTGACATCAGCCTTGCCACTGACATCACAGTCTCACTGTGACCTCATAGCCTCCACCGTGACCTTACCACATCATGGGTTCACGGTGACATCACAGCCACATGGTGATATCAAATCCTCACCATTGGTATCCTATCTAGCCTTGCTATGACAACACAGCCTCACCACAGATACCACAGGCTCACAGTGACATGATAGCCTAAGCATTTGAATCACAGACTCGCTTCTGATATAATTGCCCAACTGTGACATCACAGCAACAACTCTGATGTTAGAGCATCATTGTTTCACATCCTCACTATGACATCACAGGCTCACCTCTGAAATCATAGCCTGAATGTGACATCCCACCCTCATCACTAACATCCTATCTAGCCTCACTATGGCACCACAGTCTCACCACTGACCTAACTGGTTTACTGAAACATGACAGCTTCCCTGTAACATCACAGTGTTGCTATTGACATCAGAAACTCACTGTGACATCACAGTTTCCCCAGTGACATCACAACCTCACAGTGACATCACAGCCTCACTATGAAATCACAGCCATACCATGCGATCCAAACATCACTGTAATATAAACCTTCACCTTTGACATCATAGTCTCACTGTGACATCACAACCTCAGTTTGACATAATAAACTCACTGTGATATTAGAGCCTCACCAGTGACAATACAGCCTCACCAATGATATAGTCTCCCTAGGAAAACACAGACACTACTGAAATCAAAACCTACTGAGATATCAGAACCTCACAGTGATATCACAGCCACACTGTGCCACCACAGCCTCACTGTAACTTCGCAGCCTCACCACTGACATGACACGCTCACAGTGACATCACATCCTCATGGTGACATCACAGCCATACTATGACATCACAGACTCACAGTGACCTCACAGCCTGCCCACTGAAACCGCAGTCTTACCTGTTACATCATAGCCTCATTGTGACATCAGTCTTGCCATTGACATCCCAGCCTGTGACATCACAGCTTCCAGAGTGATATCTCCTCATAGTGAGATGATAGTTCACAATGACATATAACCCTCACAGTGATATTATAGCCTCACTGTGACATCATAGCCATACTGTGACATCTTAGCCTCACAGTTACCTCAAAGCCTCAATTTGAACTCACACTTCTTGGATATCCCAGACTCATCAGTGTAACTGTCATGTAACAGGTTCAACCCTAACGTCATAGCCTCACAAGGGATATCATAGACTCACTATGACATGTTTCTGCACTGATGTTCCAGCCTTATTGTGACATCATACCTACACTAATGACACCTCAGCCTCATGGTAACATCATCACCTCACTGTGGCCTCACCAGTTATATGAACATCGTCAATGCAGCATCTCTGCCTCATCACTCGCATCAGCCCAACCATTGAATTCACAGCTGCATTGTGATATCACAGCCTCACTGTGACATCTTAGCTTCACTATGACATCACAGCATCACTGTGACATCAACCATGCCACTGACATCACAGTCTCGTGGTGACCTCACAGTCTTCACTGTGACATCACCAAATCCCTGTGATATCACAGGCTCACGGTGACACCATAGCCACACAGAAACATCAAAATTCATGGTGGTATCACAGACTTACCAGTGACATGCCAGCATCACTGTGACATCATACCCTCATCACTCACATCAGCCTCATAATAACATCACAGCCTAACCACTGAAATCACATCCCCACTGTGATATCATAGTCTCACTTGACTGACATCACAGCCTCACTGTGATATCACAGCCTCATCTCTGAAGTTGTAGTCTCTCTGTGACATGACGTCCTCACCATGACATCATAGGCTCACCCCTGAAATCATTGTCCAACTGTGACAGCATAGCATCGAATCTGATGTTATAGCCTCAGTATTTAATCACAGCCTCACTATGACATAATAGGCTCACTTCTGAAATCATAGCTACAAAGCGATATCACACCCTCATCACTGACATCCTATCTAGCCTCATTATGTCACCACAGGCTCACACTGACCTCACATGCTCACTGAAACATGACAGCCAACCTATGATACCACAGTGTCACCATTGACATCACAACCTCATTGTGACATCACAAACTCTGTGACATCAGCCTCGCCCCTTAGATGATAGCCTCATTGTGACATCACATAGACACTTCTGACATGGCCTCACAGCGACATCACAGCCTCAAGGTGAATTCATAGCATCACCAATGATATTATAGCCTCAATGTGACATCAGCCTTGGCACTGAAATAGCAGTCTCACTGTGACCTCACAGCCTCCAACCTGACATCACCAACTCTGTGTCACATCAACCACTCAAGGTTGACTCACTATTGACATGCCAGCCTCCTGTGATATCATACGCTCACCAATCACATCAGCCTCATTCTGATATCACAGCCTAACCACTGAAGTTACATTCTCACTGTGATGTCATAGTCACTCTCCACTGACATCAGAGCTTCACTGTGATATCACTGCACCACTGGTGAAAAAACAGCCTCAATGTCACATTACAGCCTCACCTCTGAGGTTATAGCCACTCTGTTATGACAGCTGCACTATGACACCACAGGCTCACCTCTGAAATCATTGCCCAACTGTGACATCACAGCATCGACTCTGATGTTATAGCTTCACTATGACATTACAGGCTCAGCTCTGAATTCATAGCCTCAGAGCGACATCACACCTTCATCATTGATATCCTACCTAGCCTCACTATGGCACCACAGCCACACCACTGACCTCACGGACTGACTGAAACCTTACAGCCTTCCTGTGATACAACAGTTTCACTATTGACATCATAACCTCACTGTGATATCATAACCTTCCCAGTGACATCACAACCTTCCCAGTGACATCACAATCTCCCAGTGGCATCAGCCTCATTGTGACATCACAACCTCAATGTAACCTCATTGTCTAACTTGTTACATCATAGCCTCATGGTGAAATCAGCCTTGTCACTGATATCACATCTTCCACAGTGACCTCACAGCCTCACTGAGACATCACAACTTCTCTCTGATGTCACAGCCTCACACTGACCTCATAGCTTCACAATGATATCACTGACTCACTGTGGAATATTGGAGTCATTTCTGATATCACAGACTCGCTGTGACATCACAGTCTCCCCACTTACATCACAGCATTACTGTGACATAACTGGCTAACCTGTGAAATCATAGTATCAGGCAAACCACGGACATTCTGCCTAGCTTCGCTATTGCACCACAGCCTCATCACTGACAACTCAGGCTCATGGTCACATGACAGCTTCGACAGCAACACCACAGTCTCACAGTGGCATCACAGTCTCATCAGAAATATTGCAGCCACACTGTGACATTTCAGCCTCATCACTGATATCAGCCTCACTTCTGACATCACAGCCTAACCACTGAAATCACAGCTGAACTGTGATGTCACAGTCTATCACCATTGATATCACAGCAAAACTGTGATATCACAACCTCACAGAAACATCACCACCTTACAGTGACATCACAGCCTCTCCTCTGACGACACATCCTCAGGGGACTGCACAGTTTCATGACTGATGTCCTAATCTCACTGTGAAATTCAAGCATCACTCCTGACATCAAAGCCTCACTGACATCTCACAGAATCGGCCTTGATATAGAGCTTCATTGAAACATCACATCATTACAGTGCCCTCACAATTTGCCCACTGATACCACAGACCTGTTACATCACATACTTATTGTGACATTAGTCTTGCCACTGACATCACAGACTCACTGTGACATCACAGCTTCCAGAGTGAAATCACTTCACAGTGACATGACAGCCCAAAGTGACATTCAACCTTCACAGTGACATCACAGCCTCAGTATGACATCACAGCCTTACCAGTGACAGCACAACCTCACCTGTAACATAAGTGTCACCATGAGTCAGAATAGTGACATCACTGTGACAACAGTGACATCCTTTAACATCACAGCCTCACCAGTGTCACTGCCACCTAATGGGTTCACTACTGACATCATAGCCTCAGTAGTGACATCATAAACTCACTATGACAATTTCCTCCACTGACAGTAATGCCTTATTGTGACATCCCACCTTTACCAGTGACATCACAGTCTCATTGTGACATTATAATCTCACTGTAGCATCCCAGTCTCACCACTTATATCACATTGTCAATGCGATATCCCTGCCTCCTCTCACATCAGTCTCACATCTGAAATCACAGCCTAACCACTGATTTCACAAATTCTCTGTGACACCACAGCCTCACTGTGACATCAAAGCCTCAAGGTGACATCACAGCTACTCTGACACCACAGCGTCATGAGACAGCATAAGCACACAGTGATGTAACAATCTCAGCCATGGCATCATAGCCTTTGACATCATAAACAGTGTCACCACAGCCTCATGTTACATCACTGCCTCACTGTGACATCTTCCAACAGATATCACAGCCTCACAATGACATCACAGCCTCACTCTGACCTCACAGTCTAACCTCTTACATCACAGACTCACCTGTTACATCATAGCCTCATGGTGAAATAACCTCTTACATCATAGACTCACCTGTTACATCATAGCCTCATGGTGAAATGAGACTTGCCACCGACATCACATCCTCCACAGTGACTTCACAGTCTCACTGTGGTATCCCAAGATCTCTGTGGTACTAAAGCCTCATTTCTGACATCACAGCCTCACTGTGACATCATAGACTTACCTTGGACATCACACCCTCATTGTGACATAACAGGATAACTTCTGAAACTGTAACATCAGTGACACCACGGACATCCTGCCTAGCATCGCTATGACACCACAACCTCATCACTGATATCTCAGGCTCACATCAACAATGACTCATAGTTTCATTCTGACATCAGCCTTGCCATTTACATCATAGTTTCACTGTGACCTCATTGCCTCCACCAATTCCCTTTCACATCACTGGCTCATGGTGACACCACCACTACATAGTGACATCAAAGCCTCGTGGTGGCATCACAGCCTCACCAGTAATGTGCCAGCCTCACTATGCCATCATACCTTTATCACTCACATCAGCCTCATTTTTATATCAGAGCTTAACCACTGAAAATCACATCTTCACTCTGATATCATAGTCTTGCTTCATTGACATCATAGCCTCACTGTGATATCATGTCATCATTGGTAACAACACAGCCTCACTGTGACAACATAGCCACACTCTGTCCTCACAGTGTCACTGTAAAATTGCAAGCTGACAGTGAGAGCACAGCATCACTGTGACATCACAGCCTCAATGTGACTTCATGGTATCATCAATGACATCAGAGTCTCACTGTGACATTAGCCTTGCCATTGACATCACAGGCTCACTGTGACCTCACAACCTCCAACATAACATCATCAACTCCCTGTGACATCACAGGCTCACAGTGAAACCACAACCACATGATGACATCAAAGCTTCATGGTGGCATCACAGACTCACCACTAACATCCCAGCCTTACTGTGACATCCATGCTTCATCACTCACATCAGCCTCACTTCTGAAATCATAGTGTAACCACTGAAATCTCAACTGAACTGTGATGTTATAGTCTATCAACACTGAAATCACTCCCTCACTCTGATATCATAACCTCACGGTAACATCACTGCCTCAGAGTGACATCACAGCCTCAGTGTGACTTCACAGCCTCACCACTGATGTCCTAACCTCACTGTGAAATCCAAGAATCACCCCGGTGTCACATAGAGAGATGAAAGTGGTCATGGAGTGCTCTAAGTGGTTGTACCTCATAGTCATCCTAGAGAGGTCACAGTGGCCCTAGCCCATACCTCACAATAGTTATAGAGGGCTCATAATGGACATGAAGAGCTCACAGTTGTCATAGCTCATAGTTGTCATAAACAGGTCACAGTGATCATACCTTAAAGTGCTCATAGCAAGCTTACAGGAGTCATAAGAAAGCTCAAAGTGGTCATAGGGAGCTCACAGTGGTCATAGTTCATAGTGGACATAGAGAGCTCACAAAGATCATAGTTCATAGTGTTCTTAGAGCTCATAAGGGACATAGAGTGGTAAAATATCATAGTGGTTATTAAGAACTCACAGAGGTAATAGCTCATAGGGCTCAGAGTGGTCATACCTCATAATTATCATAGTGAGCTCAGAGTGTTCATAGCTTATAGTGGTCCTAGAGAGTTCACAGTGGTCATAGACAGTTCACAAAAGCCATAGCTCACAGTTGTCATGGAGAGCTTAGAGTTGTCTAAGCTCAAAGGGCTCACAGTGGTCAGAGAGTGCTCACAGTGTTCATAGAGAGCTCAAAGTAAACATAGATCACAGTGGTCATACAATGTTCACATAGAGTGTTCACATAGTCGATTTAGCTCACTGATGTCATTGACAGATCTTTGTGTCATAGCTCATAATAGTCATGGAGAGCTCATAGGGCCAGAGAGAGACCACAGTCATCATAGAGAGCTCACAGGGATCATAGCTCATATTGGAAATAGAGAGATCATAGTAATCATACCTCATAGTTGTCATAGTGAGCTCACAGTGGTCATAGCTCATAGTGGTCCTTGAGAGATCATAGTTGTCATAGATAGCTCACAGAGGTTGTAGCTCATACTCCTCATAGAGAACTCAGAGCGGTCATAGCTCATAGTTGATATAGGGAGCCCAGAGTGGTCATAGCTCATAATGGTCCTAGAGAGCTCACAGTCATGATCGAGGTCTCACAGTGGTCATAGAGAAATAGAAGTGGTCATAGAGACTTCACAGTAGTCACAGAGAGCTGTTGTCATAGATAGCTCATAGTTGTCATAGCTCATTGTGGACATACAAAGCTCTTAGGGATGATAGATAGCTCACAGTGGTCCTAGCTCATAGTGGTCATAGAGAGCTTACAGGGCTCACAGTTCAGTGTTCATAGACAGCTCATAACGGATAACGAGAACTCACAGTGGTCATACTTGATAATCATCACAAGGAGCTTATAGTCATCATAGTTCACAGTGGTCTCAAAAAACTCACAGTGGCCATATACAGTGAACAGTAAACCTAGGTTATAGTGGTCATAAAGAGGTCACAGCTCACAGTGTTGATAGCTAATTATGGAAATAGGGAGCTCACAGTGGTCATAATTCATAGTGGTCATAGAGAGCTCAGTGTATTCTTAGCTCACAGTGGTAATAAAGAGCTCA
The DNA here is from genome assembly GCA_023101885.1 of Typhlomys cinereus. NCBI lineage: Eukaryota > Metazoa > Chordata > Mammalia > Rodentia > Platacanthomyidae > Typhlomys > Typhlomys cinereus. The sequence goes on from JALPQD010000397.1 coordinate 441,844, forward strand.
CAACACTTATAGGTCCTATACCTCCTAGAGAGCTACAGTGATCACAGAGAGCTCACAGTGTCAGGATAAGCTCAAAGTGTTTATAGAGAGTTCACAGTGTTCATTGCTCATAGTGGTGATAGAGAACTCACAATGCCCAAAAAGAGCTCAATATCATCATAGAGAGCTCATAATATACATTGAGAGCTCACAGTGTTCACAGTGCATGGTGTATAGAGAACTCACAGGGTTATAGCTCCTAATAGTGATAGAGAGATTATAATGACCACAGAGAGCTCACAGTAGTCATGATTCACATTGGTCACAGAGCACTCACATGTTCATACATCATAGTTCTCATAGAGAGTTCACACTAGTTATAGCTCATAGTAGTCATAGCTCACAGTGTTCATAGAGAGCTCACAGGGGTTATATCTCATAGTGGTCATAAAGGGCTCACAGTGGTCATAGCTCATAATGATCATAAAGAACTTTCAGTGGATATAGCTCATAGTGGTCATGAAGAGCTCACAGTGCTCATAGCAAACAGTGGCCATAGAGAACTGATAATCCTCATCAAGAGCTCACTGGTGAGAGAGACCTGACATTGGTCATAGCACATAGTGGTAATAGAGAGTTCACAGTGGACATAGCTAATAATTGTCACAGTGCTTATAAAGAGCTCAAAGTTGTCATGAAGAGGTTATGTTTGAGGTAGAGAGCTCATAATGGCCATAGAGACTTGAAAGTGATCACAGAGAGTTCATAGTGGTCACAGAGAACTCACAGTGGTCATAGATCATAACATTCATAGGGAGCTCACAGTGGTCAAAGAGAGCTCACAGTGGTCATAGCTCTTGGTGGTCATAAAGGGCTCACAATGTTCATAGCTCATAATGGTCATAGAAAACTTTCAGTCGTCAAAAAGAGCTCAACGTCATCATAGAGAGTTCACAGTGTTCATAGCTCATACTGGTCATAGAGAGTTCACAGTGTTTATAGAAAGCCCATAGTGGTTACCACTCACAGTGGTCTTAGAGTGCTCACAGTGATTATAAAAATCACGCAGTTCTCATAGCAAACAGTGGCCATGGAGAACTGAAAATCCTCATCAAGAACTCACAGTGGTCAAAGCTCATACTGACGAGAGACAGCTGACATTGGATATAGATGATAGTGGTTTTAGAGTTCCCAAGGTGGTTATAGAGAGCTTAGAATGGCCATTACTCATAGTGATCACTGAAAGTTCACAGTGGTCCCAGTTCATATTTGTCATAGAGAAGTTTGAGTGGTCATAGAGAGCTCAGAGTGTTCATATGGACCTTGTATTGGTCATAGAAAGCAAACAGTGGTCATAGAAAGTGAAGTGTGATCATAGCTCTTATTTTAATACAGAGCTCACAATGGACAAAGAATTCACAGTGGTCATAGTACATAGGGGTTATATTGAGCCCACACTGGTCAAAGAGAACTCACAGTGCTCATAGAGAGCTCAAAGTGGTCACAAAGAGGTCATAGTTGAGGTAGAGAGCTCATAGTGTCCATATAGGTATGAAAGTCGTCACGGAGAAATCATAGTCTTCATAGAGAACTCACAGTGGTCATAGATCATAGTGCTCATAGAAAGCTGACAATGGTCAAAGAAAGATCACAGTGGTCATAGATCATGGTGTTCATAAAGGGTTCACAATGGTCATAGGTCAAAGTGGTCAAAAAGATCTCAATGTCTTCATAGAGAGTTTACAGTAGTCATATCTCATACTAGTCATTGAGAGCTTATAATGCTCATGAAGAACTCATAGTGGTTGTCAGTCACAGTGGTCATAGAGTGTTCACAGTGATTAAAGCTCATAGTGGCCATAAAGAGCATATTGTGCTCCTTGCTCATAGTGGTCATTGAGAACTTACAGTGATTATAGATAGCTCACAGTGGTCATAGCCTATAGTGGTAAGAGAAAGCTCACAGTGATCAAAGAGGCATCACAGTCGACATAGCTCATAGTGCTCATAGAGAGCTCACAGTGGTCATAGCTCAAAGTGGTCATAGAGAGCTCACCTAGGACATAAATATCTCACAGTTGACATAGACAGTTCAGAGTGGTCATAGAGAACTCATGACTGTCATAGAGAGCTCACAGTGGTCATAGCTCAGAGTGCTCATAGCTCTCTCACAGTGGTCATAGAGCACTCACAATGGTTATAGACAGCTAACAGTGGTAATAGAGAGCTTACAGTATTCATATAAAGTTCATAGTGATCATGGAGAGCTCCCAGTGCTCATAGCTCATAGCGGTCATTGAGAGCCCAAAGTGGTCATAGATAACTTACAGTAGTCATAGTTAGTGGTCATAAAGAGATCATAGTGATCATTGAGAGCTCTCATTGATATTAGAGAGGTCACAGTGGTCATAGATATAGTCATTATACAGAATTCATCGTGGTCATAGTACTCTGCCGCAAAGAGAGCTCACAGTGGTTATATATAGCTCATAGTGTTCATAAAGAGCTCAAAGTGGTCATAGTTTATAGTGGACATGGAAAGTTCACAGTGCTCATATAGATCTCACAGTGCTCATAAAGAGCTCACAGTGCTCATAAAGAGTTCAAAGTGCTCATGGAGAGGTCACAGTTGTCATGAGAGCAGAAAGTGGTCATGGAGAGCTCATAGTGGTCAGAGATCACAGAAATCATACATAATACTGCTCATAGAGCTCAAAGTAGTCAAACAGACTCACAGTGGTCATAGATCATAGTGGTCATAGAGAGCTCATATTGGTCATAGATGACAGACGTCAAAGAGAACTCATAGTCATCACAGAGAGCTCACAGTGGTCATAAGTCATAGTGCTCATAGAGATTTCACAGTGGTAATACATAGCTCAAAGTCAGCACAGCCAGATCTCAGTGGGCATAGAGAGCTCATATTTTCCATAGAGAGCTGATAGCTGTCATAGCTTACAGAGGTCTTAGAGAGCTCATTGTGGTCATAGCTCATAATGGATATAGCTCAAAGTAGTCATAAAGAGCTCACTGTGGTCACAGCTAATACTGATGATAGAAAACTCACAATGTTCATAGAGCGTTCCCATTAGTTATGGAGAGCTCACAGAGGTCAGTGCTCACAGTGGTCATAGAGAGCTCACAATGCTCATAGCTCATAGTGGTCATAGGAAGTTCACAGAGAGAGCTCCACGAGGTCATAGAGAAGTCACCATGATTATTGAGGGCTCACTATTCTCATATAGAGTTTATAGTTGCCATCACTCACAGAGGTCATAGAGAGCCCATAGTGCTTATAGCTCATGGTGATCATAAAGAACTCATAGTGGCCTCAGAGAGATTGCAGTGTTCATAGCTTATAGTATTCACAAAGAACTCACAGTGGTCACAGTTCATAGTTGTCCTAGAAAGCTCAAAGTGGTCCCAGCTGACAGTGATCATAGAGAGCTCATAATGCAAAATAAGAATGCACTGTGTTGCTTAGCTCATAGTAGTCATAGAGAACACACAGGGGTCGTAGCTCCTAGTGGACAGAAAGAACTTACAGTGGTCATTCCTAATAGTGTTCATAGAGAGAGCTCTCAGTGGTCAAAACTCATAGTGATCATAGAGTGCTCACAGCTGTGATTATTCACGGTAGTCACAGAGAGTTCACAATGGTCATAGCCCCCAGTTTTCATACAGATATCAAAGTAGACATAGAAAGCTCATATTGGTCATTGAGAGCTCACAGTGATCATAGCTAAAGTGGTAATAGAGAGCTCAGAGTGGTTATTGCTCACAGTGATCATAGAGAGCTCACAGTGCTCATAGCTCATTGTGGTCATAGAGAGCTCACTGTGGTCATTGAGAACTCAAACATGATGGGGAACTTATGGTGGTCAGAGAGAGCTTAAAGTGGTCAGAGAGATCTCATAGTGATAACAGAGAGCTCACTGTTGTCATAGAGAGCTCATAATTGTCATACCTCACAGAGGGATGACTCATAGTGCTCATAGTTCATAGTGGTCATAGAAGTCTAATAGTGGTCTTACAGAACTCACAGTGGTGATAGCTCACAGTGGTCACAGCTCATAGTAGTTATAGAGAGGACACATTTACCATAGCTCATAGTGGTCATAGAGTGCTCACAGTGGTCACAGATACCTCACAGTTGTCTAGTTCACAGTGGTCATAGAAAGCTTATTATAGTCATAACTCATAGTTTTCATAGAGGGCTCATAATGGTCATAAAGAGCACAGAGTTGTTATAGCTCACAGTAATCATAGAGAGTAAACAGTGGTTGTAGTTCACAGTCATCACAGAGAGTGTGAACAATGCACAATGAGAATTGATAGTGCGCATTGCTCACAGTCAACATAAAGAGCTCATAGTGGTCATAGGTCATAGTGGTCCTGTAGAGCTCAGAGTGGTCATGAAGTATGCAAAATGGTCATACAAAGTCACATGGTTCATAGATCATAGTTGTCATAAAGCGATAGTAGTGGTCACAGAGAGTGTACAGTAGGTGTAGGGAGCTCACAGTAATCAGAGAGAGCTCAAACCGGTCATATAGAGTTAACAGTGGTCATACTGCACAGTAGTCATAAAGACCTTAGTGTGGGCATAGAGAACTCAGAAGGGTAATAGATCATATTGGTCATAGAGTGGTCACAATGGTCATAGCTCACAGTGGTAATAGAAAGCTCACAGTGGTCATAGGTATTATAGCTCACAGAGAGTTATAATTGGTCATAGAGAGTTCACAGTTGTCATAAAGAGCTCAAAGTAGTCATAGAGAAGTCACAATGGTCATAGTCCTTAATGTTCATAATGAGCTAACCATGTTCATAGAGAGGTCATAGTGGTCATAGCTCTCATTGTGATCATAAAGACATCACAATGTTCATATCTCCTAGTGGACACAGAGAACTCATAGTTGCCATACAGAGCTCACAGTGATCATGGAGAAATCACATTGTTCATAGCTCACAGTGGTCACAGACAGCTCACAGTGTCAATAGCTCATGATAGTCACAGAGAGCTCACAGTGGTCAAAGCTCACAGTGGTCATATAGTGCTCAGAATAGAGATAGCTCATTGTGGCCATAGAGAACTCATAGTGGTCATAGAGAGCTCAAAATGGTCATAGCTCAAAGTGGTAATATAGAGCTCACAGTGGTCATAGTGCATAGTATTCATATAGTGTCCATAGTGGCAATAGTGTTCACAGGGTCATAAATCATAGTGCACATTGAGAGCACATTCTGATCACAATTGGTAATGGGTATATAGAGCTCACAGTGTTAATACCTTATAGTGGTAATGCAGAGCTCATAGTGATCATAAAGAGATCACAGTGGTCATAGAGAAGTCATAGTGGTCATAGATCAAACTGGTTATAGAGAGCTCACAGAGGTCATAGCTTACAGTGGTCCTAAACAACTTATAATCATCATAAAGAATTTACCTTGGTCATTGCATATAGTAGTGATAGAGGAATCACAGTGGTCCTAGAGAATAGTGGACATTGAGAGATCCTAGTGGTCATGGCTCATAGTCATCATAGAAAGCTCACGTTGGTCATAGCTCAAAGTAGTCCTAGAAGTCTGGCAGTGTTTATAGTGGATTCATAGTTGCATGGAGAGCTCACAGTGGTCAAAGCTCAAAGTGGGCATAATCAGCCCATAATTGACATTGAGAGCTCACAGTGGTCATAGATCATAGTGGTCATAAAGACCTCACAGTGGTCATAACCCATAGTGGTCATAGAGAGCTTATAGTGGTCATGGAGAACTCAGAGTAGTCATACAGGCTCAAAGATGTCATAAAGAGGTCACAGTTGTCATAGAGAGCTCACAGTGTTGTAATTCATAGTGGTCAGAGAGAGCTCACAGTGATCAGAGCACCCAGTGGTCATGGAGAACTAATCCTGCTCCTAACTCATAGTGCTCATAGAGAGCTCACAGTGGTCATAGAGCACACTGTCTTCATAGTGAGATCAAAGTGGTCATAGATAGGTTACAGTTGTCACATAATCCTGACTGTGGTCATAGATAGCTCACAGTAATTGTACAGAGATCCTCGTGGTAATAGATAGCTCATAGTGGTCACAGTTTCCAGATGTAAAAGAGAGTTCATAGTGGTGGTAACTCACAGTGGCCATAGAATGTTCATAGTGCAAATAGTTCATAGTGGTCCTAAAGAGCTCACTGTGGTCATAACTCATAGTGGTCACAGAGAGCTCACATTGGTCAAAGAAAGCTCAAAGCGGTCATAGCTTATAGTAGTCATAGAGTGCCAACAATGTTCATAGCTAATAGTGGTCATATAGAGCTCATGGTGTTCATAGAGATCTTACAGTGCTGGTAGATCATAGTAGACATACAGAGTTCACAATGGTCCTAGCTCATTGTGGTCATAGAGAACTCACAGTAGTCATAGCTGACAGTGATCATAGAGAAATTACAATGTTCATATGCCATATAGCTCATAGAGAGCTACATTGGGTATAAAGAGTTCACAGTTTTCATAAAGAGCTCAAAGTGATCATAGTGGCTAATAGTTGTCATAAAGTGCTCAAAATTGTCTAAAAGAGTTTGCCACAGTTATAACTCATAATGCTCATAGAGAGCTCACAGTGGTCATAGCTCATAGTGGTGATAGAATTCTCACAAAGGTCACAGAGAACTCAGAATGGTCATAGACTTCTCATAATGGTCATAAAGAACTCAAAATGCTGATAGGTCATAGTGCTCATATTGGTCATAGAGACCTCAGAGTATTGGTAGAGACTTCATAATGTTCATAGTGATCTCACAGTGGTCATAGATCATAGTGTTCATGCACCACTCACAATGATCAAAGAGTGCTTACAGTGGTCATAGCTCATAGTGATCATAGAGAATAGTCATAGCTCACAGTGATCATAGAATATTCACAGTGGTCATAGCTCACAGTGATCATAGAGAGCTCATTATGGACATAGAGATCTCACAGTAATCATAGAGACCTCACAGTGGTCATAGAGAGCTTACAGTGTTCATAGCTCAGAGTACTCATAAAAATATTACAGCGGGTCATATTACATACTTGTAGAGAACTCATAATCGTAATATAAAGCTCACCATGATCAGAGCTCATAGTAATGATAAAGAGAACATAGTGGTCACATATCACAGTGATCATAGAAAACTCACAATTGTAATAGTTCACAGAGGTCATAGACACAATATAGTGCACAGTGAGAGGTCACACAATGATCATAACTCATAGTGGTCATAAACAGCTAACCATGGCCAGAGCTCATATGGGTCATAGAGAGCTTGCATTGGTCATAGATAGTTCACATTGATTATAGGTCATACTGCTTATACAGAACTCACAGTGGTTAGAGAGGTAACAGTGGTCATAGAGAGCTCATAATGATCATAGGGAAGTCACAATATTTATTGAAAGCTCATAGTGGTCATAGCTCACATTGGTCATAGAGAACTCATAATGATATTAGAGAACTCACAGTGGTCCAACAGATCTCATAGTGGTCAGAGAAAGCTTACAGTGGTCATAGCTCACAGTGGTCTTTGAGAGCTGATAATGGTCATAGCTTATAATGGTCATAGAGAGCTCATAGTGGTAAAAAAGAGCTCACAGTGGTCATAACTCAGAATGGTCATGTAAAGCTTAAAATCATCATAGCTCATGTGGCCAAACAGAACTCACAGTGGTCAATATTTATAGTGGTCACAGAGAGCTCATAGTGGTCACAGAGAGTTCACACTGGTTACCACTTATAATGGTAATATAGAGTTCACAATGGTCATAGGTAAAAGTGGTTACAGAGAGCTCACAGGGGTTATAATTCATAGTGGTCATAGACAGTTCATAGCACTCATAGGTCATAGTGCTCACACAGGGCTTACAGTGGTTATAGAAAGTTCATAATGTACATAGAGAGTTCACAATGGTTAGAGATCATAGTGGTAATAGAGTGCTCAAAATAGTCATAGCTCATAGTGGTCATGGAGATGTCATAGAGGTGATAGAGAGGTCACAGTGGTCATAGCTCATAGTGGTCATAGGGAGCTCAAATGGACACAGAGAGCTTACAATTTACATAGCTCATAGTTGTGATAAAGAGCTAATAATGGTCATAGTTCATAGTGGCCATAGAGAACACAGTGGTCAGAGTTCAAAGTGGTCATAGAAAGCTCACAGTGGTCATAAACACCTCACAGTTGAAATAGAGACTGCATAGTGTTTACAGCTCATAGAGGTCATTGAAAGCTTATAGTGGACATAGTTCACAGTTGTCATAGAGAGCTCTCAGTAGTCATAACTCACAGTGATCATAGAGAGCTCACAGTTATCATAGCTAACAGTGGTCATAGACCACTTATAATGGACTTGAAGAGCTCAGAGTGGTCATAGATCAAAGTTGACATGAAGAGCTCATAGTGGTAATACCTTATAGTAGTCATAGAGAAGTCATAGTTGCCATAGAGAGCTCACAGTGGTCATAGAGAGCTCACAGTAATTATTGTGGTCATAGAGAGCTCATAGTTGTCATAGAGAACTCATAGCAGTCATAGAGAGCTCACAATGGTCATAGCTCATAATGGTGATAGAGAGGTCACAGTGGTCATAAATCATAATGATCATAGAGAGCTCACATTATTATACGTTATAGTGGTCATAGAGAGCATATAGTGGTCATTGAGAGCTCACAGTGGTCATAGTGGGCTCATAGTTGTCATAAGAGAGCTCACGATTGTCATCGAGAGCTCACAGTTATAACGAGTTCATAATGTTTATAAGGGGTTCAGAGTTCGATCATACATCACAGTGTTCACAGAGAGATTACAGTGGTCATATCTCTTATGTCATAAAGAACTCATAATTGTCATAAAGAGATCATAGTGGTCATAAAGAGCTCATAGTTGTCATAAAGAGCTCAGTGTGGTCATAGCTCATAGTGCACACAGGAAGCTCACAGGAGCCATACCTCATAGTAGATATAAAGATGTAACTGTGATGAAAGCTCCTAGCGGTCATAAAGAGCACACAGTGGTCAAAGCTCACAGTTGTCATATAGAGCTCACAGTGGTCATAAGTCATAGTGCTCATACAGAACTCACATTGGCCTTAGCCCTTAGTTGTACACAGACTCCATAATGGTCATAGAGAGCTTATAATGGTCAGAACTTACAGTGGTCTTAGCTCCTACTGGACCTAGAGAATTCAGAGTGGACAATGAGTGGTAACAGTGGTCATCGCTTAGTGGTCATTGAGAGGTGATAGTGGTCATGAGTCATAAATGTGATAGATACCTCACAGTCATCATAATTCATATTGTTCATAGAGAGCTCACAGTGGTCATTAGTAATATTTTTCATATAAATCTACTGTGGTGATAGAGAGCTTACAGCGGACACAGAGAGTTGAAAGTAACCATAGAGAGGTCATTGTGGTCATAGGTCATAGTCATCATAGAGAGCTCACAACATTAAAACTCATAGTGGTTATAGAGAGCTCAAAGTGGTCAAACTCATAGATATCATTGAGAACTCATAGTGGTCATAGAGAGCTCACAGTGGTCATTGATTGCTCACAGTGATCATAGAGAACTCACAATGGACAATGAGATGTAACAGAGGTCATAGCTCATAATGCTCATAAAGAGCTCACAGTTGTCATAACTCACAGTTGTCATAGAGAGTTCATGTTGGAAAATGAGAGCTAACAGTGGTAATAGCTCATAGTGGTCACAGAACTCACATTGGTCATAGCTCATAGTGGACATAGAGAGCTTAAAGTGGTCATAGACAACTCAGTGGTCATAGCTTACAGTCGTCATGAGAGCTCACAGTAGTCATAAATCGATCACAGTGGTCATATCTCATAGTGGTCATAAAGAGCACATAATGGACCTAGAGATCTCACAGTGGTCATATATCACAGTGGTCATAAAGAGCTCACAGTGGTCATACTTCATCATAGTCATAGAGAGTTCACAGTGATCATAGCTCATAGGACTCATAGAGAGCACACAGTGGACATACAGAGCTCATAATGTTTATACATCATAGTGATCATAAAGAACTAATAATGGAAATTGAGAGCTCACAGTGCTCATAGCTCATAGAAGTAATAAAGAGCTCACAGTGGTCATAGCTCATACTGATCATAGAGAGATCACAGTGGTCATAGAGAGCATAAAATGCTCAAAGACAGCTCACAGTGTTCATAGAGAGCTCACAGTGGTTATAAATAGTAGTCATAGAGCTTACATTGGTCAGATCTAACAATGGTCATAGAAAACTGATAATCAGCATACAATGGTCATAACTGATCATGGTGATGAAGAAATCACAGGTTCATAACTCACAGTGGTCATAGAGAGGTCATACAGACCATAGAGACCTCGGAGTCATCATAGGTCATCGTGGACATAGAAAACTCACAGTGGCCATACCTCATAGTTCTCATAGAGAGTTCATAGTGGTCATAGCTCATAGTGCACATAGAGAGCTCATAGTGCTCATAGAGAAATCACAGTGTTCATAGTTCATAGTGGTCATACAGGCTCAAAGTGGTCGCAGCTTACAGTACTAATAGCTCATGATGGACAATAAAATATCACAGTGCTCATAACTCGTAGTGGTCACAGAGATCACACAGTGGTAACAGATAGCTCATAGTTCATAGTGGTCATAGAGAGCTTAAGATTGCTATAGACAATTCATAATGCTCATAGCTCACAGTGGTCATAGACAACACGTAATGGACAATGGGAGCTCACAGTGGTCATAGATATTAGAGGAAATAGGGAGTTCATAATGCTCATAGTTCATAATGCTCATAAAGAGCTCATGGTAGTCATTGAGAGCTCACAGTGGCCATAGATCATAGTGGACATAAAGACATTACAGTGGTTATAGCTCATACTTGTTATAGAGAGCTCACATTGGTCATAGATCACATTGCTCATAGAAAGGTGCAGGGGTCATACAGGCCTCAAAGTAGTCCTAACTATCAGTGTACATAGAGAGCTCAAAATGGAAATATAAAGCACACAATGGTCCTAGCTCATACAAGACATAAAGGGTTCACAGTGGTCAGAGCTCATAGTGGTCATAGATAGCTCACAGTTGTCATAGATCATAGTACTCATATAGAGAGCTCAAGTGGTCAAAAACAGGTCAGAGTGGTCATAGAGAAATCACAGTTTTCATAGAGAGTTAACAGTGGTCATAGCTCACAGAGATCATCTACAGTTCATAGTGGTCATAGTTCATAGTGGTCATAGAGAGCTCATAGTGGACATAGAGAATTCACACTAGTTTTTGTTCATAGTTGTCATAGAGAGTTCACAGTGCTTTAAGAGAGAACAAAGTGGTTATAACTCATAGTGGTCATAGAGAGGACACAGTGGTTATAGATAGATCACAGTTTTCATGCAGAGCTCATAGTGGTCATAGCTCACATCATTGAGAGGTCATAGCAGTCATAAGTCAATTTCTCTTGTCCTAAAAGCTTCCCTGAAGTTAAGCTTAGTGTTTGGCAGAGGAAAATGGCAAGGACAAACTTAAAACAGTTAAACCAGGAAGAAGCAGAGAAAAAAATGTCTGCCATTAAACAGACTAGCATCACTGACAAATCAAAGCTGGCTCTTCATTTAGATAAGAGCAGTGGTCCTAAGATAATGCTCAGAGACATGTAGAACTTTCCATGTGAGGAAACAATGTCCCCTGCATATGTTCTTTTACATTACCTTGGTCCCAAAAAGACCTGAGCCACTTTGCTTTAAGTGAAGCAAACTAATTTAGATTGTTCTGCCCCAAGATTTAGACAGTTTACATATTTTTGGACAGGCCTAAGAATGTGACCTCCGAGATTTGTAACTACCATGGGAGAAAGGTCTTTAATATGTAAATTACTTACAGCTTTTGGCTTTTACACCAGATAAAGGTAGTGCCTATTTCAAGCACGATAACGGATAGATATTTTAGGCTTAATTTATCTGTTTTTGTGTCTTTTAGATGGACCTAAAAGTAGTGAAGTTATCCATCAAAGATCTCTAGACCATCTCATCCCTTCAATGATGAGGCTCATTGACTGCTCACACTTCCTTTGTTCCAACTCAGCAGGAAGTAGTGAGAATGGTCATTGCCCCTCATTCCTTGAGCAGTCTGGGTCCTCAAAAGGTTAAAGGGAACAATAGGCAGGTCTAGAACAATCCTTGCTGGGACAGTCTCTAAGGTCTTTGAAGGTCTTTGACATTCCTGAAGGTTCTTCCCCAAAGCTGGAATCACCCTGAGGAAACACTCCTGCTGAGGAACTGACTAATCAATCCTCCCAGAGATAAGATAGCCAAGTTCCCTATGAAGGGATTATAGATATGAACTCTCCATATACAACAAAAAACTTTGTCTCTAGACCCACTTGAGCCTAAGAGCAAGTGGGTTGGGCCCAATGGAAGTTAACCAACCAGAAAAAGCCAGTTTCCCTGAGCTTGCCTAGGTGTGCAAATATACCCAGTCCTGGCAGCCATCTTTGGCGCCCTAGCCCCTTATGGCCCTCTAGTGCTATGAGTCCATTTTTAATTCCATGTCTGTTTCTCATGCATTCCACAAGTTTTTTTTTCTAGCTGCTCATTTCTCATAAGTTAGTTAGAAATTTTTTGAGGTTCAAAAATTCTTAAAAGAGATTTTTGAAGATAACCTACAGAAATTGACGATTTTCTTGAAACAGAAGTTAGAAGGTTAAAAACATTAATGGACTAATAAAGGTTCTATAAAACAACAATCTAGCTCTGGGTTTGGAGGAGGCTCTACTCAGTATTAGTAATTGCAAAGGTTTCATTTTTTTTAAAGATTGTTTATGTAAACAGACATACAGGTATTCTCCTATGACCATGTGCTGCTGGTTTATTCCATATTTAATAATGTCCTAGTCGCTACAAAATTTAAAAAACTTTTAGTGACTTGTGTTATAATAAATCTGTATATTTGGCTCTAAAAATTTTAAAGTACTACAATTATTTGAAATTTTTATAAATTATTTAACATTTTTACTTCAAAATTAGATTTAAGGCTATCTTAAATCAAAACTTTTATATTTATATTGTGAGGTTCATATATTTTAAATGTACAAATTTTGTGGTTGCTTAATGTTAAAGTAGTTAAATAAATTGAGAGCTATGCTACCTTAGATTTCAAAGTATACATTTTTAAATGATTATATATAAATGTATATTGTCTGCACAATTGCCAAATCAGATTCAACTCTTAATTTCCTTTAAAGATGATGTCTACTGTTATTGCTGCCTTTAAAAGACATTTCTTGAGGGATAGTTAATGTGAAAACAGCAGAGAAACATCAAGTAAAAAAGATACGAAGGAAATAAATATATTACTTAGAACATTAAAGTACGTACAGAAGGTTTGTGAGAAGGTTGATGATTTGGTTACTTAAAAGAATCTTAAAGTATGTTGTGAATGTTTGTGGAATGTTAGGTGTATGAGAAGATTGAAAAAAAGAGATTATTGTTAAAGGAAATGATATGTGTTATGCTTCTTCCATGCTATAGAAGAAAAGACATTGAGCCACAGAGATTAGAAATTAAGAATTAAGCTTCATGTATTCAAGTGTTTTTCAATTGTCACCATCTTAATTATACAGAGATTGGGTTACTTACTAAATCCTAATTCCTAAAGGCTGTAAGTGTGAAGACCTTATAGAGTCTAACTATTATATTTATATTACAAGGGCCATACACTTTAAAGACAAAAATTTTGGTAATGGGTCTAGATAAGAACTACAAAGGCTTAAATTTCAATATAAAAGACTCAACTTATAATATTTTTCTCAGACATAGCCTCTACACATCTTAGTAAAGAAATTGCCCCCCAGGAAGATCCAACTAGATTTAAGACTCCATCAGATATCCCTCATTTAATGTTTTCCTCCATTTTATACACTTTAATGGTTTTACAGTGATAGAATGCCTTTGACATACACCTTTCCTACCTAGACCCACGGCTCCACTGGCATCATGGATGTCTTTGTGTTTATCCATCAGCAAGCTCACCCCTGTGGATTCCCAAACATTTGTTCTGCCCAGTGGAAAATCATAGACAGTCTCCCTGATAAGATGACAGCCTTGGGTGCCTTCCACATTTGCTGATCTTTCCCTGATTTGTAAGGCAGCCAATGAATAAGCCCCTGAACCCCCTTATTTTGAACAGGTTCTGAACCAATGGGCCATGCAGCTCTAAACCCATTATTATTGATATCATCTTCTTAAGGCAGTCTTGGAGCTGGCCATTTTCCTGAATTGCCACTCTACATATGATGATCAGGCAGAAGCACAAGGCTGCCTCAACCTTCAGTTGGTCTTAACATCACATTGGATATGCTCACAGGTTATGGACAATTGTGACACTATCGATTCCATGAGGCCCTAACCCGGGCTCCCAAATCCAGGAGATCTGGTTACAGACTAGCCTGAACATGTTCACATGCCCCAGACGTGTCCCAATAGTGGAACCATCCAGGTGGAGGGATGAACAACTAATGGGAAGGAGGAATGAAACCAATGGGAAGTGGCCATCTAACCTGGACACATAGTAAACAGCTAAATGATTAGTGGCTGTTCTTCCTTCCCCTGAGCAGAGGGATGTCAACCCCTAATTGGACCCTGACCTATATAAGTCTAAACACTTCCTGAATAAAGCTGAATCTGCAGAAACTCGTCCACTGCTGCTTCTCAGCTGATTCCCGGGGTTTGATTGGTAACCCCATCACTGGCTTGCCCATTCACCTCAAGCCTTGAGGCCCCACCATTTCCCCCTTCTTTCCCCAGCTGGCCCAGGAGGGATTTGGCAACAGACAATATATTGATCCCATATCACAATCAACCACAGGTTTGGCTATGTATTTTCAACAGTATCTTACTTGGCCTCCAAGGCTCTATAGGCTTGCTCTTGCCTCCTGTGACCCCCAATATTCCTCCATATGCTTAACACTTTATCAGATCTCCAACATTTCCAAGGCACATGAACAACTTTCTCAATAAGAAAGGCCTTGGTCTCAGGCCTTCCTTAATTACTTTGTGCCAAAAGATAGAACATATTAACATGATGCATGTGGCTCCCCTCCCTATAGATAATGGGTTTGAAACCAGAATCAGGAACAACTTTAAAAGTTTGTTTGATACCTCTTAGATTATAATTTATGCTATTATAGGAGGAATTGTTCTTAAATCAATTATATTGCTTAAGGTTCTCTTTTAGCACATCTCACAGCAGTGCCCCATCAACAAGATCATGCTACTCGTGCTTATGGCCCTTGAACATCCAAGCCATCCCCCCCAGAGATGTGGTTCAGGCTTGGATTTCAAAGATTCATGAGGCCTTGGTCTAATCTACTATCCACATATTCTGACATGCCTTCTAGAGGGAAGGTCTGTCAAAGGCCAGTAGTCAATGATGGGTAAGACCCTGTGAGATAGGATGACCTAAGAAAGGCACAGTCCATCATGCTGAACGTCCTCTGAGGCAAGGTCAATAAGGTCAGGGCAAAGAACTCTGTCTCCGATGGCTGTCAAAATAAATAGAAAGGATGGATATGTAAGGGGAACAGCCTAGACAGTTCTGTATTGTCTGTATGGACCCCATGCACAAATGCAACTTTCCCAAGCTAGAATCTGCTGCAGTGCCTGGTGCTGAGGCCAAACCGCCTGGCTGAGATGACCAACCTAAACAGGCCATCATAGCAAAAGCTCCCACTGGAACTTATGGAATGTTGTGTGGGGTATATAAGCAGTCTGATATCTACTATAAATGAGCCTACAATCCTGGGAGCCTGCTTTGCCACTCACCCAACTCCCAGAGTCCATGATTGACTTTGCACCTGCTTATCCCCATCCTCAAGGGTCTCCGTGGATCCCCATGGGTCTCCAATCAAGACCTCAGAGTGGTCATGATTTATATTGGTCATGAAGAGCTTATAGTGGTAATAAGACTTTTCAGTGATCATAGAGAGCTAGTAATATTCATAGTGTTATTACAGTGGTCATATATCACAGTGGTCATGGAGAGCTCACAGTGCTCATAGAGAGCTCATAATGGACAATGAGAGGTAAAAGTGTTCATAGCTCATAATTTTCATAGAGAGCTCACAGTGGTCATAGTTCACACTAGTCATAGAGAGCTCATAGTAGTCCTACAGAGCTCACAATGCTCATAGCTTATAATTCTCATAGAGAGCTCATAATGGTCAAAAGTCATATTAATCCTAGAGATCTCACAGTGTTCATAGCTCAAAGTGTTAATAGAGAGCTCACAGTGGTCATAACCCATATTGGTCATACAGAGCTCATAGTGGTCATAGCTCATAATGGTCATAGAGAGCTCATTGCAGACATAGAGAGCTCAAAGTTATTATAGCTCATAATGTCATTTTGGACATAGATAGCTCACAGTTGTCAAGGGGAGCTGTGATCATAGCTCATAGTGGATATAGAGAAGTCACAGTGGTCATAGCTCATAGTCATCACAGAGAGCTCATAGTTAATCATAGATTGCTCACAGTTGTCATAGAGAGCTCATAATTGTCATAGATAACTCAGCGTCATTATAGATACCTCAAAGTGGTAATAGGGAGGTTGCAGTGGTCACAGATCACAGTGCTCACAGAGATCTCATAGTAGTTATAGTTCCTAGTACTGTTAGAAATCTCTTGTGGTCATAGAGAGCTCACAGTGGTCCTAGAGAACTCACAGTGGCCCCAGAGAATGCATACTAGTTATATCTCATAGTGGACATAGGAAGTTCATAGTGGTCAAAGATCATAGTGGTCATAGGGAGTGCATGCTGGCCATAGAGAGTGCACATGGATCATGAAGAACTCACAGTGGTCATAGAGAGCTCAAAGTGCTATTAGACAGGTCATAGTGGTCATAGGAAGATCATAATGGCCATTGAAAGCTCACAGTGGTCATGGAAAGCTCACAGTGCTCATAGCTCAAACTGGTCTTAGAATGCCCACAGTGGTCATAGTTCAGAATAGTCATTAAGAGCTCAAAGTTGTCATTAAGAGGTCAGAGTTGTCAGAGATTTCAAAATGATCATAGAGAACTCACAGCATTCATAAAGAACTCATATTGGTCAAAGTGAGCTCACAGAGGAAACGGGGAATTCACAGTGGTCATAAAGAGCACATAGCAGTCATAGAGTGTTCCCAGTGGTCATAGAGAGCTCACAGTGGCCTTCGAGAGCTCATAGTGATCATAGTTCTCAGTGGTCATAGACAGCTCATAGTGTGTGGGAACCGGCTCCCACTCACGCACTTATTCACTCACTCAACACACACACACACACAGCTGCTGGCTGTGATGAAACCAGGTTCCAGCCATCCTCACCTCCGCCTCTCCCCCCAGAGACTTGGCACGGGATGGGGAGATTGTCAGAAGCAGATCTCACTTCATTGGGGGAAGAAAAGGAACTTTTATAGACAAAGGCCATCAAGGCACGAAACAGGCATCCAATTGTATCACAAGATCAAGACATACTATAGGTGCTAATGGTCAATTTCAATGCCGCTCAGCACAGGGGGCAGGTAGATACCTGAAAGCCAATTAGGGCTCTCTTATGCCCAAGCCCCTTGCCCTCAGTGCCATCTTTAGTTCCATGTGCTTGGCCATGCCCTGGGGCAAATCCTGGGTGGGCTCAACAATAGTGGACATAGCTTATAGCTTTCATAGAGAGCTCATGATGGCCATATTTAGCTCACAGTGATCTCAGAGAGTTCAATGGAAAGAGAGCTCTGACATTGGTTATAGATATATCATAATGGTAATAGAGAGCTCATAGTTGTCATAGATATTTCACAATGGTCATAGCTCACAATGGTCCTAGACAGGAAATAATGTTCATAATTAGTTCACAATTGTCATAGCTAATAGTGATCATAGAGCACTCACAGAGCTCATAGAATTCTCACAGTAGGCATAGAAAAATCACAGTTGTCATGGAGAGCTCATAGTTGACATAAACAGCTCACAATAGTCATAGAAAGATCACAGTGGTCAATAGGTCATATGAGCCTTAGAGAAGTCACAGTAGTCATTACTCATAGTGGTCATAGAGAACGCAAAATGGTCATAGAGAGGTCACAGTTGTCAAAGATATCACAGTGGTAATAGAGACCTCATAGTTTTCATAGCTCACAGTGGTTACAGAGAGCTCACAGTGTTCATAGAGAACTCACAATGATCATAGAGAATGCATAGTGGTCATAGCTCACAGAAGTCATACAGAGTTCACATGGTCCTAGCTCATAGAGTTCATATAGAGCTCACAGTGGTCATAGCTCCTATTGGTCATAGAGAACTCGTACTAGACATAGCTCATAGTGGTCATAAAGACTTCATAATGGCAAATACAGTGCTCACAATGGTCATAATTCTATGTTTATAGAGAGCTCACAGTGGTCATAGGACATAGTGTAAATGCAATGCTCATAGTGGTCAAAGAGAGCTCTCAGTGGTCATAGTTTATAGCGGCCATTGAAAGTTCATAATAGTATTAGAGAGCTCACAATCATCATAACTCATAGTGTTCATGGAGATCTCACATTTGTCATAGAGAGCTAATAATATTCATAGTGAGATCACAGTGGTAATAGTTTATAGTGGTCACAGAGATCTCATTGTGGTCATACAGAACTCATTGTGGTCATAGTTCATACTGGTTATAGAGAAATTACAGTGGTCACAGAGAACGCATAGTTGTCATAAAGAGCTCAGAGGGTCATAGAGACCTCACAGTGCTCATAGTTCATATTGGTCTTACAAATGTCTCAGTGGTCATAACTCATAATGGTCATGCAGCATTCAAAGTGGTCATAGAGAGATCACAGTCATCAGAGGTATCAGAGTGGTCATACAGAGCTCAGTGGTCATAGCTCACAGTGGTCATAGAGAGCTCACAGTGGTCATAGCGAGCTCACAGTAGTCATAGAGAGCTCACAATGGTCATAGTGAGTTCACTGTTGTAATAGAGAGCCCAAAGTTGTAAAACTGAGGTAATGGTGGTCATAGCTCACAGTGGTCACAGAAAGCTCATATTGGTCAAAGAAAGCTCTCAGTGGTCATAGCTCATTGAGATCATAGAGAGCTCATAGTGATTATAGAGAGCTCAGATTGGTAATAGATAGTTCACAATAGTCATAGCTCATGGTGAACATAAAGAGCTCACAGTGATGAAAGCTCATAGTGGTCATAGGATACTCAGTTTTCTTATAGAATTCAGAATTAACATAGAGAACTCAAAGTGGTGATAAAGAGGTCATAGTACGCATATCTCATAATGGTCACAGAGAGCTGATAGTGGTCATAGTCCAAGGTCCAGTCAGAAATTTCTTGTGGTCATAGAGAGCTCATAGTGGTTATAGAGAACTCAGTCAACACAGACAGCTCATGGTGATTATGTCACAACGAGCTCATAGTAGTCATAGGTAATGCATAATGGTCATGGTCATAGAGAGCTCACAGTAGCCATAGAGAGCTCACATTGGGAATGGCTTATACATTTACAGAGAGCTCATAGTGGTCATAGAGACTCCATAGTGGTCATAGCTGTTAGTGGTCACAGAGAGCTCATAGTCATCATAGCTCATAGTGCTGTTAGAAAACTCTTGTGTCTATAGAGAGCTCACAGTGGTCCGAGAGAACTTACAATCATCACAGAGAGCTCATACTGGTTATTTCTCATAGCAGTCATAGAGAACTCATAGAGGTTATGCTTATACTGGTCACAGGGAGCACATAATGGGCATAAAGAGCTTGTACTGGTTTGGAGAACTCACATGGACATAAGGAGCTCACAGTGCTCATGGCTTATACTTGATATAGAGAGCTCAAAGCGGTCATAGAAAGCTCACAGTGGTCATAGTTCATAGTGATCACAGAGAGTTCACAGTGGTCACAGAGACCTATTGATATTTATAGTGTTATCACAGTGGCCAAACCTCATAGTAGTCATAGAGAGCTCACAGTGATCATAGAGAGCTCATAATGGACAATGAGAGGTAACAGCAGTCATTGCTCATAGAGTTCATAGAGAGCTCACAGTTGTCATATCTCACAGTTGTCATAGAGAGCTCATAATGGAAAATAAGAGCTAACAGTGGTAAGAGCTCATAGTGGTCATAGAGAACTCACATTGGTCATAGCTCACAGTGGTCATAGAGAGTTCAAAATGGTCACAGACAACTCACAGTAGTCACAGCTTATAGTCATCCTGAGAGCTCACAAAGGTCATAGATAGATCACAGTGGTCATAGCTCATAGTGGTCATGAAGAGCACATAACAGATCTAGAGATCTTACAGTGGTCATAGATAATAGTGGTCAGAAAGAGCTCACAATGGTCATACCTCATAGGAGTCATAGAGCGTTCACAGTAGTCATTGACCATATGGTTCATAAAGAACTTACAGTGGTCACAGAGAGTTCAAAATGGTTCATTCTGAGCTCAAAGATGTCACAGAGAGGTCACAAATATCATAGAGTGTTCACAGTTATAGAGAACTCATAGTTGTCATAGCTCACAGAAGTCATAGTTAGCTTATAGTAGTCATACCTCAAAATAATCAGAGAAAGCTCATAGAGAGATCACAGGGGCCATAACTCATAGTGGTCATAGAGAGATCACAATAGTTATAGCTTATAGTGGTCAGAGAGAGCTTATAGTGGTCATAGCGCATAGTAGTCATAGAGAACCTATAATGGCCATAGAGTGCTCAAAGTGATCATAGCTCATAATGGTCATAGAGAGCCAACAGTAGTCATAACTCAAATGGTCACAGAAAGCTCACAGTGGTCACAGAGAGCTCACACTGGTCATAGATCATAGTGGTCATAGAGAACTCATAATGCACATAACTCATAGTGGTCATAAAGAGGTCAAAATTGTCACAGACAACTCAGAGTGGTCCTATCTTTCAGTTTTCATAGAAAGATCACATTGATCATAGCTAAAAGTGGTCAGAGAGAGCTTAAGGTGGTTATAGCTCATATTTAAACTTGAGAGCACAGAGTGATCAGAGATCATAATGGTCATAGAGTGCTCACAGTGGTTATGAAGAACTCACAGTGGTCATAAAGTCCTCAAAGTGGTCACAGAGAGTTCATAGTGTTCATAAATCATAGTGGTATTATAAAGGTCATAGTGCTCATAGAAAGCACATAGTGGTCATAGCTCATAATGTGATAGAGAGCTCACAGTGGTCATAGATCACATTGGTCATAGAGAGCTCTAATGTACCTTGAGAGCCTTCAGAGTTCATAGATCACAATGGTCATAAAGAGCTCACAGTGGTCATAACTCCTAGTGCCACATAGGGAATTGACAGTGATCATACAGTGCTCACAGTGGTCATAGCACAGTGGTCATAGAGAGCTCATAATGGACAAGGGGACATAACAGTGGACATTGAGAGTTCACAGTGTTCAAAAATCACAATGATGATAGCTTACAATCATCATGGCTCATAGTGGTCATAGAGATCTCACAGTGCTAATAGGTCATATTTTTAATAGAGAAGTACAATGGTCATAGACAGCTCATAGTAGTCAAATGGACCTCACAGTGGTCATAGATCAAGTCTTATAGAGCATACAGTGGTTAAAGAGAGCTCACAGTGGTCATAAGTCATAGTGATCATAGAGAAGTCAAGTTGTCAGTCAGTTGTCCTGAGAGGGGTCATAGAGATCTCATAGTGGTCATAGATATCTCATGGTTGTCATGTCCAAAATGGTCATAGAGTGATTCTAGTGGTAATAGCTCACAATGGTCATAAAGACCTCATAAAGGACATAGAAAGCTCACAGTGGTCAAAGATCCATAGAGGTATCACATTGGTCATAGGTCATAGTGGTCACAGACAACTCACAGTGGTCACAGACAGCTCATTGTGGTCATAAAGCACTTACACTGTTAATAAAGAGCTCAAAGTGGTCACATGGCATCATAGTGGTCATATACAGTAAACAATTGTAATAGAGAACTCTCAAATACCACTGTATGCACTCTGTGACCACTGTGAAGTCTCTATGACAATTGAACTCTGTATGACATCTATGACCTATGACCACAGTGAGCCCTCTATGACAACTATGAGCTAAAACTGCTATGAGCACTCTAAGACCACTATAAGCTCTGACCGCTATGAGCATGCTTTGTCCCTTATGACCTCACAGTGACCACTATGAGTTCTGATCACGTTGAGCTCTTTATGTCCATTGTAAGCTATTACCACTCTGAGGTTTCCATGACCATTGTGAGCTCTTATGAGTCCTATGAGCTATGACCACTGCGAGCTCTCTATGACCACTGTTAGCACACACTGTCCATTATGAGTTCTCTATGACCACTGTAAGATATGACCACTGTGAGTTCTCTATGACAACTATGATTTATGACCACTGAGTTAGTTCTCTTTGACCACTGTGACCTTTCTATGAGCACAATGACACTATGATCGCTCTCTGACCTAGGTAACCTATGGTGGCTATATGCCCTCTATGGCAAGTGTGTTTTTTATGTCCACTGTGAGCTCTCTATGACCATTATAAACTCTCTCTGACCACTATGAATTAAGGCCAGTGTGAGGTCCCTAATTTCATTATGAGCTCTCTGTGATGACTGTGAGCTCACTATGACAAATTTGAGCTCTCTATGTCAATTTTGAGCATTGGCTACTGTGAGCTCTCTATGACCACTGTGAGCTGGAATAACTATGAGCTCTCTATGACCACTATGGACTATGAAAACTATGAGCTCTCTATGACAACTGTGAAATTTCTGAGGACTGTGACCTCTCTGTAAATACTGTGAGCATTCTATGACCACTAAGAACCATGAACACTTTGAGCTAACTGTGAACATTATCAGCTCTCTATGACCACTGTGAGCAACAAACACTGTGACATCTCTATCAATACTATGAGCTATGTCCACTGTGAGCCCTTTCTCAAGATTATGAGCTCTCTATCACCACTATGACTTATGACCACTGTGAGCTCTCTTTGACCACTGTGAGCCAGAACCACTGTGAGCAATCTATGAAAAGTGTGAGCTATGACCACTCTGAGCTATGACAACTGTGAGGACACTATGACTATTGTGAGTTCTATTGTAAGCTATGACAACAATGATCTCATCACTATGACCACTGAGCCCTCTCTGATAACTCTGAGCTATGACCATTTTGAGTTCTTTATGACCACTATGAACTATGACCACTGTGATTGGTCTATGACAAATGTGAGGTATGACCATTGTGAGCTCTCTAGGATGACTATGAGCTTTCAATGACCAGAATAAGCAATGAACACTATGTGCTTTCCATGGCCATCCTGAGCACTCCATTACCTCTCTGAGCTGCTATAAAGCCTGTATGACAACTGTGACCTCTGTATGACCGATATGAACTCCCTATGACTGCTGTGATCTCTCTATGACCCTCTGAGCTGTGTATGAACACTGTGAGCTCTCTAGGATCACTGTGAGCTTTGTATGACCAGTGTAAGCACTATAAGACTATTATGAGCTATGACTACTCTGAGCTTGCTGTGACAAATATGAGAGGTGACTACTGTTAGGTCTCTGTGAAAACTATGAGTTCTCTATGGCCACTGTGAGCTCTCTATGATGACTATGAGTTATGAACAGTTTGACATTTCTATGACCACTATGACCTATGACTACTATGAGCTCTATATGACGACTACGTGCTCTCTATGAGCAATATAAGCTAGAACCACTATAAGCATTCTATGAGGTCTGTGAGCTATGACTAGGATGAGAAATCTATGACTATTGTGGGCTCTCTATGACCACTGTGAGCTATAAACAATTATGAGCTCTCCATGATCACTGTGAGTTGCGACCACTATGAGATATGACCAAAGTGAGCTCTCTGCAACCAGTTTGAATTATGACTACTCTGGGCCCTCTGTGAACATGATTAGCTATCAATGACCACGGTGAGCTATAACAACTGTGAGATCATTATGACCAATATGAGCTATGATGACTGTAATCTATCTATGACTACTATGACCTCTCTATGACCATTATGAGGTGTCACCATTGTGAGCTGTCTATGACCACACTGAATAACAACTATGAGGACTCCATGACTACTGTAAGCTATGACCATTAGGAGCTCTCTGTGAGCTCTGTAAGCTTTCTATCACAACTATGAGTTCTCTATGAACTCTCTATGACCAGTATGAGCTATGACACTGTGAGCTCTGTATTTCTATTGTGAACTCTCTGTGAACACTGTGAACTCACTATAGTCATTATGAGCTATCCATGACCACTATGAGCTCTCTATGACCATGATGACTTATGACTACTCTGAGTAATCTGTGGCCAGTATGAGCTCTTTATAATCACTTTGAGCTTGGATGACTTTGAGAGCTTCATGCGCCCTGTGAGCTATGACCACTACAATTTCCCTATGACCACTGTGAATTCTCTATGACCACTGTGCACTATGACCACTACAAATACTCTATGACCATTGTGAGCTATGACCACTATGAGCTTGTCTGACTATTGTGAAATCTTTGACGAATGTTACCTCTCTATGACAACTTTGAGCTCTCTATGATCACTTTCAACTATGACCACTGTGAGCTCTCTATGCCTTGTACAATGTATGAACACTGTGAGCTGCCTATAAACACTGTGAATTATTTATGTCCACTATGATCTATGACCATTATCAGTTCTTTGTGAAAATTATAAGCTTTCTAAGACTACTATGAGCTATGACCACTGTGAGCTAAAACCACTATGAGATCTCTATTTTCCCTAGGAGCTATGACCACTGTGAGTTGTCTGTGATCACCATGAGTTATCTATGACTACTATGAGCAATGACCACTGTGCAATCTCTATGACTACTTTGAGGTTTGAACACTCTGAGCTCTCTATGACCAATATGATGTGTTACCACTGTGAATTCTCTAAGATCACTATGAGCTCTCTATGACCAGTATAATCCATGATGACTGTGAGCTTTCTATGGCAATTATGAACCCTCTGTGCCTATTGTGAGTTTTGACCACCTTGAGCACTCTTTGGCCACTGTGAGCTCTCTAGGACCATGTGAGCTTTCTTTGAACATTATGAGCTATGACGATTCCGAGCATTCTATGACTACTATGAGTTATGACCATTGTGATCTCTCTATAGCCACAAGGTAACTCTGTCATCACTATGAGCTTTGACCACAATGAACTCTGCCAATTGTGAGCTCAGTATGGCCATTATGAGCTCCTATGACCACTGTGAGCTGTGAACTCTCTGTAACCATCATGAGCTCTGTAGAGCTCTGTATGAGCTTTGCAGAGCTCTGTATGAGCTATGACCACTGTAAGCTTTCTATGATCACTATGAGCTATAAGAAGTATGAGCTCTCTATGACTACAATGAATCACTATCATCACTATATTCTATAATCATTATGACTTCTCTATTTCTACTGTGAATTCTCTATGAACACTGTGCACTCACTTTTGTATACTATGAGCTCTCTATGACCACGTTGAAATATCTGATCACTGTGATGTCTCCATGACTACTTTGAGCTCTCTATGACCACTCTAAGGTATGACAACTGTGAGCTGTCCATGACAACTATGAGTTATTCCACTGTGACCTCACTATGAACATTATTAATTCGCTATGACCACTGTGAGCTATGATTCCCGTTAGCTCTTTAGGAACACTATGAGCAATGATAATTTTGAGCTTTCTTTGCCTACAAGAGAAACCTATCATCACTATGGGCTATGATCACTATGAGCACTGACAATTATGGGGTCAGTATAATCACTGTGAATTCTTTATGAGAACTGTAAACTCTATGACTAGTGTGAACTCTCTAGAATTCTATGAGCAATGACAGCTATGAGCTCACTATAGCCATAAGAGATCACTATTACAACGATGATTTATGATCACTATGACCTCTCTATTACCACTGTGAGATCTCAATGAGCGCTGTGACATCTCTATGACGAACTGTGAACTCTCTGTTTTCACTGTAATCTCTCTGTAATGACTGAAAGCTGTCTGTGACCTCTGTGAGCTCCCTAGGACTATTGTGAGCTCTATATTACCACTGTGATATCTATATGACCATTCTGAGCTCTTTATGAAGACTATGAACTCTCTAAGAGGACCATGACCGATGATCACTGTGAACTCTCTAAAACCACGATGAGTTTTGACAACTATGACTTATATATTACTACTGTAAGCATAGTATCTATGGATATTATGAGTACTCTATGACCACTGTGAATTCTCTAGGATGACTGTAATATCTCCATAACCACTATGAGCTCTATATGACCTCTGTGGTATCTTTATGACCATTGTGAGCTGTCTATCAATGAAGTGAGCTCCCTACAATCATGGTAACATCTCCAGGACCAACGTGAACACTACAACTGTGGAGAGCTCTACATGGCCACTATAAGTTCTTTTTGACAAATATGAGCTCTGACCACTGTGATCTCTCTTTGAACACTGTGAGTTGTCTATGTCCACTATGACATATGACCACTGTGAGCTCTCTATCACCACTATGAACTATGACTTTTGTGACCTCTCTATGACCACTATGAACTGTGACCTCTCTATGACCACTATGAACTGTGAGCACAATGAATAGTGAACTGTAAGCTCACTATTCCCATTTTGAACTCACCCCGACCACTGTGTGCTCACTGTGGCCATTGTGAACTCTCAGTGACCACTATGAGCTATGACCACTGTGACCCCCTGTATGACCACTGTGAGCTGTGATCACTATGAGCTCTTCATAACCACTGTGAGCTCTCTATGACTAAGATTAGCTATTAAAACTGTGAGCATTCTATGACCACTGAGCTGTGATTACTATGAGGTCTGTATGAGCTCTGTGAGCTCTCTATGACCACTGATGGCTCTCTGAGACAATTGGGAGCACTCTATGACAACTGTTAACTCTCTATGACCACTATGAGCTCTCTATCATCATTGTGAACTGTGATCTTTGCAAGCTCTCTGTGACCACTATGAATTATAAGCATTGCAAGCTCACTATTCCCATTTTGAATTCACCATGACCACTGTGAGCTCACTGCAGCCTTTGTGAACTCTCAATGACCACCATGAGCTATGACCAATGTGAGCTCACTGCAGCCTTTGTGAACTCTCAATGACCACCATGAGCTATGACCAATGTGATTTCTGTATGACCACTATGAACTACGAGCGCTTTGAGCTCTTTAGGAACACTATAGTCTATGACCAGTGTGAGCTCTCAATGAACACTATGAGCTCTTTATGACCACTGTAAGCTATGAATACTATGAGTTCTCTATGACCACTATGACCTATGACCACTGTGAGGTATCAATGACCATTATGAGCCCTCAATGACTCCTATGAGCTATGACCATTATGAGCTTTCTATCAACACTGTGAGATATGAGAATTGTGAGGTCTCTGTGATACTTTGAGCTATGAACACCGTGAATTCTCTATCGCCACTGTGATATGATGATTATGAATTCACTATGAGTAATGTGAGATCTCTATGTCCACTGTGAGCTCTTTATTACCATTGTGATAACTCTATGACCTGAGTATGGTCTCTCTGATCAATGAGAGCTAGCTATGACCACTGTGATGTCTCTATGACCACCATGAGTCCTATATTACCACAATGAGCTATGAACAGTATGAGCTCTCTATGATCACTATGAGCTAAGCCCACTATGAGCTATGAGAATTGTGAGTTCTCTAGGTCCTTTATGAGTTTTCTATAAGAACTATGAGCTACGACCACTGTAATTTCTCTATGACCACTCTGAGCTATGAACATTGTGAGCTCTATGACCATTATGAACTATCAACAGTGTGATCTCTATGTGAATTATGAGATCTGTAGGTCAGCTATGAGCTATGGCCATTGTGAGCTCTTTATGACCACTATGAGTAATGACCACTGTGAGTGCCCTATGCCCACGATGGGCTCTTTATGACCACCATGAGATATGATCACTGCGAGGTCTCTATAGTCTCTATGATTTATGACAACTGTGAGCTATATGTGACCACTGTGAGCTCTCAATGACCACTATGAACTATGTCAACTGTGAGTTCTTTATGATCATTATGAGCTATGACCACTGTGAGCTCTATGACCTATGACCTCTGTTGTCTCTATGACCACTATGAACTATGAAAATTGTGAGCTCTCTATGACCACTATGAGCTATGACCATTTTGAACTCTATGATTATGATGACTGATGGCCATTCTTAGTTATTTATGACCAATATGAGTTATGAGCATAGTGATCTCTCTGTGAGCACTATCAACTCTCTACAACCTCTGTGAGTTCTCTGAGAAATGAGCAATGACCACTGTGAGTTCACTTGGAACATTATCAGCTCTATAAGACCATTGTGAGATGTGACCAACTGTGAGCTATGAGCACTCTGAGCTCTCTATAACAACTATGATGAATGACCACTTGAGTTCTCTATATTCACTATGAGCACCCTATGGCCACTGGGAAGTCTCTTATAATAACCCTGAGCACCCTATAGCCACTGTGAGCTCTCTATTATTATCATGAGCACCCTATGACACTGAGAGCTATAACCACAATGAGCTCTCTCTGACAACTGTAAATTCTCTATGACCACTGTGAGCTCTTTATTACCATTATGAACTCTCTATGACCACTATGAACTATGACCAGTGTGAGGTCTCCATTTCCATTCTGAGTTCCCTGTGACCACTGTGGGCTAACTGTGGCCAGTTTGAGCTGTCTATGTAACTTTCAGCTATGATTACTGTGAGCTTTCTATGACCATTATGTGCTCTCTATGACTGCTGTGATCTCTCTATGATGCTGCAGCTTTCTATGAACACTGTGAGGTCTTTAGAAACACTGTGAGCTTTGTATGACCAGTGTGAGCACTCTATGAATACTATGAGCTATGATTAATCTGAGCTCTCTGTGACAAATGTGAGCTATAACCAATGTGAGCTCTCTATGACAGCTATAAGTTCTCTATGACTACTGTGAGCTCTCTAAAATGACTATGAGCTATGACAAGTTTGACCTTTCTATGACAACTATGAGGTATGACTACTATGAGCTCTGTATGGCCACTATGCGCTCTCTATGAAAAATATGAGCTAGAACTTCTATGAGGACTCTATGAGGATGAGCAATCTATGAACACTGTGAGCTATGATCACTGAGTTTTCTATGACCAGTATGAGATATGACAAATGTGAATTCTCTGTGATCAGTTTGAACTATGACTACTCTGAGCCCTCTTTGAACATTATGAGCTATCTCTGACCACGGTGGGTTATAACAACTGTGAGATCATTATGATCACTATGAGCTATAACCACTGTGATCTATGACCACTATGACATCTCTGTGGCCATTATGAGCTGTCACCACTGTGATCTGTCTATGACCATACTTAGTTCTCCATAACCACTATGAGCTCTCTATGACCCTTGGAAGCTATGACCATTAGGAGCTCTCTATTAGCACTGTGAGCTCTCTATCATCACTACAAGTTCTCTATGAGCTCTCTATAATCCTCTGAGCTCTCCATAACCAGTATAATCTATGACCATTGTGAGCTCTGTATTTCTATTGTGAACTCTGTGTGACCACTGTGAGGTCACTATGGCCATTGTGAGCTCTCCATGACCACTATAAGCTATGAACACTGTGAGTTCTCTATGACAGCTGTATCTGTGAGCACTATGAGGACTATATGAGCTTTTTGAGCTCTCTATGAACACTGTGAGCACTCTGTGACCACTGTGAGCTCTGTGACCATGATGACCTAATATAATAGTATTCTGAGTAATCTGTGGGCCTTATGAGCTCTCTATAATCACGTTGAACTTGGGAGACTTTGAGAATTTTATATGCACTGTGAGCTAAGAAAACTGTAAGTTCTTTATGAGCACTGTTAGCTCTCTATGATCCCTGTGAACACTGACCATTACAAACACTCTATGACCACTCTGATCTATGACCATTATAAACTCTCTCTGACCTCTGTGAAATCTTTGATGACTGTTACCTCTCTATGACAACTTTGAGCTCTTTATGACCATTTTTGTGAGCTCTATAAGCCCTGTATAAGGTATGACCATGATGAGCTGTCTAAACCACTGTGAATTCTTCATGGCCACTATGATCTATGACCACTGTAAGCTCTCTGTGAAAATTATTAGCTTTCTACGACTACTATGAGCTATGACCACTGTGATTTATAACGACTGTGAAAGCTCTATGATCCCTAGAAGTTATGACCACTGAGTTCTCTATGACCACTATGAGTTCTCTATGACTACTATGAACTATGACCACTGTGCACTCTCTATGATGACTATAAGCTATGAACACTCTGAGCTACCTATGACCAATATGATGTGTTACCACTATGAGCTGTCTAGGATCACTATGAGCTATGACCAGTATAATCCATGATCACTGTGAGCTCTCTATGGCAATTATGAACCCTGTATTCCCAGTGTGAGGTATGACATTCTTGAGCACTCTCTTTCCATTATGAGCTCTCTAGAACGACTGTGAGCTTTCTTTGTACACTATAAGATGTGGCAAATCTGAGCTTTCCATGACCACTATCAGCTAGGACCATTGTGATCTCTCTATTGCCACAAGAGAACTCTGTCATCGCTATGAGATATGACCACAATGAACTCTGCCAATTGTGAGTTCAGTATGGCCATTGTGAGCTCTCTATGACCTCTGTGAATTCTCTGTGACCACCTTGAGCTCTCTAGACCACTATGAGCTATGACCACTGTGAGCTTTCTATGATCACTATGAGCTATGACAACTATGAGGAAATCACTATCACCACTATAATCTATTACAATTATGACTTCTCTATTACCACTGTGAACTACCTATGAGCACTGTGAGCTTTCTTTGAATACTGAGCTCTCTATGACCACCTTGAAATATGTGCTGACTATGACCTCTCCATGATTACTTTGAGCTCTCTATGACCACACTAAGCTGTGACCACTGTGAGCTATCCATGACAACAGTGAGCTATGACCACTGTGAGTTCACTATGAACATTATTAGCTCGCTATGACCACTGTGAGCTCTCTAGGAACACTATGAGCTATGACAATTTGAGCTTTCTATGATTACAAGAGAAACCTATCATCTCTATGGGCTATGACCATGATGAGCAATTGTGGGGTCAGTATAATCACTGTGAACTCTTTATGAGAACTGTAAACTCTGTACACCAATGTGAGCTTTCTAGAACACTATAAACAATGACAACTATGAGCTGTCTATGGCCATAAGAGATCACTATTACGATGATTTATGACCACTATAACATTCCATTACCACTGTGAGATCTCAATGTCCACTCTGAACTCTCTATGACCACTGTGACATCTCTACGAACTACTATGAACTCTTTGTTTTCATTGTGATCTCTCTGTGATGACTGAAAGTTGTCAGTGACTTCTGTGAGCTCCCTAGGACTACTATGAGCTCTATATTACCACTGTGATATCTCTAGGGCCACTCTGAGCTCTCTATATCTCTATATTACTATCAAAAGCTATCTACAAATACTATGAGCACTCTATGATCACTATGAATTCTCTATGAATACTATGATCACTCTAGGATGACTATAATATCTCTATAACTACTATGAGCTCTATATGATCACTGTTGGATCTCTAATACCATTGTGAGCTATGTATCAATGCCATGAGCTCCCTACAACTATGGTGACATCTCTAGGACCAACGTGAACACTCTATGACTGTGGAAAGCTCTATATGGCCACTATAAGCTCTTTTTGACTAATATGAGATATGACCACTGTGAGTTCTCTATGACCACTATGATATATGAGCACTCATGATCACAATGATCTCTAAGACCACTTTGAAGTATGACTATGCTGAGCTCTGAGGATTCCGTGCTCTCTGTGACAACTATGTGTTAAGACCACTGTGAGCGGTCAAGGACCATTGTGACCTCTCTAAGACAAGTATAACCATGACAACTGAGCTCTCTATGACCACTATGAGCTCTCTATCACCACTAAGACCTATGAATACTGTGTGCTGTCTGTTTCCATCATGAGCTCTCCTTGTCCACTGTGAGGTCACTATGGCCACTATGAGCTCTTTATGACCAATATAATCTATGACTACTGTGAGCTATCTATGATCACTGTGAAATCTCTATGACCACTGTGACCTATGTATGAATACTGTGAACTCTCTATGACCACTATGCGCTCTCTATGACCAGAGTGAGCTCTATATAACAAGTGTAAACATGCACTCTGAAGTTTTTATGACCACTATGAGTTCTGTCAACTCTGAGCACTCTATGAGCACTATGAGGACTATATAACTCCTATGAGCTCTATACACCATCAGCACTCTATGACCGCTCTGAGGTATGACCACTATGAGATATCTATGATCGCTCTAAGTTCTCTATGTCCACAATGAGCTATTATCACTCTGAGCTCTCAATGACCATTATGAGCTCTCAATGACCATTATGAGCTCTCAATGACCATTATGAGCTCTCAGTGACCATTATGAGATCTCAGTGACCATTATGAGCTCTCTATGACCACTATGAGCTATGACCACAGTGACCATTTCATGATGACTGTGAGAGCTCCAAAACCATTATGAGTTCTCTATGTCTACTATGAGCTATGACCACTGTGAACTCTGTGACAAATATGAGCTATGAGCACTATGAGCTCTCAATGACTACTAAGAGCTCTTTGACCACTATGAGCTCTCTATAACCACTGTGAGTTCTCTTTTACCACTGTGAGCTATGACCACTGTAAGCACTCTATGCACAGTGTGAGCTGTGACCACTCTGACTCCACTCTGACTGTGAGCTCTCTATGACTATTGAGAGAGGTGTATGTCCAGTGTGAGTTCTCTGTGACCACTATGAGCAATGATGACTGTGAACTCACTATGAAATCTGTGAGCTATGAACACAATGAGCTCTCGATGATCCACTTTGAAATAGCTCACAACTGTGACCTCTCCATGACCTTTAAACTCTCTATAACCATTCTGTGCTATGGCCACTGTGAGCTCTTTATGGCCAATATGAGCTGTGATCACTGTTGCTCTGCATGACAACTATGAGCTATGACCTCTCTGAGCTTTCTATGACCACTGCGAGCTTTCTATAACTATTGTGAGCTATTTATGTCAGCTATTAGCTCTCCATTACCACTGTGATTTCTCTAGGCTCACTGTGATCATTCTATGACCTCTGTGAGCACTATGTGACCATTATTAGCTATGAAAACTATGAGCTCAATATGAACATTATTACCTGTCTAGCACCATTGTGACCTATGACCACACTGAGATCTCTATGATACTATGAGCTATGACAACTCTATTACAATTATGATATCTCTATGACCAATGTAAGCTCTCTATACCCATTGTAAATTCTCTGAGATCACTGTGAGCTCACTGTGGCATCATGACCTTTCTATGAACACTATAAGCTATTTCAACTATGAACTCTCTATGACTCAGGGAGTCAGAAAAGTGGCTAAGTAGGCTCGCAGTCTTGCAGACCCATTTATTATAAATATTGTGTTGCTTATATACCCCACACATTCCATAAGTTCCAGTGGGTGCTTTTGCTGCATTGACATGTCTGGTTTGGTTCTCTCAGTCAGGTGGTTTGATGTCAGCACCAGGCACTGCAGCAGATTTTATCTAGGGGAAGTTGCATTCATGCATGCAGCCAATACAAACAATTCATGCCTGCCTGTTCCATTTCACGTACATATCCATCCTTTTTATGTATTTTGACAGACAGCAGGAGCTGGCTCTGACCTTGTTGACCCCACTTTGGAGGGCGTCCAGCATGACAGACCATGCCTGTCTTAGGTCATCCTGTCTCACAGGATCTTACCCATCATTGACTATCAACCCTCGAAAGACCTCCCTTCTGGAAGGCATGTCAGGATATGTGGATTGAAGATCAGAACAATGCTTCAGGAATCTCTGAAATCCAAGCTTGAACCACGTCTCTAGAGGCAGTCATGATTTGGATGTTCAAGGGCCATAAACATCTGTAGCATAGTCTTGTTGATGGAGCATTGCTGTGAGATGTGCTGAAGCAAATACTTAAGCAACATAATTAATAAAAGGACAATTCCTCCTATGATAGCACAAGTTACAATCTAAGAGGGATCAAACAAACTTTTTAAGTTGTTGCAGATTTTGGTTTCAAACCCAATATCTATAAGTAGGAGAGCCACATGTGTTAATATGTTCTATCTTTTGGCTCAAAGGAAATTAGTAATTAAAAGGGCCTGAAACCAAGGCCCCTTGATATACTAAGAGAGTTGTTCATGAGCCTTGAACATCTTGGAGACCTTAGAAGGTGTTAAGCATATGGAGGCATATCGAGGGACACATAAGGCAAAGCAAGCCTTTAGGGCCTTGAAGGCCAAGTCAGATACCTGTTGAAAATATGTAGCCAAACTTGTGCTGGATTGTGATATGAGATCAATATATTGTTCATAACCCATGAGCATATCCCAGTGTTGATAAGACCATACTGAAGGTTGAGGCAGGCTTGTGCTTCTGCCTGATCATCATATGCAGAATGCCAATTCAGGAAAATAACTGGCTCCAAGTCCACCTTAAGGAGATGATACCAATAATAATGGGTTTGGAACTGCATGGCCCATTGGTGCAGAACCTATTCAAAATAAGGAGACTCAGGTCCTGATTCATTGGCCACTTTACAAATGAGGGAAAGATCAGCAAGTGGGGTAGGCATCCAAGACTGTCATCTTGTCAGGGAGACTGTCTATGATTTCCCACTGGGCAGAATAAACGTTTGGGAATCTACAGGGGTGAGCCTGCTGATGGAGAAACACTAAGACACCCATTACTCCAGTGGAGCCCTGGGTCTACTTTGGACAGGTATATGCAAAGGCGTTCTGTCACTGTAAAACCATTAAAGTGTATGAAATGGAGGAAAGAATTAAATGAAGTGTATATGAGGAAATCTTAAATCTACTTGGAGGATGGTATTACAAAGATCTTCCTGGGGGGTCATTTCTTATCTAATAAGTATAGAGGCCATGTCTGAGAAAATATTATAAGTTGATTCTTTTATATTGAATTTAAGATTTTCAGTTCTTAGGCCAATTACCATTTTTGTCTTTAAGATATATGGCCCTCATAATATAAATATGATAGTTAGACTCTACAAGATCGTAAACAGTTATGACCTTTAAGAATTAGGATTTAATGCATAAGCAAAAGAAACCTTTTGATTTAAGATAAATTAGGCTTAAATTTCATTTTGAAGTGAGAATGTTAAATAATTTATAAAAATTTCAAATAATTGTAGTACTTTAAAATCTTTTAGAGCCAAATATATAGATAAATTGTAACACAAGTTAGTAAAAGTTTTTTAAATTTTGTAGAGACCAGGACATTATCAAAAATGGAATAAATAAGCAGCTCATGTTCACAGGAGAATACCTGTATGTCTGCTTAGATAGGCAATCTTTAAAAAAAACTATGCAATTACCAGAACTAAGTAGAGCCTCTCACAAATGCATGAGCTGTATAGTTTTTGTATAGAGTCAATTAATATTTTTAACCTTCTAACTTCTGTCACACGAAATCCCCAATTTCTGTAGGTTATCTTCAAAAATTTGTCTTTTAAGAATTTTTGAACTACCTCAAAAAATTATTAACTAACTTATAAGAAGCGAGAAGCTAGAAAAAAAACTCGTGGGATCTATGAGAAACAGGCATGGAACTAAAAATGGACTTACATCACTAGAGGACCATGAGGGTCTAGGGTGCCAAAGATGGCTGCCAGGGCCAAGTATATTTGTACACCTAGGCAAGCCCAGGGAAACTGGCTTTTTATGGTTGGTTAACTCCTATTGGGCCCAACCCAGTTGCTCTTAGTCCTAGGTGGATCTAGAGACCAAGTTGTTTGTTGGATAGGGAGAGTTCATCTCCATAATCCCTTCATAGGGAAATTGGCAATATTATCTCTGGATTGATTCATAGGTTCCTTAGCAGGAGTCTTTCCTCAGAATGATTCCAGCTCTAGGATATGACCTTCAGAAATGACAAAGACTTTCAAAGACCTTAGAGACTGTTCCAGCAAGGACTGTTCTAGACCTCCCTATTGTACCCTTTAAACTTCTGAGGACCCAGAATGCTCAAGGGATGAGGGATGATGACTGCTCTGGCTACTTCCTGCTGAGTTGGGAGAAAGGAAGTGTGAGCAGTCAATGAGCCTCATCTATGAAGTGTTGAAATGGTCTAGAGGTCTTAGATGGATGACTTTACTACTTTTAGGTCGTTCTAAAAGAGACAAAAACAGATAAATTAAGGCTAAAATATCTACCCGTTATCTTACCTGAAATAGGCACTGCCTTTGTCTGGTGTAAAAGCCAAGAGCTGTAAGTAGGTAATTTACATATTGGAGACCTTTCTCCTCTGGTAGATATAAATCTCTGAGGTCACATTCTAAGGCCTGTCCAAAAATATGTAAACTGTCTGAATCTTGAGGCAGAACAATCTAAATTAGTTTGCTTCTTCCTTCTGGATTCTTAAGGCAAAGTGGCACAGGTCTTTTTGGGACCAAGGGAATGTAAAAGAACATATGCAGGGGACATTGTTTCCTCACATGGAAAATCCTACAAATCTCTGAGCATTATGTTAGGCTCACTGCTCTGATCTAAATGAAGAGCCAGCTTTGATTTATCAGTGGAGCTTGTCTGTTTTACAGCAGACATTTTTTCTCTGCTTCTTCCTGGTTTAACTGTTTTAAGTTTATCCTTGCCATTTTCCTGTGCCAAACATTAAGCTTAACTTCAGGGAAGCTTTTAGGACAAGAGCAAAACTTTACTAAACTTTACTCTGACATATGTCTCTGGCTTTACCTCTACAGCAAAAACTGTCTTTCTTGGGCTTCTAAACTGCAAGCTTTCTGCTACATGTTATCTGATTGAATCATTCTCAGAAACCTACTTTTTTATGTTTTCTTTTATTTCCCTGTCTGCAAGGGAATTTCAAATTTGTCAGCTTGGGCATGCCTGCTAGGACTCTGTCTCCTTAGGCAGATGTCAAGTTTATGATTTCCTTTTTTTTTCCTTTTTCTTTCCTTCCTTTCTGTTTGAAAAATAAATTTATTTGGATCCTTATAGAAACTACTTGTTGGGCCTCACAAGACCCTGGACAAGGCCTGTTGCAACTTCCTGAGCCTGGATAGAGTTTCATGATCTGTTTAAACTGCCTCACCAGCATAATTCAGCACAGCTTTGTGACTGATGCAGTATAGCCTTAGGTAGCAACAGCAACTGGCCCATAGTAATGCCCCAGTAGCCCATAATAATCTCATGAGACTACTAGTCTCACGAGATTACGCCTTCTACAGTTAGTGCTGTTAAACTGCTTAGCTGAGAGGGCCAATCAGCAAAGACTCACGCTAGGATTTATGGGAAGTCGGGTGAGATATATAAAGGCCTGACTGTTGGAATAAAGAGGCTTTTCCTACTTTGACAAAGCTCCCGGCCTGGTGTGTCTTTCCCCGGTGGTGAGAAGGGTCAGGGCCGGCGACATTCATCATCCCGCTCAGCCCTAGTTGTGCCTGGCTAGACCAGCACTTCCTTCTGCACTAGCTGCTGAGAGCCCGGCAACTACTTAAGTAACTTAGGCCAAAATCTTGCAAAGAAAGGGAAACGTGAACCTGAGTTGACTCAAATGCACTTAGAATCTCCTGAAAAAGACTATGCTAGGTGAAGATTACATTAATTCTGTTTTGTTTCAGGGGAATGGGGTCTGGCTAATGTGGAGGCTTGAAATTCCTGTTCTGCCTTAATAGAAATATGCATGGGAGCATGGAATTAGAAAGCAGATTTGTTCCCAAAAAAGGGAGCTCATACATACCAGGAGAAGGAAGAAATTCCAACGAATCTTTTGGAAGACAATTATATTTTCCTGTTTGCTAGATTTGATGGCATAACATTCTATGAAAGAAGTCAGAGGAATAAGCAAGTTTAATTAATAAGTACTATAATGACTTTATTATTTTGGGAATATATGGAAAAACCTTTAAGAACACAATTACATTTTCATTTGTAGTCCTATTAAAGGTCAAAATTAAGCGAGATAATTTTTCATGAAAGAAAAAATTATAATCTATCAGAAAAACAATTCAGATCAATATAAAACATAAGTAGCTAAGGTCTTAGTTGTCATTAAATTATTTGTTCTTGTTTTAAAGTATGCATACATGTATTTAAAAATAGCATGCCAAAATTTTTATATTAGCACGCAATAGAGATGAAACAAAATTGAAGTGGCCACAGATTTTTTATGTTGAAACACAAGACACACAACATGTAAACACAGAACACATAAACATACAAACACATGAACAACATACAATTTATTGGCAACTGGCAGTTGTACAAGTTACTGACAACTGTCTTAAAATTTCTCTTGAAAGCATTATCAAAAGCAGGTTAACATTTAGGAAAACCTTATCATTTAAAACAAAATCTCATGTTAGTTAAGTCCAGCAGCTTAGGTTGATTATGAAAAACATGAAAAGCAGGTTAAACTTTAAAATTTAGTACCAAAACCAAATTGCTATTTTAGAAACTTTATATTTAATAGATGAATATATTTGTCTAATTTTCTCCCTCTCTCTCTCTTTTTCTAGCAAGGAAAAGCACCCTTATCCATAGGTTGGGTTTCCACCTATTCTCTGGGGAGATCCAAGGTGCTAAAACTGCAGTCTCATCCCAAAATTCCTCTAAGCCAGCAGTCTTAACTTTAATGCCTCTAGTCTCTAGGAGAGATTTAAAGATACATATTTGGGATTCCTTACAATATGAGGGGAGGTTGCCCATTTTCTTTTTTTTTTAATTTTTTTATTATTATTATTATTATTTATCCAACTGTGTGTATGTGCGCATGCGTGTGTCTGTGTGTGTGTGTATGTGTGTGTCTGTGTATGTGTAGAACCACGGACGAACTCGCGAAACACCATGGACGCCTCCACCTCCTCCTGCCCTGGGATTCACAGGCTCCGCCCTACCAGGACCAGAAGTGCAGGCCGCCCCCACTTCCGTCTGGCGTCTATACGTGGGATCTGGGATCTGAACTCGGGACCTTCCACCTGCAAGGCGGAGGCTTAACCCCTGAGCCACCTCTCCAGCCCCCATTTTCTTAAAGAACAGAGATGAGACCAAAAGAGGAACAAATGAGATAAGGAATGTATGGGACCCATGTGTCTTGTGCTTAATAGGGAACTTTCATCATTCTTAGGCCACAGCCATATGCTGTGAAGAGGAAAGGGCTGCCATGGAAGCCCCATATTGGGGCACCAGTTGTAGCAGTCTCTGGGACCCACGGGGACACATGTAGACTCTTGGGGGCACCGATAAGCAGGCACAAATTCAACATCACAAACTTTGGAGTAGTGAAAGTTGCAAAGCAGGCTCTCAGGCTTGAAGACTCATTTATTGCAAATATTGGGCTGCTTATATACCCCACTCAACATTCCATAAGTTCCAGTTGGAGCTTTTGCTGTTTTGTCCTGTCCCAGTTGGTTCTCTTAGTCAGGCATTTTGAGGTCAGCACCAATCACCACAGCAGATTCTAGCTTGGGGAAGCTGCATTCATGCATGTGTCTCATACAGGCCTGCCTAGTCCATTCCTCCTACACTCGATGACCAATGTGAGGTGTCCATGACCAGCATAAGCTTTCTATGGCCATTAATAAACTCGCTATGACCACAATGATTTATGACCACTATGACCTCCATAATACCACTTTTAGCTCTCTGTGAAAACTGTGAACTGTCTAGGACTACTGTGAACCCTCTAGGACCACTTTGAGCTATCTATGACAACTTAGAGCTCTCTATGAGCACTGTGAGCTCTCTATGACTACTATGAGCTCTTTATGAGAAGTATAAGCCATGACTACTGTGAAATCTCTATGACCACTGTGAGTATATATGGCCATTATGTATACCCTATGAGCACTATGAGCTATGACCAATATGAGCTCTCTATGACTGCTATGAGATATAACCAGTATGAGCTCTCTGTGATGACTGTGAGTTATCTATGTGAGCTCTCTATGGCCACAGGAGAGTTCTAACAGCCTTAGGAGCTATGACGACTATGAGCTCACTGTGATAGATGTGATCTATGACCACTATGATCTCCCTATTACAACTTTGAGCTATGACAACCATGAGGTCTCTATGACAATTGTGAGCTCTCTATGACCACTGTGAGATCTCTATTTACACTGTGAGCTCTCTATGACAATGGTGAGCTCTCTATGACCATGGTGAGCGCTCTATGCCCTGAAACCACTGTGGGATCCCTATGTACATTATTAGATCTTTATGTTCACTGAGCTATGACTACTCTGAGGTCTCTATTACCATTATGAGCTCTGTAAGATCACTATGACTTATGACCAATGTGAGCACTACATGGCCACTATTAGCTTTCTATAAGTACTAGGAACTATGCCCATTGTTAGTATTCTCTGTCACTGTGACCTCTTTATGATCACTTTAAGTTCAAGCACTCTATGGCCACTATAAGTGCTCTATGACCACTATGAGCTTTCTAAGAGCTCTGTGACCTATGACCAATGCGAGCCTGTATGACCACTATGTGCTATGACCACTGTGAACTCTTCCCAACCACTATGATCTATAACCTTCATGAGTTGTCTATGACTACTGTTTGCTATGACCACTGTAAAGTCTTTATGACAACTACGAGCTCTCTATGAACACTGTGAGCTCTCAATGACCACCATGAACTATGAGCACTGTGAGCTCTCTATGGCCGCTATAAGCTTTCTATGACCACTATGAGCTATGAACTCTGTGAGCATTCTATGACCACTATGATCAATGACCACTGTTAGCTCTGCACCACTATGAGCTAAGACCAATTTGATCTCTCTATGAAGATTATGAGTTTTCTGTGACAACTGTAAACTTGATCACTTTGAGCTCTCTGTAACCACTATGAGCTATGAAGACTGTGAGATATCTATAACCAATGTAATCTATCTATTACCATTATCAGCTATGATCCCTGAGACATTTCTTTGACCACAATGAGCGCTCTATAAGCAGTATGATCTATGATGACTGTGAGCTCTTTATGACTACTATGAGCTTTTTAGGACCACTCTATGCTCTTTATGACCACTATAATCTATGACCATTATCAGCTCTGTATGACATCTCTGAGCTCTATATCACCACTGTGAGCTATGACAAGTTTGCGCTCTCTATGACACTCATATGTTCTTTATGACCACGGTGATCTATGACGACTAGGAGTTATGACCACCATGAGCGCTATCTGACCACTATGAGTTATCACCACTGTGAGTAATTTATGACCACGATGAGGTACAACCACTGTATGATATGTATGACCACTAAGAGCTATGAGCTCTTTGAGCTCTAATTGTCTATTATGAACTCACTATGACTTCTGTACACTTTAACGACTGTGAGCTCTCTGACTATTATGATCTATGACCACTGTGAGCCCTCTATGACCAGTATATGCTCTCTATGACCACTATAAGCTTTGTGCATGGTGAGCTCTCTATGTCATTTATGAGCTCTCTATGGCCATCTGTGAGCTATGACCCCTGTGAGCTATGAACATTGTGAGTTCTCTATGACCACTATGAGCTATGAGCACTCTATGATGTTATGCCACTATGAGCTCTGTATGATTACCATGGGCTATGAACACTGTGAGCTCTTCATGACCACTGTGAGCTTTGAATTTTGTGAGTTCTTTATGTCAGTTATGAGCTCTGTGTGATCACTGTGATCTATGACCACCATAAACTCTCTAGCACAACTATGAGCTATGATAAATTTGAACTCTCTATGATGATTATGAGTTCTCTGTGACCACTGAAAGTTATGACCACTCTGAGTTCTCTGTGACCACTATGAGCTATAAATATTGTGAGCTCTGTATGAAAATTATGAGTTATAAGCATTGTGAGGTCTCTTTGACCACTGTGAGCTCTTCATGTCCACTATGAGCTCTTCATGGCCACTGTGAGTTCTCAATATGCACTATGTGTTATATCCACTATGATCTTTATTTGACTGCTTTGAGCTATGACCACTATAAGTCTCTAATACCTCTGTGAGCTATGATCACTTTGACAACTTTAATCTATCTATGACCACTGTGACCTCTCTATGACAACTTTGAGCTCTTCATGACCACTATGAGCTCTATCTATGACCATTGTGAACACACTATGACCACACTGAGCTCTCTTAGGACCACTGTGTGCTATGACCACTATGAGTTATTCATTACCACTAAGAGCTTTGACCACTGTGAGCTCTCTGTTTTCATTATGATCTAGGAACACTGTTAGTTCTCTATGATCACTGTGAGCAATAACCATTGTGATATCTCTATGACAATTAGGAGTTCTCTGTGAGCTCTGTGAACTCCCTATGACCACTAAAAGCTCAAAATGACTTCTGTGAGCTATGAGC
This sequence comes from Typhlomys cinereus, assembly GCA_023101885.1. Lineage (NCBI taxonomy): Eukaryota > Metazoa > Chordata > Mammalia > Rodentia > Platacanthomyidae > Typhlomys > Typhlomys cinereus. The sequence continues at coordinate 484,571 of JALPQD010000397.1, forward strand.
ACTATGTAGCCTCTGTTACAACTATGAGCTCTCTATAATGTCTTTGCGCTCTGTATAATGACTGTGAGCTCTCTATGACCATTATGAGCTCTCTAAGGCCATTATGAGTGGTGTATAACAAATATGGACTGTGACCACTGTGAGGTCTCTATGATCACTATGAGCTCAGTATGACAATTATGATCTATGACCATTCTGTGCTCTCTGTGACCACTGTGACCTATGACTACTGTGAGCTCTTTATGTGCACTATGACCTATGACCACTGTAAGCTCTCCATGTCCTCTAGGAGCCATGATGACAGCAACCTGTCTATGACTACTATGACTTTACTATGACCCCTATAAACTATATCTATTATGAGCTAAGACCTGTGTGAGATATAAGCACTATGAGCTACCTTCAAGAAATGTGATCTCTGTCAGCATTGTGACCTCTTAATTACCACTATGAGCTCTCTATGACCAGTGTGATCTAGGAATTCTGTGAGTTCTCTATGACCATTATGTTCTATGACCACTCTGAGTTCTTAATGACCACTGTATGCTCTTTATGACGACAAGGAGCTGTGACCACTATAATCTTTCTATGACCACTATGATCTGTGACCACTGTGAGTTCTCAATGACCACTATAAGCTTTCTATGACCACTCCGACCCATGCCACTGTTTGCTCTCTATGACTACTGTAACATCTGACCATTGTGAGCTTAGTATGACCACTGTGAACTATGACCACTGTGAGCTCTCACTGTGCTTTCTATTATCACTAACTGCTCTCTATGATGACTGTGAGCTATGACCCCTGTGAGCTCCCTATTTCCACAGTGACCAGTATACGAGCTTTCTATGAAATCTGTGAGTTCTCTATGACCACTGTGAGATTTCTTTGACAATTGTGAGCTTTCTATGACCACAGTAAGCTCTCTATCATAATTGTCATCTCTCTATGAAAACTGTCAGCTATTTATGAGGACTCTGAGCTCTCTATGACCATGATGAGATATGACCACTCTCAGCTCTCTATGATGATTCTGAGCTCTCTATGACTATTATGATTTATGACCACTATGAGCTCTCTATGACCACTATGAGCTATGACCTCTGTGAGGTCTGTATGAGCACTATGAGCTCTCTATGACCACTGTGTACGCTCCATGGCCATTTTGAGTTGTCTTGAATCACTATAAGCTATGATCCCTATGACCTCTCTATAACCACTGTGAGCTATGACTAGAAACACTCTATGTCCACTGTGAGCTCTCTATAACCACTGTGAGCTTTGACCTCTTTGAGCTATGTCCACTGTGAGCCCCTGATGACCACTGTGAGCTCTCTGATTATAGTGAACTCTGTATGACCACTATGAGCTTTGTATTGCAGCTGTGAGTTCTCTATGACCAATGGGAGCTCTCTGTGACAATTGTGAGTTCTCTACATCCACTATGACTAGTGACCACTATGAGATCTCTATAACAACTGTGAGTTCCTTATGTCCACTATGACTCTTTATGACCAATGAGTCCACTCTATGATGACTGAACTCTCTATGATCACTGTAATCGAGGACCACTATGAGCTCTCTGTTACCACTGTGGGCTCTCTATGAAGTCTGAGATCTCTCTATGATAACTGTGAGCTCTCTGTTACCACTATGAGCCTTCTATGAGCACTATGCGCTATAATTTGAGCTCTCTATGACCAGTATGAGCTATGATTACTGTGAGCTCTCTATGGTCACTATGAGCTCTCTATCATCACTATGAGCTATGACCACTATGAGCCCTGTATGAAGACTGAGTTATGAGCACTGTGAGCTCTCTATGGGCACTGTGAGCTCTCCATGAAAACTGTCAGCTTACTTTGTCCACCATTAACTCTCTGTGACCACTGTGAGCTCTCTATGACCACTGTGAGCTCTCTATAGCAACTATGAGTATTCTATGAGTTATGGCCACTATAATCTCTCTATGACCTCTGTGATTTGACCAATATGAGTTCTCTAAAGCCACTGGTAGATCTCACTGACCACTGAGATCTTTCTCTGATCAATATGAGCTCTCTATTACCACTGTGAGCGCTCTTTGACCACTGTGAGCTCTTTGTGCACACCTTTAGCTATGACCACTGTGAGCTATGACAACGATGAGCTACCTATAGTCACTGTAAGCTCTCTAAGAGCACTCTAAGCTCCTTATAATAAGTGTGAACTCTCTATGACCACTATGACTTCTCTATGATCTCTATGAGCTATGAGCACTGAAAGCTCTCTATGACCACTCTGAATTATCCATAACAACTCTGATTTCTCCATGACGACTATGACCTCTTCATGAGCAATATAAGTTATGATCATTGTGCACTCTCTGTGACCACTATAAAGCTGTGACCACTGTGTGCTCTCTTTTACCACTGTGAGCTCTCTGTGATCACTCTGAGCTGTCTATGAACACTGTAACCTATGACCATCATGAGCTCTCTATGTTAACTATAGCAATGACCTCTGTGAGCTCTATATGTACAATATGAGCTCTCTATGGCTACTATGAGCTATGACCACTGGGATCTCTTTATGACCACCTTGAGCTCCCTATGACAACTATGACCACTATATGACCACAGTTAGCAATTGGTGACTACTGTGAGCTCTGTATGACCACAGTGAACTCTCTATCATCTCTGTCAGCTCTCTATGACCACAGTCAGTACTCCATAATGACTCTGAGTTCTCTATGACCACGATGAGCTGTGACTACAGTCAGATCTCCATGACGACTCTGAACTCTCTATGATGACTATGAACTAAGACCATTGTGATAGCTCTATGACAATTATGAGTTGTCTCTGAATACTGTAAGCCCTCTTTGACAACTGTAAGCTCTCTATGATGACAGAGAGCAATCTATGAGGATTGTGAGCTCTCTATGACCACAGTGAACTCTCTATGACCACTATCAGCTATAACCACTGTAAGGTCAATATGACCATTGTGCACCCACTGTTCCCACTATTAGATATGCTATTATGAGCTATGACTATTATGAACTTTCTATGACCAAGTAAGCTCTCTATTACCACTGTGAGATCCTTATGAAGACTATGAGCTCTTTATGAACACTATATGAGTTCTCTATGTCCACTATGACCTCTCAATGAACAATATGAGCTATGAACATTGTGAACTCTCTTTCACCACTGTAAGCTCTCTATGACTACTATGAACTGTAATCACTGTGATGTCTCTGTGACCACTATGCACCATGACAACTTTGAGCTCTCTATGACCACTATGAGCTCTCTTTGACAACTATGAGCTCTCTATGATCACTGTGTGATTGCTATTATCACTAAGAGCTCTCTATGACAACTGTGAGCTTTCTATAAGCACAGAGAGCTATGACCATTATGACAATTCTATGACAGCTGTAAGCTCTATATGACCACTGTGTGCTCTGTATGACCCCTGTGAGCTCTCTATGACATCTGTCAGCTCTCTATGACCATTTTGTCAACTCTCTATGACCATTGTCAGCTCTCTATAAGGACTCTGAGCTCTTTCTGAACATGATGAGCTATGACCATTGCGAGCTCACTATGAACTTTAATAGCTCTATATGATTACTGTGAGCTATGACCACTGTGAGATCTCTATGTGCACTATGAACTATGAGCACTCTGAGCTCTCTATGACCATTATGAGCTTTCTATGACCATAATGAGTTATGACCACTGTGTGCTGTCTATGATCCCTGAAAGCTCTCTGTGAGTACAGTTAGGTCTCTATGACCACTATGAGTTAAGACCACTATGAGCTCTCATGTGTAGTGTGAGTCGTGACCATTCTGAGTTGTCTGTGACCACTGTGAGCTCTCTATGACCATTACGGGCTCTGACCAACTGTATGCTCTCTATGACCTATGAGTTCTCTGTGGCCAGTATAACCCATGACCACTATGAGCACTCTTAGCTATGACCTTTATGAGCTCTCTTTTACAATTGTGAGTGCTCCTTGACTACTTTGAACAATTACCAATACCTAGGGCCACTCTGAGCTCTATAAGACTACTGTGAGCTATCACCACTATGAGTCCTCTTTGACCACTGTAAGCACTCTATGATGACCATGAGTTTTCTATAACCACTGTGAGCTTTGTGACCACTTTGTGCTATGACCACTGTAAGCTCTTTATGACCACTGTAAGCTATGACATATGTTTTGCTATCTTTTACTACTATGAGCTCTCTATGACCACTATGAGTTATGACCACTGTGAGCTATGATCACTATGAGTTCTCTAAGACTTCAATGAATAGTGACCACTCTGAGCTTTCTATGACAACTGTGCCTTCTCTATGAGCACTATGAGCTATGACCACTGTGAGTTCTCTATGACCATTTTGAGCACACAATGAACACTGTGAGGTTTGACCACTGTGAGCTATGAGCACTCTATTACAATTTTGATTGCGCTATTGCCACTGTGAATTCTGTTTGAAAACTGTGACCTCTATATGACAACTGTAAACTCTATAATCAGTGGGAGTTCTCTATGATCATAATGATCTCTCTATAACTACAATGAGCTCTCTATTTGCACTGTAAGTTATGACCACTTTGAGCTCTCTATGACAACTGTGAGCTTTCCATGACCACTATGAGCTAAGAATACCTTGAGCTCTCTATGACCACAAATACCTATGACCATATTGAGCTCACTATCAACACTATGAGCTATGACCATAGTGACCTCGCTATGACAATTATGAGTTCTCTATGACCATTGTGAGCTATGAACACTGTGAGCTCTCTATGACAAATATGAGCTGTGACCACTGTGAGAGCTCTGTAACCGTTATGACCTCTCTATGACTACTATTAGCTATGACTACAGTGAGTTATCTATAACCACAATGTAATCTCAAAGGCAACTGTCACCTCAATAACAATTATCGGCTCTCTATGACCACTGTCATCTCTCTACAAGCACTAGGATCTATTACCATTGTGAGCTCTATATAACCAGAGAGAGGTGAGACCACTATAAGCTTTCAATGTCCTCTGTGAGTTCTCTCTGCCCACGGTTGATGACAACTGTGACGTATCTATGAATACACAGAGCTCTCTATGATCACTGTCATCTCTCTATGAACACTGTCAAGTGTATATGACTACTGTGAGCTTGCCAGCACCCACTATGAAATAATGAACACCGTGAGCTCTCCATAACCACTCTGAGATCTCTATTGCCACTATGAACTTTCTATGACCACTATGAGCTAAGAATATTGTGAGCTCTCTATGACCACTATTATCTTTGACCACTGTAAGTTTTCTACAACCAGAGTGCACTGTTATCCCTATGAGCTTTCTATGACCTCTGTGAGGTCTCTGTGCCCACTCTGTGATCACTCTCGATGACAACTGTGATCTATGACCACAGTGAGCTTTCTGTGATGACTGTCAGCTCTCTATGACCACTGTGAACTGTCTAAACCACTATGAGCTCTCTATGACCACTGTGAGCTCTCTGTGACAACTATGATCTCTCTATGACCAGTAGGTGCTGATGACTATGAGCTCTCACTGTCCATTTTGTGCTCTCTATGCCCACTGTGAGTTGTGAACCCTGTTACTTCTCTATGTTTACTATGAACACTGTGAGCTCACTGTGATCACTGTGAGCTCTATGTTACCACTATTATCTATGATCACTGTGAGCTCTCTATGACCACTATGGTCTGTGACCACAGTGAGCTCTGTATCAACTCTACAAACTATGACCAGTTTGAGTTCTTTATAACAATTATCAGTTCTCCATGACCACTGTGAGGGTGACCATTGTGAGCTCTCTATGATTACTATGAGCTATGACCACTGTGAGATCTCTATGATCACTGTAAGCTATGAGCACTATGATATAGGATCACTGTAGGCTCTCTATGACCAATATGAGATATGATCATTGTGAGTCCTCTGTGGCCACTATGGGCTTGCTATGACCATTATGAATTATGACCATCCTGAGCTATCTATTACCACTCTGAACTCTTTGTGACCACTATTACTTCTCTATGAGCTACTATGAGCTATACAATGAACTCCATATGAACATTATGAGCTTCCTCTGAATAATGTGAGCAATGATCACTGTGAGTTATGACCACTATGAGCTCTCTGTGGCCACTAAGATCTATTCCACTGTGACTTCTCATTGTCCATTATGAGCTCTCTATGACCACTGTTAGCTCTCTTGACAACTCTGAGCTCTCTATGAACACTATGAACTATGACAACTATGAGTTCTTTATGGGTACTATGAGCTCTCAATGACCATGAGAGGCTACGACCACTGTCAGCTCTCTATGATTACTGTAAGCTCTCTATGAACACTGTGAGGTCTCTATGACCACTGTGAGTGATCTATGAACATTTTGAATTTTGAGAATTGTCAATTGTCTATGACCATTGTGAGCACTCTCTGACATCTATGAGCTCTCTGTGACGACTATGACCTATGATCATTGTGAGCTCTCTATAACAGTGCTGACCTCTCTATGACCAATATGTGGTATGACCACTGTGACCTCCCAATTATCACTGTGAGCTTTCTATGACCATAATGAGTTATGAATAATGTGAGCTTTCTATGTCCAATGTGAGCAATGAATACTCTGAGCTCTCTATGACAACTGTGAGCTCTCTATGACCTCTATGATCCATGACCACTGTGAGTTTTCTATGAGCACTATGAGCTCTAAAGGACAACTTTGAGCTATGACCACTGTCAGCTCTCTGTGACCGCTATAAGCATTCTATATATACTGAGAGTTCTCTATGATTACTGTGAGATATAATCACTGTGAGCTCTGACCTCTATGAAGTCTCTGTTGTTCTCTATGTGAGTAAGAGCTTTCTGTGATGGCTGTCAGCTCTGCATGATGACTGTCAGCACTCTATGACTATTGTGATCTCTGTGACCACTATGACCTCTCTATTACTACTGTGAGCTCTGAATATTATGAGCTGTCTGTGACCTCTGTATGCTATGACCACTCTGAGTTCTCTTTGACGACTGTGAGCTTTCTATATTCTCTATGATCTATGACCACTGTGAGCTCCCTATAACAACTATGAGGTCTCTATGACCACTGTAAGCCCTCTATGAACACTATGAACTATAACTACCATGAGCTCTCTCTGACGACAATGAGATCCCTGTGACCACTGTGAATTATGACTACTGTAAGCTATGAGGAATATGAGCTCTCTATGACCAAGGTGATTTCTCTATGACCACTGTGGTCTATGACCACTGTGAACTTAAGATAAAGATTAAGTGTCTATATAACCATTGTGACCAATGACCACTTTGAGCTCTCTATGCCCACTGTGAGCTCTGTATGACAATGAATTATGGACACTGTGAGCTCTTTGTGATAATAATGAACTGTGACCACTTTGAGCTCTCTATGACCGTTGTGAGCTCTATATGACCACTATGAATTATGACCACTATGAGAGAGTTGTGAACACTATGAATTTCCTATAACTTCTGTGAGCTCTCTATGCCAACTGTGAGCTCTCTATGCCAACTGTGAGCTCTCTATGAAAATAGTGAGTGAGCTTTCTATGAAAACAGTGAGCTCTCTATGACCATTGTTAGCTCTCTAATACAACTTTGAGCTAGGAACACTATGAGGTCTCTATGACTACTAAGAGCTATGAGCACTAAGAGCTCTCTATGATCACTATGTCCTCTCTATGAACACTGTGAATTATGACATTTATGAACATTCTATGACCACTATGACGAATATAAGATATCTATGACCAGTGTAACATTCCTGAGGACTGTGACCTCTCTATGACTACTTTGAGTTTTCTCTAACCACTGTGAGCTATGATCACTGTGAGCTCTCTCTGACCGCTATGATCTCTCTATTAATGGAGAGAGCTGTGACGACTTTCAGCCCTCTATGCCATCTGTGAGCTCTCTTTGCCCATTGTGAGCTCCTGATCACGACTGTGAGCTATCTATGAACTCAGTGAGCTCTTTCATAACTTTGACTTCTGTATGTCCACTATGACCACTCTATGACCACTATGAGCTACAACCACTATGAACTACCTATGACAACTGTAAGTTCTCTATGACAACTGTGAGTTATGACCAGTATGCATTATGACCACTATAAGCTCTCAGTAGTCACTGCAAGCTCACCATTATGATTTCTCTATGACCACTATGAACTCTGTGTGACCACTGTCAGCTATGACAATTGTGAGCACTATAAGTTTTCACCACTCTGTGCTCTCTTGGACCACTGTGACCTCTCTATATGCATTATGACCTATGACACCTGGGAGCTCTCTATGATCACTATGAACTCTCTATGACCACAGTGAGCTCTCTATACCACTATGATCATTCTGTAACCATTGTGAGCTTTCTATGACAGCTGTAAGTTCCTACAAAGAAACCCTATAAGGTATGAACACTGTGAGCCCTCTATTTCCTCTGTGAGCTCTCTATCATCATTATGAGCTATGAAAACTGGGAACTTTATATGATCAATATAAGCTATGACCACTGTGAGTTCTCTTTCACCATGACGGCCTCTCAATGACCATTTTGAACTATTATCCACATGAGCTTTCTAAGACCTCTGTGAGCTATGACTACTATGAACTGTCTTGACAACTGTGAGCTCTCTATAACCACTGTGAGCTCTTTCCTAAAACTGTGAGTTCTCTATGGCAATGGTCAGCTCACTATGACAACTATCAGCTCTCTATGTCCAATGTGAGCCCTCTACAACCACTGTGAAATCTCTGTGACCACTCTGAGCTCTCTATGATCAGTATGAGCAATTACCACTGTGAGCTCTCATTTTCCATTATATGTTCTCTATGACCATTGTTAGTTATGAACCCTGTGACCTCTCTATTTCACTATGAGTTATGACCACTGGGTGCTATGACCATGATGAGCTCTATATGAACACTATGAGCTATCATCTCTGTGACCTATCTATGACAATTATGGTCAGTGACCACTGTGAGCTCTCTGTCAACATTATGAGTTATGACCACTTTGAGCTCTCTATAACGATTATGAGTTCTCTATGACCACTATGAGCTCTCTATGAGAACTACAAGCTCTCTGACCACTGTGAGCTCAATTTGACCATTTTTAGATCTCTATGACCATTGTGAGTGCCATAATTGGACATACGTGTCAACTTGACTGTTGAGGTTTGAGCTCTGGGCATATTTGTAGAGAATCAGTGGTTGAGTTAAGCCCAGAGCAAACCTTCAGGAGATTGTCTAGCTGCTGGAGAAGGCCCAGCCCACAATGGGTAGGATTAGGCTCAGAATAAATCACAGAGAGCTGGTTGAGATTGTTGGCATCTGTTCATGCCGGTCTGGCAAATAAGAATTTTCCATCTCTCAGCTGTTATGTGGTGTCGGTATGGCCAGTTCTCTTGGATCGGTTGTTGGTGTGTGCTCCCAGTCAAGCTGGACTGAGAACTATAACCAGGAGTTGTAAGAGAAAATAAACCCTTGTTCCCTTAAGCTGTTTGATGGTCACTTATCAGCAACCATACAGGCAGGCTGCAACAGTGAACTGTCATGTCAATTGTGAGCACTCAATGATCACTGTGAGTTTCCTATAACAACTATGAGCTGTGATCATAGTGAACTCTCTCACCACTGTCAGTTCTCTGTGAACACTTTCAGATCTCTATGAGCACTGTGAGTGCTCTCTAACCATTATGAGCTATGAGCACTATGAACTTTCTATTACCATTGTGAGCACAGTATAACCACGATGAGCATACTTTGAATACTGTGACATCTCTATGACCATTGTGAGCTCTCTATGATCAATGCCAGCTCTCTATAATCACTGTAATCGCACATTGAGCACTGTGAACTCTCAATGAGCACTATGATCTATAACCACTGTGAGCACTCTATGACCACCCGAGCTTACTTTGACCACTATGACCTCTCTATAACCACTGTGATGTCTTCATGACCTATGTCAGCTCTCTATGAATACTGAGCTTTCTGTGACCACTGTGAGCTCACCTTGACCACTGTGAGCTTCTAAGATCAGTGTGAGAACTCTACAATAACTGCCAGCTCTCTATGAACATTGTCAGTTCTCTATGATCACTGTGAGAGCTCTCTAATGACTATGAGCTGAGCACTATGAACTCTCTATGACCATTGTGAGCATAGAATGACCACTATGATTCTCTATGACCACTAAGAGCTGTGACCACTATGAAATAGCTAAGACAATTTTGAGCTCACTATGACCACTGTGAACTCTGTAAAAAAACTATATTGGACTCTGTATTACAACTGTGAGCACTCTATGACAGGTGAGAGGTCTTTATGATGATAAAGAGCTGTTCATAGCCACTATGAGCTCTCTAGGATCACTGTGATCTATGAAAACTTTAGCGCTCTATAACCCCTGAAAGCCCTCTATGACTACTGTGAACTCTCTATGAATACTGTGAGCATTCAGTGACAACTATGGGATATCTATGACCATTGTGAGCCCTCTATGAGCACTATGATCTATGACCACTGTGAGCTCCTTATGACAACAATGAGCTGTCTATGAACTCTTTGATCTGTCTATGACCACTGTGAGTTGTCTATGACAATTATGCGATCTGAATGACAACTATGGGATATGACCAGTGTGATGCTTTATGATAAATATAAACTAAAACAACTGTAAGCTCTCTAAGACAACTATCAGTCATGACCTCTGTGAGCTACTCTCTCTATGACCACTATGAGCTCTCTTTGACCACTGTTAGCTATGACCACTATGAACTCTCTATGACCTCTGTGACCTAGGACCACTATTTGCTCTCTATGACAACTGTGAGCTCCCTATGACCACTGTGACCTCTATATGACCACTTTGAGGTCTTATGATCTCCTTATGACCACTATGAGCTATGACCATTGTCAAATTTCTATGATCACTTTGAGCTCTCTGTGAACACTGGGAGCTCTCTATTATCCCAGTAGCTCTATATGAGCAATGTGAACTATGAAGACTTACAGCTCTGTATAAACACTATGAGCTATGACCACTGTGAAGACTTCATGACCTTTGGGAGCTATAACCACGGTGAGCTCTTATTGTCCATTATGAGCTCTCTATAACCATTGTGAGCCCTAACTAATGTGAGTGCTCTATGACCACTGGGAGTTCTCTATGACCACTATGATCTATAACTACTGTGAGCTGCTTATCAACATGATGAGCTATGACCACATTGAGCTCTTAATAATGATTATGAGCTCTCTCTGACCACTGTGAGCGCTTTATGTCCACTATAATTATGACCAAGTTGAGCTCTCTATGACCACTTTAATCACTCTATGACCACTGCGATCTCTCTATGAATACTATGACCACTACACATATGAGTACTATTTGACCACTATGAGCTATGACCATTGCGAGATCTCTATAACCACTGTAAGTTATGCCCACTCTGAGCTCTGTTTGACAACTGTGAGCACTATGATCTATGTCAACTGGGAACTCCATATGTCCACTATGAACTCTCTATGACAACTGTGAGCTCTCTATGACCAGTATAAGCACTCTGTGACCACTGTGAACTCTCTATGACCACTATGAGCACTCTGTGACCACTATGAGCTCTCAATGACCACTGTGAGCTCTTTATGACCAATATGAGCTAAGGCAGCTGTGAGCTCTCTATTACAACTATGACCTCTCTATGCCCACTATGAACCATGACCACTGTGAGCTCTGTATGACTATTACGATATATGACCATTATGATTCCTCTATGACCACTATTAGCTATGACAACTATGAATTTTCTATGACCACTGTGAGCTCACTTTGATCTCTGTGAAATCTTTATGACCATTGTGAGCTCTCTATGATAACTGTGTGCACTCTGTGACCACTGTGAGCTATGACCATCATGAAATCTCTATGACCACCATGAGCTATGATCAATATGAGCTCTCTTGGACCACTGTGAACTCTCAGTGAGCACTATGATCAATGAGTAATGTTAATGCCTATGACCATTGATGCTCTCTATGAAAACTATGAGCTTACTTTGACCATTGGGAACTCTCTATGACCACTGTGAACTCTCTATGAAAACTGTGAGCACTCTAGGATATCTCTAAGCTATGACCAATATGAGGTTTCTATGCCACTGTGACCAGCATGAGTTGTCTGTCACCACTATAAGCTACGACCACCATGAGCTTTCTATGACCACAATGAGGTCTCAATGACCACTCTCAACTCCATGACCACTGTGAGCTCTCTATGACCACTGTGAGCTACCTATCACCACTGTGAGTTCTCTATGTCTACTGTCAGCTCTCTATGACTACTGTGACCTCTTTATTAAAACTGAGAGCTGTCTGTGACAACTGTCAGCTCTATATTAGCACTGTCAGCTCTCTTTGACTACTGTCAGCTCTTTATAACTACTGTATACTCTCTATGAACATTGTGAGCTCCCTATGGCCACTGTGAACCCTCTATGACCAGTCTGAATTATGAGCATTGTGAACTCTCCATCACCATTGTGAGCGCTCTATGACCACTGTGAGCTTTCTATGACCACTGTGAGCTCTCCATGGCCATTATGAGCTATGTCCACCCTGAAATCTCAATGTCCATTATGATTTGTCTATGACCAATGTGAGCTATGACAATTGTGAGCTCTCTATGACAATTGTGAACTCTCTATGACCATTATGACCTATTGCTGTGATGACCATTATGAGCTCTTTATAACCACTAGGTGCTATGAGTACTGTGAGATCGCTATGACCACTATGATCAATGACCATGGTAAGCTCTCTATCAACACGATGTGCTATGGAGACTGTGAGCTCTCTATGATGATTATGAGTTCTGTATAACCACTGTGAGCTCTATGACAACTGTGATCTCTCTATAGGCATTAAAAGCTATGATTACTGTGAGTTCTCTGTGACCACAATAAGCTCTCTATGACCATTATGAGATATGACCATTGTGATTTCTTTGTGTGAATTATGAGTTGTAATCATTATGACCTCTCTATAACTACTGTGAGCTCTCTATGACCTCTTTGGGCTATGAACACTGTGACCTTTCCATCACCACTATGAGCTATGACCATCATGAGCTCTCTTTGACAATTATGAGTTCTCTATCATCACAGTGAGCTGTGGCCACTGTGAACTATCCATGACCATTATGAGCTATGACCACTGTGAGCTCTCTGTGACCACTATGAGCTCTCTATGACCAATATGAGATATGACCACTGTTAATTCTCTATGACAACAATGAGCTTTGAATGACCACTGTCAGCTCTATGACCACTGTGAGCTATCTATGCCCACTGGGAGCATTCTATGACCACAGATAGCTCTCCATGCTCACCATGAGCTATGTCTACTGTGAACTCTTTATGACCACTGTTAGCTCACTGTGACCACTGTGAGCTCTCTAGGACCATTATGATCTAAAACCACCATGAGCAATCTATGACCACTGTGAGCTCTCTGTGACCACTGTGAGCTATGAGCACTGTAAGCTATGACCACTACAATATCTGTGTGGCCACAGTAAGCGCGGAATGACCACTGTGATCTCTCTATGACCACTATTACCTCTCTATGACCACTAAGAACTATGACCATTGTGACCTCTCTATGAACACTATAAGTTATGACCACTGTGAACACTCTTTGATCACTATATATACTCCATGAGCACTATGATCTGTAACCACTATGATCTCTCAATTTCCAGCATGAGCTCTCACCACCATTAGCTCTTTATGAAAACTATGAGCCGTGACCATTTTGAGCCCATGCATGAGCATTGTGAGTCTTCTATGACTATTATGAGCTCTACATGACTACTGTGAGGTATGGACACTCTTAGCTCACTATGAACCGTATTAGCTATGATGACTGTGGTTCTCTATAACCACTATTAACTCTGACAGCTATGAGCTCTCTTCACCACTGCGAGCTCAATTTGAACTCTGTGAGATCTCTATAACCATTGTGAGCTCTCTATGACAATTGTAAGCACTCTATGATCACTATAAGCTCTCTATGACCACTATGACCTATGACCATTGTAAAATATCTATGACCACCATGAGCTATAACCAATGTGATCTCTCTCTCTGACCACTGTGAGCTCTAAATAAGCAGTATGATCACAGCAAAGTTGTGACATCACAAGTGATGCTGTGATTTCACAGTGAGTTAGGATGGCAGTGGTGAGGCTGTGCCATTACATTAGGCTGTGATGCAAGGGCAAAGGTGAGACTGCAATGAAACAATAAGTCTGTATTGTCACTGGTGATGCTGTGATGTCACATTGATGCTGGGATGTCAATGTGGAGATCATGATGTCATAGTGTGTCTGTGATGTCACCGTGGGGCTATGCCATCATAGTGAAACTGTGATATCTGTGTTGCGGCTGGGATATCACAGTGAGGCCTGTGATGTTACAGTGAGGGTATGATGACACTGTGAGGCTGTGAGGATTCAGTGAAGCTATAATGTTATTGGTGAAGTAATGATGTCACAATGAGGCTGAGATGTCAGTGGTGAGACTGATATCAAAGGAGAGGCTGTGATGTCACCGGTGATGCTGTTGTGTACTGAGAAGGCTGAAGTCACAGTGAGTTTGTAACATCACAGAGAGGCTGTGAAGATACAGTGAGGCTGTTATGTCACAGTTAGATGTGGTATCAGATGTGAGGCTGTGATGTCACTGGTGAAGCTATTGTTTCACTGGCAAGACTGAAGTCACAGTGAGTTTATCATGTCACAGAGAGGCTCTGATGTCACAGTGAGGATATTATGTCACAGTGAGAATTTGACATTAGAGGTGAGGCTGAAACGCAAGTGTGAGGCTATGATGTCACTGGTAAGGCTGTGACATCACAGTAAGGCTTTGGTCTCAGAGTTGAAGCTATGATGACACAGTGAGGCTATGATGTCAGAGGTGAGGATGTGATATTAAAATGAGGCTATGTTGTCAGTGGTAAAAGTATGATGTCACAATGAGGCTGAGATGTCAGTGGTGAGAATGATGTCATAGTGAGGTTATGACCACGCTAGTGAGGCTGTGATGTCAGTGGTGAGCCTATTAGGTGACAATGACACTGTGATGTCTGTGGTGAAAGTTAATGTCACAGTGATGCTAGGCAGTCAGTGGTGAGGCTGTGAAGTCACAGTGAGCCTGTAATATAATAGTGAATGAAGTCACAGAGAGCCTGTAATATAACAGTGACCCTATGACATCACTGTGGAAGTTTTGAGGTCACAGTGAGGATGTAATATCAGTAGTAAGGCTGATGTCACAGGTGAGGCATGGTTTCAAGTGTGAAGCTCTGATGTCACAGTCAGATTGTGTCACAATGAGAATGTGATGTCACAGTGACACTGTGAAGTCATAGTGATGCAGTGATGTCACTGTGGAAACTGTGAAATCACATTGAGGCTGTAATATTAGTAGCAAGACTGGTGTCACCGTAATGCTTGGTTTCAATGGGAAACTCTTAAGTCACAATGAGGCTATTATGTCACACTGAGGTTGTGATGTCAATGTGAGGCTTTGATTTTAGAGGAGATGCTCTGATGTGACCGTTGAGGCTGTTGTGTCAGTGACAAGGCTGAAGTCAAAGTGATTTTGTGACATCAGAAAGAGGCTATGATGTCACAGTGATGCTGTCATGACACATTGAGGGTGTGACATTAGAGATGAGGATGAAACATAATAGTAGGCCTGGGATGTCACTGGTATGGCTGCGATGTCACAGTGAGGCTTTTATGTCTGAGTTATGTCACAGTTAGGCAATGATGCCAATGTGGAGTCTGGTATGGCACAGTGTGGCTGTGATTTCACAGTGAGTCTATGCCCTCACAGTGAGGCAGTGATGTCAGATGTTTACCTGTGCTGTCACAGTGAGGCTGTGATGTCAGTGATGAAGCCTATTATGTGACAGTAAGGCTGTAATATCAGTGATAAATCTTTGATGTGACAGTGAGGCTAGGATATCAGTGGTGCAGTTGACACATCATAGTGAGGTTGTGATGTCACGGTGAAGCTGTGATATCACAGTGAGGGTGTGACCTCAGAGGTGAACCTGAAACATAAGAGTGATCCTGTGATATCAAGCATGAATTTGTGATGTCACAGTGAAGCTCTGATGTCAAAGTGAGGATGTGGTGTCACTGGTAATGAAGTGATGTTCCAGTGAGGCTATGTCCTCAGGGTGGAGATTGTGATGGCATAGTGTGTCTGTGATGTCACAGTGAGGCTGCATCCTCACAGTGATGCTGTGATGACAGACGTGTGGCTCTGATGTCACAGTGATGCTGTTATGTCACAGGGAGGCTGTGATGACACAGGGAGGTATGATGTCAGTGGTGATTCCATGAGATGGCAGTGAGTTTCTGAAATCACAGTAAGTCTGTGAAGTCACAATGAAGCAAGTTGTCATGTCAGTGTGTAAGCTTTGAGATCATAGTGAGGCTGTAATATCAGTGGCAAGACTGATGTCACAGGTGAAGCTTTTTTTCAATGGTGAACTTCTGATATCACAATGAGGCTGTTGTGACAGAGTGAGGCTCTGATGTCAGTGGTGATTCTACAAGGTGACAATGAAGCTTTGAACTCAGTGGTGATTCTGTGATTACACAGTGAGTTTAGAATGTCAGGGGTGAGGTTCTTCAGTCACAGCGAGGTTGGGATGTGATGTCAGAGGTGAGGCTGCAATGTGACAGTGAGGCTGTGCTATCACTGGTAATGCTGTGATGTCACAGTGAGTCTGTAATGTTAATATGGAGGCTGTGATGTGAGAGGTGTGGCTGTGATATTATCAGTGAGGTTGTGTTAGAGACAACGCTGAAATCAGTGAGTTTTGTGACATCACATAGAGGCTTTGATGTCATAATGAGGCTGTTATGTCACAGTGAGGTTGTGATATCAGAGGTGAGGCTGAAAAGGAACAGTGAGCCTGCGATGTGAATGGTCATGCTGTGATGACAATGAGGCTGTGATGAGAGTTGAGCCTAGGATGTCACAGTGAGGCTAGGATGTCACTGTGGAAGCTGTGAGGTCACAGTTAGGCTGTAATATCAATGGCAAGACTAAGACATCACAGTGAGGCTGTGATGTCAGAATTGAGGCTGCAATGTGAGAGTAAGGCTGTGAAGTCACTGCCATATTATGATGTCAAAGTGTAGCTATACTGTCACTGTGGAGGCAATGATGTCACAATGTGGCTGTGTTGTCATAGTTAGGTTGTGATGTTACAGTGAAGTGAGTTTGTGATGATACAGTGAGGCTATAATGTCAGAGGTGAGGCTATGATGTCAGTGGTGATGGTATAAAGTCACAATGAGTGGTGAGAATGATGTCATAATGAGGTTATGATCTTTCTGGTGAGGCTATCATGTCTATGTGGAGGCTATTATGTGACAGTGAGGCTGCGATGTCTGTGGTGATGCTTTGATGTCACAGTAAGGCTAAGATGTCAGTGGTGAGACTGTGAAGTCTCAGTGAGGCTATGATGTCATTGTGGAAGTTGTGAGTTCACTGAGGCTTTAATATCAGTGGTAAGGCTAATGTAACAGTGAGGCGTGGTTTCAATGGTGAAAGTCTAGTGTCACAGTGAGGATGTTGTGTCACATTGAGGCTGTGATGTTACAGTGAGTCTGTGGTTAAAGGTGATCCTGTGGTATCACCATGAGACTGTGATGTCACCATAAGGCTGAGATGTCAGTGATGAAAGAATGATGTCACAATGAGACTGAGATGTTAGTGGCAAGAATGATGTCATAGTGAAGTTATGAACTTACTGGTGAGGATGTTCCCTCATAGTGAGACTGTTATGTTACAGCGAGACTGTGATGACACAGTGAGGATCTGATGTCAATAGTGATTCTATGAGATGACAGTGAGGCTGTAATGTCAGTGGTGATGCTGTGATATCAGATTTGAGGCTACACTGTCACACTGAGACTGTGATGTCACTGGTAATGCTTTGATGTCACAGTGAGTCTATGATATCTGTGGAGGAAGTGATGGCACAGTGTGTCTGTGATGTCAAAGTGAGGTTGTGCCCTCACAGTGAGGCTTTGATATCAGAGTTTGTGGCTGTGATGTCACAGTGAAGCTGTGATGACACAGTGAGCCTCTGATGTCAATGGTGATTCTATGAGATGACAGTGAGGTGTGACATGAGTGGTGATGCAATGAGGTCACAGGAAATCTGTGGTGTCAGTGTAGTGGCTGTGATGTCATTGTGGCTGTGATGTCACAGTAAAGCTGTCATGTTATAGTGAATCTGAAGATATAGTGAGTCTGTGATGACACAGTGAGTGTATGATGTGATGAAAGATGTGAAGCTGCGGTGTGTCAGTGAGGTTGTGTTGTCATTAATGATGCTGTGATGTCACAGTGAGGTTGTGATGTCAATATGGAGGTTGTGATATCCAAGTTTGTATGTGATGTCAGAGTGAGGCTCAGGCATACAAGTGAAGTCAGATATGTGGCTGAGATGTCACAGTAAGGTGGTGATGTCTCAGTCAGGCTATGATGTCACAGTGAGGCTATGATATTACAGTGACACTGTGATGACACTGTGAGGCTGTGAAGTCAGAAGCGAGTCTGTGATGTCACCCTGAGGCTGTGATGTCCGTGGTAAAGCTTTGATATGACAGTGAGGCTGTGATATAAGTTGTGAATGTGGCTGAGATGTAAGTGTGAGAATGATGTCATAGTGAATATATGATGTTACAGATGAGCTATGATTTCAGTGGTCAGCTAATAATGTGAGAGTGAAGCTGTGATGTCTGTGGTAAAGCTTTGATGTGACAGTGAGACTAGAATGTCAGTGGTGAGATTGTGAAGTCACAGAAAGGCTGTGATGTCACATTGAGGCTGTAATGTCACTGTGGAAGCTGTGAGGTCTCAGTGAGGCTGTGATGTCATAGTAAGATTATGATGTCACTCTGATGGCTATGATGTCCTAGAGTGGTTGAGAAGTCACAGTGAGGTTGCAGTCTCACAGTGAGTCTGTGATGTCAGAGGTATGGCTCTGATGACACAGTGAGGCTGTGATGTCACAGTGAGGTTAGAACTTCACTGGAGGGGCTGTGCCATCACGTTGAGGCTGCAATGTCACAGTGAAGCTGTGATGACAGAGTTTGCCTATGCCCTCACAGTGATACAGTGGTATCAGCGATGAGGCTGTGATGATAGTGGCTGTGATGAAAGAGTGGAGTTTTGATGTCAGAAGTGTGGCTGTGATGTCACCATAAGCTTGTGATGTCAGTGGCGAATGTGTGATATAACAATAAAGCTAAAATGTCAGGGGTAAACGTATGATGTCACTATGAGGCTGAAATATCAGTGGTGAGAATGATGTCATAATGAGGTTATGATCTCACTGGTGAGGCCATGATGTCAATAGTGAGCCTATTATGTAACAGTGAGATGTGATGTCACCATAAGACTGTGATGATACAGTGAGGTTCTGATGTCAATGGTGATTCAAAGAGATGACAATGAGCCTGTGATGTCAGTGATGGTGCAAATTTTCACAGTGAGGATAGGTTGTAATTGGTGAGGCTGTATCTAAACTGAGGCTGGATTGTGATGTGAGAGGTGAAGCTTCAATGAGACAGTGAGGCTGTGTTGCACTGATGATGTTGTGATGTCACAGTGAAGCTGTGACGTCAATGTTGAGGCTGTGATGTCACAGTGTGGCTGTGATGGCACAGTGAGGCTGTGCCATCACAGTGAGGCCGTGATGTCAGAGGTATGGCTGTGTTGTCACAGTGATTCTGTCATGTCTCAGAAAGGCTATGATGTCACAGTGAGGCTCTGATGTTGATGGTGATTATACAAGA
The DNA here is from genome assembly GCA_023101885.1 of Typhlomys cinereus. NCBI lineage: Eukaryota > Metazoa > Chordata > Mammalia > Rodentia > Platacanthomyidae > Typhlomys > Typhlomys cinereus. Next base: position 504,547 of record JALPQD010000397.1, read on the forward strand.
TTACATTGAGGTTGTAACATCATTGGTGATGTTGTGATTTCACAGCGAGGTTAGGATGTCAGTGGTGAGGCTGTGCTGTCACATTCAGGCTATGATGTAATTTCCGAGGTGAGGCTTCGATGTGATAATGAGGCTGTCTTGTTACTGGTGAGACTGGAAAGTCACAGTGAGGCTTTATATCTATAGTGAAGCTTTGATATGACAGTGAGGCTGTGATATAAGTTGTGAAGATGTGAAGTCACAGTCAGGTTGTGATATTACAGTGAGGCTGTGATGTCATTGTGGAAGCTGCGAGATCACAGTGAGGCTGTAATATCAGTGGCAAGGCTGATGTCACAGGTGAGGCTTGGTTTCAATAGTTAAGCTGTGATGCCACAGTGAGGCTCTGCTAACACAGCGAGGCTATGATGTCAGAGGTGAGCCTGTGATGTCACTTTGAGATTGTAATATCACAGTGAACTGGGATGTCAGAGGAGAGACTGTGATATTTCCTATGAGGCTGTTGTGTAAGTGGCAAGGCTGAAGTCACAGGGAGTTTGTGATATCACAGAAAGGCTGTGTTGTTACAGTGAGGCTAATAAAGCACAATGAAGGAGTGATTTCAGAAATGAGGATGAAATGTAATGGGAAGGCTATTATGTCAGTGGTGAGTCAGTATGGTCACACTGAGGCTGTCAACTCAGATTTTAAGCTATGATATTACAGTGTGGTAGTGATATCACTGGTGATGCAGTGATGTCACAATGAGACTATGATGTTAGTGTGGAGGCTATGATGTAAGAGGTGTGGCTTTGATGTCACAGTGAGGCTGTTATGTCAATGTGGAGGTTGTGATATAAGACTGTGGCTGTGATATCACTGTGAGGCTCCCTTGTCTGAGGTGTGGCTGTGATGTCATAGTGAGGTTGTGATGTCACAGTGAGGCTGTGATGACACGGTGAGTCTCTGATGATACAGTGAAACTATGATTTGAGAAGTGAGGCTGGGATGTCATCATAAAAATGTTATGTCAGTGGTAGAGGTGTGATGTCACAATGAGTCCAAGATTTCAATGGCATGAATGATGTCACAGTGATGTTATATATTCGCAGGTGAGACTATGATGTCAGTGGTGCATCTATTATGTGACAGTGACACTGTGATGTCAGTGGTGAAGCTTTGATATCACAGTGAGGTTAAGATGTCAGTGGTGATGCTGTGATGTCTAGTAAGGCTGTACCCTCACAGTGGGGTTGTGATGTTTTGTCTGAAGTGAGGCTGAGATGTGGAAGTGAGGCTATGTTGTCACTGGTGATGTCATGAAATCACAGTTAGTCAATGATGTCACTGCCAAGTCTGTGATGGCACAGTGTGGCTTTGATGTCACATTGACAGTGTGACATCACAGTGATGCTGTGCTGTCAATGTGAGGCTTTGATGACAGTGTGGCTGTGAGGTCACTCTGAGGCTGTGATGACACAGTGAGGCTGTGCTGACACAGTGAGTGTATGATGACATAGGTGAGACTGTGATGTCATCATGAGGCTGTGATGTCTAGGGTAAAGGTACGATGTCACAATGAGGAGAAGATGTCAGTGGTGAAGGTATGATGTCACAATGAGTCTAAGTTGTCAATGGTGAGAATGATTTCATAGTGAAGTTATGATCTTACTGATAAGATTATGATGTCAATGGTGAGCCTCATGTGACAGCAATGCTGTGATGTCCGTGCTGAAGCTTTGATGTCACAGTGAAGCTAGGATGTCAGTGGTGAGGCTGTAAAGTCACTGTGAAGCTGTCATGTCAGAGGTTAAGTATTGATGACATAGTGAAATTCTAATGTCTGGAGCTTCAATGTGATGACAGGGAGGATGTGATATCAGAGGTGATCCTGTGATTTCACTGGGACATCACAGCATCACCAGTGACAATACAATTTCACTGCCTCATCACAGCATCACCTCTGACATCACATGAGATCCTCATTTCAATGGCTCAGCCTATCCAATCACATCCTAACCTCACTATGAAATCACAGCATTAACACTGATGTCACAGCCTCATTGTTATCTGGTAGAATCAACATGGATATCACAGCCTCATGGTGTCATCATAGCTTCACTGTGATTTCACAGCCACAACTCTGACATCACTTCCTCACTGTGACATCACAGACTCATCACTGACCTCACATGATCACTGTTATGTCTCAGCATTACATGTGATGTCACATCCACACTGTGACATTACAGAATTACAGAGAAATCACAGCCTCTCTGGGGTGTCACAAACTCATTTTTGTGACTTCAGCCTTTCTACTGACATCACAGACTCACTGTGACAACAAAGTCTCATGGTGACAGTACAGGCTTACCTCTGATACCATAGCTTAACTGTGACATTACAGCCTCATTGTGACACACAGCCTCACTGACATCAGAACTTCATCACTGAAACCATGCCTCACAGGCAACATTAGCTTTAACACTGATATTATACTGCACTGTGTCCTCACAGCTTCCACAGTGACATCCTAGCCTCACTGTGCCATCAAAGCTTCACCACAGACATCAGAAAAATACTTTCACACAAAAAGTTCATCACTGATACCATAGCCTCACCAGTGAAATAATAAACTCACGACGACATCATTCTCACCACTAACATCTCAGCCTTATTATGACATAATACCTTCACCACGAGATCTCAGGCATATTGTGACTTCATACTTTCACCATTGAGATCTCAGTCTCATGGTGATATCAAAACCTCATCTCTGTCTTCATAGCCTCACGGTGTCATCACAGACTCACTATGTCATCACAGACTCACTGTGATATCACAGCCATACTGAGATATCAGAGCCTCACATTGACATCACAGCCTCACCACTGTATGACAGGCTCACCATTATGTTTCAGCCTCACCTCTGATGTCACACCAAAACAGTGACATAACACCATCACTGTGTCATCATAGATGCTCTGATGTCAAAAACTGACTGTGACTTCAGCCTTGCCACTGACACAACAGCCTCTCTGGTGACATCAGAGCCTCACCTGTGAAATCACAGATGCACTGTGACATCATAGTCTCATGTTAACATCACAGGTTCAAATCTCACATCATAGACTCATTGTGACATCATAGCCTCAATGTGACATCATAGCCTCAATGTGACACAACAGCCTCATAGTGACATCACAGCCTCACCACTGACATCCTACCCTCACTGTGACATCAAAGCTTCACCACAGACATGCCAGCATCACTATCACATAATAAAATTCACCACTGACAACATAGCCTCAACAGTGAGATCATAAATTCACTATGACCTCATTCTCTCAACTGACATTTCAGCCTCATTGTGACAGCAAACCTTCACCACAGACAAAGCAGATTCATTATGACTTCATACCTTCACCACTGATATCACAGCCTCATGGTGATATCACAGCCTCACCTCTGACATCACAGCCTAACTGTCATCATAACCTCACAGTGTCACAACAGCCTCACTGTGACCTCATTATCACATTGCAGCCTCATCTCTGACATCACATCACAGCCTCAATATGTGGACACAGCCTCACCACTGGAAACCTAAACGCACTATGAAATCACAGCATCACCAAGGACTTCACAGCCTCACTATCATCTAATTGCCTCACTGTGTCAGTACAGCCTCAATGTGACATCATAGCCGCACTGTGACATTATAGCCACATTCTGACATCACAGTGTTACTATGAGGGCACAGTCTCACTGTAACATCACAAGTATACTGTGACATTATATCGTCCACAGTGGCATCGGAGTCTCACTGTGACATCATGGCATCACCAGTGATATCACAGCCTCACTGTGAAATCACAGCCTCACCCCTGACATCACATCACAGTCTCACCGTGATGGCACAGGGTCACAGTATCATCATAGCCTCACTGTGACATCACAGCCTTATTATGATATCACAACTGACCTCTGAAATCAGAGACACACTGTGCCATCACAGTCTCCAAAGTAACACCATAGCCACACTGTGGCATCACACCACCATCAGTGACAAGACAGCCTCATTGTCACATCACAGCCTCATCTCTGACATCACATCACATCACATAGTCAATGTGATGGCACAGCCTCACCGTGGACATCCCAACCTCACTGGGAAATCACAGCTCAGCACTAACCTCACAACCACACTATCATCTCATAGAATCCCAACTGACATCAGAACCTCAGTGTCATCACAGCCTCACAAGTGATATAAAAGCCTTACTGTAATATAACAGTCACACCTCTGAAATCACAGCCTCGCGATGAAATCAGTCTCATGGTGACATCACAGGCTCAACTCTGAAAATATAGCTTCACTGTGACATTATAACCTCACTGTCACTTCACAGTGAGGTCACTGTGAGGCTGTGTTATCTGTGGTGAGGCTGTGGTGTCATGGTAAGGCTGGGTAGGATACCAGTGGTGAGACTGTGATGTCACAGTGAGGCTGTGATGTCAGAAATGAGGCTATAATACCATAGGGAGGCTGTGATATCACTGTGAAGCTGTGATGTCACTGTGAGGCTGTGACATCATAGAGAGATTGGGAAGTCACAGTGAGGCTTGTGAGGTTACTGTGGAAAATGTGATGTCAGTGGGAAGGCTGATTTCACCATAAGGTTATGATATAACAGGTGAATCTATAATGTAACAGGTCACACTGTGAAGTCAGAGTGAGGCTATGAGGTCGCTGTGAGACTGTGATATCTGTGGGACGATTGATATCACAGTGAGGCAGTGATGTTACCTGTGAGGCCGTGGTGTCACTGTTTATGATGTCAGAGGCTATAATATCGCTGCTGAGGCTGTCATGTCAATGTGAGCATGTGCTATTTGGTGAAACTGTGGTTTCATTGCAAGCCCAGGTAGGATACCAGTGGTGAGGCTGTGATGTCATAGTGAGGCTGTGATTGCACAGTGCTGCTGTGAGGTCAGTGGTAAAGCTGTGATTTCAGAATTGAGACTGATGTGAGTGATGTGGCTCAGATGTCACATTGATGACATGATATAACAGGTGAGACTGTGATGCCACCATGAGGTTATGTCACCATGAGGCTGCTGTGTCAATGGTGTATAACATCATGGTGAGCCTGTCCTATCAGTGGTGAGGCTGTGATGTCACAGTGAGGCTGTGCTGCCACAGTGTGCCTGTGATGTCACAGTGAGCTTGTGATGTCAGTAGTGACTGTGCTTTCACAGGAAAAATTTGTCATTGGTGAGGCTGTATTGTCACTGGTGAGGCTCTAATGTCACAGGGAGTTTATTGTGTCAAACTGAGGCTGTGATGTCACAGTGAGGCTATGATGTCAGAGTTGAATCTTTATGTCATAGTAGTGCATTGATGGCATGGTATGGCTCTGATGTCACAATGAGGCTATGATATCACTGTGAGGTTTTGATATCATTTGGAAGTTGTGATGTCACAGTGAAGTTGTGATGTCATAGGGAGACTGTCATATTTCAGTGAGCCTGTGAGGTCAGTAGTGAGGCTGTGGTGCCATAGTGAGGTTAGGTAGGATGTCAATGCTGAGGTGTGCTGTTGCATTAAGGCTATGATTTTATAGGAAGCTGTCATGTCACAGAGAGGCTGTAACTTCAGAGGTGAGGCTGTGATTTGACAGTGAGGCTGTGTTGCCATCAGTGATGCTGTGAGATCACAGTGAGGCTGAAATGTCAGTGGAGCAAGACTGTGACATCACAGTGAGAATGTGATTTCTGTGGTTAGGCTGTGATATCAAAATGAGGCTGGTATGAGTGAAGAAGGTATGATATCACAGTGAGGATGGCATGTCACTGGTGAGTCTGTAATGCCACTGTGTGGCTTTGATGTCATTGTGTGACTGTGGTGACAACATGAGCCAATGAGGTCACAGGGATATAGTGATGTCACGGTGAAGTCTGTGAGGTCACAGTGATACTTTGACGTCCGTGACAAGACTGATGTCACAATGAGGCTATGATGTTAGTGGTGATATGATAATGTCACATTGAGACTGTGATGTCACAGTGAGGCTATGTCAGAGGTATGTATGTGATTTCACCATGATGCTATTATGTCAGTGGCAAGGCTGATGTCACAGTGACACTGTGATGTAACAGGTGATCCTGTGGTGTCAGTGGGAATGTTGTGAATTCATTATGAGGATGTAATGTTGCAGGGAAGGTCGGATGTCAGGGCTGATTCTATGAGATGTCAGTGAGGTTGTGACCTCAGGGTTGATGCTTAGATTTCACAGTAAGTTTAGGATGTCAGCGATGAGTCTGTCCAGTCACACTCAGGCTGTGATGTCAGGGGAGAGGTTGTGAGGCTGTGATGTTACTGTCAGGTTGTAATGTCACAGTGAGGCTGTGAAGACACTCTGTGGCTACGATGTCACAGTGAGCCTCTGATGACACAATGATGTTGCGATGTCACTGGAGTGGTTTTGATTTCACCAAGAGGCTGTGAAGTTCGTGGTGAGGCTGACGACACAATGAGACTGGGGTGTCACTGGTATGATGTCACAATAAGGCTGGAATGTCAGTGGTGAGAAAGATGTCACAGTGAGTCTAAGATGTCACTGGTGAAGCTCTGATGTCAGTGGTGAACCTTTTAGGTGACAGTGACACTGGTGAGGTTATGATATCAAAGGCTGTAGAGTCACTGGTATAGGAGTGGTGTTAGTATTCCTAATGTCAGTGGTAATGTTGATGTCACAGTTGAGGCTGTGCTTTCCCTGATGAGGCCCTAATGGCACAGTGAGTCTCTGAAGTCACTGTGAAATTTGCATGTTACTGTGGGCTGTCATGTCAGTGTGAGGTGATATAACTCTGGAAGCTGTGATGTCATAGTGAGGCTTTGATGTACAGTGGCAAGACTGATGTCACAATGAGAGTATGATGTAACAGGTGAGCCTGTGGTGTCAGTGCAAATGTTGTGAGATCACTGTGAGGCTGTGATATTGCAGTGAGGCTCTGGTGTCAGGGGTGATTCTATGAGATATCAGTGAGGCTGTGAGGTCAGGGGTGATGATTTGCCGCATCCCTATCCAACTAACCTGATAGAATATGTCTCAGTTTGGAAAAGATGGATTCAAAGTAACATGTTTTGGGATAAGGACATAGCTTTATTTAAGAGAAACAAGGAAACATATGGGAATTATCAGGCCTTGGTGTTTCTTCCCAGCTCAGGCCTAAAGCCTGTTCCCTGAGGAAAGTCACAGTAAAGCCCATGAACAGGGGCTGGACATTCTGTCCTAGATAATTCGGGTTTTGCCTCAGGCAGGAAGAATTCTGGGAATTAGGCATGCCCTTCACCTAGGTTTTGTTTTTTTTTTTGGGATAATTCAAGTTTTGCCTCTGGCAGGAAGAATTCTTCTGGGAATTAGGAGTGCCCTTTACCTCCCCTTAGGTTTTTTTGGAACTAGCTTCCTACTCTCTGTTCTAGAGAAGAAGTCTGCTTTTTAAGTTTTAGTCAAATATTAAATAGAAATTTCATGTCTCGTCACTTACAATAAGTAGACTTGTTAGCCAGAATGTGTGTACTGATTTTAAGGAAATTAGAGAATAACTTCTAGAGTCTTAAAACATAGGTGGGTAAAATTCCCATCTCTGTACTAACTCAGAAATTCCAGAAGTACAAGACTATGCTATCAGTCCACTAGAACCTTAAAAGAAACTGTGATACCCTCTTACCCTGGCTGAAGGCCAAGGGAGAGACCATCATGCCAGAAAGTCTAGATGCCAAGACTGTCCCTGGAGATGGTATTTGCAATCCAAACTGGGAGAATCCATGTCAGAAGCAAAGGGGGCTGTGTCTTTCCTATCCCAAACAGCACTCTTATGAGAAATTACAGAGATGGATCATTCGAATGCACTTCCACCAATGATCGCCTCCGCCCCAAAAGAGACACCCTCGGCATATGGGGCCTGACTGGACCCCAGATTTGGAGTATGCATGGTTCACAGATGGGTCATCTAACTGATGGCAATACACTTCTGGAATTCCTCAAAGTAAGACATAAGCAACCTTACTATTAAAGGAATAGAAGGATGCTATTATAGGAGAAGTTATTTTTTTAATAATTATATTGCTTAAGTGTTTTATTCAGTGCATACCTCAGTAGTGTTTCCATCGACAGAACCAGCTATAGTTTATGGGCCTTGAGTATTCAAGTCAAGGCCCCCTTTGAGATGTGGTTTAAGCTTGGATAGTAGATACTGCATGAGCTGCATATATCTTCCCAAGTTAGAACCTGCTGCCATGCCTGGCGCTTATGTCGACCTGCCTGACCGAGAGTATCAACCTGGAGAGGACAACAGCAAAAGCTCATGCTGGGACTTATGGGGCTTTGGGGACTCCTGTAGTTAATTGTAAAATATGTTCCTTGCTGAAATCAAAAGGAGATCATTTTGCTTTTGTGTATTTTAGAAAGCAGTCTTTGTTAAAATTGTCAACTATGTAGGATCAGCCCCATAGCCATCCGGTGAAGCATTATATATTAGATAAGTTTGGAAATACTGAGAGAATGTTTCTGTTAAGTGCCTTTACCCTGAAGCGATGGGTTAGGTTCTTGAAAAAATGGCCACCCTGAAGGTGATTTTTGCTGACTAGAAAATTTTATGTAGTTGCAACATTCTTTACCCCAAAATTTTCTGTATAAAAGTTGTCACGAAAGTTTCAATAAACAGGTTCAGGATTCACTCAGACGAGAGGGAGCCGTGTGTGTTCTGTTCTTCACCCGGTCCTAGGGAGCCCTGGTCTTGAGGCTGTGACTCTGGTCTGCAGCAATGATTGGATTTAACAGTGAGGTTATGACATCAGTGGCGAGACTGTGCAGTGACACTGAGACTGTGATGTCAGAGGAAAGGCTGTGATGTCACTATGATGCTGTGATGCTACCATAAGATTGTGATATCACAGTGAAGCTGTGATGTTACTGTGATGATGTCACATGATTCTTTGACATCACTGTGGAAGTTGTGATGTCAGTGGCAAGGCTGTTTTCACCATGAAGTTATGATGTAACACGTGAGTCTATGATGTAACAAGTTAGAATGTAATTCAGAGTGAGTCTCTGTTGTCACTGTTATTGATGTCAAAGGCTGTGATGTCACTGCTGAATCTGTCACATCACTGTGAGCCTGTGTTATCTGTGGAGAGGCTGTGGTATGGTAAGGCTAGGTAGAATACTAATGATGAGGCTGTGATGTCACAGTGCAGCTGTTATCAGTGTTTAGGCTGTGATTACAGAATTAAACCTGATTTAAGAGATGAGGCTGAGATATCATATTGACAGTGGGATGTAACTGGTGGGACTGGGATGCCACAGGGAGGTTATGATGAGGCTGTGCTGTCATTGTTGAGGCTTGAATATTATGGCGAGACTGTCCTATAAGTGATGAGGCAGTCACAATGAGACTGTGCTGGCCGAGTGTGGCTGTGATGTCAGAGTGAGGTGGTTGTGACATTATAGTGAAGTTGTGATGTTACAGTGAGATTGTGATGTCAGTAGTGACTGTGCTTTCACAGGGAAACTATGTCATTGGTGAGGCTGTATTGTCACTTGTGAGGCTCTAATGTCACAGTGAGTTTATTGTGTCAAACTGAGGCTGAGAGGACACAGTGAGGCTGTGATGTCAGAGGTGATGCTTTGATGTCAAAAAAGAGGCTATATTGCACCAGTGAGGCTGTGATATCACTGTGAAGCTGTGATGTCACTATGAGGCTGTGAGGTCAGTGGTTAGGCTGTGATTTCAGATGTAAGCCTGATGTGAGCAATGAGGTTGAGATGTAACATTGATGATGTGATATAACTGGTGAGCCTGTGGTGCCACAATGAGGTTATGATGGCACCATGAGGCTGGGTTGTCCCTGGTTATGCTGGAATATCACAGTGATCTGTCTTATCAGTAGTGAGGCTGTGATATCACAGTGAGGTTTTGATGCCAGCAGTGACTGTGTTTTCACAGGGAGACTATGTCATTGGTGAGGCTATTTTGTCACTGGTGAGGCTCTAATATCACAGTGAGTTTATTGTGTAAAACTGAGGCTGTGATGTCAGAGGTGAAGCTTTATATCACAGTGATGGTTTCATGGCACAGTATGGTTGTGATGTCATAATGATGCTGTGATATCACTGGGGAAGTTGTAATGTCACAGTGAGGTTTTGATCTCAATAGCGACACTGTGGTGTCACAGGGAGGTTGTCATCTATTAGGGAGCCAATGAGGTGAGTGGTGAGGCTGTGGTGTCATAGTGAGGCTAGTTAGGATGTCAGTGATGAGAGTGCGATGTTGTATTGAGGCTATGATATCAGAGTTGAGCCTGTGATGTCATAGTAAGGCGGTAATGAATTGGTGAGGCTGTAATGAATCGGTGAGGCTATAATGTCAGAGTTGATGCTGTGATGCCACATTTAGGCAATGATTTCAGTGGTGAGCCTGTGATGTCATAGTGGCTGTCATTTCACGGCAAGGCTGTAACCTCAGAGTTGAGGCTGTGATGTCACTGTGAGGCTGTGTTCAGAATTGATGCCGTGATATCCCAGTGAAGCTGTGATAGTAGAGCGAGACTGTGACATCACAGTGAGGATGTGATTTCAATGTTTTGCTCTTATATAAGAATTAGGCTGGGGCTGGAGAGGTGGCTCAGGGGTTAAGCCTCTGCTTTGCAGGCGGAAGGTCCCGAGTTCGGATCCCAGATCCCACGTATAGACGCCAGGCGGAAGCGGGGGCGGCCTGCGCTTCTGGTCCTGGTAGGGCGGAGCCTGTGAATCCCGGGGCAGAAAGAGGTGGAGGCGTCCATGGTGGTTCATGAATTCGTTCGTGGTCCTATACATACATATACACACACACACAGACACACGCACGCGCACATACACACAGTTGGATAAATAATAATAATAATAATAATTAAAAAAAAAGAATTAGGCTGATGTGAGCGATGAGGGTATGATGTCACAGAGAGGCTGGCATGTCACTGGTGAGGCTGTGATGCCTCCATGAGGCTTTGATATCACCGTGTGACAATGGTGTCATTGTGAGCCTGTGATGTCACATGGAGTCATTGATGTCATGGTAGAGGTTGTGAGGTCACAGTAAGACTGTTATGTCAGTGGTAAGGCTGATGTCCCAAAGAGTCTATGATGTCAGTGGTGATGCTATGATGTCACATTGAGGCAGTGAGGTCACTTTGAAAGTTGTATGTCACTGTGAGCTGTCATGTCACTGTGATGAAATATCAGTGAGATTGTGATGTCAGTGGCAAGACTGATGCTATACGAGGCTATGATTTAAAAGGTGAGTTTGTCCTGTCAATGGGCAGGCTATGAGGTCACTGTGAGGTTGTGGTTTTGCATTGAGTCTCTCATGTCATGGCTGATTTTGTGAGATGTCCATGAGGCTGTGACATCGAGTAATGCTTGGATTTTACAGTGAGGTTAGGATATCACTGGTGAGGCTGTGCAATTACACTGAGGCTGTGATGTCAGAAGAGAGGTTGTGATGTCACTGTGAGGCAGTGATGTTACCATGAGGTTGATATATCAGAGTGAGGGTGTGATATCAGAGGTGATAGACTGTAACATCATAGTGATGAGGTTGAGATTTCACAGTGAGGTTGGGATGTAACTGGTGAGTCTGTGATGACACTGTGAGGCTTTGATGTCACAGTGTGGCTGTGGTGTCATTGTGAGCTTGTGATGTCACAGGGAGTTAGTGATGACATGGTGAAGCCTGTGAGGTCACAGTGAGACTGTGATGTCAATGGCAAGACTGATGTCACAATGAGTCTCTGATGTCATTGGTGATATTGTGAAGTCACATTGAGGCTGTGATGTCACAGTGAGGCTGTGCTGTCACTGTCGGGTTGTAATTTCACAGTGAGGTTGTGAGGACACAGTGTGGCTATGATGTCACAGTGAGGCTGTGTCAGAGGTGTGTATGTGATGCCATCATGAGGCTATTATGTCAGTCTCAAGGCTGATGTCACAGTGAGTTTGTGATGGCACTGTCAGGTTGTAATGTCACAGTGAAGCTGTGACATCACAGAGAGGTTGTGATGTCACAGACAGCCTGTGGTGTCACTGTGGAAGGTGTGATGTCAGTGGCAAGGCTGATTTCACCATGAGGCTATGATGTAACAGGTCAGTCTATGATGTAATAGGTTAGACAGTGAGGTCAGAGTAAAGCTGTGAGGTCACTGTGGGGGCTCTGTTATCTGTGGGAAGATTGATGTCACCTTGAGTCAGTGTTGTAACAAGTGAGGCTGTGATGTCACTGTTTATGTCAAATGCTATGATATCAGTGCTGAGGGTGACATGTCACTGTGAGCCTGTGCTATCTGTGGTGAGTCTGTCGTGTCAGCGTAAGGCCAGGTAGGATATCACTGGTGAAGTTGTGGTGCCACAGTGTGGCTGTAATGTCAGTGGGAAGCTGTGATGACACAGTGAAGCTGTGAAGTCAATGTGGAAGATGAGATGTCAATGATAAGGTTGATTTCATCATGAGGCTATGATGGAACAGGTGAGTCTATGATGTAACAAGTTAGACTGGAATGTCACAATGAGGGTGTGAGGTTATAATGTCAGTGGGGAAGTTGTGATGTCATAGTGAGGTTGTGATGTCAATAGCCACACCGTGGTGTCACAGAGAGTCTGACATGTTTCAGTGAGCCTTTGAGGTCAGTGGGGAGGCTGTAGTGCCATAGTGAGGCTAGGTAGGATGTCAGTGATCAATGTGATGTCACATTGGTGCTATGATTTCAGAGGTGAGCCTGTGATGTCATAGTGAGGCTGTGATGAAACAGTGAGGGTATAAGGTCAGAGTCGATGCTGTGATGTCATAGTTGGCCAGTGATTTTAGAAGTGAGTCTGTGCTGTCATAGTGTAGCTGTCATGTCACAGGGAGGCTATAACCTCAGAGATGAGGCTGTGATCTTACAGTAAGGTCATTTTTACATCAGTGGTGCCATGATATCACAGTGAGATTGTTATGTCAATGGAGAATGACTATGACATCACAGTGAGGATGTGATTTCAGTGGTTAGGCTGTGATATAAAAATGAGACTGAACAGGAGGGATGGGGTTGGAGGGCCACACCAGACACAAGGAGAGAGAGAACCATGTTACAGCAGAGAAAATCGACCTCCAAGGAATGCAAGTAAGTAATGTGACACCTGGTTAAGTTCACGGACGTTCGTTCCTGATCATGTACAACTGAGGGGGTATGATCTCACCAGAAGGGGAGGGCATATAGTCTGGCAGATGAAAAGAGATCATTTTGCAAATGGGTGAATGATCCCTCCCTCACCGAGGTTTCCTGCTTTTATTACATCTACCCTTGAATGTGCTATTATAACAAGACTCCAGTTTAACAGTTTTTTGTCTCTGACCAGGGGGTGACATACAGTGCCCATCAGGATGGAGTGAAGGGCATTGCAGGAGCAGCAAAACCACAAAAGAAAATCAACAAACCACAATCCAGAACTTCAGAGACTCTATATCATCCACATAGAACTAAGCCAGCCTAATATCCCCCCATCCTGAAGCTCAGGGACATCTGCGGAAGAGGGGGCGGTAAGATTGTAAGAGCAAAAGGATGGGAGGAGCAATGATTTGAAGAGTCTCCACACTAGATAGGGCTAAAGCAATCATAATAGGACTTTGCATGCCCTGCACCATGTCTGTCACACTATTGACCTCACAAAGTCTAACATCGGCTAAAGGCACCAAGATCCTTGGAGGCAAGGGATTGATGGCCACAGTAGTGTTCCTATGCTTAAGGGGAACACGAGAAAGGGTTCAGGGAAATGCCACTGGATCCTTTTACGTCATCGGAAAGGAGGACCAAAAGGAGAGTTAGGCATACACAATAAAGGATTCTCTGAGAATTGGGAGTGAGGCACTGGGAGATGAGGAGGGGGAGCAAGGGGTTCAGGGGGAAGAGGAGGGGGAGGAGGGAACTGGTCTACCTATTAAGTTTGTATGAGTGGAAATAATAATAAAAATGTTAAAAAAATGAGACTGATGTGATTGATGAGGGTATAATGTCTCAGTGAGGCTGGCATGTCACTAGTGAGTCTTTGAGGTCATCATGTGGCTGTGGTGATACTGTGAGCCCTTGATGTGACACAGAGTTGGAGATGTCACGTTGGAGGCTGTGAGGTCTCAGTGAGACTGTGATTTCAGTGGCAAGACTGATGTCACACTGAGGCTATGATGTTTGTGGTGATGCTATGGATTCACATTGAGGCTGTGATGTCACAGGGAAGCCATGTCAGAGGTGCGTATGTCATGTCACAATGAGGTTACTATCTAAGGTGAGGCTGATATTACAGAGAATTTGTGATGTCACAGTGAGGTTATGATGTCATTAATGACACTGTGGTGTCACAGGGAGCCTGTCATGTTTCAGTGAGAATGTGAGGTCATTGATGAGGCTGTGGTGTCATAGTGAGGCTATGTAGGATGTCTGTGATGAGGGCATTATGCCACATTGAAGCTATGATTTCAGAGATGAGTCTGTCATGTCATAGTGAGGCTGTGATGAAACAATGAGGCTATAATGTCAGAGTCGATCTTGTGATATCACATTAGGGCAATGATTTCAGAGCTGAGCCTGTGATGTCATAGTGAGAACGTCATGTCACATTGAGGCTATAACCACAGAGGTGAGGCTGTGATATCACAGTGTGACTATGATGTCAGTCGAGTGAGACTATGACATCACAGTGGGGATATGATTTCAGTGGTTAGGCTGTGATGTCATTATGAGGCTGACGTGAGTGATGAGGGTGTGACGTCGCAGTGAGGGTGGCATATCACTGGTGAGGCTGTGATGCCACCGTGAGATTTTGATGTTACTGTGGGTCTGTGGTGTCACGGTGGAGGCTCTGAGGTCACCGTGAGACTGTAATGTCAGTGCAGCTGTGAATTCAGTGGTTGAGCTGTGATTTCCGAAGTGAGATTGATGTGAGAGATGAGAGGGAGATGCAGCATAAAGAATATCATATAACTGGTAAGGCTGTTATGTCACAGTGCAGCTGTGAGGTCAGTGGTTAGGCTGAGATTTCAGACGTGAGACTGATGTGAGAGATGAGGCTTAGATGTTACATTGAATATGTGATATAACTGGTAAGGCTGTAATGCCACAGTGAGGTTACAATGTCACCATGAGGCTGTGGTGTCCCTGGTGAGCTTGTGATATCACAGTGAGCCTTCACATCAGCCTCAGTTTGACACAATAAAGTCACTGTGACTTTAGAGCCTCACCAGTGACAATACAGTCTCACATATGACATAGTCTCCAAGTGAAAGCCCAGTCACTACTGACATCACAAACTCACTGTGATGTCACAACCATGAGGCTGTGATGTCACAGTGAAGATGTGATGTCACAGAGAAGCTGTGATTTATGAAGTGAGACTGCAATAAGAGAGGAGGCTGAGATGTCACATTGAGGATATGATATAACTGGTGAGGCTGTGATGCCACAGTGAGGAAAAAATGTCACCATGAGGCTATGGTGTCCTGGAGAGACTTTGTCATTGGTGAGACCGTATTGTCACTGGTGAGGCTCTAATGTCACAATGAATTAATTGCATCAAACTGAGGCCGTGATGTCACAGTGAGGCTATGATGCCAGAGTTGAAGCTTTATATCACAGTGATGCATTGATGACACGGTATTGCTGTGATGTCACAATGAAGCTGTGATGTCACTGTGAAGTTGTGATGTCACTGTGAGATTTTTTTATGTCATTGGGGAAGTTGTGAAGTCACTGTGAAGTTGTGATGTCACAGTGAAGTTGTGATGTCAGTAGTGACTGCTTTCACAGGAAGTCTATGTCATTGGTAAGGCTATATTGTCACTGGTGAGACTGTAATGTCACATTGAGTTTATTGTGTCAAATCGAGGGTGTGGTGTTACAGTGAGGTTATGATCTCAGAATGAAGCTTATGTCACATTTATGCTTTGATGGCATAATATGGTTGGGGTGTTGCAATGAGGCTATGATGTCACTGGGGAAATTGTGATGTCACAGTTAGTTTGTGATGTCAATAGCGACACTGTGGTGTCATAGGGAGGCTGTCATATTTCAGCGAACTGGGGAGGTCAGTGGTGAGGCTGTGATGTCATAGTGATGCTAGGTAGAATGCCAGTGATGAGTGTGTGATGTTACATTGAGGTGATGATTTCATAGGTGAGTCTGTCATGTCATATTGAGGCTGTGATGTCACAGTAAGGCTATAACCTCAGAGGTGAACTTGTGATGTCACATTGAGACTGTATTGTCTCCAGTGATGCTGTGATATCACAGTGAAGCTGTGATGTCAGTGGAGCGAGACTATGACATCACAATGAGTATGCGATTTCAGTGGTTAGGCTGTGATGACAGAATGAAGCTGGAGTGAGTGATGAGAGTGTGATGTCACAGTGAGGCTGCCATGTCACTGATGATGCTGTAGTGCCACCTTGAGGCTTTGATGTCACTGGTGAAGGTTGTATGTCACTGTGGGCTGTCATGTCACCATGAGGTGATTTCAGTCTGGAAGCTGTGATGTCACAGTGAGGCTGTGATGTCAGTGACAACACTGATGTCACAAAGAAGCTATTATGTAACAGGTGAGCCAGTGGTGTCAGTGGGCAGAATTGACATCACCGTGAGGCTGTGATGTCACAGAGAGGCTGTAATTTCAGGACTAATTCTATGAAATGTCAGTGAGGCTGTGATGTCAGGGTGATGCTTGGATTTCACAGTGAGATGAGGATGTCAGTGGTGAGGCTATGCAGTCACACTGAAGTTGTGATGTCAGAGACCAGACTGTGATGTCACTGTGAGGCCATGATGTTACTGTGAGGTTGTGATATCACAGGGAGCACAATGGTGATTGATTATGACATCACAGTTTGGCTGAGATTTCCATAGTTAGGCTGTGATGTCAGAAGTGAGGCTGATATCAGTGATGAGGCTGAGATGTCACAGTGAGACTGTAATATTACCGATCATGCTTTGATACCAAAGCGTGGCCTTGGTGTCACAGTTGAGGCTGTCATGTGATCATGAGCCTGAGATGCCAGTGATGAGGCTGTGGTATTATACTGATGCTATGTAGGATGTCCATGGTGTCACTGATGCTATGCTGTCAGAGGTTAGCCTGTTATGTCACAGTGAGGCAGTGATATCAGAGGTGAGTCTCTGATGTCATAGTGAGACTGATGTCAGAAATGAGACAATAATGCCACAGTGAGGCTGTGATATCACTTTGAAGCTGTGGTGTCACTGTGACACTGTGTGACATCACAGAGAGGTGGTGATGTCACAGTGAGGCTGTGAGGCCACTGTGAAAGATGTGATGTCAGTGGCAATGTTGATTTCACCATGAGGCTATGATATAACTGGTGAGTCTATGATGTAACAGGATAGAATGTGAGATCACAGTGAGGCTGTAGGTCACTGTGAGGCTGTGATATCTGTGGGAATATTGATGTAACTATGAGTCAGTGATGTAACATGTGAGGCTGTGGTGTCTCTGTTTAGGTGGCACTGCTGAGAATGTCACATAACTGTAAGCCTGTGGTAATTATGGTGAGACTGTGGTGTAATAGTAAGAATAGCTAGGATACCAGTTGTGAGGCTGTGATGTCACAGTGAACCTGTGATGTCTCAGTGCAACTGTGAGGTCATTGGTTTAGCTGTGATTTCAGGCGTGAGACTGATGTGAGAGATGAGGCTGAGATGTTGCATTGACGATGTGATGTAACTAGTGAGGTTGTAATGTTAGTGTGGCTGTGATATCACAGTGAGGCTGTGATGCCACAGTTAGTTTACAATGTAATCATGAGGCTGTGGTGTCCCTCGTGAGGCTGTGATATCATGGAGAGCCTGTCATATTAGCCTCTATGATGTAACAGTGATGCTGTGTTGGCACAGTGTGGCTGTGATGTCACAGTAAAGTTGTGATGTCAGTAGTGACTCTTCTATGTCATTGGTGAGGCTATATTGTCACTGGTGAGGCTCTATTGTCACAGTGAGTTTATTGTGTCAAAATGATGTGAGGACACAGTGAGTTTAAGATGTCAGAGGTGAAGCTATGTCACGGTGATGCTTTGATGGCACAGTATAGCTGTGATATCACAATGAGGCTGTAATGTCACAGTGAGGTTGTGGTGTCAATAGTGACACTGTGGTGTCACAGGGAGCTGTCCCCTATCAGTGAGACTGGAGGTAAGTGGTGAGGCTGTGTTGTCATAGAAAGGCTAGGTAGGATGTCAATGAAGAGGGTATTATATCACATTGAAGCTATGATGAGCTTATGATGTCATAGTGAGGCAGTGATGAAACAGTGAGGCTATAGTGTCAGAGTCGATGTTTTGATGTCATAGTTGGGCAATGATTACATTGTCATAATGAGGACTTCATGTAACAGTGATGTATGTGATTTCACCTTGAGGCTATTATGTCAGTGGCAAGGCATTTGTCACAGTGAGTTTGTGCTGTCGCAGAGAGGCTGTGATGTAACTGTGAGGTTGTAATGTCACAGTGAGGCTGTGAGGACACAGTGTGGCTATGATTTCATAGTGAGGGTCTGATGACACAGGGATGTTGTGATGTCACTGGAGACGTTTGGATGGCACAATGAGGTTGTGATGTCAATGGAAAGACTGATATCATAATGAGGCTATGATGTAACAGGGAAACCTGTGGTTTCTTTGGGCAGGCTATGAGGTCACTGTGAGGCCGATATGTCCCATTGAAGTT
Source organism: Typhlomys cinereus (assembly GCA_023101885.1). NCBI lineage: Eukaryota > Metazoa > Chordata > Mammalia > Rodentia > Platacanthomyidae > Typhlomys > Typhlomys cinereus. The sequence goes on from JALPQD010000397.1 coordinate 523,331, forward strand.
CTGATGTCAGACATATTCTATGAGATGTCAATGAGGCTGTAACATCAGAGGTGATGTTTGGACTTCATAGTGTGTTAGGACATTAGTGGTAAGACTGTGCATTCACATTGAGACTGTGATGTCAGAGGAGAGGCTGTGATGTCACTGTGGGGCTGTTATGTTACCGTGAGGTTGTGATATCTCAGTGCTCATAGACTATGACATCACAGGTTGGTTGAGATTTCAGTGGTTATGCTGTGATTTCAGAAGTGAGGCTGATGTCATTGATGAGGCTGCGATGTCACAGTGAGGCTGGAATGTTAAAAATGAGGCTATAATACCACAGTGAGGTTGTGACATCACAGAGGTTGTGGTTTCACTGTTTATTATGTCAAAGTCTATGATGTCACTGCTGAGGCTGTCACATCACTATTATCCTATGCTATTTGTAGTGAGGCTGTCATGCCACAGTGAGGCTAAACCTGAAGTGAGGCTGTGATATCACAGTGAGGCTGTGTTGTCATTGGTGTTGCAGTGATGTCAGTGTTCTGACTAATGTCAGTGGCATTTCTATTATCAAAGATGAGGCTGTGGTGTCAGTGGGCAGGCTGTGTTGTTACAGTGAGGTTGTGATGTCAGTGGTACAACTGATGCCATATTGAGGCAATGAGGTAATAGGTGAGCCTTTGTTGTCAGTGGGCAGGCTTCGAGGTCACTGTGAGGCTGTGATCTCGCAGTGAGGATCTGGTATCACAAATAGGCAGTGATTTCACAGTGCAGCTGTGAAGTCAGGGTTAGGCTGTGATTTCAGAAGTGTGACTGATGTGAGATGAATCAGATGTTGACTTGGGGATGTGACATAACTGGTGAGGTTGTGATGCCACAGTAAGGTTATGATATCACCATGAGGCTGTTGCGTCCCTGGTGAGGTTGTGATATCACAGTGAGCCTGTCAAATCAGGCATGATGATGTGATGTCACAGTGAGGCTGTACTGGCACAGTGTAGCTGTGATGTTATGTTGTGATATCACAGTGGGTTGTGATGTTACTGCACTGTGCTTTCACAGGGAGACTATGCCATTGGTGCAGCTCTATTGTCACTTGTGAGGCTCTAATATCACAGGGAGTCAACCTGAGGCTGTGCTATCACAGTGAGGCTATAATGTCAGAGGTCAATCTATATGTCGCAATGAGTCTGTGATGTCACTGTGAGGGTCTGATGTCACTGGGTAAGTTGTGAATTTACTGGGAGGTTGTTATATCAATAGCGACACTGTGGTGTCACAGGGAAGCTGTCATGTTTCAGTGAGCCTATGAGGTCAGTGGTGAGGCTGTGGTGCCATAGTGAGGCTAGGTAGGATATCAGTGATGAGGGTGTGATGTTGCATTGAGGCTATGATTTCAGAGGTGAGCCTATGATGTCATAGTGAGGGTGTGATAAAACAATGAGGCTATAACCTAGAGGTAAGGCTGTGATGTCACAGTGTGATTTTAATGTCACCATGAGGCTGTCACAGTGGAGCTGTGAGGTCCGTGGTTAGGCTGTGATTTCAGAAGTGAGAGTGATGTAAGTAATGAAGCTGAGATGTCGCATTGATGATGTGATATAGCTGGTGAGGCTGTGAGGCCACTAAGATTATGATGTCACCATGTGGGTGTGGTGTCCTTGGTGAGGGTGTAATATAACAGTGAGCCTGTCCAATCAGGGGTGAGGCAGTGATGACACAGTGAGGCTGTGTTGGCAGTGCCGGTATATATATCACAGTGAGGTTGTGATGTCATATAGTTTCACCTCTGACATCACAGCCTCACTGTGATATCACAGCCTCATAGTGACATCAGAGCCTGCCCACTGACACACAAGCTTACCTATTATTCTATAGCCTCATTGTGTTATCAGTCTTACCACTGATATTGAAGCCTCACTGTGACATCACAGCCTCATCATTGACAACAAAACCTCAACTGTGAATCAGTATCGCTACTGACAGTAAGATTGCTGACATCATTGCCACACAAGTGACAACACATCCTCACCACTGACCTCACAGGCTCACTGAAATATTACAGCCTCCCTGTGACACCACTGTGTTACTATTGACATCACAACCTCATCATGACATCACAACTTCCCCGGTGACATCAGAACATCACAGTGACATCATAGCCTCATTGTGACAGCTCAACAGTGCAATTAAAGCATCTCTGTGACATAAAACTTCACCTTTGACATCATAACCTCACTGTGACACCACAGCCTCACTACAGATAGCACAGGCTCACAGTGACATGATAGCATCAGCAGTGACATCATAACCTTTGACATCATAAAGAGTGACACCACAGCCTTAACTTTTACATCACTGCCTCATTGTGATATCAATCCTCATTGTGACATCAATCTTATCACAGATATCACAGCCTAACAGTAACCTTACAGTCTCACTGTGACCTCACAGTTTCAGTTCTGAAATCACAGCCTGACCACTGACCTCACAGCTGCACTCTGACATCACACAATCACTGTGACATCATAGTCACAATGTGTCCTCATGGCCTCACTGTGACATCACAAACTTACTGTGACATCATAATTTCCACAGTAACATCACAATCTCACAGTAACTTCACAGACATAACAGGCTATCAGAGCATCACTGTCACATAAACATTCATATCTTACATCATAGCATCATCATGACATCACAGCCTCAGTTTGATACAAATTCCCTGTGACATTAGAGCCTCACAAGTAACAATACAGTCACTACTGACATCACAAACTCATTGTGACATCACAACTTCACTATGAAATCACAGTCACACTGCTAGCACAGCCTCACTGTGACATTACAACCTCACCACACATATGACAGGCTCATCATGATATTATAGCATCACCAGTGACACCAGAGCTCATGGTGACATCATAATATCACTGTGGCATCACAACCTCATCACTTATATCGCATTTTTCAATGCAACATCTGTCTCATCTATCACATCAGTCTCACATCTGAAATCACAGCTTAACTACTGATCTCATTGCTTCACTGTGACATCACAGCCTAATGGTGATTTCACAGACATACTATGACATCGCAGATTCACCAGTGGTGTCCTACCTTGCCTTAATAGGACAACACAGTCTCACTGCAGAGAGCACAGGCTCACAGTGACATGACAGCCTCAGCAGTGACATCATAGCCTTTGACATCATAAACAGTGACACCACAAACTGAGCTGTTACATCACTGCCTCATTGTGACATCAATCTTCACGCAGATATCAGAGCCTCACAGTGACCTCATGGCCTCACTGTGACCTCACAGTTTAACCTGTGACATCATAGATTCACCTGCTACATCGTAGCCTGAATGAGTCTTGCCACTGACATCACATCTTCCACGGTGACTTCACAGCCTCATTGTGACATCATAACCTCTCTGTGATGCCACAGACTTTAGTGACATCAAAGCTTTACAGTAAACTCACAGACTCACTATGGCATTATAGCATCATTTCTGATATCCCAGACTCACTGTGACATAACAGCCTCACCACTGACACAACAACCTCACTGTGACATAACAGGTTATCCTCTATAATCATTGCATCATTGATATACAGATATCCTGCCTTGCCTCACTGTGATACCACAGTCTCATCACTGACCTCTCAGGCTCATGGTCACATGACAGCTTTAACAGTGACATCACAGCCTCGCTGTGGCATCACAGTCACACAAGTTACATCCCACCCTCTCAGTGATATCATAGCCTTTCCTCTGACATCACAGCCTCAGTGTGATTGCACAGCCTTACCACTAACCTTCTAACCTCACTGTGAAATCCAAGAATCACCCCTGCATCACAGCCACACTGACATCTCATAGAATCAGCCCTGACATCAAAGCCTCACTGAGACATTACAGTCTCAGAGTGACCTCACAATTTGCCCACTGACACCACAGGATCACCAGTTACATCACATCCTCATTGTGACATCTGTCTTTCCACTGACATCACAGCTTCACTGTCACATCATAGCTTCCAGACCAGTGACAACACAGCCTTTGACATTAAAGCCTCACCAGTGTTACAGTGATGTAATAGGTTCACCACAGACATCATAGCCTCTCTAGTAATATCAGACTCATTATGACATCTTCCTCAACACTGACATTCCAGCCTTATTTTGACATCACACATTCACCAGAAATCACACAGCACATTGTGACATCAGCCTCACCACTAACATCACAGTCACACTGTGCCATCAAAATCTCTCCAGTGACATCCCAACATCACTTTGTCGTCTGAATCTCATTGTGACATCATAGACACAGTATGTCCTCACAGTCTCACTGTGATATTGCAACCTGACAATGCCATCACAGCCTCACTGTGACATTACAAACGCACTGTGATATTAGCCTTGCCACTGACATAATAGCCTCATGGTGCCATCACATACACATCTCTGACATAGCCTTACTGTGACATCACAGCCTCAATGTGACTTCACAGCACAACCACTGACATCATAGCCTCACTGTGACATCAGCCTTGCCACTTACATCACAGTCTCACTGTGATCTCACAGCCTCCACAATGACACCACCATCTCCCTGTGACCTCATATTTTCACCACTGTCGTCCTGATCTCACTGTGAAATCCATGCATCACCCCTGATGTCACAGACTCAATGTCATCTCACAGAATCAGACCTGATATCAGAGCCTTACTGCAACATCAAAGCATCCCAATGACCTCACAGCCTGCCCACTGACACCACAGGATCCCCTGCTACATCGTGGCCTCATTTTGAAATCACACACTTCTGACATAGCACATAAATACCTCTGACAGCCTCACTGTGACATGACATCCTTCATGTGACATCACAGCATCACCACTGACATCATAGCCTCACTGTGACATGAACCTTGTCACCGACATCACAGTCTTCCTGTGACCTCACATTCCCAACTGTGACATCACCATATCCTGTGACATCATGGATTCATGGTGACACCACAGACACATGGTGACATTAAAGTCTCACTGTCGCATCACAGCCTCACCAGTGACATGCCAGCCTCACTGTAAAATCCTACTCTCATAACTCACATCAGCCTCATTCCACTCCAATTGTCACTCATTCCATTTGTCATTGTCTCACTCCAGTGACTTCACAACCTCACTGTGACATCATAGCATCACTGTTGATTACACAGCCTCAATGTGACAGCACAGAATCATCACTGACATCATAGCCTCGCTGTGACATCAATCTTGCCTCTGACATCACAGTCTCACTGTGAACTCCCAGCCTACACCGTGACATCACCAAGTCCCTGTGACATCACGGGCTCACGGTCACACCAGAGGCACACAGTGACATAAAGCCTCACTGTGACATCATAGCCACACTGTGACATCACAGCCTGACCCTGGTATCCTGCCTAGTCTTCCTAGGACACCACAGGCTCATCGCAATTAGCACAGGCTCACAGTGACATGATAGCTTCAACAGTTTCATCAAAGCCTCTGATATAAACAGTGACATCACAGCAAGACTGTGACAGCACAGCCTCACCAGTCATATGACAGGCTCACAGTTACAACCCAGCATATCCTCTAACATCACAGACTTTGTGACTTCACAGCCTCAACACTGACATCGTAATGTCACTGTGAAATCCAAGGAGCACTACTGATGTCACAGTTTCACGGACATCTCACTGAGTTACCTCTAACATCAGAGTTTCACTGCGACATCATAGCATCACAATGACCTCAAAACTTGCCCACTGACACCACAGGCTCACCTGATACATCATAGCCTCATTGTGACATCAGTCTTCCCCCTGCAATCACAGATTCACTGTGACATCTCCTCTTCCAGAGGATATCACCAGGGTCATTGTCACATAATAGGTTCATCACTGACATCATAGCCTTACCAGTGACAACATAGACTCACTATAATATCTTTCTCACTACTGACATTCCAGATTTACTGTGAAATCACATGTTCACCAGTGATATCACAGCCTCTTTGTGACATCAGCCTCACCACTATAACAACCTCACTGTGCCATCCAAATCTCTCTAGTGAAATCCCAAATTCACTGTGTCATCAGAGTCTCACTGTGACATCATATCCACACTGTGTGCTCACAGCCTCACTGTGACATTACAGCCTCACCACTAATATGACAGGTGCACTGTGATATTGCAGCCTTACCAGTGACACCATAGCCTCATGGTGACATCATAACCTTGCTATGCCATCACAGCCTCACCTGTAATATCCCAGGCTTACTGTGATATATCAGCCTCATCACTGACATCAGCCTCACTTCTGACATCACAGCCTAACCACTGAAATCAAAGCAGAACTGTGATGTCACATCCTGACGCTTAAATCACTGCCAAACCATGACCTCATAGCCTCTCCTATAACATCACAGTTTCAGTGTGACTGCATAGCCTCACCATTGACATCCTAACCTCACTATGAAAGCCACACATCACCACTGACCTCACAGCCTCACAGACATCTCATAAAATCTGTCCTGGCATCAGAACCTCAGTCCAACATCACAGCCTCACAGTGACCTCATGGCTTGCCCACTGACACCACAGGCTCAACTGTTAAATCATATATTCATTGTGTCATCAGTTCTGCCACTGATATCACAGCCTTACTGTGACATCACATCATCCAGAGTGATATCATCTCATGGTTACATGACATTCCACAGTGACAGACAACTTTCACAGTAACATCACAGCCTCAGTGTGATATAACAGCCTCAACTGTGTTAGCACAATCTCACATGTGACACCTGAGTTGCCATTGCCATCAGTACCACACCAGTGACAACACAGCCTTTGATATCAAAGCCTCACCAGTGTCATCATCATGTAATAGGTTCACCACTGACATTATAGTCTCACCAGTGACATCATAAACCCACCATGACATCTTTCTCACCACTGACATTCCAGCCTTATTGTGACATTACATCTTCACCAGTGACATCACAGCCTCATTGTGAAATAAAGCTTCACCTCAGACATCATAGCCTCACTGTGATATCACAGCCTCAGTTTGACACAATAAACTTTCTGTGACATTAGACCCTCACCAGAGTCAATAAACCCTCACCAATGACATATTCTTCCTGTAAGAGCAGTCACTACTGACATCAAAACCTCACTGTGACATCACAAACTCTATGACATCACTCTATGACATCTACCTAGGCCTACTAGGACACCACACCCTCACCACAATTATCACAGTCTCACAGTGACTGACAGCCTCAGCAGTGACATCATAGCCTTTGATATAATAACAGTGTAACCACAGCCTCACATGCTACATCACTGCCTCATTGTGACATCAAACTTCTCACAGATATCACAGCCTCATGCTGCAGACCAGAGTCACAACCTGGAGATAAGGGCTCCCCAGGACCAGGTGGAGAACAGAACACACACAACTCTCTTTAGGCCAAGTGAATTCTGAACCCATTTATTGAAACTTTTGTGACAGCTTTTATACAGAAAATTTTGGGGTAAAGAATGTTGCATATAATTTTCTAATCAGCAAAATCACCTTCAGGGTGGACATTTTTTCAAGAACCTAACCCATTGCCTGAGGGTAAAGGCACTTAACAGAAACATTCTCTTATCTAATCTATAATGTTTTACCAGATAGGCATGGGGCTGAGCCTACATTTTAACAGAAACTGCCTTTTTTGAAAAACACAGAGGCAGAATGATATCCTTTTGATTTCAGCAAGGAACATATTTTACAATTAACTATAGGAGTCCCCAACACCCCATAAGTCCCAGCGTGAGCTTTTGCTGTTGTTCTCTATAGGTTGATGCTCTCAGTCAGACAGGTTGACCTGGGCACCAGGCATAACAGCAGGTTCTAACTTGGGAAGTTGCATGCAGCTCATGTAGTGTCTGCTATTCAAGCTTGAACCACGTCTCTAGAGGGGCCATGGCTTGGATATTCAAGGCCATAAGTGCCTAGAGTGTTGTTCTGTTGATGGAGCACTACTGGTATATGCACTGAAGAAGACACTTAAGTAATATAATTATTAAAAGAATAATTCCTCCTATAATAGCATCCTTCTATTCCTTTAATAGTAAGGTTGCTTATGTCTTACTTTGAGGAATTCCAGAAGTGTATTGCCAACAGGTAGATGACCCATCTGGGAACCATGCATTCTCCAAACCTGGGGTCCAATCTGTCAGGCCCCATATGCCTGCCATGGGTATCTCTTTCGGGCAGGAGGCGATCATTGGTGGGAGTGCACTTGAATGGTCCATCTTTGTGATTTCTCATAAGAGTGCTGTTTGATATAGGAAAGACACACCCCCCTTTGCTTCTGACATGGATTCTCCCAGTTTGGATTGCAAATACCATCTCCAGGGGCAGTCTTGGCATCTAGACTTTCTGGCATGATGGTCTCTTCCTTGGCCTTCAGCCAGGGTAAGAGGGTATCACAGTTTCTTTTAAGGTTCTAGTGGACTGATTGCATAGTCTTGTACTTCTGGAATTTCTGAGTTAGTATATAGGTGGGAACTTTACCCACCTATGTTTTAAGACTCTAGAAGTTATTCTCTAATTTCCTTAAAATCAGTGCACACATTCTGGCTAACAAGTCTACTTATTGTAAGTGACTAGACATGAAATTTCTATTTAGTATTTGACTAAAATTTAAAAAGCAGGCTTCTTCTCTAGGTCAGGGAGCAGGAAGCTAGTTCCAAAAATATCCTAGGACCACGTAAAGGGCACTCCTAATTCCCAGAAGAATTCTTCCTGCCAGAGGCAAAACTTGAATTATCTCCCCCCCAAAAAACCAAAACCTAGGTAAGGGGCACTCCCAATTCCCAGAATTCTTCATGTCTGAGATAAAACCCGAATTATCTAGGAGAGAGTGTCCAGCCCCTGTTCATGGGCTTTACTGTGACCTTACTCAGGGGATAGGCTTAGGCCTGAGCTGGGAAGAAACACCAAGGCCTGATAATTCCCATATTTTTCCTTATTTCTCTTAAATAAAGCTATGTCCTTATCCCAAAACATGTTACTTTGAATCCATCTTTTCCAAACTGAGACATATTCTACCAGATTAGTTAGATAGGGATGCGGCATATCAGCAATGACATAGTCTCCCAGAGAAAGCACAGCAACTACTGACATCACAACCTTACTCTGACATCACAATCTCACTATGACTGATAGCATAGTCTTATACTTCTGGAATTTTTGAGTTAGTACATAGGTGGGAACTTTACCCACCCATGTTTTAAGACTCTAGAAGTTATTCTCTAATTTCCTTAAAATCAGTACACACATTCTGGCTAATAAGTCTACTTATTGTAAGTGACTAGACATGAAATCTCTATTTAGAATTTGACTTAAAGTTAAAAAGCAGGCTTCTTCTCTAGATCAGAGTACAGGAAGCTATTCCAAAAAAAAAAACAAAAAACCAAAAACCCTAAGAGCAGGTAAAGGGCACTCCTAATTCCCAGAAGAATTCTTCCTGCCCGAGGGAAAACCCGAATTATCTCTATTCCCAAAAAAACAAAACCTAGGTAAAGGACACTCCTAATTCCCAGAAGAATTCTTCCTGCCCATGGGGTTACTTTGACCTTCCCCAGGGAACTTGGAAGAAACAACAAGGCCTGACAATTCCCATATTTTTCCTTATTTCTCTTAAATAAAGCCATGTCCTTATCCCAAAAGATGTTTCTTTGAATCCATCTTTTCCAAACTGAGACATATTCTACCAGATTGGTCGGATAAGGATGCGGCAGCCTCACATTGACCTCACAGCCTCACAGTAACCTCACATTCTAACCTGTTACATCATAGCCACATCATAAAATCAGCCTACCCACTGAAATCATAACTTCCAAAGTGACTTCACAGCCTCACTATGACATCACAGCCTCACAGTGACCTCACAGTTTAACATGTTACATCACATACTCACCTCTTACATCATAGCCTCATGGTGAAATCTCCTTGACACTGACATCACATCTTCCATAGTGACCTCATAGCCTCACTGTGACATCACAACCTATCTGTGATGTAGCAGCCTCCTAGTGACATCACATCTTCACAGTGATATCACAGTCTCACTGTGGCATTATAGCTTCACAGTGATATCACAGTCTCACTGTGGCATTATAGCTTCACAGTGATATCACAGTCTCACTGTGGCATTATAGCTTCATTTCTGACATCACAAATACACTGTGACATAACAGGCTAACCCCAGAAATCATAGAATCAGTGATACCATGGACATCCTATCTAGCCTTGCTATGACACCATAGCCTCATCACTGATATCTCAGGCTCACAGTCACATGAGAACCTCAACAGTGAAACCACAGCCTCACCAGTAATATCCCAGCTTCGCTGTGACATCTCTGCCTCATCACTGACATCAGCCTCACTTCTGACAACACAGCATAACCACAGAAATGTCAGCCTAACTATGATGTTATTGTCTGTCACCACTGACATCACAGCCTCACTGTGATATCATAACCTCATGGTAACATCACCGCCTTGTAGTAACATCACAGCCTCTACTCTGACATCACAGCCTCAGCATGGACATCCTAACCTCACGGGGAAATCTAAGCAACACCCCTGATATCACAGCCTCACTGACATTGCATAGAATCACCCTGACATCAGAGCCTCACTGCGACATCAACCTTCACAATGTCCTCACAGCCTTTCCATTGACAACACAGGCTCACCTGTTACATCATAGCCTCATTGTGACATCACAAACTAACTGTGACATCAGCCTTGCCACTAACATTATAGCTTCATGGTGACATCGCAAATACACCTCAGACATAGGCTCACTGTGACATCACAGCTTCAATGTGTCAGCAGAGCCACACTGTGACATTACAACCTGAAAATGACATAAGAGCCTTACTGTGACATTTGCTAGCCACTGATAAAATAGCCTCCTGTTGACATAACATATTCACTTCTGACATAGCCTCACTGTGACATCACAGACTCAAAGTGACTTTGCAGCATTACCACTGACATCATAGCCTCACTTTGCCATCAGCCTTGCCACTGACCACAGTCTCATTATGATATCAGCCTCCACCATGATATCACCAACTTCCTGTGATGTCACGAGCTCACGGTGGCATCACAGCCTGACCAGTGACATGCCAGCCTCACTGTGACATCATATCATCACTCACATCAGCCTGAAGTCATATCCTCACTGTAATGTCATAGTGTCACTACACTGACATCACAGCCTCACTGTGATATCAGGGCATGACTGGTGATAAAACATTATCATTGTCATATCACAGCCTCACTGTGACATTACAGGCTAACCTCTGAAACCATTGCCCAACTGTAACATCACAGCAACTCTAATGTTATAGCCTCACTATTTCATCACAGCCTCACTATAACATCACAGGCTGACCTCTGAAATCATAGCCTCAATGCAACATCACATACTCATCACTGACATCCTACCTCAATCTCACCACTGACCTCACAGTGTCACTGAAACATGATCACCTCCCTTTGACACCACAGTTTCACTGTTGACATCACATTCTCACAATGACATCACAGTATCATTGTGACATCACAGCCATACCATGCAATCAAAGCATCACTGTGACATAAAGCTCCATCTCTGACATCATAAGTCCACTGTGACATCACAACCTCATTATGATGTTACAGTCATACTATTCCATCAAAGCATCACTGTCATGTAAAGCTTCACCTGTGACATAGTAGCCTCATTGTGATATCTCAGTCTTATTTTGACACTATAATCTCACTGTGAGATTATAGCCTCACTAGTGACAATACAGCCTCACCAATGACACAGTCTCTCTGTGAAAACAGTCGCTACTGACATCACAATCTCACTGTGATATCAAAACTTCATTGTAACATTACAGCAACACTGTGATATCATAGCATAACTGTGCCAACACATCCTCACTGTGATATCACAGCCTCACCAATGGATCCTATCTAGATTTACTATGACACCAATGACTCACCACAGATAGCACAGATTCAAAATGAAGTGAAGTCTCAGGAGTTACATCGTAGCCTTTGACACCATAAACAATGACACCACAGCCTCACATGTTACATCACTGCCTCACTGATATCATCTTACCACAGATATCACAGCCACACTCTGACTTCACCACCTCAATGTGACCTCACAATCTAACATGCTGCATCATAGACTCACCTATTACATTATAGCCTCATGGTGGAATCAGCCTTGCCACTGATGTCACATCTTCCACAAAGACCTCTCAGCCTCCCTGTGACATCACAACCTCTCTGTGATATCACAGTTACATCACAGTCTCACCACTGACATCACCACCTCACTGTGACATAACAGTCTATCCTCTGAAATCATATCATCAGTAACACATGGACATCCTACCTTGTCTTGCCATGATACCACAACCTCATCACTAACATTTCATGCTCACAGTCACATGACAGCCTCAACAGTGACACCACAGCCTTGCTGTGGCGTCTCAGCCTCACTGTGACATCTCAGCCTCACTGTGACATCTCAGCCTCATTACTGACATTACCTTCACTTCTGATATCTCAGCTTAATCAATGAAATGTCAGCTGATCTGTGATGTAATAGTCTATCACCACTGACATCACAACTCACTGTGACATCACAACTTAAATGTGACATCACAGACACATTGTGCCAGCATAGCCACACTGTGCCAGCACAGCCTCACTGTGATATCACAACCTCCTGATAATATCTCAGCCTCAAAATGACATCACAGAATCTCCTCTGATATCCCAGCCTCTCCTCTGACATTACAGCCTCGGTGTGACTGCACAGCCTCACTACTGACGTCCTAACCTCACTGTCAAATCCAAGCATCACCCCTGATGTCACAGCTTCAGTGACATCACATAGAATCAGCCATCACAGCCTCACAGTGACCCCACAGCCTGCACACTAGCATCACAGGCTCACCTGTTAAATCATAGCCTCATTGTGAGATCATTCTTGCCACTGATATCACAGTCTCATTGTGACATCAACAGCTTCATCAGTGACAGACACCACAGCGTCATGGTGACATCATAACCTCACCGTGGCATCACAGCCTCACGAGTTATATCCCATCGTCAATGTGACATCTCAGCTTCATCTCTGACATGTCTTAGTTCTGAAATTACAGTCTAACTGCTAGTTTCATAGCCACGCGGATATCACAGACTCACGTTGACATTACAGTCTCACTGTGACATCACAGACTCACTGTGACATCACAGCCTCAAAGAGACGTCACAGCTCTTCTCTGAGATATAACCTCAGAGTGTCTGCAGAGCCTTACCACTCAGGTCCCAACCTCATTGGGAATTCCAAGCATTTCCTCTGATGTCACCACCTCTCTGACCTCTCATAGAAGCAGCCCTGACATCAGAGCATCACTGGGACAACACAGCCTCACAGTGACCTCACAACCTGTCCACTGACACCACAGGCTCACATGTTACTAGCCTCATTGTGACATCAGTCTTGCCCCTGATCTGACAGCCTCACTGTGACATTTCAACCTGAGAGTACCATCACAGGTTCACTGTGACATCACAAATTCATATGCTGCTGATATAATAACCTCATGGTGACATCATATTCACACCACTGACATAGGCTCATTGTGACATCAGAGCCTCATTGTGACATCACAGCATCAACACTGACATCATAGCCTCACTGGGACATCAGCCTTGCCAACAACACCAAAACCTGTGACCTTTCAGCCTCCCCCGTGATGTCATCAACTCTCTTTGATACCTGTTACATAATAGCCTCATTGTGACATCAGTCTTGCCACTAATATCACACCCTGAAGGTGACATCATATCTTCCAGAGTAATATCACCTCACCATGGCATGATAGCCCAAGTAACATAAAAACCTCACAGTGATATCACAGCATCATCACTGACATCATAGCCTCACTGTATTTCAGCCTTGCCACTGACATCAATGTTTCAATGTGACATCAAAGTCTCAACCGTGATAATACCAACTCCCTATGACATTGGGCACATGGTGTCACCACCTGCTGCCATCAAAGCCTCACGGTGGCATCTCAGTCTCACCAGTGACATGCCAACCTCACTGTGACATCATACCCTTATCACTCACATCACCCTCATTCTGACATCACAGCCTAAACACTGAAATCACATCCTCACTGTGATGTCATAGACTTGCTCCACTAACATCACAGCCTCCCTGTGATATCAGACCCTCACCTCTGAGATAATAGCCTCACTGTAACATGACAGCTACACTATCACAGGCTCACCTCTGAAATCATTTCCCAACTGTGACATCACAGCCCCGACTCTGATATTATAGCCTCATTGTTTCATCACAGCCTCATTATGACATCATATGCTCACCTCTGAAATCAAAGCCTAATTGCGACATCACACCCTCATCATTAACATCCTACCTAGCCTTACTATGTCACCACAGCCTCACCACTTACCTCACTGGCTCACTGTGTCTCCACAGTGTCGTTATTGACATCACAACTTCTCTGTAACATCAGTACTTCCCCAGTGACATCACAACCTCACAGTGACATCAAAGCCTTATTGTCACATACAGCCATACCGTGCAATCATAGGATCTGTGACATAAGACTTCATCTCTGATATCATAGCCTCACTATAATATTGCCGCCTCAGTTTGACACAGTAAACTCACTGTTTCATTAGAGCCTCACTAGTGACAATACAGCCTCACCAATGACATAGTTTCCCTGTGAAAAAACAGTCACTACTTATATCACAATCTTACTGTGGCTTCACAGCCTCACTGTAACATCACAGCCACACTGTGCCAGCACTGCCTCGCTGTGACATCACATTGCCACCATTATTAGGAAAGGCTCACCATTGTATCACAGCCTCACCAATGATACCATGGTCTCATGGTGACATCATAACTTCACTGTGGGATAACGGCATCATCAATGCAACATCTCAGCTTTGTCTCTCATATCAGTCTCACTTCCTTGATCACAGCATAAGCACTGACTTCATAGCTGCACTGTGACATCACAAAATCACTGTGATATCACAGCCTCACTATGACATCACAGCCTCATGTTGATACCACAACCACACTCTGACAACACAGCCTCACCACTGGTTTCCTAACTAAATGTACTAGGACACCACAGCCTCATCACAGTTAGCACAGTCACACAATGACAGAACAGTCTCAGCAGTGACATCATATCCTTAGAAATCATAAATAGTGACATGACAGCCTCATGTTTTACATCACTGCCTTATTGTGAAACCAAACTTCTCACAAATATCACACACTCACAGTGTTCTCACAGCCTCATTGTAATCTCACAATCTAACCTGTTACATCATAGCCACTAGGTGAAATCAACCTAGTCATTGACAGCACATCTTCCAGAGTGACATCACAGCCTCACTGTGACATGACAGCCTCACTAATGACAATACACCGCAGATATGACATCAGTGTCATTACTGACATTAGTCAGAACACTGACATCACTGCCACACCACTGCCACACAGCATTTGACATCCAACCTCCCAGTGTCATCATGTAATAGGTGCCACCTCAACAGTGATATCATAGATTTAATATGATATCTTTCACACCACTGACACTCTTATTCTTATTTTGACAGTTTTATTCTGACATCACACCTTCAACAGTGACATCACAGCCTTATTGTAACATCAGCCTCACCACTAACATCAGAGCCTCACTGTGCCATCAAAACATCTCCAGTGACATCACAACATCACTGTGTCATCAGAGCCTCACTGTGACATCATAGCCACACTGTATCCTCACAACCTCACTGAGACATTACAACCTGACAGTGATATCACAACTTCACTGCAACATCACAAACTTACTGTGACATTAGACTTGCCACTGACATAATAGCCTCATGGTGACATCACACTCAGACCTCTGACATTACAGCCCTACCTTTGACATCACAGGCTCACTGTAACATAACAGACTAACTTCTGGAATCATAGAATCAGTGACACCACTGATTTTGCCTACCCTCATTATTACACCACAGCCTAATTCCTGACATCTCAGGTTCTTGGTCACATGACAGCCTCAACAGTGACACCACAGCCATGCTGTGTCATCACAACTTCAACAGTAACATCCCACCCTCACTGTGAAATCACAGCCTCAATGTGAAATCACTGCATCACCACTGACATGATAGCCTCCTTATGACATCACAACCTCGCTGTGACATAGCCTTACAACTGACATAATAACCTCATGGTGACATCACATACAAACTTCTTCCATAGCCTCACTGTGACATCACAGCCTCAATGTGACTTCATACCATGACCACTGACATCATAGCATTGCTATGACATCAGCCTTGCCATTGATATCACACCAGAATCATACTAACCCTTGAAATCATATCCTTACTCTGATGTCATAGCTTTGCTCCACTGACATCACAGCTTCACTGTGATATCACGGCACCACTAGTGAAAACACTATGACATCACAGCCTCAACTCTGAGGTTATAGCCTCACTGTGACATGACAGCCTCACCATAACATCACAAGCTCAACTCTCAAATCATTGAAAAACTGTTATAGACTTACTGTATCATCACAGCCTCATTATGACATCACAGGCTCACCTTTGAAATCATAGCCTCAATATGACATCACACCCCCATCACTAACATCCTTCCTAGCATCACTATGGCACCACCAGCTCACAACTGACCTCACAGGCTTATTGAAACATGACAGACTCCCTAAGACACCACAGTGTCACTACTGACATCACAACCTTACTGTGACATCACAACTTTCCCAATGACATCACAATCTCACAGTGACCTTACAGCTTCATTGTGACATCACAGCCATACCATGTCACCAAAGTATCACTGTCATGTAAACATTCACCTCTGACATCATAGCCTCACTGTGACATCACAGCCTCAGTTTGACAATAATCTCACCGGTGGCAATACAGCCTCACGAATGACAGTCTCCCTGTGAAAGCACAGTCCCTACTAACATCACAATCTCAATGTGACATCACAACTCACAGTGATACCAAAGCCACACTGTGCCAGCACAGCCTCACTGTGACATCACAGCCTTACCACTGATATGACAGGCTCACCATGATATGACAGGCTAACCATGTTTTTACAGTCTTACCAGTGTCACCATAGCCTCATGGTGACATCATACCCTAACTGTGACATCTCAGCCTCACTGAGACATCACAGCCTCACTGTGACATATAGCCACACTGTGTCCTTAAAGTCTCACTTTGCCATCACAAATTCACTGTGAGATCATAATTTCCCCATTGACATCAAAACCTCACAGTGCCTTCACAGCCATACCATGCAATCAAAGCTTCACTGTCATGTAAACATTCACTCTGACAACATAGCCTCTACATGACATCACAGCCTCAGTTTGACACAAACTCACTGTGACAATACAGCCTCGCCAATGACATAATGTCCGTGTCAAAGTACAGTTACTACTGATGTCACAATCTCACTGTGATATCACAATTTCACTGTGACATCACACCCATACTATGTTACCACAGCCTCACTGGGACATCACAGCCTCATCAAGGATATGACACACTCACTTTGATATTACAGCCTCACCAGTAACATCACAGCCTCTTGGTAATTTCATAACCTCACTGTGGCATCACAGCCTCACCAGTTATATCACATCATCATAGTGAGTCTATGATGTCACTGGTGAAGCTATGATGTCAGTTGTGAGCCTATTACATGACACTGACACTGGTGAGGCTGTGACAACAAAGGATGTGTTTTCACTGGTGTGGCAGGCAGTGATGTCAATGTTCTGACTAATATCAGTGGCAATGTTGATGTCACAGGTGAGTCTGTACAGTCACAGGTGAGGCTGTGATGTCACTCTGAGACTATGATGTCACTGTGAGGGTTGTATCTCACTGTGGACTGTCATGTCACCATGAGGGGATATCTCTCTGGAAATTGTGATCATAGTGAGGCTGTGATGTCAGTGGCAAGACTGATGTCACAATGAGGCTATGATGTAACAGGAGAGCCTGTGGGGTCAGTGGGCAGCTTGGGAGTTCACTCTGAGGCTGTGGTGTCACAT
The DNA here is from genome assembly GCA_023101885.1 of Typhlomys cinereus. Taxonomy (NCBI): domain Eukaryota; kingdom Metazoa; phylum Chordata; class Mammalia; order Rodentia; family Platacanthomyidae; genus Typhlomys; species Typhlomys cinereus. The sequence goes on from JALPQD010000397.1 coordinate 541,622, forward strand.
TGAGGCTCTGATGTCAGGACTGATTCCATGAGATGTCAGTGAGGATGTGATCTCAGGGGTGATGCTTGGATTTCACAGTGTGGTTAGGACATCAGTGATGCATCTGTGCAGTCACACTGAAGCTGTGATATTAGAGGAGGTCACTGTGAGTTGGTGATGTTACCATAAGGCTGTGATGTCACAATGAGGCCGTGATGTCACACATGAGGCTATAATGCCACAGTAAGGCTGTGATATCACTGTGAAGCTGTAATGACACTGAGGCTGTTACAGCACAGAGAGGTCATGATGTTTTAGTGAGCTTGTGAGGTCATTGAGAAAGATGTGGTGTCAGTGACCATGATTTCACCATGTGGTTATAATGTAACGGGTGAGTCTATGATGTAACAGCTGAGACTCTGAGTCACTGTGAGGCTGTGATATGTGAGGGAAGATTGATGTTACAATGAGGCAGTGATGTAACATGGGAGGCTAACCTGTCACTTTTTATGATGTCAAAGGCTGTCACTGCTGAGTCTGTCACGTCACTGTGAGCCTCTCCTAACTGTGGTGACACTATGGTGTCATGGAAAGACTATGTAGGATGGATACCAGTGGTTAGGCTGTGATATAACAGTGCTGCTTTGATGTCAGAGTGAGGCTGTGATGTCACAGTGCAGCTGTGAGATCAATGGTTAGGTTTAATTTCACAAGTGAAACTGATGTGAGAGATGAGGTTGAGAAGTCGTATTGACGACATCTAACAGGTAAGGTTGTGATGCCACAGTGAGGTTATGGTGTCCCCATGAGGCTGTAGTGTCACTGGTGATGCTGTAATACAGCGGTGAGCATGTTATATCAGTGGTGAGGTTGTAATGTCACAGTGAGGCAGTGCCAGCACAATGTGGCTGTGATGTTACAGTGAGGTTGTGATGTCACAGTGAGGATGTAATGCCAGTAGTGACTGTGCACACACAGAGAGAGTATGTCATTGGTGAGGCTGTATTATTACTGGTGAGGATCTACTATCACAGTGAGTTTATTGTGTCAAACTGAGGCAGTGAAGTCAGTTAGTACATAAATATCAGAGGTGAATATTTACATGAAATTGATGCTTTGATGGCACAGTATGGCTGTGATGTCACTCTGAGGCTGAGATGTCAATAGAGAAGATGTGATGTCACAGTGAGGTTATGATGTCACTGTTGAGACTGTGATATGATCGTGAGCCTGAGATGTGAATGATGAGACTGTGGTATCATAGCGAGGCAAGGCAGGATGTCTGTGGTAGCACTGATGCTACGATTTCAGAGGTTAGCCTCTTATATTAGAGTGAGATTGTGATATCACAGTAAGTCTGTAATGTCAGAAATGAGGCAATAATACCACAGTGAGCCTGTAATATCAATATGAAGCTGTGATATCTCTACGAGGCTATGTCAACACAGAGAAGTTGTGAAGTCACAGTGAGGAGATATGGTCACAGAGGAAGATGTGATATCAGTGGCAAGGCTGATTTCACCATGAGGCTGTGAGGCAACAGGTGAGTATATGATGTAACAGGTTAGACTGTGAGGTCCCATGGAGGCTATGAGGTCACTGTAAGGCTGTGATATCATAATGAGCCTGTCAAATCAGTGGTGGTGTTATGATGTCACAGTGAGGCTATGATGTCAGAGGTGAATGTTCATGTGACATTGGTGTTTGATTGCTCAGTATGGCTGTAATGTTATTGTGAGATCGTGGTGTCACTGGAGAAGTTGTGATGTTACAGTGAGTTTGTGATTTCACAATTAGGACACAGTGTGGATAAATGAAGTTACAGTGAGACTCTGATGACACAGTGATGTTGTGAGGTCTCTGGAAAAGTTTGGATTGCACCGTGAAGCTGTGATGTTGGTGGTTAGGCTGATGTCACAGCAAGGTTGTGATGTCACTGGTGAAGGTGTGATGTCACAATGAGTCAGGAATGTCAGTAGTGAGAAAGATGTCGTAGTGAGTCTATGATGTCATTGTTGAGGTTGTGATGTGAGTGTTGATCCTATTACATGACAGTGACCCTGATGAGACTGTGATGGCTATGTTATCACTGATGTGGCAGTAATGCCAGTGTTCTGCATAATGTCAGTGTCTACAATCCTGTCATAGATGACGCTATGCTCTCACTGGTTATGTGATGATACACATTGTATCTGTATGTCACTGTGAAGGTTTTATGTCATTGAGGGCGAGGTGATATCACTTGAAACTGTGATGTCACAGTGAGGCTGTGATGTCAGTGACAAGACTGATGTCACAATGAGGCTATGATGTAACAAGTAAGCCTGTGGTGTCAGTGGGCAGGCTGTGAGGTTCCTGTGAGATTGTGGTGTCACATTGAGGCTCTGATGTCAGCTATATCTATGAGATGTCACTGAAGCTGTGATGTCAGGGCTGATGCTTGGATTTAAGAGTAAGGTTAGGATAACAATGGTGAGACTCTGCAGTCATAGTGAGTCTGTGATGTCAGAAGTGCGGCTGATATCAGTGATGAGGCTGAGATGGCACACTGAGGATGGGATGTTACTGGTGAAGCTGTGACGCCAAAGTGAGGCTGTGGTGTCACTGTTGGGGCTATCATGTGTCTGTGAGCCTGAGATGTCAGTGATGAGTCTGTGGTGTCATAGCAAGGCTAGGCAGGATGTCTGTGATGTCATTGATACTATGATTTCAGAGGTTAGTTTGTTATGTCACAGACAGGCTGTGATATCAAAGGTGAGAGTGTGATTTTACAGTGAGGTTGTGATGTCAGAAATGAGGCTATAATGCATCAGTGAGACTGTGATATCACTGTGAAGTTGTGATGTCACTATGAGACTCTGACATCACAGAGAGTATGTGATGTCACATTGAGGCTATGAGGTCACTGTGGAAGATGTAATGTCTGTGGCAAGACTGATTTCACCATGATGCTATGATGAAACAGGTGAGGATATTATATAATAGGTTAGACTGTGAGGTAACAGTAAAGCTGTGGGTTCACGGTGAAGCTGGGATATCTGTGGGAAGATTGATGTCACAATGAGGTAGTGATGTAACAACATGTAAGGCTGTGGTGTCACTGTTTATGATATCAAAGGCTATGTCACTGCTGAGGCTGTCATGCCACTGTAAGTCTGTGCTGTGTTGAGCCTATGGTGTCATAATAAGGCTAGGTAGGATACTAGTGGTGAGGATGTGAAGTCACCATGAGGCTATGATGTCACAATGCCGCTGTGATGTCAGAGTGAGGCTGTGATGTCACAATGCAGTTGTGAGGTCAGTGGTTAGGCTGTGATTTCAGAAGTGAAACTCATGTGAGAGATAAGGCAGAGATGTCTTATTGACGATGTGATATAACTGGTGAGGCTGTGATGCCACAGTGAGGTTATGATGTCCCCATAAGGCTGTGATATAACTGGAGACTGTAATATAGCGGTGTGTATGTCATATCAGTGGTGAGGTTGTAATGTCCCCATGAGGCTGTGCCAGCACAGTGTGGCTGTGATGTCACAGCGAGATTGTGATGCCAGTAGTGATGGTGCTCACACAGGGAGTCTATGTCATTGGTGAGGCTGTATGGTCACTGGTGAGGCTCTAATATCAGAGTGATTTTATTGTGTCAAACTGAGGCAATAATGTCATGGTGCGGCTATGATGTCAGAGGTGAATATTTACATGACAGTGATACTTTGATGGCATGGTATGGCTGTGATATAACTGAGGTTGAGATATCAGTAGGGAAGTTGTGATGTCACAGTGAGGTTGTGATGTCAATAGTGGCCCTGTGGTATCACAGGCGGCTGTCATGTTTCAGTGATCCTGTGAGGTCAATAGTAAGGCTGTGGTGTCATAGTGAAGCTAGATAGGATTTCAGTAATGAATGTGTGGTCTCTCATTGAGGGTATGATTTCAGAGGTGAGTCTGTGATGTCATAGCGAAGCTCTGATGAAACAGTGAAGCTATAATGTGAGAGTCAATGCTGGGATATCAGTTTGACGATGATTTCAGAGGTGAGCCTGTGATGTCATAGTGAGGATATAACCTCATAGGTGAAGTTGTGATGTCACAGTGAGGCAGTATTATCACCTGTGATGCATGATATCATGGTGAAGCTGTGATTTCATTGGAGTGAGACTATGAAATCACAATGAGGATGTGATTTCAGTGGTTAGGCTGAAGTATCAGAATGAGGTTGATTTGAGTAATGAGGGTGTGATGTCACAGTGAGGCTGGCATGTCATTGGTGAGGCTGTGATGCCACCTTGATGCTTTGATTTAACTGTCTGGCTGTGGTGTCATCATAAGCTCATGATATCACAGGGAGTTGGTGATGTCATGATAGAGGTTGTGCAGTCACAGAAAGACTGTGATGTCAGTGGCCAGGCTGATATCACAGTGAGGCTATGGTTATCAGTGGTGACACTGTGATGTCACATTGAGGCTGTGATGTCACAGTGAGGCTATGTCAGAGGTGTGTATGTGATGTCACTATTAGGCTATTATTTCAGTGGCAAGGCTGATGTCACAATGTATTAGTTAGGTTCTCTAGAGATGCAGACTAGACACAATGATGAATGTACTAAGTCAGCTTCCAGTATAGCCAAAGTAGTCCAACGATGTCTTCCAGTAGCCAAGATGGCTGCTGGTAGCTGCTCATTTTGGTAATCAAGTGGGTGATGGCTGAATGCTAGAGAATTCCTAGAGTCTTTAGTTGAGCCAGCAATGACTTGGTGGGTTGGAAGGCTAGAGGATCTAAGAAATGGGTGGATAGAAGGAAGAGCAATTCCTAGCACAGCTGCAATAAGGAATCTGTTCTCTTTGGTGGGTTCTTTTTACATGATGCAGCACTGGGAGGATGCTATGAGAGCTTGGGAGGTTCTGATAGGATTTAGGGTGGTTACAATCCTATCAAGTGGTCTCAGTTGATCTTTACCAGAGTTGGTCTCAGCCTATCTTAGTTAATAAAGGGTGTGTAATATTGACACCCAGGCTTAACTATCACACATAGTGAGTTTGTGATGTCACAGTGAGGCTCTGATGGCGCTGTCAGGTTGTAATGTCACAGTGAGGCTATGAGGACAGTGTGGCTATGATGTCACAGTGAAACTCTGATGACACAGTGATATTGTGATGTCACAGTAGATGTTTCGATGGCACAGTGAGGCTGTGCTGTTAGGGGTGAGGCTGATGTCCCAATGATGTTTTGATGTTATTAGTGAAGGTGTGATGTCACAATAAAGCTGGAATGTCAGTGGCAAGAAAGATGCCATAGTGAGTACATGATGTTACTGGTGAGGTTATGATGTCAGTGGTGAACCTATTATGTGACAGTGATACAGATGAGGCTGTGATGTTAAAGACTGTGTTGTCAATGGTGTGGCAGTGATGTCAGTGTTCTGACTAATGTCCGTGGCATCACTGATGTCTCAGACGAGGTTATGCTGACACTGGTGAGGCTGTGATGTAACTGTGAGTCTATGATGTGACTGTGAAGAATGGATATCACTGTGGGCTTTCATGTCACCATGAGGTAATATCACTCTGGAAGATGTGATGTCACAGTGAGGCTGTGATATCAGTGGTACGACTGACATTACAATGAATCTACAATGTAAAATGTGAGCCTGTGGTGTCAGTGGGCAGGCTGTGAGGTCACTGTGAAGCTGTGATGTCACAGTGAGGCTCTGATGTCAGGGCTGATTCTATGAGATGCCAATGAGGCTGGGACATCAGGGGAGATGCTTTGATTTCATATTGATTTTATCTGTGGTGAGGCTGTGCAGTCACACTGAGGCTGTGATGTTAGAGGAGAGGCTGTTATGTCACTGTAAGGTTCTGATGGTACCATGAGTTTGTGATAGTACAGTGAGACTGAGATATCAGTAGTGATAGACTGTGGTATCAGAGTTCAGCTGTGATTTCAGTGGTTAGGCTGTAATGTCAGATGTGAGGCTGATGTCAGTGATTTGGCTGAGATGTTGCAATGAGGCTCGGATGTTACTGGTGAGGCTGAGATTGCACAGCAGGGCTTTGATGACACTGTTGAGGCTGTCATGTGACTGTGAGACTGGGATGTCAGTGGGGATGCTGTGGTGTCATAGCGAAGCTAAGCAGAATTTCCATGGTGTCATTGATGCTATGATTTGAGAGGTTAGCCTATTATGTCACAGTGAGGCTGTGATGTAAGTGTTGCGGCTGAGATATCACAGTGAAGCTGTGATTTTAGAAATGAAGTATAATACCAGAGTGAGGGTGTGATATCATTGTGAAGCTGTGATGTCATTATGAGGCTGTGACATCACAGAGAGGTTGTGATGGCACAGTGAAGCTGTGAGGTCAGTGTGGAAGAGTGATGCCAGTGGCAAGGCTGATTTCACCAAGATGCTATGATGCAACAGATGAATTATGATGTAACAGGTTAAATTGCGAGGTCACAGTGAGGCTGTGAGGTCACTGTGAGGCTCTCATGTCTGTGAGAAGATTGATGTCACAATGAGACAGTGATGTAACATGTGAATCTATGTGTAACTATTTATGATGGCAGAGGCTATGATGTCACTGCTGAGGCCATCAGGTCACTATGAGCCTCTGCTAGATGTGGTGTCATAGCAAGGCTAGGTACGATACAAGTGGTTAGGCTGTGATATCACAGTGTGTCAGTGATGTCACCATGAGGCTGTGTTGTCACAGTGAGGCTGTGATATCAGAGTGAGGCTGTGAGGTCGGTGATTAGGCTGTGATCTCAGAAGTGAGGTTGATGTCAGTGATGAAGCTGAGATGTCGTAGTAAGGCTATGATGTTACTGGTGTGGCTGTGATGCCATAGTGAGCCTATGTTGTCAAAGGAGAGGCTCTTATATGACCATGAGCCTGAGATATCAGTAATCAGGCTGTGATGTCATAGCGAGGCTAGGCAGGATGGCCGTGGTGTCACTGATGTTATTATTTCAGTGGTTAGCTTGTAATATTACAGTGAGGCTGTGATATCACAGTGAGGCTGTGATATCACAGTGAGGCTGTGATATCACAGGTGAGGCTGTGATGTCACAGTGAGGCTGTGATGTCAGAAATGATGCTATAATGTCACAGTGAGGCTGTGATAGCACTGTGAAGCTGTCATGTCAGCACGATGCTGTAACATCACAGAGAGGTTGTAATGTCACAGTGAGCCTGTTAGATCATTGTGCAAGATGTGATGTCAGTGGCAACGCTGAGTTCACCTTGAAGCTTTGATGTAACAGGTTAGACTATGAGGCTACAGTGAGGCTGTCAGGTCACTATGAGTCTGTGATATCTGTAGGAATATTGATGTCACAATGAGGCAATGATGTAACACGAGAGGCTGTGGTGTCACTGTTTATGACGTCAAAGGCTATGATGTCACTTGTGAAGCTGTCATGTCACTATGAGCCTGTGTTACCTGTGGTTAGGCTGTGGTGTCACAGTTCAGCTGTGAGTTCAGTGGTTACGCTGTGATTTCAAAAGTGAGAATGATGTGAGAGAAGAGGCTGAGATTTCACATTGATGATGTGATATAACTGATGAGGCTATGATGCCACAGTGAGTATATGCTGTCATGAGACTGTGGTGTCAGTGATGAGAGTGTATTATCATGGTGAGCCTGTAATATCAGTGGTGAGGCTGTGATATCACAGTAAGGCTGTGTTGGCAGAGTGACTGTGGAGTCATCGTGAATCAGTGATGTAACTGGGAGTTTGGAATGTCACAGTGGAGGCTATGATTTCAGAGTGGGTGTGTTATGTCAGTGGCAATACTGATTTCACAGTGAGGCTAGGTGATGCAATGATTTCACATTGAGGCTGTGATGTCACCCTGAGGCTATGGCAGAGATGTGCATGTGATGTCACCATGCGGCTGTTATGTCAGTGGTAAGGCTGATGCCACAAAGAGTTTGTGATGTCCCAGTGAGGCTGTGATGTCATTATCAGGTTGTAATATCACAGAGAGGCTGTGAGGACACAGTATGGCTCTGATGTCACAGTGAGGCTCTGATGAAACAGTGATGCTGTGATGTCACTGGAAACGTTATGATGGCACGGTGAGGCTGTGATGTTAGTGGTGATACTGATGTCACAATGAGGCTGAGATATCATTTGTGAACGTGTGATGTCACAATGAGGCTGGAATGTGGGGGTGAGAAAGATATCATAGTGAGTCTATGATGTCACTGGTGAGGTGATGTCAGTGGTGAGCCTATTACATGACAGTGATATTGGAGAGTCTGTGATGACAAAGGCTGTGTTGTCACTGGTGTGGCAGTGATGTCAGAGTTCTGAATAATGTCCGTGGTGATGCTGATGTCACAGGTGAGGCTGTGACACTGGTGAGGCTGTCGTGACCATGAGCCTGTAGTGTCATGCTTGGCAAGGGAAGTTTTCCATGATGTCATGAATGCTATGATTTCAGAGGTTAGTGTGTAATGTCACAGTGAGGCTGTGATATCATCATGAGGTTGTGATATCACCATGAGGCTGTGATGTCAGAAATAAGGCTTCAATACTACAATGGGGCTATATTATCACTGTGAAGCTGGGATGTCACTATGAATTTATGACATCACAAAGATGTGATGTCATAGCGAAGCTGTGGGGTCAATGAGGAAGATGTGATGTCAGTGGCAAGTCTGATTTCACCATGAAGCTGTGATGTAACAGATTAGACTGAGAAGTCATGGTGAGGCTGTGAGGTCACTGTGAGGCTGTGATATCTTAAGGAAGATTGCTGTCACAATGAAGCATTGATGTAACTTGTGAGGCTGTGGTGTCACTGCTAATGATGTCAAAGACTGATGTTACTGCTGAGGCTGTCATGTCACTGTGAGCCTGTGCTACCTCTAGTGAGTCTGTCATGTTATGGTAAGGCTAGGTAGGATACCACTACTGAGGATGTAATGTCACAATGTGGACATATCACCCTGAGGCTGTGATGTGACAGTGAGGTTATTATGTCATCATGAGGTTTCAATGTCACTGGTAAGGCTGTAATATCACAGTGACCCTGTCTTAACAGTAGTGAGGTTGTGATATCACAGTGAGGCTTTACTGTCACAGTGGGTCTGTGATATCACAGTGAGGTTATGATGTCACAATAAGGTTGTGTTGTTCATAGCAACTCTGCTTTGACAGGGAGACTATTTCATTGGTGAGGCTGTATTGTTACTGGTGAGGCTCTAATGTCACAGTGAGTTTATACAGTCAAACTGAGGCTGGGATGTCACAGTGAGGCTGTGATGTGAGAGGTGGAGCTTTATGTTACAGTGATGCATTCATGGCATGGTATGACATCATGTGATGTCAAAGAGTCTGTGATATTGTGAGGTTGTGATATAACTGGGGAAGTTGTGATGTCACAATAGCAACACTGGCATCACAGGCTTTCATGTTTCACTGAGCATCAGTCATGAGGTGGAGGTGTCATTGTGAGGCTAGGTAGGATGTTAGTGATGAAGGTGTGATGTATTGAGGCAATGATTTCAGAGGTGAGCCTGTGATGTCACAGTGAAGCTGTCACATCATAGTGAGGCTATAATCTCAGAATTGAGGTTGTGATGTCATAATGAGGCTGTGATTCCACCATGTGACTGTGGTGTCATTTTGAGCCTGTGATGTCACAGGGAGTTGGTGATATTATGGTTGAAGCTGTGAGGTCACGGTGAGACTGTGATGTCAGTGGCAAAGCTGATGTCACAGTGAGGGTATAATGTCAATGGTGATGCTGTGATGTCCCAGTACAGCTCTGAGATCAGTAGTTAGGCTGCGATTTCAGAAATGAGACTGTCACAGTGATGCTTTGAAGGCACAGTATGGCTGTGCTGACACTGTGAGGTTGTGACGTCCCTGGGGACGTTGTGATGTCAGAGTGAGGTTGTGATGTCAATAGTGACACTGTGGTGTCACAGGGTGGCTGTCATGTTAGAGTGAGCCTGTGAGGTAAGTGGTGAGGCTGTGATGTCATAGAAAGGCTATGTATGATGTCAGTGATGATGGTGTCATGTTGCATTGAGACTATGGTTTCAGTGGTGAGCCTGTGATGTCATAGTGAGACCGTCATGTCACAGTGAAGCTAAAACTTAGAGGTAAGGTTGTGATTTAATAGTGAGGCTGTGTTGTCACCAATAATACTGTGGTATCTCAGGCTGTGATTTCAATTGAGCCATACTATGACATCATAGTGAGGATGTGATTTCAGTGTTTAAGTCGTGATATCAGAATGAGTCTGATTTGAGTGGTGAGGGTATGATATCACAGTGAGGCTGCTATTTCACTGGTGGGGCTGTAATGCCACCGAGAGGCTCTGATTTTGCTGTGTGTCTGTAGTATCACCATGAGCTTGTGATGTCACAGGGAGTTGGTGATGTCACGGTGGAGGCTATGATGTCACAGTGAAACTGTGATGTCGGTAGCAAGGCTAATATCACAGTGAGGCTATTTTGTTAGTGGTGATGTTGTGAAGTCACATTGAGGCTGTGATGTCACAGTGATTCTATGTCAGAAGTGTGTATGTGATGTCTCCAAAATAATGTCATGATAGTGGCAAGGCTGTTATCACAGTGAGTTTGTGATGTCACAATGAGGCTGTGATGGCACTGTCATGTTGTAATGTCAATGAGGCTGTGAGGACACAGTGTGACTCTGATGTCACAGTGAGGCTGAGAAGACAGTGATGTGAAGTCAATGGAGAGGTATTGATGCCATGGGGAGGATGTGATGTTAGTAGTGAGACTGATGTCACAATGAGTCAGTCATGTCACTGGTGAAAGTGTAATGTCACAATAATGCTGGAATGGCAGTGGTGACAAAGAGGTCATAGTGAGACTATAATGTCTCGTGAGGTTATGATGTCACTGGTGAACGTATTACATGACATTGACACTGGTGAGTCTGTGATGTCACAGGCTGTGTAGGCACTCATTCGGACTAATGTCAGTGGCATCACTGGTGTCACAAGTGAGGCTCTGCTGTAACTGGTGAGGCTGTGATTTCACAGTGAGGCTGTGATATCAGTGGTGAAGCTTTATGTCACAGTGATGCTTTGATATCAGTGAATGGCTATGATGTCACAATGAGGCTGTGATATCACTGAAGCTGTAATACCACTGGGGAAGTTGTGATGTGACAATGAGGTTGTGATTTCAATTCTGACACTATTGTGTCACAGAACAGCGGTCATGTTTCAGTAAGCCTGTGAAGTCAGTGGTGAGGCTGTGGTGTCATAATGAGGCTAGGTAGGATGTTAGTAATGAGGGTATGATGTTGCAATGAGGCTATACTTTCAGAGGTGAGCCTGTGATGTCACAGTAAGGCTGTGATGTCACAGTGAGGCTATAACCTCAGAGGTGACACTGTGATGTCACAGTGAGGCTGTGTTGTCACCAGTAATGCCATGATATATAGTTAGGCTATGATGTCAGTGGAGCAAGACTATGCCATCACAGTGAGGATGTGATTTCAGTTGTTAGGCTGTGATATCTGAAGTATAGTTGATGTCAGTAATAAGGCTTAGATTTCACAGTGAGACTGGGATGATATTGGTGAAGCTGGATGCCACAGCGATGCTGTCATGTCACTGTTGAGGCTGTCATGTGATAGTGAGCCTGATATGTCAGTGATGAAGCTGTGTTGTCATAGCGAGGCTAGGCAGAATGTCCGTGGTGTCACTCATGCTATGATTTTAGAGGTTTGCCTATTATGTCACAGAGAGCCTTTGATATCAGAGGTGAGGCTATGATGTCACAGTGAGGCTGTGAAGTCACAAATGAGGCTATAATGCCACAGTGAAACTGTGATATTCACCGTGAAGCTGTGATGTCACTGTTAAGTTGTGACTTCACAGAGAGGTTGGGATATCACATTGTGGCTGTCATGTCACCATGAGGTGAGGTCACTCTGGAAGTTGGGATGATACAGTGAGGCTCTGATATCAGTGTCAAGGTTGATGTCATTTTGAGGCCTTGATGTAACAGGAGCCTGTAGTGTCAATGAGCAGATTGTAGGATCATTGTGAGGCTGTGATATTGCAGTGAGACTCTGATGTCAGGTTTGATTCTATGAGATGTCAGTGAGGCTGTGATGTCATGGGTGATGCTTGGACTTCACAGTGAGGTTAGGACATCAGTGGTAAGCTTGTGCAGTCACATTGAGGCTGTGATGTCAGAGGAGGCTGCGATATCACTGTAAGGCTGGGATATTACCGTGAGGTTGTGATATCACAGTGAGGCCGTGATATCAATGGTGATAGATTATATCACAGTTTGGCTGAGATTTCAGTGGCTAGACTGTGATGTCAGAAGTGAGGCTATAATCCCACAGTATGGCTGATATCACTGTGAAGCTCTGATATCACTATGAGTGTGTGATATCACAAAGAGGTTGTGATGTCACAGTGAGTCTTTGAGGTCACTGTGGAAGATGTGATGTCAGTGGCAAAGCTAATTTCTCCATGAGGCTATGATGTAACAGGTGATCTATGATGTAGTAGGTTAGATTGTGAGGTCACTGTGAGGCTGTGAGGTCAATGTGAGGCTGTGATATCTGAGAGAAGATTGATGTCACAATGGGGCAGAGATGTAACAAGTGAGGCTGTCATGTCACTGTTTATGATGTGAAAGGCTGTCACTGCTGTGGCTATCAAGTCAATGTGAGCCTGTGCTATCTGTGGGGAGGCTATAGTGTCATGGTAAGGCTAAGCAGAATACTAGTCGTGAAGCTGTGATGTCAGACTGTGGCTTTGATGTCACCATGATGCTGTGATATCACAATAAGGCTTTGATGTTGAGTGCAGCTGTGACATCAGTGATTAGGCTGTGATATCACAATGAGCCTGTATGGGCACAGTGTGGCTGTGATGTGACAGTGAGATTGTGCAATCACAGTGAGGTTGGATGTCAATAGTGACTGGGCTGTCACAGGGAGATCATGTCATTGGTGATGTGGTATTGTCACTGGTGAGGCTCTAATGTCACAATGAATTTATTGTTTCAAACTGAGGCTGTGATGTCATAGAGAGGTTATGATGTCAGAGGTGAAGTTTTATGTCACAGTAATGCTTTCATGGCATGGTTTGATTGTGATGTCACAATGAGGCTGTGATGTCACTCTAATGTTAATGGGGGAGGAGGTGATGTCACAGTCAGGTTGTGATGTAAATACCAACACTGTAGGGGTATAAGTAGCTTGTCATGTTTCAATGAGCCTGTGAGGTTAGTGGTGAGGTGTGGTGCCATAGTGAGGCTAGGTAGGATGTCAGTGATGAGGTTGTGATGTTCCATTGAGACCATCATTTCAGAGGTGAGCCTGTGATGTCATAGTGAGTCTGTGATGAAACAGTGAGGCTATAACGTTAGAGTCGATGCTGTGATGTCAAAGTTGGGCAGTGATTTCAGAAGTGAGCCTGTGATGTCATTGTGAGGCTATCATGTCACAGTGAGGCTATAATCTCAAAGGTGAGGCTGTGATGTCACAGTGAGACTGTGTTGTTACCAGTGATGCCATGATATTACAGTTAGTCTGTGATGTCACAGGAATGAGACTATGCATCACAATGAAGATGTGATTCCAGTGGATAGTATGATATCAGAATGAGGTTGATGTGATTGATGAGGGTAAAATGTCACAGTGTGCCTGGCATGTCACTGGTGAGGGTATGATTCCAACATGAGCCTGTGACGTCACAGGGTTTTGGTGATGTCACAGTGGATGCTGTGAGGTAACAGTGAGAGTGTGATATCAGTGGCAAGGCTAATGTCTATGAGATGTCAGTGGGACTATGACATCAAGAGTAATGCTTGGATTTCACCGTGAGTTCAGTGGTGAGGGTGTGATATTACTGTGAGGTTTTGATAACGCAATGAGGCTGTGATATCAGTGGTGATAAACTATGACATCACAGTTCAGTTGAGATTTCAGTGGTTAGGCTATGATGTCAGAAATGAGGTTGATGTCAAAATGAGGCTGTGATGTCGCAGTGAGGCTATTATGTCACACAAGAAGCTTTATGTCACAGAGATGCTTGATGGCATGGTATGGCTGTTATGTCACAATGAGTCTGTGATTCACTGTGAGGCTGACATGTCAAAAGGAGGCAATAATCTCTGTGATGGAGCTGTGATGTCACAATGAGGCTGTGTTGTAACCAGTGATAGTGTGATATAACAGTGAGGCTGTGATGTCAATGGAGCATGACTGTGACAAAACAGTGACGATGTGATTTCAGTGGTTAGACTGTGATATAAGAATGACACTGGTGTGAGTATTGAAGGTATGATATCACAGTGAGGCTGGCTTGTCACTGGTGAGCTTGTGATGCCAACGTGTGGCTTTGATGTAACCATCTGGCTTTTGTGACACTAAGAGTCTGTGATGTCACAGGATATGTTGATATCATGATTGAGGCTGTGAGATCAAAGTGAGACTTTGATGTCAATGGCAAGGCTGATATCACAGCAAGGCAGTGATGTCATTGGTGATGCTGAGATGTCACAGTGAGTCTATGATGCCACTGTGAGATTTTGTCAGAGGTGTGTTTGTGATGTAACCAGGAGGTAATTATGTCAGTGGCAAGGCTGATGTCATAGTGAGTTTGTGATGTCACAATGAGGCTGTGAGAGCACGGTCAGGTTTTAATGTCACAGTGAGGCTGTGAGGACACCTAGTGGCTAGGATGTCACAGTGAGGCTCTGATGACAAAGTGAATTTGTGATGTCACTGGAAAGGTTTTGATGACAGAGTAAGGCTGGGTTGTTATTTGTGAGGCTGATGACACACTGAGGCTGTGATATCACTGGTGAAGGTGTGATGTTACATTAAGATTGGAATATCAGTCATGAGAAGATGTCATAGTGAGTCTATGATGTTACTGGTGAAGCTATGATGTCAGTGGTGAACCTATTATGTGACAGTGACACTGCTCAGGCTGTGATGTCAAAGGCTGTGTTGTCACTGGTGTGACAGTGATGTCAGTGTTCTTACTAATGTCAGAAGCGATGATGATTTCACAGGTGAGGCTGTGCTGTCACTGAGAGGAAGTGCTATCATAGCGAGACTGTGATGTCAGGGGTGATATTTGGATTTCCCAGTGAGGTTAGCACATCAGTGGTGCGATTGTGCAGTTACACTGAGGTTTTAATGTCAGAGGAGTGGCTATGATGTCACTGTGAGGTGGTGACATTACCGTTTGGTTGTGGTATCACAGTGAAGTTGTGATATCAGTGGAGATAGAATATGACTTTACAGTTCGTCTGAGATTTCAAAGGTTAGGCTTTTTGTCAGAAGTGAGGCTGATGGGGCTGGAGACATGGCTCAGGGATTAAGCCTCTGCCTTGCAGGCAGAAGGTCCTGAGTTTGGATCCTAGATCCCACATATAGATGCCAGGAGAAAGCAGAAGTGGGGGGCGTCCTGCGCTTCTTGTCTTGGTAAGGCAGAGCCTGTGAATCCCAGTGCAGAGTAAACGAGGAGGTGGAGGCAGTCCATAGTGGTTTCCGAATTCACCCGTGGTTCTATACACACACGCACACATACATACACACACAATTGAATAAATAATAAATAAATAAAGTGATATGAAAAAATTTTTTTTAAAAAATGAGGCTGATGTCATTGATGAGGCAGAGATGTCACAGTGACACTGTGCTGCTACTGGTGAGGCTATGATATCATAGTGAGGCTGTGATGTCACTGCTAAGGTTATATGTCACTGTGGGCTGTCATGTCACTGTGAGTTGATATCACTCTAGAAGCAGTGATGTCACAGTGAGGCTGTGATGTTAGTGGCAAGGATGATGCCACATTGAGGGTATGATATAACAAGTGAGCCTGTGGTGTCACGGGGAAGGTTGTGAGATCACTGTGAGGCTGTGATGTCGCAGTGAGTCTCTGATGTCAGGGCTGATTCCATGAGATGTCTGGGAGGCTGTGATATCAGGGGTAATGCTTGGATTTCACAGTGAGGTTAGGATGTCAGTGGTGAGACTGTGTAATCACACTGAGGTTGTGATGTCAGAGACTAGGCTCCGATGTCCCTGTGCAGCTGTGATGTTACCATGAGGTTGTGATTTCACAGTGAGATTGTAATATCACAGTGAGGCTGTGATATCAGTGGTGGTAGACAGTTCGACTGTGGTATCAGAAGTGAGGCTGATGTCACTGATGAGGCTGAGATGTCACAGTGAGGCTGGGATATTATTGGTGAGGTTGTGATATCACTGGGGAAACTGTGATGTTACAGTGAGGTTGTGATGTCAATAGCAATAATGTGGTCTCACAGGGAAACTGTACTGTTTCAGTGAGCTAGTGATGTCACTTGGGAGGCTGTGGTGCAAGTGTGAGGCTGGGTAGGATGTCAGAGATGAGGGTGTGATATCAACTTGAGGCTATGATTTCAGAGATAAGGCTATAACCTCAGAGTTTTGGCTGTGTGTCACTGTGAAGCTGTGATGTCACCATGAGGCATTCATGTCACCGTGTGGTTGAGGTGTCAACGTGAGCCTAGGAGTTGGTGATGTCATGGTGGAGGCAGTGATGTCACAGTGATATTGTGATGTCAGTGGCAAGGCTTATGACACAGAAAGGCTATGGTGTTATTGGTGATTCCGTGATGTCACATTGAAGCTGTGATGTCACAGTGAGGCTATGTCAGAAGTGTGTATGTGATGTCACCATGACAGTATCATGTCAGCGACAGGGCAGATGTCACAGTGATTTTTGATGTCAGAGTTAGGCTATGATGAACTGTCAAGTTGTTATGTCATTGTTAGTCTGTGAGGACACAATGTGGCTATGAAGTTGAGGCTGCCATGTGACCCTGAGCCTGAGAAATCAGTGATGAGACTGTGATGTCCTAGCAAGGCTAGACAGGATATCCGTGAGGGTCACTGATGTTATGATTTTAGACGTTAGCCTAATGTCAGAAATGTTGCTGTAATGCCACAGTGAAGCTGTGACATCAAAGAGAGGTTGTGATGTCACAGTCAGGCTGTGAGGTCACTGTGGAAGATGTGAGGTCAGTGGCAAGGCCGATTTTACCATGAGGCTATGATGTAACAGGCAAGTCTATGATGGAGCAGATTAGACTGTAAGGGCACAGTCAAGCTATGAGTCACAGTAAAGGTGTGAGGTCACTGTGGGACTGTGATGTCTATGGGAAGATTGATGTCACAGTGAGGAAGTGATGTAGCATGTGAGGCTGTGGTGTCACTGTTTATGATGTCACAGGCTATGATATCACTGCTGAGGTTGTCATGTCACTATGAGCCTGTGGTATCTGTGCTGAGATTGTGGTGTCATAGGATATGTCACAATGTCACAGTGCAGCTGTGAGTTAAGTGGTTAGGCTGTGATTTCAGAAGTGAGACTGATATGAGAGATGAGGCAGAGATGTTGCATTGACGATGTGATGTAACTGGTGAGGCTGAGATGCCGCAGTGAGGTTATGATGTCACCACGAGATTGTTGGGTCACTGGTGAAACTGTGATATGATGGTGAGCCTATCGTATCAGGTGTGAGTCTGTGATGTCACAGTGAGGCTCTGCTGGCATAATGTGGCTGTGAATACCATAGTGAGGTTGTTATGTCACAGTGAGGTTGTGATGTCAGTAGTGACTGTGCATTCACAGGGAGAATATGTCATTGATGAGGCTGTATTGTCACTGGCGAGGCTCTAATGTCACAGTGAGTTTATTGTGTCAAACTGAGGCTGTGATGTCACAATGAGGCTTTATATCACAGTGATGCTTTGATGGCATGGTATGGCTGTGATATCACAGTGAAGCTATGATGCCACTGTGAGGCTGTCATGTCACTGGGGAAGTTGTCTTGTCACTGTGAGGCTAAAACCTCACAGGTGAGGCTGTGATGTCACAGTAAGGCAGTGTTGTCATCAG
Source organism: Typhlomys cinereus (assembly GCA_023101885.1). NCBI lineage: Eukaryota > Metazoa > Chordata > Mammalia > Rodentia > Platacanthomyidae > Typhlomys > Typhlomys cinereus. The sequence goes on from JALPQD010000397.1 coordinate 559,519, forward strand.
TGATGCTGTGATATCACAGTGAGGCTGAAATGTCAGTGGAGCGTGACTAGGACATCACAGTAAGGATGTGATTTCAGTGGTTATACTGTGATATCAGAATGAGGCTGGTATGAGTGATGAGAGTATGATGTCCTAGTGAGTCTGGCATGTCGCTGGTGAGGCTGTGGTGGCACCATGAGGATTTGATGTCACCGTGTGGCTGTGGTGTCACTATGAGCCCATGATGTCACAGGGAGATGGTGATGTCATGGTGCAGGCTGTGAGGTCACTCTGAGATGTCAGGGATAATGCTTGGATTTCACAGTGAGGATTATCCCTGACATCTCAGAGTGACCTCACAGCCTCCACCATGTGGTGAGGCTGTACAGTCACAGTGATGTTGTGATATCAGAAGCTGTGATCTCACAGTGAAACTGATATCAGTGGCAATGCTCATGTCACAGTGAGGATGTGATTTCAGTGTTGATACTGTGATGTCACATTTAAGTTGTGATGTCGCAGAGTTGTGTATGTGATGTCACCGTGAGTATATTATGTCAGTGGTAAGGCAGATGTCACAGTGATTTTGTGATGTCACAATGGGGCTCTGCTGACACAGTGATGTGATGTTACTAGAGAAGCTTTGATGGCACAGTGAGGATGTGATGTCAGTGCTGAGGCTATTACGGCAGTGGCAAACCTATTACCTGATATTGACTCTGGTGAATCTGTGATGTCGTATGCTGCTTTGTCACTGGTGTGGCATTGATGTCAGTGCTTTTACTAATGTTAGTGGTGACACTGATGTCACAGGTGAGGCTGTGCTTTCAATGGTGAGATTGTGATGTCACAGTGAATCTGTGATGTCACCATGTGTCTGTGGTGTCATCATGAGCCCATGATGTCACAGGGACTTGTTGATGTCACAGTGGAAGCTGTTAGGTCACCATGAGACTGTGATGTCAATGGCAAGTATGAGGGCTCAGTGAGCATGATGTCAGTGGTGATGCTGTGAAATCACATTGAAGCTGTAATGTCACAGTGAGGCTATGTCAGAGATGTGTTTGTGATGTCACCATGAATCTATTATGTCATTGGTAAGGCTGATGTCACAGTGAGGCTGTGATGGCACTGTCATGTTGTAATATGACAGTGAGCCTGTGAGGACCCTGTGAGACTATGATTTCACAGTGAGGCTCTGGCAACATAATGATGTGGTGATGTCACTGGAGAGGTTTTGATGGCACATGGATGTTGTGATTTTAGTTGAGAAACTGATATTACCATGAGTCAGTGATGTCACTGGTGAAGGTGTGATGTCACAATAAGTCAGGAATGTCAATGGTGGGAAAGATGTCATAGTGAGTCTATGATGTCACTGGTTGTTGCTGAATCCCCGCCAGGACAGCCAGGGAAAGGAGAGGGAATTCAGCAGTAAGCCTTGTGTGCTTGTGGTGGGGGGACGAACAGGCACATGGTCACTACTCAGACCCCAGGAGTCAGGCAAGAAGCAGCAGGCAGAGGACGAGTTTGGTGCAGACTCACTATTGAGTAGCCTCTTACTAACACAAACTCCAGTAAATCTGGCCTCTAGCAATTCCTGCCATCATGGGTCCAGGCTATACAAATCTTCCATCATTTCTACTGCTGTCATGGCTCCAGGCTCCTCCCAGGAGTGGCCCCGACCCATGGAAGGAGGTTTCCGCTTTGCTAACATTTTCCGTTGTCTTTCTAACATTTTCCACTGTCTTTCTATCTATTCTCTCTGTGAAATTTTCCTTTCCTGTTGCTTGATAAGGTTTTGGAAAGCATTTAGTCACTTCCTCAATGGAGGATCCTTTAGGGCTTGCTATGATGCCAAGGAGGAGGGCAACAAAGGGAGCAGGAAGCATACGGCCTTCCTGGACTTCTCTCTCACAGGCCAGGAAGAGCACTCCCATCCTAGGCCAGGGGTCCCGGACATTTTCTGGGGAAATCCAAGAAGCTAAGACTATGGCTTCCTCCCAAAATTTTCTAAGTCCTTTGGTTTCAATTTATCCTACATAAGTGGAGTAGAGCCTTAAGGGCAGTCAACTGAGGTGCCTTCTGATGGGGTGGTAAATTATCCATTATGGTGAGGAAAGGTTCCCTAATGGAGCAGAGATGATTAGGAGCCGAGTGAAACAGGCAAAAGAGTGCAGAAAATAAAAAGCAATGATTAAAACCAAGGTCAAAATGAAAACAACTCCTAAAAGGGTTACCAACATCCAAGGAGAGACCTAGTGCAGGAAGTATGCAGAGGTGTTTTGGATCTAAGCATCCTGTGCTTAGTGAGGGACTTCAGGTGTTCGTTAATCCCCTGGGCCATATGCCCCAGGGTCAGGATTGACAGATTGATAGCTCATTCTCAATTCCATGGTTGGTGGTGCATGGCTGTTTTTAGTTGGTGGAGTGATTTGCCTAGTTAATTCTAATAATGAACGAGACTATGGCACTCCAACATGGAGTGGTGTAGCCTTTGGTGTAGATGAGACACCCACTCCAGTAAAGTTCGGTGAGTGACCCCTTTCATTTTGTGTTTCTCTGCTCATGGTACCTGAAGGTGAGTAGGTGACTCCCTCCTTTGCCCCTTTCCCTGTTTTTTCATCACTGTGTGTCATAGTTAAGCACAGGTTTCAACTTGACTCTTGAGGGTTTGAGCTCTGGGCACAGTTGTAGAGAGTTGATGGTTGAGTTAAGCCCAGAGCAAACCTGAAGGAGATTGTCTGGCTGCTGGGGAAGACCCAGCCCATGGTGGGTGGGATTAGGCCCTGGATAAATAACAGAGAGCTGATTGAGAGAGTGGGCATCCTTCTGTTCACTTGGCCAGACATGCTGGTCTGGCAAGTAAGGATTGTCCATCTCTCAGCCGTTATGGTGGCCAGTTCCCTCAGCCCTGGTGTTGGTGTGTGTTCCCCCGTCAAGCTGGACTATGAACTGTAACCGGACTATTGTAAGAAAGTAAACTCCTTGTTCCCTTAAGCTGTGTGATGGTCATTTATCAGCAACTATGCAGGCGGACTGCAACACTGTGTTCTTAAGGTTAGGAACACATAGCCATCATAACACATAATGCCTCACCACTATAATGTCAGTAGTGAACCTATTATATGACAGTGACACTGATGATACTGTGATGTCAAATGCTGTGTTGTCCAACTGGTGTAGCAGTGATGTCAATATTGTGACTTATGTCAGAGGTGATACTGATGTCACAGGTTAGGCTGTGCAGTCACTAGTGAGGCCATGATATCAAACTGAGGCTGTGATGTCACTGTGATGGCTGTCTGTCAGTGTGGGCTGTCATGTCACCATAAAGTGATATCACTCTGGAACCTGTGATGTCACAGTGAGGCTGTGATATAACAGTTGAGCCTGTGATCTCAGTAGGCAGGCTGTGAGGTCACTGTGAGGCTATGATGCCAGAGTGAGGCTGTGATATCAGGGCTGATTCTATGAGATGTCAATGAGGCTGTGATGTTAGGTGTGATGCATGGATTTCACAGTGAGGTTAGGACTTCAGCTTGTGAGGCTGTGCAGTCACACTGAGGATGTGATGTCACAGCAGAGGCTATGATGTCACTGTAAAGTGGAGATGTTATCGTGAGATTATGATATGACTATGAGACTGTGATATCATTGGTAATAGACAATGACATCACAGTTTTTCTGTGAGGCTGATGACAGTGATGAGGCTGTGATGCCACAGTGAGGCTGTGGTGTCACTATTGAGGCTGTCATGTGACCGTGAGTCTGAGATATCAGCGATGAAACTGTAGTGTCATAGTGGGGCTAGGCAGGTTGTCCTTGGTGTCACTGATGCTATGATTTCAGAGTTTAGCCTGTTATGTCATAGTGAGGCTGTGATATCAGAGGTGAGGTTGTGATATCACAGTGAAGCTGTGATGTAAGACATGAGGCTATAATGGCACAATGAGGTTGTGAGATCACTGTGAAGCTATGATGTCACTATGAGGCTGTGACATCACAGAGAGGTTGTGATGTCACAGTGAGGCTGTAAGGTTACTTTGGAAAATGTGATGTTAGTGGCAAGGCTGATATAACCATGATGCTATGATGTAACAGGATATAACAGGTTAGGGTGTGAAGTCTCAGTGAGACTGGGAACTCACTGTGAGGCTGTGATATCTGTGGGAAGATTGATGTCACAATGAGGCAGTGATGTAACATGTGAGGCTGTGGTGTCACTGTTTATGATATCAAAGGCTATGATGTCACTTCTGAGGCTGCCATGTCACTATGAACCTGTGCAACAGTGGTGAGTCTGTGGTGTCATAGTTATGCCTGGTAGGATACCAGTGGTGAGGCTGTGATGTCACAGTGTAGCTGTGGTATCACCGTGAGAAAGTGATGTCATGGTGAAGCTGTGATGTCATGATGCAGCTGTGAAGTCAGTGGTTAGGCTGTGATTGCAGAAGTGAGACTGATGTGAGAGATGAGGCAGAGATCTCACATTGACGATGTGATATAACTGGTGAGGCTGTGATGCCACAGTAAAGTTATGATGTCACCATGAGCCTGTGTTTTCAGTGGGAAAGTGTGATATCACTGGGTAAGTTGTGATATCAAAGTGAGGTTGTGATGTCAATAGCGACACTGTGGTGTCACTGGGAGGCTGTGATGTTTCAGTGAGCCTGTAAGGTCACTGGTGAGACTGTAGTGCCCTATTGAGGTTAGGTAGAATGTCAGTGATGAGAATGTGATGTCGCATTGAGGATCTGACTCCAGAGGTGAACCTGTGATGTCATAGTAAAGCTGTGATGAAACAGTTAGGCTATATCATCAGAGTCGATGCTGTGATGTCACAGTTGGGCAATGATTTCAGAGGTGATTCTGTGATGTCGCAGTGAGGCTATCATGTCATAGTGAGGGTATAAACTCACAAGTGAGACTGTGATGTCACAGTGAAGCTGTTTTGTAATCAGTGATGCTGTGATATCACAGTTATGCTGAGATGTCAGTGGAGTGAGACTATGAAATCACAATGAGGATATTATTTCAGTGGTTAGACTGTGATATCAGAATGAGGCTCATGTGAGTGGTGAAGGCATGATGTCACAATGAAGCTAACATGTCACTGGAAAGGCCGTGATACCACTCTAAGGCTTTGATGTCACCATGTGGCTGTGATGATACCATGAGCCCATGATGTCACATGATATGGTCACAGTGGAGGCTGTGAGGTCACAGTGAGACTCTGATGTCAGTGGCAAAGCTGCTGTCACAGTGAGTCTACGATATCACTGGTGATGCTGTGTTGTCACATTGAGTCTGTGATGTCACGGTGAGGGTTTTGTCAGAGGTCTGTATATGATGTCATAATGGGGCTGATATGTGATGTCAGCACTGTCAGGTTGAAATGTTACAGTGAGGCTGTGAGGACACAGTGTGGATATGATGTTACAGTGAGGCTCTGATGATACAGTGGTGTTGTAATGTCACTGAAGATGTTTGGATGGCACAGTGAGGCTGTGAGATTAGTGGTAAGACTGTCACAGTGAGTTTGTGATGTCATTGGTGAAGGTGTGATGTCACAATAAGGCTGGAATGTTATTGGTGAGAAGATGTCATCGTGTGTCTATGATGTCACTCGTGAGCCTATGATGTTATTTGTGAACATATTACGTGACAGTGACACTGGTGAGGCTGTGATGTCAGTGGTAATGCTGTGGTGATGTCACAATGAGACTGTGATATTACTGGTGAATGTGTGATGTCACAATAAGGCTGGAATGTCAGTGGTGAGAAAAATGTCATAGTGAGTGTACAATGTCACTGTTGAGGCTATGATGTCAGTGGTGATCTGTGATATCACATTGAGGCTGTGATGTCAGTGTCAGGTTGTAATGTCTCAGTGAAGCTCTGAGGACATGTGTGGCTATGGTCAGTGTGAGGCCTTGAGGACACAGTGATGTGATGTCACTGGAGATGTTTGAATGGCACAGTGTAGTTGTGATGTTAGTGGTTGGATGATGTCATAATGAGGCAGTGATGCCACTGATGAAGTTGTGATGCCACAAAAAGGTTGGAATATCAGTGGTGAGAAAGATGTTCTAGTGATTCTTTGATGACACTGGTGAGGCTCAATGTCAGTGTTGAACCTATTACTTGACAGTGACACTGGTGAGGCTGTGATGTTAAAGGCTGTGTTAGTACTGGTGTGACAGTGATGTCAGGGTTCTGACTAACGTCAGTGTCAATGCTGAATTCACAGGTGAGACTGTGCTAGTACTGGTGAGGCTATGATGTCACTGTTAGGCTATGAAGTCACTGTAAGGATTGTATGTCACTGTGGATTGTCATGTCACCATGAGGTGATATCACTGTAGAAGCTGTGATGTCACAGGGAGGCTGTGATGTCAGTGGCTAGACTGATGCCACAAGAAGGCTGTTATGTAACAGGTGAGCTGGTGGTATCAGTGGGCATGTTGTGAGGTCACCATGAGGCTGTGATGTTGCAGTGAGGTTCTGATGTCAGAGCTGATTCTATGCAATGTCAGTGAGCCTGAGATGTCAGAAGTGATGCTTTGATTTCACAGTGATGTTAGGGTGTCAGTGGTGAGGCTGTGCAGTCACATTGAGGTTGTGATGTCAGAGGAGAGGTTGTGATGTAACTGTGAGGCGGTGATGTTACCGTGAGGTTGTGATATCACAGTGAGGCTGTGATATCAGTGGTGATAGACTATCATATCACAGTTTGGCTGTGATTTCAGTGGTTAGACTGTGATTTCAGAAGTGAAGCCTATGTCAGTGATGAGAATGAAATGTCACAGTGGGGTTGGGATGTTCCTGGTGAGGCTGTGATACAATAACAAGGCTGTGGTGTCACTATTGAAGCCGTCATGTATCTGTGAGCCTGAGATATTGGTAATAAGACTGTGGTCATAGCGAGCCTAGGCAGGATATCTGTTGTGTCAGTGCTGTTATGAATTCAGAGGTTAGCCTATTATGTCAGAGTGAGGCTGTGATATCAAAGGGGAGGCTGTGATATCACAGTGAGGGTGTGATGTCAGAAATGAAGAAATAACCCCACAGGGAGAGTATGATATCAATAGGAAGCTGTGATGTCACTACGAGGCTGTGACTTTACAGAGAATTTGTGATGTCACAGTGACACTGCGAGGTCACTGTGGAAGATGTGATGTCAGTGCCAAGGCTAATTTCATCATGAGGCTATGATGTAACAGATGAGTCTATGATGTAACAGGTTGACTGTGGGGTCACAGTGATGTTGTGAGGTCACTGTGAGGCTGTGATATCTGTGGGAAGATTGATGTCACAATGAGGCAGTGATGTAACATGTGAGGCTATGGTATCACTGTTTCTGCTGTCAAAGGCTTTGATGTCACTTCTGAGGCTGTCACATCACTGTGAGCCTGTGCTATCTGTGGTGAGGCTATGGTGTCCTAGTAAGGCTAGGTAGTATACCAGCGGTGAGGCTGTGATATCACAGTGTGGCTGTAATGTCACCATGAGGCTGTGATGTCACAGTGAAAATGTGAGGTCAGTGGTTAGGCTATGATTTCAGAAGTAAAACTGATGTGGGATATGAGGCTGACATGTTGCATTTATGATGTGATATAACTGGTGAGATTGTGATGTCACAGTGAGGCTCTTTTGACACAGTGTGTCTGTGATTTCACAGTAAGATTGTGATGTCACAGTGAGGTTGTGATATCAGTGGTGTCTGTGCTTTCACAGGGAGACTTTGTCAATGGTGAGATTGTATTGTCACTTTTGAGGCTGTAATGTCACAGTGAGTTTATTGTATGAAACTGAGGCTGCAATATCACAGTGAGTCTATGATGTCATAGGTGAAACTTTATGTGGCAGTGATGCTTTGAGGGCATGGTATGGCTGTGATGTTATTGTGAGGTTCTGATATCACAGAGGAAATTTTAATATCACAATGATGTTGTGATGTCAACAGCGACACTGGTGTCACAGAGAGACTGTCATGCTTCAGTGAACCTGTGAGGTCAATGTGAGGCTGTGGTGCCATAGTGAGGCTAGGTAGGATGTCAGTGATGATGGTGTTATGTTACACTGAGGCTATGATTTCAGGTGTCAGCCTGTGATGTCATAGTGAGGCTGAGATGAAACAGTGAGGCTATGTATTAGTTAGGGTTCTCTAAAGTCTATGTTTATGTATATATGTAGGAAATTTGTTGATTTGGCTTACAGATATGGACGTTGTAGTCCAGCAAAGGCTGCCAGTAGCCAAGGTAGTCCAACGATGGCTTCCAGTAGCCGAGGTAGTTCCAACACTGGCTGCCAATAGCTAACTGCTCAGTTCCATAGTCAAGTGGGTGATGGCAGAAGGTTGGAGAACTCCTAGAGTCTCAGTCTAAATGAAGGTTAGAAGGTCAAAGAAACTGGGCAGCCAGAAGGAAGAACAATTCCTAGCACAACTGCCAGAAGGCATCTGTTCTCTTTGATGGCTCCTTTTTATATGATGTAGTACTGGGAGGATCCTATGAGAGCATTGGAGGTCCTGTTTGGATCTAGGGGGTTATAATACTATCAAGTTGTGTCAGATGATCCTTTCCAGCAGTAGTCTCAGCCCATCTTAATTAATACTGGATGTGTCAAGTTGACACCCAGGCTTAACTATCATAAGTCTACCTCTTGTCAAATTGACACCAAATCACATTTCCTTAGGCCATTAAAAAATCTCCAAATAAAACTGTAAGATTCATAATTCCTCCTAACATAATATAGCTATCCATGTACAACCACACATGCATTATTTTAATTACAATGCCCTTTGAGAAATGCATAGTCTTTAGTGTCCCATAACACAATATCATAATGTAGATTACAACATTTCATACATAACTACAGATTAATGTTACATTAAATAACATAAATATCTTCTTAGAGAATGTGCACATGCGCAAGTCTATTCTTGACAGTCTAGGCCAGGAGCACTCATGACAATTATAATCTTCGATTCTGTAATTGGTTATGTGGCCTTCTTCTACTATCCATTCTGTATTTCCTCCACCTTCAGCAAGCACTTCCACAGGTCTTGGCTCTTTACTTGGAGGGGTTACCACACCTTCTTTCCTGGAGAATCTGGACCATTTACTGACTTTCTTCTGTTGGGTTGCTATAAATTCCCATTGACCTTAATCACAGGACATGGTAATACCAAAAGACTCCCTAGTGAGTCTTCTATATTCCAGACATATTCTTCCTTACCACCATTGTGAAGAACCAGCCCAATTTCCCCTTGATTGTCTGAGTCAATCGCACCTCCTAACACTGTTATTCCTTTCTTAGCCTGTTGGCTCAAGGGCATCAGAAGTCGAAAATAACCAGAAGGAAGCCTTAGTTTCCAGTTCAAAGGAATAGTTGCTGTGTCTCATGGCAGAAGAATTCCCTGCTCTGAATCCAAAACTTCTAAGTCAGTAGAATACATGTTTGAGGGAACAGGAAGCAAAAATTTTCCTAATAGGTCACTAGGGGTAATAGTAAGGGGAGCTATTTCTGTTTCCACCCCTTGATTCTTGAACCCATGAATCCTGGCATCCATACATTGGATGCTGGTTTATGGCATATACTTCCTTTTGGAGAATTCTGCCCCATTCCTCCAGACTATTACCACTTAATTGATACTATAACTGTCCTTTAAAAGGCCATTCCACCATTCTCTCAAGCCAGCTTCTTCAGAATGGTGGGGAAACATGGTAAGACCAATGAATTCCATGGTCAAGAGCCCACTGCTATACTTCTTTACTTGTGAAATGAGTTCCCTCATCAGAAGCAATGCTGTGTGGAATTCCATGATGGTGAATAAAGAATTTTGTATATCCAAGGATGGTAGTTTGGCAGAAGCATTACATGCAGGAAAGACAAATCCATATCCAAAATAAGTATCTATGCCGGTAAGAACAACGCGCTGCCCTTTCCATCTTGGAAGTGGTTCAAGGTAGTCAACCTGCCACCACGTTTGCTGGTTGGTCACCCAGAGAAATCACTCCATATCGGGGACTCAATGATGGGTTTCTGCTACTAGCAGATTTGGCATTCAGCAGCAGCTTTGGTCAGGTAAGCCTTGGTTAGTGGAAGTCCATATTGTTGAGTCCATGCATAACCTCCATCTCTGCCACCATGTCCACTTTCTTCATGAGTCCATTGGGTAATGACAGGAATGGCTGGGAAAAGAGGCTGATTATCCACAGAATGGGTCATGTTATCCACCTGATTATTGAATATTTCTTCTGCCAATGTCCTCTTTTGATGAGCATTTATATGAGACGCAAATATCTTTGTTTCCTTTGCCCATTAGGAGAGATCTATCCACATGCTTCTTCCCCAGATGTCTTTTTTTCCAATTTTCCAATTATGTTACTTCAAAGTCCCTGACCATCCTGCCAAACCATTGGCTACAGCCCATGAATCAATATACAGTCACATATCTGACCATTTTTTTCTTCCAGGCACCTATGCACTTCCCAAAGTTCTGCCCACTGTGAAGATTTCCCTTCTCCTTTGTCCTACAGTGTTGTTGCAGAAAGGAGTGTAGCACTGCAGTTGTCCACTTCTGGGTGGCACCTGAATATCGAGTAGAACGATCTGTGAACCAGGCACTAATCTCTTCTTCAGTCAGCTGATCATAGGGCATATCCCAGGAGACCATAGGTACATGCTTGGGAACAGGCATTGCAAAAGGCTGAGGAACCATAGGCATTGGGGAAAGTTCTTCATGCAGCTTACTTGTGCTTTCAGGACCCGCTCGAGCTGTATCTTGAATGCACCATTTCCATTTGATAATAGATTGCTGCTGTGCCCAACCAACTTTATAGCTTGCTGGGTCAGATAACAGCCAACTCATGATGGATAACTCAGGTTGCACGGTAATTTGGTGAACCATTGTCAGATGTTCAGTTTCCATAAAGGCCCAATAATAGGCCAAGAGTAGTTTCCCAAAAGGAGAGCAATTGTCTGCAGATGATAGCAGGTACTTGCTCCAAAATCCTAAGGGTCTCTATTGTGATTCACCTATGGGAGCCTGCCAGAGACTCCAAACAGCATCTCTATGTTCAACAGACACTTCCAATACCATTGCATCTGTTGGATCATATGGCCCAATTGTCGAGGCAGCCTGTACAGCAGCTTGAACTTGCTGAAGAGCCTTCTCTTATTCTGGGCCCCACTCAAACCTTGCAGTTTTCCAAATTACTTGGTATATGAGCCTAAGTAACATGCCAAAGTTAGGAATGTGCTGCCTCCAAAATCCAAAAAGGACCATTAAACGTTGTGCTTCTTTCTTAGTGATGGGAGGGGCCATGTGCAACAACTTATCCTTTACCTTAGAAGGCATAGCCATGCCCTACATCACTGAAATCCTAAAAATTTTACTGAAGTAGAAGGTCCTTGGATTTTGGTTGGATTTATTTCCCATCCTCTGTTGCACATATGCCTTACCAACAAATCTAAATGCTTGCTACTTCCTGCTCACTTGGTCCAATCAGCATAATATCATCTATATAATGGACCAGTGTAATACCTTGTGGAGGAGACAAGCGATCAAGATCTCAGCGAATCAAGTTATGGCATAACACTGAAGAATTAATATACTCTTGAGGTAACACTCTAAATGTATACTGTTGGCCTTGCTAACTGAAAGCAAATTGCTTCTATGATCATTATGAATAGGTATGGAGAAAAAAGCATTTGCAGGATCAATGGCTGCATACCAAATACCAGGAGATGTGTTGATCTACTCAAGCAATGAAACCACATCAAGTACAGCAGCTGCAATTGGAGTCACAACTTGATTAAGTTTGTAATATTTAACTGTCATTCTCCATGATCTGTCTTCTGCACAGGTCAAATGAGAGAGTTAAAAGGAGAGATGCTAAGAACTATCACCCCCGCATCCTCAAGTCCTTTATGGTGGCACTAATTTCTGTAATTCCTGCAGGGATACAATACTGTTTCCGATTCACTATTTTCCTTGGTAGAGCAAGGTTTCCATTTGGCCTTAGGTCCCACTGTGGAAGGACAGGAGAAAGACTAATATAAAAGCTTTTTGCTATGGTGCCAAGGTCCTTCCTTAAAGCGACCTGGCCTCCCCTTCATTCAAGGGCTTCTGGATCTGTGAACTGGCTCAAGTCTGGAAATTGGTTGACAGGCCATGATTCTCTGCTGCTATGATGATTCAAGGCAAATTTTCTTTCATTTATTTTAGAATTTCTCTTCTTGTACAGGTCAAATAAGAACTTTGTAGGCTTCTTATCTATTTTACTTTTGGTGACACCATGGTTGATTAGCCAATGCCAAAGGTCTAAGCGAGTGAGGCCTTCATAAGTACTGTTCTGGTTGTGCTGTACATTATGGTTAGTATGCTTACTTTGACATTGGTGATTCAATGCTGCCACTTCGCCCCTACTACTCCTAGATCCACCTAGACCCATTGAATTTAAGTCTTCCAACTAGGAGGCTGCATCTCCTCATTATTAATTCTGGAACAAGGAGAAGAGAAATGGTAGGAGCCTTTATATATGGTAGTGCCCTTCTCACCAATTTATGAAGTACATTTCTAGTAAAAGTCATGTCATCTGGATTCTGCCATTGAGAACTGGATTTTTAAGAATGAATCCAGTCAAACATTTCAATTTTCCTGAACCTCTTAATACCATCATCAACATTAAACCAAGGAACATCCTAAATCTCCAGTTCCTTTTCAGCAGGCCAAACTTTAATAAATACTTCAGCTATCCACTCAAATCAACTCCCAGTACTATTTTTAACTCTGTGAGTAGCATTGTTAAACCTAGTGTCTCTACTCAATGGGCCCCTTTCTGTGAACTCACTTTTACCCAGTTTTATACTCCTTCCACCAGTATCTCATAGTTTTACAATCCATTCCCAGGGGTATTCCCCAGACCACTGCTTGAATGTATTAGAAAAGTCATGCAGTTCTTTAGGGATATAGCACACCTTCTCATGGGCCACACTTTCTATTTCACCTTTAGGAACCTGTTTAGCCTCGAGCCTTGTTATAAGCCTGGAGGCAATAACAGGTGGGCGTGCTGTAACTTCAGTATTTTCTTGTGGCAAAAGTGGAAACAGCACTTCTATAGAGGTCGGGTATGGGGATTCATTTTCTGCTGAGGGAGGGGGCACTGTCTCCTCAGGTGAAACAAACTTATTAGAATTTGAGGGTTCAAGGCCTTCATCATCAGTTTGGTCCTCCCACACATCAGCATCCCACTTTTCAGGATCCCATTCTTTTCCAATCAGTGTTTTTATTTTAATGGCCAACACCTTTCAAAGCCGGTATTTTAATTTACCTTGTAACTCAGCCACTCTAATAATCAGAGTTTGGATTTGATTTTCATGGTTTGACCCCTATTACTACTGGAGAGAAGATTCTCTTCTAGGGCACACTTAGAAACTTCTAAGTTGTTTATGCGCTTTCTGAGTTGGATATTTTCCTTTCTAAGATTTTCCTTTTCCATTTGTAATTTAATGAGAGATGCTAAACACAACCAGGCAGCATCATTGTTTTCCTTACTCTTACTCATTTTTTCTAAAGTTTCATATATGGAATCACTAAGCTGCTCAATCATTGCAAGAGGAGCATCAATACTTTCCAATACACCTACTTTTTTTTTTTTTTTCAATAGCATGAGGTTTTATTTAACGACGCGCCGGGCGGCTCCAGCAATCTCTCACGCAGGAGAGACTGAAGCGGCCCCGAGCAGCTCGGGCGAGGGGTTTTTAAGGGGTCTTGGGGTAGGGGGGTTTGCTTAGCTGAGGAATTTTCTATGACCTTTACAGTCATTGGTCGGCAAGAGCTCGGGTGGAGTTGGCTCTTGGTGATCTTTCCAGTCCACCTGCTTAACCGCAGGCTGTTCATTCTGGGTGACATTCATTGATGGAATTCCCTTTGGGCAAACTTGTTTTTCCAGAACTGAAGGGCTGGAGGTCTTAAGGGGTGGGGAAATACCTGTAAAAAGCTCAAGGCTGTACATAGTTTTAAGCAATGACTAACAATGGATGCTTGGATAGCTATAAACAATGGATGCCTGAATGACTACAAGCAAGGCCTATACTGTGGGCCTGAACCGGCCTGCTTTGTGAATTTTAGGGCGAGGGTCTCAGGGTCCAACATTCCCCCCTTTTCTATAGGCACACTCCAATCATGGAGTGTTAGTCACAGTTCTCGTGGTAAATTTCTGGGAGAATTGGAGTCCGTTTTTCAGCAGGGGTGTTCCTTCCAATACACCTACTTTTATCAGTTCTAGAAAGAATTCACTCCAAAAAGTTGCAGTGTTCTCCATACCACAAGGGGAGTCTTTAGTCACTGGAGGTTCCACTGGGTCAAAAAGGAGCTGCAAATATCACAAAGCTTGCCAGCAAAATTTATTCTTATAATTCTGTTTCTCTAGAACCACTTCTGGTACCAATTTCTGTATTATTTAGTGTTCTCTAATGTCACAGAATGTACAGATTGTATATATCTGGCCAAGGTAGTCCAGTGAAGGCTGCCAGGAGCCAAGATAGTCCAACAATGCCTGCTAGAAGCCAAAGTAGTTTCAACACTGACTTGCCAATAGCCAGTTGTTCAGTTTGGTAGTCAAATGGGTGATGGCTGAAGACAAGAGAACTCCTAGAGTCTTAGTCTAGTCCAAGGTCAGAAGGTCGAAGAAACTGGGTGGCTGAAAAGATGAACAATTCCTTGCACAGCTGCAAGAAGGCATCTGTTCTCTTGGGTGGCTCCTTTTTATATGATGCAGAACTGGGAGGGCCCAATGAGAGCTTTGGAAGTCTGAGAGGATCGAAGGTGGGTACAATCCTATAAAGTGATTTCAGATGATCCTTTCCAATGGTGGTCTCAGGCCATCTTAGTTAATACCAGATGTGTCAAGTTGACACGCAGGATTAAATATCACAGGCTATAGGGAAAAAATCGATGCTGTGATTTCACAGTTGGACAATGATTTCAAAGGTGAACCTATGATGTCAAAGTAAGTCTCTCATGTAACAGTGAGGCTATAACCTCAGAATTGATGCTGTGATGTCACAGTTGGGCAATGATTTCAGAGGTAAGCCTGTGATGTCATAGTGAGCCTCTCCTATAACAGTGAAGATATAACCTCAGAGGTGAGAATGTGATGTCACAATGAGAATGTGTTGTTACCAGTGATGCCATGATACTACAGTCATTCTGAGATGTCAGTAGAGTGAGACTATGACATCACAGTTTGGATATGATTTCAGTGGTTAGGCTGTAATATCAGTATGAGGCTGATATGAGTGATTGAGGCTATGATGTCACAGTGAGACTGGCATGTCACTGGTGAGGTTGTGATGCCATCATCAGGTTTTGATGTCAGCTTGTGTCTGTGGTGTCACTGTGAGCTCGAGATGTCACAGGAGTTGGTGATGTCATGGTGGAGGCTATGAGATCACAGTGAAACTGTGATATTGGTGGCAAGACTGATGTCACGGTGAAGCTATAATATCAGTGGTGATGCTGTGATGTCACATTGAGACTGTGATGTCACAATGAGGATATGTCAGAGGTGTGTATGTGATATTACCATGAAGCTATTACGTTAGTGGTAAGGCTGATGTCTCAGTGAGTTTGTGAGTCATAGTGAGGTTGTAATGGCACAGTCATGTTGTAATGTCACAGTGAGTCTGTGAGGACCCAGTGTAACTATAATATCACAGTGAGGCACTGATGACACTGTGATATGATGACGCTAGAGAGGTTTGGATGGCACAGTGAAGCTGTGATAATTGTGGTAAGGCTGATTTTACAATGAGGCTGTAATGTCACTGGTGAACGTATGATGTCACAATAAGGTTGGAATGTCAGTGGTAAGAAAGATGTCATAGTGAGTCTATGAGGTAACTGGTGAAGTTGTGACACTAGTGGTGAACCTATTACATGACAGTAACATGGTGAGGCTGTGATATCAAAGGCTATGTTGTCACTGCTATGGCAGTGATGTCAGTGTTCTGACTAATGTCAATGGCAATACTAATGTCAAAGGTGAGGTTGTAATGTCACTGGTGAGGACCTGATGTCACGCTGAGGCTGTCATGTCACTGTGAAGGTTGTATGTTATGCAGACTGTCATGTCACCATGAGGTGATATTCCTCTGGAAGCTGTGATGTCACAGTGAGACTGGGACGTCAGTGGCAAGACTGATGTAACAACGAAGCTATGAAGTAACAGATGAGCCAGTGATTTCAGTGGGCAGGTTTTGAGGTCACTGTGAGGCTGGGATCTCACAGTGAGACTCTAATGTCAGGGATGATTCTGTGAGATGTCTGTGCAGCTGTGACTGATGGGTTATGTTTGTATTTCAAAGAGATGTTAGGACAATAGTGGTGAGTCTGTGCAGTCACACTGAAGCTGTGATGTCAGAGGAGAGGCTGTGATGTCACTGTGAGGCAGTGATGTTACTGTGAGGTTGTGATATCACAGTGAGGCTGTGATATCATTGGTGATAGATTATGACATCATACTTCAGCTAAGATTTCAGTGGTTAGGCTGTGATGTTAGAAATGAGTCTGATGTCAGTGATGAGATTGAGATATCAAAGTGGGGTTGGGTTGTTACTGGTGAGGCTGTGATGCCATAGCGAGGCTGTGGTGTCACTGTTGAGGCTGACAAATGACCATGAGCCAGAGATGTCACTGATCAAGCTGTGGTCTCATACCAAAGCTAGGCAGGATGTCCGTGGTGTCACTGATGCTCTGATTTAAGAGGTTAGCTTGGTATGTCACTGTGAGGCTATGATGTCAGAGGTGAGGCTATGATGTTAGAAATTAGGCTATAAAGCCAGTCAGGCTGTGATATCACTTTGAAGCTCTGATGTTATTGTGGGGCTGTGACATCACAGAAAGGTTGTGATTTCACTGTGAGGCTGAGGTCACTCTCGAAGATGTGACGTCAATGGCAAGGCTGATTTCACCATGAGGCTATAATATAATAGGTGAGTCTATGATGTAACACGTTAGGCTGTGAGGTCACAGTGAGGCTGTGAGGTCACTGTGAGGCTGTGATATCTGTCAGAAGATTGATGTCACAGTGAGGCGGTGATGTAACATGTGAAGCTGTGGTATCACTGTTTATGATGTGAAAAGCTATGATGTCACTTCTTACGCTGTTAAATCCCTGTGAGCCTGTGCTCTTTGTGGTGAGGCTATGGTGTCATGATAAGGCTAGGTAGAATACCCTTGGTGAGGCTGTGAGGACGCAGTGAGGCTGAGATATCACAGTGAGGCTGTATGTCACAGTGCTGCTGTGATGTCAGAGTGCAACTGTGAGGTCAGTGATTTTGCTGTGATTTCAGAAGTGAGACTGATGTGAGAGATAAGGCTGAGTTGTAGCATTGACAATGTGATATGATTGCTGAGGGTGTGATGTTACAGTGAGGTTATGATGTCACCATGAGACTGTGGTGTCACCATTGAAGTTGTAATATCACAGTGAGCTTGTCATATTAGTGATGAGGTTGTGATGTCACAGTGAGGCTGTTTTCAGACATGTGATTGTGATGTCACAATTAGGTTGTCATGTCACAGTGAGGTTGTGATGTCAGCAGTAACTGTGCTTTTACAGGGAGACTATATCATTGGTGAGGCTGTATTGTCACTGGTGAGGCTTTAATGCCACAGTGAGTTTATTGTGTGAAACTGAGGCTGTGATGTTACTGTTAGGCTGTGATGTCACTGGGGAAGTTGTGATGTCACAGTGTGGTGTGATGTGAATAGCGTCGCTGCGGTATCACAGGGAGGCTGTCATGTTTCAGTGAGTCTGTGTGGTAAGTTGTGAGGCTGTAGATCCATAGTGAGGCTAGATAGGATGTCAGGGATAAGGGTGTGATATTGCATTGCAGCTATGATTTCAGAGGTGAGCCTGTGATGTCACATTGAGGCTATGATAAAACAGGGAGGCTCTAATGTTAGAGTTAATGCTGTGATGACACAGTTGGGCAATGATTACAGAAGTGAGCCTGTCATAGGCACTGATGTCACACTGAGGCTCTAATCTCATAGTTGGGGCTGTGATGTCGGTATGAGGCTTTGGTGTCACTATGAGGCTATGATGTTACAGGGAGTTGGTGATGTCACCATCGAGGCTGTGAGATCACAGGAAGACTGTGATGTTAGTGAGAAGGCTGATGTCCCAGTGATGTCAGTGATGATGCTGTGATATCACATTGAGACTATGATGTCACAATGAGGCTTTGTCAGAGGTGTGTTTATGATGAGATCATGAGGCTATTGTGTCAGTGGGAAGGCTGATGTCACAGTGAGTTTGTGATGTCACAGTGAGCCAGTGATGTCACTGTCAGGTTGTAATGTCACAGCGAAGCTGTGAGGACAGTATGGCTATGATGTCACAATGAGGCTCTGATGATACAGATATTTTGGTGTCACTGGAGAGGTTTAAATGGCACAGAGAGGCTCTAATTTTAGTGGTGAGGCCAATGTCACAATGAGGCTTTGATGTCACTGGTGAATGTGTGATGCCGCAATAAGGCTGGAATGTCAGTGGTGAGAAAAATGTCATAGTGAGTCTGTGATGTCACTGGTTGTCACTGGTGTGGCAGTGATGTCAACGTTCACTTGTGAGGCTGCAGAGCCATAGAGAGTCTAAGCAGTATGTCTGTGTGTCACTGATGCTATAATTCAGAAGATAGCCTCTTATGTCACAGTGAGGCTGTGATGTCAGAATTAAAGGTATAATACCACAGTGAGACTGTCACAGTGTGACATCATTGTGAAGTTGTGAGACTCACAGTGTGACATCATTGTGAAGTTGTGATGTCACAGTGAGGCTGTGAGGTCACTGTGGAAGATGTGATTTCAGTGGCAAGGCTGCTTTCACCTTGAGTCTATGTTGTAACAGGTGAGTCTTTGGTGTAACAGGTTAGACTGTAAGGTCACTATTAGGTTCTGATATCTGTGGGAAGATTGATGTCATAATGAGGATGTGTTGTAACACATGAGGCTGTGGTGTTATTGTTTGTGATTTCAAAGGCTGTCACTGCTGAGGCTGTCACGTCACTGTGAGCCTGTGCTATGTTTGTGAGGCTGTGATATCATAGTAAGGCTAATTATGATACCAGTAGTGAAGCTGTGATATCACACTGTAGCTGTGATGTCACCATGAGGCTGTGATGTCATAGTGCAGCTGTGAGGCCAGTGGTTTGATGCCATGTCCTTATCCAACCAATCTGGAAGACAAGGTCCCATTTTGGAAACGATGGACTCAAAGAAACATCTTTTGGAAAATGGACATGGCATTATTTGAAATAAATAAGAAAAATAAGTAAAATACTGGAATTGTCAGGTCTTGTTGTTTCTACCCAGTTCAGGCCTAAAGACTATTCCATGGGGAATACCCCAGTAACACCCATGTGCAGGTGCTAGGAATTCCTTTCTAGATAATTTAAGTTTTGCCTCTGGAAGGAGGAATTCCTGTAGGAATTGGTTGTACCTCCTACCTGTTAAGTTTTTTTGGACTAAGTTCCCACTCCCTGATTTAGAGAAAAAGCCTGCTTTTAACTTTAAATCAAATATCTATTAGAGATTTTATGTCTAATCACATGCAGTAAGTATACTTCTTAGCCAGAATATATACACTGATTTTAATGAAATTAGAGAGCAACTTCAACAGTCTTAAAATATAGGTGGGTAAATTCTCCACCTATGAACTAACTCAGAAATTCTTGAAGTATAAGACTATGCCATTTGTATAGTAGAACTTTAAAAGGATGTTTGATCCCTCCTGGATTGTAATTTATACTATCATAGGAGGAATTGTTCTTTTAATAATTATGTTGCTCAACTGTTCCCTTCACCACATCTCTCAGCAGTGCTCCATCAACAAGACCACACTACAGGTGCTTATGGCCCTTGAACATCCAAGCCATGACCCTTCCTAGAGATGAAGTTCAAGCTTGGATTGCAGAGATTCATGAGGCATTGGTCTAATCTACTACCCACATATCCTGGCCTGCGTTTCCAAGGTGAGGTCCTTCGAGGACAGATAGTCAATGCCAGGTAAGATCCTGTGAGACAGAATGACCTACGACAGTCACTGGTCCATTATACTGATCCCCCTCTGATGTGGGGTCAACAAAGTCAGAGCAAAGAACTCTGACTCCTGCTACCTGTCAAAATGGATGATATGTTGGAAGAATGGACGTCAGGCCTGTATTGTATGAATGGGCCACATGCAACTTCCCCAAGCTAGAACCTGCTGCCATACTTGGTGCTGATGGCAATCTGCCTGACTGAGAGGATCAATCTGGACAGGGCAACAGCAAAAGCTCATGCTGGGATTTATGGGATGTTGGGTACACGTATAGTTATTTGTAATGAAAAACATGTTCCTTATTGAAATCAAAAGAAGCTCATTCCTCCTCTGTGTATTTTAAAAATGCAGTTTCTGTTAAAACAATGACAACTACATGGGCTCAGCCTCATGGATATTATAGATTAGCTAGATTTGGAAACACTGGGAGAATGGTTCTGTTAAATACCTTCATCCACAAGCAATGGCTTAGGTTCTTGAAAAAATGTCCACTATGAAGGTGATTTCGATTGTCTGGAGAATACCTATCTCTTTGCAGGTGCAAATATTTTACCCCAAAATTTTGTGTATAAAAGTTGTCACAAAGTTTCAATAAAGGGGATCCGGATTCACTCAGCCTACAGAGTTGTGTGTTTCTGTTCTCCATCAGCTCTATCCTTGCCTCACCTGATCCAGGGGAGCCCTGGCTTCAAGGTTGTGGATCTGGCCTGAGGCAGTTTGGCTGTGATTTCAGAAGTGAGACTGATGTGAAACATGAGACTGAGATGTCACATTGATGATGTGATATTACTAGTGAGCTGTGATGGGACAGTGAAGCTCTGTTGGCACAGTGTGACTGTGATATCACACTTGTGATGTCACAGTCAGGTAGTGATATCAGTAATGACTGCACTTTCACAGGGAGACTATGTCATTGGTGAGGCTGTAGTGTCACTGTTGAGGCTCTAATGTCACAGTGAGTTTATTGTGTCAGTCTGAGGCTGTAGTGTCACTGTTGAGGCTCTAATGTCACAGTGAGTTTATTGTGTCAGTCTGAGGCTGTGACATCACAGTGAAACAATGATGTCAGAGGTGAAGCTTTATGTCAGAGTGATGCTTTGATAGCACAGTATGGCTGTGGTTATGATGTCACTGAGGAAATTGTGATGTCACAGTGAGGTTGTGGTGTCAATAGTGAAACCATGGTGTCACAGGGAGGCTGTCATGTTTCAGTGAGTCCATGAGGTGTTTGGTAAGGCTGTGGTTCCATACTGAGGGTAGGGAGGATGTCAGGGATGAGGGTGTGATGTCATAGTGAGGCTGTGATAAATAGTGAAGCTACAATGTCAGAGTTGATGCTGTGATGTCACAGTTGGGCCATGATTTCAGGGGGGAGCCTGTGATGTCAGACAGGCTGTCATGTAACAGTGAGGCTGTAAACTATGAGTTGAGGCTGGGATGTCACAGTGAGACTATGTTTTCAACAGTGATGCCATGATATCACAGTGAAGCTGATGTCAGTGGAATAAAAATATTACATCACAGTAAGGATGTGATTTCAGTGGTGAGGCTGTGATGTGAGAATGAGGCTGATGTGTATGATGTGGGTATGATGTCACAGTGAGGATGGCATGTCACAGGTGAGACTCTGTGTGGTTTCGATGTTACCATGTGGCTTTGGTGTAACCATGAGCTTGTGATATTACAGGGAGTTGATGTTGTCACGGAGAAGGTTGTGAGGTCACAGTGAGACTGTGATGTCAGCAGCAAGGTTAATGTGACAGTGAATCTAGGTGATGCTATAATGTCACATTGAGGCTGTAATGTCACAGTGAGGCTCAGTCAGCAGTATGTATGTGATTCACCATGAGGATATTATGTCAGTGGCAAGACTGAAGTCACAGTGAGTTTGTAATATCACAGTGAGGCTGTGATGTCACTGTCAGGTTGTAATATCACAATGAGGATGTGAGGTTACTGTGAGGCTATGATGTCGCAATGAGGCTCTGACTTCAGTGTTGAGTCTATGAGCTATCAGTAAGGCTGTGACGTCAGGAATGCTTGGATTTCACAGTGAGTTTAAGACGTCAATGGTGAGGCTGTGCAGTCACACTGAAGCTGTGATGTCAGTGGAGAGAACATGATGCCACTGTGAGGCGGTGATGTTACCATGAGGTTGTGATATCACAGGGAGGCTGAGATATCAGTGGTGATAGATTATGACATCATAGTTCAGCTGAGATTTGAGTGGTTAGGCTGTGATGCCAGAAGTGAGGCTGATGTCAGTGATGAGGCGGAGATGTCACAGTGAGGCTGGCATGTTATTGGGGAGGCTGTGATGCCACAACGTCGAGGCTGTTATGTGACCATGAGCCTGAGATGTCAGTGATGAGGCTGTGGTGTCATAGAGGTTAGGCAGGATGTCTGTGGTATCACTGATGCTATGATTTCATAAGTTAGCCTGTTATGTCACAAAAAGGCTGTGATATTAGAAGTATGGCTGTGATGTCACAGTGATGCTGTGATATCAGAAATAAAGCTATAATTCCACAGTGAGGCTGTGATATCACTGAGAAGCTGTGATGTCACTATGAGACTGTGACATCACAGAGGAGTTGTGATGTCACAGGAAGGCTGTGAGGTCTCTGTGAAAGGTGTGATGTCAGTGACAAGGCTGATTTCACCATGAGACTATGCTGTAACTAGTGAGTCTATGATATAACAGGTTAGACTGTGAGGTCACAGTGAGACCGTGAGATCACTGAGAGCTATGATGTCTGTGGGAAGATTGATGTTACAATGGGGCAGTGATATAACATGTGAGGCTGTGGTGTTAGTTTATGATGTCAAAAGCTATGATGTTACTGCTGAAGCTGTCACATCACTGATACCCTCTGCTATCTGTGGTGAGGCTGTGGTGTCATGGTAAGGCTAGGTAGGATACCAGTGGTAAGCCTGTGATGTTACAGTGTGGCTGTGATATCACCATGAAGGTGTGATGTCAAACTGAGGCGTGATGTCATGGAGAGGCTGTGAGGTCACAGAGCGGCTGTGAGTTCAATAGTTAGGCTGTGATTTCAGAAGTGAGACTAATGTGAGAGATGAGGCTGAGATGTCGCATTAACAATGATATATAAATGGTGAGGCTGTGATGCCACAGTGAGGATATGATGTCACCATTAGGCTGTGGTGTCATTGTGAGGCTACGATGTCAATGTAAGATTGTGATGTCAGTGGTGATTGTGCTTTCACAGGGAGACTGTATCATTGGTGAGGCTGTATTGTCACTGGTGAGGCTATAATGTCATAGCGAGTTTATTGTGTCAAACTGGGGCTGTGATGTCACAATGAGGCTATGATGTCAGAAGTCAAGCTTTATGTCACTGTTATGCTATGATGGCACTGTATGTCTGTGATATCACAATAAGGCTAGGATGTCACTGTGATGTTGTGATATAACTGGAGAAATTGTGATGTCACAGTGAGGTTGTGATGTCAATAGCAACCCTGTGATGTCACAGGAGGCTGACATGTTTCAGTCAGCCACTGACATGAGTGTTGAGGCTGTGGTGTCATAATAAAGCTAGGTAGGAAGTCAGAGATGAGAGTGCGATGTCTCATTGAGGCTATGATTTCAGAGATGAACCTGTGATGTCATAGCAGGTCTGAGTGAAACAGTGAGACAATAACATCAGAATTGATGCTGTGATATCACTGTTGGGCAATGATTTCAGAAGTGAGGCTATGATGTCATAATGAGGCTGTGATGTTACAGGGAGGCTAAAACCTCAGAGGTGAGGCTGTGATGTCACAGTGAGGCTGTGATGCCACCATGAGGCTTTGATATCACCGTGTGCCTGTGGTGTCCTTGTGAGCTTGTGATATCACAGGAAGTTGGAGGCCGTGAGGTCACAGTGATCTTTGATGTCAGTGACAAGGCTGATGTCACAGTGAGTTTGTGTTGTCACAGTGAGGCTGTGCTGTTACTGGTGAGGCCATGATGTCACAATGAGGCTGTGATGTCACTGTGAATGTTGTATGTCACTGTGGGCTGTCATGTCACCATGAAGCTGTGATGTCACAATGAAGCTGTGCTATCAGTGGCAAGACTGATGTCACTTTGAGCCCATGATGTATCAAGTGAGGCTGTGGTGTCAGTGGGAAGGTTGTAAGCTCACTGTGAGTCTGTGATGTCAGTGAAGCTGGCATGACACTGTTGAGGCTGTGATGTCACATTGAAGCAGTGTTGTCACTGTTCAGGTTGTCATGTGACTGTTAGCCTCAGATGTCAGTTTTTAGGCTGTGGTGTCATAGCAAGACTAGACAGGATGTCCGTGGTGTCACTGATACTATGATTTCAGAGGTTAGCCTGTGACGTCACAGTGAAGCTGTTATGTCAGAGGTGAGGCTGTGATGTCAGAAATGGATCTATAATGCCACAATGAGACTGTGATATCACTAAGAAGCTTTGATGTCACTATGAGTCTGTGATAAGAGCTTGTGATGTCACTGTGAAATTGTGATTGCACTATGATGCTTTGACATCACAGAGAGGCTGTGTCACATAAGGTTGTGAAGTCACTGTGGAAGATATGATGTCAGTGGCAAGGCTGATTTCACCATGAGGCTATGATGTAACAGGTGAGTCTGTGACATAATGTCAGGTCACAGTGAGACTGTGAGGTCACTGAGAGGCTGTGATATCTGTGGAAAGTTTGATGGTGCAGTGTGGCAATGATATAACATGTGAGGCTGTAGTGTCACAGGTTATGATGTCAAAAGCTGAGGCTGTCACATCACTGTAAGCCTGTGCTATCTGTGGTGAGGCTGTGTTGTCTTATTAAGGATTATAGGATACCAGTGGTGAGTCTGTGATGTCACAGTAAGGTTGTGATGTCATACTGCAGCTGTGAGGTCAGTGGTTAGGCTGTCATTTTAGAAATGAGATGGATATGAGAGATGAGGCTGAGATGTTGCTTTGATGATGTAATATAGCTGGTGAGGCTCTGATGCCACAGTAAGGTTATGATGTCACCATGAGGCTGTTATGTCCATGGCAAGACTGATATCACAATGAGTTTGTGATGTCACAGTGAGACTGTGACTTCACTGTCAGGTTGTAATGTTGCAGTGAGGCTGTGTGGATACAGTGTGGCTCTGATATCACAGTGAGGCTTGATGACACAGTGATCTTGTGATGTCATTGAAGAGGTTTGGATGGCAGTGTGAGGTTCTGATGTTAGTAATAAGGATGTGATTTCAGTGGTTAGGCTGTGATATCAGGATGAGACTGAAGGTGAGTGATGAAGGTGTGATGTCCCAGTGAGACTGGCATGTCATTTGTGAGGCGATGATGCCACCGTGAGGCTTTTTTTTTAATTTATTTTTTATTTATTCAATTGTGCGTGTGTGCATATGTATGTGTGCACACGTGCATGCGCGTGCCCGCGCGTGTGTGTGTGTTTGTGTAGAACCATGGACAAATTCGGGAACCACCATGGATGCCTCCTCCTCCACCTCCTTCTGCCCCGGGATTCACAGGCTCCGCTCTACCAGGACCAGAAGTGCAGGCCGCTCCCGCTTCCGCCTGGCGTCTATACGTGGGATCTGGGATCCAAACTCAGGACCTCTGCCTGCAAGGCAGAGGCGTAACCCCTGAGGCACCTCTCTAGCCCCGAGGCTTTGATCTCACTGTGTAGCAGTGCTGTCACCATGAGCCTGTGATGTCACAGGTCTATGGTGATTTCATGGTGGGGGCTGTGAGGTCACAGTGAGACTGTGTTGTCAGTGGAAAGCTGATGTTACAGTGATGCTATAATATCAGTGGTGATGCTGTGATGTCACATTGAGGCTGTGATGTCATAGTGAAACTGTGTTAGAGGTGTGTATTTGATGTCACCATGAGTCTATTATGTGATTGGCAAGGCTGTTGTCACAGAGAGTTTGTGATATCACAGTGAGGCTATGATGACACTGTTTGGTTTTAATAACACGGTGAGGCTCTGATGACACAGTGATGTGATATCACTGGAGACTTTTGATGGCACAGTGAGGCTGTGATGTTAGTAGTGAGGCTGATGTCATAATAAGCTTGTAATGTTATTGATGAAGGTGTGATGTTTCAAGAAGACTGTAATGTCAGTGGTGAGAAAGATGTCATTGATGAGGGTCATCATTGGGCAATGTCATTGAAGAGTCTATGATGTCATTGGTGAGGGTATGATGTCAGTGGTGAACCTATTATGAGTCAGTGACCCTGGTGAGGGTATGATGTCAAAGGCTGTGTTGTCACTGTTGTGGCAGTGATATCAGTGTTTTACCTAATGTTAGTCACAACACTGATATCACAGGTGAGGCTGTGCTGTCACTGGTGAGGCTTTGATGTCACAGTGAGGCTGTGATGTCAGTTTTAACACTGATGACACAATGAAACTATGATGTAACAGGAGAGTTCTTTATGAGAAGAGCCTGTAATGTCAGTGGCCAGTCTGTGAATTCACAGGCTATGATGCCACCGTGAGGCTTGGATGTCACTTTATGGCCATGGTGTCACTGAGAGATTGTGATGTCACAGGCAATTGGTGTTGTATTGGTGGAGTCTGTGAGGTCACAGTGAGACTGTGATGCCGGTGCCAAGGTTTATGTCACATTAAGGCTATGATGTCAGTGGTGATGCTGTTATGTCACATTGAGGCTGTAATGTCACATTGAGGCTATGTCAGTGTGTATGTGATGTCACCATGAGGGTAATATGTCAGTGGCAAGGCTTATGTCACAGAGGTTTTGTGATGTCACACTATTTCTGTGATGTCAATAGTGACAATGTGTTGTCACTGGGAGGCTGTCATGTTGTAGAGAGCCTGTGAGATCAGTGTTGATGGCGTGGTGCCATAGTGAGGATATTTAGGATGGCAGTGATGAGAGTGTGATGTCGTATTGAGGCTAGATTTCAGAAGTTTGTCTGTGATGTCATAGTGAGGCTGTGTTGTCAGCAGTGGTGCCATGATATCAGAGTGAGGCTGTGATATCAGTGAAGCAATACTATGACATCACAATAAGGATGTGATTTCAATAGTTAGGCTATGATATCAGAATGAGGCCGGTGTGATGAGTGAATGATGCCACAGTGATGAGTGAATGATTTCAGAAGTTAGTCTGTTATGTCACAGTAAGGGTATGATTTCAGAGGTGAGGCTATAATGCCATAGTGAGGCTGTGAAATAATTGTGAAGCAGTGTTGTCACTATGAGGCTGTGACATCAGAGAGAGGTTGTGATATCACTGTAAGGTTGTGAGGTCACAATAAGGCTTTGATGTCAGTGGCAAGATTAATGGCACAATGAGGCTATGATGTAACAGGTGAGCCTGTGGTGTCAGTGGGTAGGCTGTGAGGTTACTGTGAGGCTGTGAATTTGCAATGAGGCTCTGACATTAGGGCTGATTTTATGAGATGTCACTGAGGCTGACGTTTGGACTGTACAATGAGGTTAGTACATCAGTGGTGAGACTGAGGCTGTGATGTCAGAGCAGAGTCTGTGGTGGCACTGTGAGGCTGTGATGCTACCGTGAGGCTGTGATGTCACAGTAAGGCTGTGATATCAGAAACGAGCCTATAATACCACCATGAAGCTTTGATATCATTGTGAAACTGTGATGTAAAGATAAGGCTGTGATATCACAGAGAGGTTGTGATGATACAGTGAAGCTGTGAAGTCACTGTGGAAGATGTGATGTCACTGGCAAGGTTGATTTCATCATTAGGCTATGTTATAACAGGTGAGTCTATTATGTAACAGGTTATACTGTGAGGTCACAGTGAGGCTGTGAGGTCACTGTGAGCCTGTGATGTCTCTGGGGGAAGTTGTGATGTCACAGTAGGTTATAATGTCAATAGTGACACTGAGTTGTCACAGGGAGGTTGTCATGTTTCAGTGAGCCTGTGAGGTCAGTAGTGAGGCTATGATATCATAGCAAGTCTAGGTAGGATGTCAGTGATGACGATGTAATGATACATTGAGGCTGTTATTTCAGAGGTGAGCCTGTGATGTCATAGTGGGCTATGATGAAACTGTGAGGCTATAAAGTTGATGCTGTGATGTCACAGTATTGGGCACTGATTTCAGAGGTGAGCCTGTCATGTCATAATTAGGCTGTGATGAAAGAGGGAGGTGGTAATCACAGAGGTAAGCCTGTGATGTCACAGTGAGTCGGTCATGTCACAGTGGAGGCGGTGAGGTTACAATAAGACTGTGATATCAGTGACAATGCTGATGTCACAGTGAAGCTATGATGTCCGTGGTGATGCTGTGATATTACATTGAGGTTGTAATGTCACAGTGAGGCTGTAAACCCAGAGGTAATGTTATAAGGTCACAGTGATGTTGTGAAGTCACAGTGAGACTGTGAAGTCACAGTGAGGCTGTGATATCTGTGGGAAGATTGATGTCACAATGAGGCAGTGATGTGATGCTAGGTATCACTGGAATTTCCAAGGCTATGATGTCACTGTTGAGGCCGTCATCTCTCTATGAGCCTGTGTTCTCTATGGTGAGGCTGTAGTATCTTAGTAAGGCTAGGTAGGATACCAATAGTGAGGCTGTGCAATGCAGCTGTGAGATCAGTTGTTAGGCTGTGATTTCAGAAGTGAGACCGATATAAGAGATGAGGCTGAGATGTTGCATTGTCGATGTGATCTAACTGGTGAGGCTGTGATGCCACAATGAGGTTTTAATGTCACTATGAGCCTGTATTGTCACTGGTGAGGCTGTAATATTACAGTGAGCGTGTCCAATAAGTGGTGAGGCTGATGTCACAATGAGGCTGTGGTGTCACTGATGAAGGTATGATGTCACATTAATGCTGGAATGTCAGTGGAGATAAAGATGTCTTAGTGAATCTATTATGTCACTGGTGAGGCTAGGACATCAGTGGTGAATCTATTACATGACAGTGTCACTAGTGAGGCTGTCATGCCAAAGGCTGTGTTGTCACTGGTGTGGCAGTGATGTCAGTGTTCTAACTAATGTCCTTGGTGATGCTGATGTCACAGGTGAGGCTATGCTGTCACTGGTGAGGCTGTGACATCGCAGTGAGGCTGTGATGTCAGTGGTAATAATGATGCTACAAAGTCTGTGATGTAACAGGTGAGTCGGTAGTGTCAGTGGGCAGGCTGTGCAGTCACAGTGAGGCTGTGATATCTCTGGGAAGATTGATGTCATAGTGAGGCAGTGATGTAACATGTGAGGCTGTCACATCACTCTGAGTCTGTGATAACTGTGTCATGTCTAGGTAGGAAACCAGTGGTTAGGCTGTGATGTCACTGTATGGCTGTGATGACACAAAGCTTGCATGTCACAGTGAGGCTGTGAAGTCACAGTGAAGCAGTGATGTCAAAGTGCAGCTGTGACATCAGTGGGTAGTCTGTGATTTCATAAGTGAGACTGATGTTAGATGAAGCTAAGATGTCGCATTGATGGTGTGATATAACTGGTGAGGCTGTGATGCCATAGTGAGGTTATGAATTTAACATGAGGCTATGGTTTCACTGCTGAGGCTGTGATATTACGGTGAGCTTGTCCAATCAGTTGCAAGGCTGTGATGGCACAGTGTGTTTTTGATGTCTCTGTGAGGTTGTGGTGTCAATAGCGACACTGTGGTGTCACAGGGAGGTTGTCAGGTTTCAGTGAGCCTGTGAGGTCAGTGGTGAGGCTCTGGTGACATAGTGAGGCTAGATAGGATATCAGTGATGGGGTATGATGTCACATTGAGGCTGTGATTTCAGAGGTAAGCCTGTGATATCACAGTGAGGCTGTGATGAAACAGTGAGGATATAATGTCAGAATCGATACTGTGATGTCACAGCTGGGGAATGATTTCAGAGGTGAGCCTGTGATGTCATATAGAGGAGGTCATGTCATAGAGAGGCTATAACATCAGAGATGAGGCTGCAATGTCACAGTATGGCTATGTTGTCACCAGTGATCCCATGATATCACAATGAGCCTGAGATGTCATATTTGCAAAACTATAACAGCATAGTGAGAATGTGATTTCAGTGTTTTTGGCTGTGAAATTAGGATGAGGCTGGTGTGAGTGATGAGGGTATGATGTCTCAGTGAGGCTGGCACATCATTAGTGAGGCTTTGTTGCCATTGTGAGGCTTTGATGTCACTGTTTGGCTTTGGTGACTCTGTGAGCCCATAATGTCACAGGGAGATGATAATGTCAGGGTGGAGGCTGTGATGTCACAGTGAGGTCATGTCAGAGGTGTGTATATGATGGTACCATGAGCCTATTATGTCAGTGGCAAAGCTGAAGTCACAATTAATTTCTGATGTCACAGTAAGGCTATGATGGCACTGTCAGGTTGCAATGTCACAGTGAGGCTGCAATTATACTGTCACATCACTGTGAGCCTGTGCTATCTATGGTGAGCCTGTGGTATCATGGTAAGCCTAGGTAGATAGCAATATTTAGGCTGTTGTGTCACAGTGAGGCTGCGATGTCACAGAGAGGCTGTGATATCACAATGAGGTTGTGATGTCAGTAGTCATTGTGCTTTCACAGGGAGACAATGTCATTGGTGAGGCTATGTTGTCACTGGTGAGGCTGGAATGTCTCAGTGAGCTTATTGTGTCAAGCTGAGGCTGTGATGTCACAGTGAGGCTCTGATATAAGAGGTGAATGTTTACGTAACAGTAATGCTGTGATAGCATGGTATGGCTGTGATTTCTTGGTGAGGTTGTGATGTCCCTGGAAGAGATGTGATGTCACAGCGAGGTTGTGATGTCAATGGGAACACTGTGGCGTCTCAGGGAGTCTGTCATGCTTCAGTGAGTATGTGAAGCCAGTGATGAGGCTGTGATATCATAGTGAGAGTAGGAAGGATATCAGTGATGAGGGTGTAATGCTGCATTGAGGCTATGATTTCAAAGATGAGCCTGTGATGTCATAGTGAGGCTGTGATGTCACAATAAGGCTATGACCTCAGAGGTGAGGCTGTGATATCACAGTGAAGCTGGGTTTTCATCAGTGATGCCATGATATCACAGTGACGCTGTGATGTCAGGGAACAAGACTATGACATCACAGTGAGGATGTGATTTCAGTGGTTATAGTGTGATATCAGAATGAGGTTGATGTGAGTAATGAGGGTATGATGTGACAGTGAGGCTGGCATATCATTATTGGGGCTGTGATGCCACTCTGAGGATTTGATGTCACCGTGTGTCTATGGCATCACCCGTGATGTCACAGGGAGCTGGTGATGACACAGTGGTATTTGTGAGGTCCCATGACGCTGTGATGTTAGTGGCAAGGCTGAAATCACAGTGAGGCTATTATGTCAGTGGTGATGCTGTGATCAAGCTTCTGATGTCACAGCGAAGCTGTCAGAGGTGTTCATGTGAGGTCACCATGAGGCTATTATGTCAGTGGCAAGGCTTATGTCACAGTGAGGTTGTGATGTCAGTAGTGACTGTACTATGACAGGGAGACGATGTCATTGGTGAGGCTGTATTTCACTGTTGGGACTCTAATGTCACAATGAGTTTATTATTTCAAACAGAGGCTGTGATGTCACAGTGAGTCTATGATGTCAGAGGTGAATGTTTATGTGACAGGTATGCTTTGATTGATGATATGGCAGTGAAGTCACTGTGTGGCTATAATATCAGAGGTGGGGCTGTGATGTCACAGTGACTCTGTGATGTCAAAGTGACGCTATGATGTCATAGTGAGGCCTTTATTTCACAAATGAGGCTATAATGCCACGGTGAGGCTGTGATATCACTGTGAGGCTGTGACTTCACAGACAGGTCGTGATGTCACAGTGATGCTGTGAGGTCACTGTGGAAGATGTGATGTCAGGCTGTGGCAAGGCTGATTTTAACCTGAGGCTATTCTGTAACACGTGAGTCTATGATGTACCAGGTGAGGCTCTGAAGTCATAGTGAGGTTGTGATATCTCTGGGAACATTGATGTCACAATGAGGCAGTGATGTAACATGTGAGGCTGTGGTGTCACAATTTAAGATGTCAAAGGCTATGATATTACTGCTGAGGCTGTCAAGTTACTGTGAGCCTGTGCTATCTGTGGTGAGTCTGAGGTGTCATGCTAAGGCTAGGTAGATAACAGTGGTGAAGCTGTAATGTCATAGTGTGGTTGTGATGTCACAGTGTAGCTGCTATAAGGTTAGTGGTTAGTCTCTGATTTCAGAAGTGAGACTGATGTAAGAGATGAGGCTGAGATGTCTCATTGACAATGTAATGTACCTGTTGAGGCTGTGATGCCACAGTGAGGTTATAATATCAACATGAGGCTATGGTGTCCCTGATAAGTTTGTGATATCATGGTGAGCCTGTGATATAAGTGATGAAGCTGTGGTGCCATAGTTAGGCTAGGTAGGATGTCAGTGATGAGGGTGTAAAGTCGCATTAAGGCAATGATTTCAGAGAAGAGCCTGTGATGTCATAGCAAGGTTGTGATGAAACGTGAGGCTGTAATATGAGTCGATGCTGTGATGTCATAGTTGGGCAATGATTTCCAAGATGAGCTTATGATGTCAGTGGTGAGGCTGTGATGTCACAGTGAGACTGTGTTGTTAAAAGTGATGCCATGATATCAACGTGAGGCTTAGATGTCTTTGGAGCATGACTATGACATTAAAGTGAGGATGTGATTGCAGTGGTTAGGCTGTGATATCAGAAAGAGGTTGATGTGGGTGATGAGGGTATGATGTCACAAGGAGACTGGCATGTCATCGGTGAGGCTATGATGCCAACATGAGGCCTTCTATCACTATGTGGCTGTGTTGCTATTACTGTGACCCTGTGATGTCAAAGTGTGATGGTGATGTTACAGTGGAGGCTCTGAGGTCACAGTGAGACCGTGATGTCAGTGGCAAGGCTCATGTCACATTATGGCTGTGATGTCACAGTGAGGCTATGTCAGAAGTGTGTGTGTGAGGTCACCATGAAGCTATTATATCTGTGGCAAGGCTGATGTCACACAGACTGTCATGTCACAGTGAGGCTGTGAAATTACTGTGAGCTGGTAAGGTCATAGTAAAGCTTTGAGGACGCAGTGTGGCTATGATGTCACAGTGAGGCTCTGATGACACAGTGGTATTGTGATGTCACTAGAGAGGTCTGGATGACACAGTGAGGCTGTGATATTAGTGGTGAGGCTGATGTCACAATGAGGCTATAATGTCACTGGTGAAGGCGTGATGTCACAATAGGCTGGAATTTCAGTGGTGAACCTATTACATGACAGTGACACTGCTGGGGCTATGATGTCAAAAGCTGTGTTATCATTGGTGCTGCAGTGATGTCAGTGTTCTGATTAATGTCAGTAGTGATGCTGATGTCAGTGGCAATGCTGATGTCACAGGTGAGTCTGTGCTGTCTGATGAGGCCGTGATGTCACACTGAGGCTCTGAAATCCCTGTAAGGATTCTATTTCATTGTGGGCTGTCATGTCACCGTGAGGGGATATCTCTCTGGAAGCTGTGATGTCACAGTGAGACTGTGATGTCAGTAGCAAGGCTGAGGTCACAATGAGGCTATGCTGTAACAAGTAAGCCTGCGGTTGCGAGGTCACTGTTAGGCTTTGATTTCGCAGTGAGGCTCTAATGTCAGGGGTGATTCTATTAGAGGTCAGTGAGGCTGTGATATCAGGGTGATGCTTGGATTTCAAAAGTGAGGTTAGGATGACCGTGGTGAGGCTGAGGCTATGATGTCAGAGGAGAGGCTGTGATGTCATTGTAGGGCAGTGATGTTTCTATGAGATTGTGACAATACAGTGAGGCTGTGATATCAGTATTGATAGAGTATGACATCACAGTTCAGCTGAGATTTCAGTGGTTAGGCTGTTATGTCAGAATGGGGCTGATGTCAGTGATGAGGCTAAGATGTCAAAGAGAGTGTGTGATGTCGCAGTGAAGCTGTGAAGTTACTGTCAGGTGGTGATATCACAGTGAGAATGTGAGGACACAGTGTGGCTATGATATCATAGTGATGTGTGATGTCACTGGAGAGGTTTTGATGGCACAGTGAGGCTATGATGTTAGTGATGAGGCTTATGTCACAATGAGGCTGTGATGTCCCTGGTGAATATGAGCTGTTACAGGCTGAATGTCACAGATGAGAAAGATGCCATAGTGAGTCTATGATGTAACTGCTGAGGCTATGATGTCATTGGTGAACCTATTACCTGACAGTAACACTGGTGAGAATATAAAGTCAAAAGCTGTATTGTCACTGGTTTGGCAGTGATGTCAGTGTTTTGACTGTCAGTGGTGACACTGATGTCACAGGTGAGACAGTGCTGTCACTGGTGAGGCCGTGATGTCACAGTCAGGTTGTGATATCACTGCAAGGGTTGTATGTCACTATGGGCTGTCATGTTACTTTAAGGTGATATCACTCTGGAAGCTGTGAGGTCACAGTGAGGCTGCGATGTCAGTGGCAAGACTGATGTCACAATGAGGCTATGAGGTAACAGGTGATCGTGTTGTACCTGTGAGCAGGCTGTGAGGTCAATGAGAGGCTGTGATGTAGCAGTGATGCTCTGATGTCAGAGCTTATTTTATAAGATGTCAGTGAGGCTGTGACATCAGGGATGATGTTTGGATTTCACAATGAGGTTAGGACGTAATGGTGAGTCTGTGAAGTCACACTGAGGCTGTCAGAGGATGTCAGAGGAGAGGCTGTGATGTAACTGTAAGGCTGTGATTTACCATAAGGTTGTGACATCACAGTGAGGCTATGATATGATTAGTGATAGACTATGACATCACTGTTCTGCTGAGATTTCAGGGGTTAGGATGTGATGTCAGAAGTGAGGCTGATGTCATAAATGAGGTTGAGATGTCACAGAGACTGGGATATTACTGGTAAGGCTGTGATACCACATCGAGGCTATGGTGTCACTGTCGAGGCTATGGTGTCACTGTCGAGGCTATCATATGACCGTGAGACTGAGATGTTAGTGATGAGACTGTGGTGTCATAGCGAGGCAGGGCAGGATGTCCATGATGTCACTGATGTTGATTTCAGAGGTTAGCCTGATATGCCTCAGTATGGCTGTGATGTCAGAAATGAGGCTATAATGAAACAGTGAGGTTAGGACATCAGTGGTAAGGCTGTGAGGACACAGTGTGGCTATGACATGACAGTGAAGCTATGATGACATAATGATGTTGTGATATCACGGTGGAAGCTCTGAGGTCACAGTGAGACTGTGATGTCAGGTGTATGGCCATTGTCACAGTGAGTCTATGATGACATCGGTGATGCTGTGATGTCAGTGGTGAGGATTTGATGTCAGGCTGGTATGTCACTGGTGAGAAAGATGTCATAGTGAGTCTATGATGTCACTGGTGAGGCTATAATGTCAGTGATGAACCTATTACATGCCAGTGAAACTGGTTAAGCTGTGATGTCAAAGACTGTATTGTCACTGGTGTGTCAGAGATATCAGTGTTCTGAATAATGTCAGTGGCTATGCTGATGTCACAGGTGAGGCAATGCTGGCACTGATGAAGCTGTGACTTCACACTGAGGTTGTGATGTCCCTGTGAAAGTTGGATGTCACTGAGGGCTTTCATGTCATCGTGAGTTGATATCACTCTGGAAGGTGTGATGTCACAGTTAGGCTTGGGTGTTAGTGGGAAAAGTGATGTCACAATGAGGCTATGATGTAACATGTGAGAATGTGGTATCAGTGGGGAGGCAGTGAGTTCATTGTGAGGCTGTGAAGTTGCAATGTGGCTCTGATTTTAGGGCTGATTCTGTGATATATCAGTAAGGCTGTGATGTCAGTGGATGCTTGGAATTCACAGTGAATTTAGGATGGCAGTGTGAGGCTGTGCAGTCACACTGAGACTGTGATGTCAAAGGAAAGGTTGTGATGTCAGTAATAAGACTGAGGTCACAATGAGGATATGATGTAAAAGGTGAGCCTGTGGTGATAGTGGGCAGGTTGTGAGTTCACTTTGAGGCTGTGATGTCAATGGCAAGACTCATGTCTCAATGAGTCTATGATGTAACAGGTGAGCCTGTTATGTCAGTGGGTAGGTTGTGAGGTCACTGTGAGGCTGTGATTTCGCAGTGAGGCTCTGATGTCAGGAGTAATTCTATGACATGTCATTGAGGTTGTGACCTCAGGGGTGATGCTTGGATTTCACAGTGAGGTTAAGATGACAGTGGTGAAGCTGTGCAGCCACACTGAGACTGTGATGTCAGAGGAGAGGCTGTGATGTCACTGTGAGTTGGTGATGCTACAATGAGTCTGTAATATCTCTGAGAAGCTGTGATATCACTATGAGGCTGTGACATCATAGCGAGGTTTTGATGTCACAGTGAAGCTAAGAGGTCACTGTGGATGATGTGATGTCAGTGGCAAGGCTGATTTCACCATGAGACTATGATGTAACAGGTGAGTCTATAAAGTAACAAATTAGACTGTGAGGTCACAGTGAGGCTATGTGGTCACAATGAGGCTCTGATATCTGTTGGAAGATTGATGTCAGCATGAGGAAGATGTAACATGTGAGGCTGTGGTGTCACTGTTAAAGATGTGAAAGGCTATTAAGTCAGTGCTGAGAATGTCACAGATAGCTTGTGCTATCTGTGGTGAGGCTATGTTGTTATGGTAAGAAAAGGTAGGATAACAATGGTGAAGCTGTGATGTCACATTGTGGCTGTGATGTCAATATGACACTGATATCCCAGTGAGTTTGTAATTTCACAGTAAGGCTGTGATGTCACAGTGAGGCTGTGATGTCACAGTGAGTTTGTGATGTCACAGTAAGGTTTTGATGTCAAAAGTGACTGTGCTTTCACAGGGAAACTATGACATTGGTGAGGCAGTATTGTCACTGGTGAGGCTCTAATGTCACAGTGAGTTTACTGTGTCAAACAGGCTGTGATATCACAGTGGGTCTAAGTGGTGAGGCTTTATGTCACAGTGATCTTTCATAGCTTTGTATGGCTGTGATATCAAAATGAGGCTGTGATGTCACTGTGAGGTTGTGATGTTACTGGGGAAGATGTGATGTCACAGTGAGTCTGTGAGGCTGTAGTATCTGTGGGAATATTGATGTCATAATGAGGAAGTTATGTAATATGTAAGGTTTTGGTGTCACTCTTTATGATGCCAAAGACTATGATTTCAATGCTGAGACTGTTACGTCACTGTGAGCCTGTGCTATCTATGGTGAGCTGTGGTGTCATGGTTAGGCTAGGTAGATAGCAGTGGTGAGGCTGTCATGTCACAATGTGACTGTGATTGTCACTAAGTCTGTGGTGTCACTGTTTATGATGTCAAAAGCTATGATATCACTGCTGATGCTGTTACCTCACTGAGAGTCTGTACTGTCTCTGTTGAGACTCTGGTGCAATCGTAAAGCTAGTTAGGATACCAATGGTGAGGCTGTGATGTCACAGTGAGGCTGTGATGTCAGATTGAGGCTGTGAGGTCACTGGACAAGCTGTGAGGTCACTGTGAGGCTGTGATGTTTCAGTGAGGCTCTGATGTTAGGGCTGATTCTATAAGATGTCAGTGAGACTGTGACATCAGGGATAATGCATGGATTTCACAGTGTGTTTAGGACATCTGTAGTAAGGCTGTGATGTCAGAGGAGAGGCTGTGATGTCACTGTGAGGCTGATATTATTGTGAGGTTGTGATGTCACAGTGAGACTGTGAAGTCACAGTGCAGCTGTGATGTCAGTGATTAGGCTTTGATTTCAGAAGTGAAATTGTTGTGAGAGATAAGTCTGAGATGTCACATGGATGATGTGTTATAACTGGTAAAGCTATGATGCCACTGTGAGATTATAATGTCATCATGAGTCTGTGGTGTCCCTTGTGAGGCTGTGCTGCAAGAGAGTAGCTGTGATGTCACAGTAAGGTTGTGATGTTACAGGGAGGTTGTTATGTCAGTAGTGACTGTGCTTTTACAGGCAGACTATGTCATTGGTGAGGCTGTATTTTCACTTGTGAGGCTCTAAGTGACAGTGATGCTTTGATTGCAAGACATGGCTGTGATGTCACTGGGAAAGTTGCAATATCACAGTGAGTTTGTGATATCACCGTGAGACTGTGATGTCAGTGCCAAGACTGATGTCACAATGAGGCTATGATGTAACAGCTGAACCTGTTATGGCAGTGGGCAGACTGTGAGGTCACTGTAAGGCTGTGATGTAGCAGTGAGGCTGTGACTTAACAGAGAGGTTGTGATATCACAGTGAGACTGTGAGGTCACTGTGGAAGATGTGATGTCAGTGGTAGGGCTGATTTCATCATGAGGCTATGATGTAACAGGTGAGTCTATTATGTAACAGGATAGACTGTAAGGTCAACACTGAGAGATTGGGTGTCAGGCGAGTAGGAGCAGTCAGAGGACGAGTTTGCTGCAGACTCATTATTGAGTGGCCCATTACTAACACCATCTCCATTAAACCTAGTCTCTATCATTTCCTGCCATTGTCGTTCCAGGATATGCAATTCTTCCATCATTTCTACTGCTGCCGCTGGCTCCACACTCCTCCCAGGAGAGACCACGATCCATGGCAGGAGGTTTCTGCTTTCCTATCATTTTCTGTTCTTTATCTTCTTTTGGTAAATTTTTCCTTTCCTGTTGCTGGATAAGGTTTTGGAAAGTAATTAGTCACTTCCTCAGTAGAGGATCTTTTAAGGCTTGCTATGATGCAGAGGAGGATGGAAACAAAGGGGGCAGGAGGCATATGGCCAGGAAGAGCACTCCAATCCAAATCTGTGTGTCAAAGGTATTTTCTGAGGAAATCCAAGGAGGTAAAATTAAAGCTTCCTCCCAAAATTATTCTTAGTCTTTGGTTTCACTTTGATCCTATGTAAGTCTAGTAGAGCCTTAAGTGCAATCAGATGGGATGCCTTCTGATGGGGCAGTATATTACCACTATGGAGAGAAAAGGTTCCCTAATAGAGCAGAGATGAATAGGAGGCGAGCTGACAAGGTGAAAGAGCACAAAAACTAAAGAGCAATTACTAGAACAAAGCTGAAAATGAAAACAACTCCTAAAAGGGTAACCATCCTCTCATCCAAAGAGAGACATAGTGCAGGACATATGCAGAACCGTTTTGTATTAAAGCGTCCTGTGCTTAGTGAGGGACTTCGGGGATTTATTATTCCACTGGGCCATATGACCCCAGGTCAGGATTGACAGATGGATAGTTCTTTCTCGATTCCATGCATGGTGGTGCATGGCTGTTCTTAGTTGGTGGAGTGATTTGTCTGGTTAATTCCAATAAAGAACGAGATTCTGGTGCTCCAACGTGGGGTGGTGCCACCTTCAGTATAGATGAGATGCACACTCTGGTAAATTTTAGTGAGTGGCCCCTTTGGTTTTGTGTTCCTGTGCTTCCTTAAAGGTGAGCAGGTGGCCCTCTCCTCTTCCCCTTTTCATGTTTGTCCATCATTGTACTCTTAAAGTTAGGAATGCATAACCATCACAATGCATAGAGCATCATCACTATGATGTCAGTGGTAAATTTATTACCAGTGACACTCGTGAGGCTGTGATGTCAAAGGCCGTGTTGTTAATGGTGTGGCAGAGATGTCAGTATTCTAACTAATGCCAGTGGTGATGCTGATGTCACAGGTGAAACTATGCTATCACTGGTGAAGCCGTGATATCACACTGAAGATGTGATGTCACTATGAAGCTGTGATGTCACAGTGAGACTGTGATATCAGTGGCAAGACTGATGTCAAAATGAGGGTATGATGTATTAGCTGGGCCTGTGGTGTCAGTGAGCAGGTTGTGAGGTCACTGTGAGGGTGTGATATTGCAGTGAAACTCTGTTGTCAGGGTTGATTCAATGAGATGTCAGTGAGGCTGGGACATCAGTGATAATGCTTGGATTTCACAGTGAGGTTATTATGTCAGTGGTGAGGCTGTGCAATCACACTGAGTGTGTGATGAAGGAAGAGAGGGTGTAAAGTCACTGTGAGCCTGTCATATCAGTGGTAAGGTTGTATTTTCACCAGGAGGCTGTGCTGGCACATTGTGGCTGTGATGTCACAATAAAGTTTTGATGGCACAGTGAGCTGTGATGTTAGTGTTGAGGCTCGTGTCACAATGAGACTATGATTTCATTGGTGAAGGTGTGATGTCATGAAAAGACCAGAATGTCAGTAGTGAGAAAGATGTGAGGCTCTGAGATCAGGGCTAATTCTATGAGATGTCAGTGAGACTGTGATGTCAGTGGTGATGCTTGGATTTTGCAGTGAGGTTAGAACATCAGTGGTGAGGCTAAGCTGTTCAGTCACACTGAGGCTGTGATGTCAGAAGAGAAGCTATGATGTCACTGGGAGGCAGTGAAGTTACCATGAGATTGTAATATCACAGTGAGGCTGTGATATAAGTGGTGATAGACTATGACATCACAGTTTGGCTGAGATTTCAGTGGTTAGAGAGTGATGTCAGAGTACAGCTGATATCAGTGATGAGGCTGATATGTAACAGTGAGGATGGGTTGTTACTGTTGATGCTGTGATGTCACGGTAAGGTTTTGATGCCACCATGTGTCCGTGGTTTCACCATGAGCTCCTGATGACATAGGAAGTGGGTAATGTCACAGTGGGAGATGTGAAGTCACATTGAGACTGTTGTATCAGTGGAAATGCTGATGTCACAGTGAGGCTATGATGTCAGTAGTGATACTGTGATGTTACATTTAGTGTGAGATGTCACAGTGAGGCTGTGTCTGAGGTGTGTATGTGATGTCATCATGAGGCTATTATGTCAGTGGCAAGGCTGATTTCACAGTGAGTTTGTGATTTCCTATCTGTGGTGAGGCAGAGATGAAACGTGAGGCTGTGGTGTCACTTTTTATGATGTCAAAGGCTATGATGACACTGCTGAGGCTGTCATGTCACTGAGAGCCTGTGCTAACAATGGTGAGGCTGCCGTGTCATGGTAAGGCTAGGATGGATACCAGTGATGAGGCAGTGATGTCACAGTGTGGTTGTGATGTCATAGTGAGGCTGTAATGTCACAATGAAGCTATAATCTCAGAGTTGATGCTGTGACTTCACAGTGATTCTGTGATTCAACCTTGTGGCTGTGGTGTCATCTTGAGATTGTGATGTCACAGGGACTTGGTGATGTCACAGTGGAGTCTATGAGGTCAGTAACTGTGATGCCAGTGGCACGGCTGGTATCACAATGTGACTGTGATATCACCAGTGAAGCTGAGATGTAACAGTGAAGCTGCGATGTCACAGTGCAGCTGTGTTCAGTGTTTAAGCTGTGATTTCAGAAGTGAGACTAATGTGAAACATGTGGCAGAGACATCGCATTGTCGATGTGATATAACTGGTGAGGCTGTGATGCCACATTGAGGTTATGATGTCACCATGAGATTGTGGTGTTACTGGTGAAGCTGTAATATCACCGTGAGCCTGTCATATCCATGGTGAGGCTGTGATTTCAGTGTGGCTCCGCTAGCACATTGTGGCTGTGATGTCACAGTGAAGTTGTGATGTCACAGTGAGGTTGTGATATCACAGTGAGATTGTGATATCAGTAATGACTGAGATTTCACCAAGAGACTATGTCATTCGTGAGGCTCTATTGTGACTGGTGAGGCTCTAATGTCATAGAGAATTTATTGTGTGGAACTGACGCTGAGATGTCACTGTGAGGTTATGATGTCAGAGGTGAATGTTTATGTGACAGTAATGCTTTGATTGCATGGTATGGCTGTGATGTCACTATGAGGTTGTGATATCACTGGGAAAGTTGTGATATCATAATGAGGCTGTGATGTCACACTGAGGCTGTGAGGATTCAGTGTGTCTATGATGTCACAGTGAGTCTCTTATGACACAGTGATGTTGTGATGTCACTGTAGAGGTTTTGATGGCAC
This sequence comes from Typhlomys cinereus, assembly GCA_023101885.1. Classification (NCBI taxonomy): domain Eukaryota; kingdom Metazoa; phylum Chordata; class Mammalia; order Rodentia; family Platacanthomyidae; genus Typhlomys; species Typhlomys cinereus. The sequence continues at coordinate 601,515 of JALPQD010000397.1, forward strand.
AGTTATGCTGTGATGTCAGTAGTGAGGATGATATCACATTGAGGTTGTGATATCACTGGTCAGTGAATGATGTCAGTGTTATTGATGCTGCAGTGTGGCTATGATGTAACAGGTGAGCCTGTGGTGTCAATGGGTAGGCTGTGACACCATCGTGAGTCTTTGATATCACCCTGTGGCTGTGGTGTCACTGTTAGTCTGTGATCTCTCAGGGATTTTGTGATGTCATGGGAGAGGCTGTGATGTCACTGTGAAGTTATGATGTTACCGTGAGTTTGTGATTTCACAGTGAGGCTGTGATTTAAGTGGTGATAGATTATTATATCACAGTTTGACTGAGATTTCTGTGCTTAGGCTGTGATGTCAGAAGTGAGGTTGATGTCAGTGATGAGGGTGAGTTGTCGCAGTTAGGCTGGAATGTTACTGGTGAAGCTGTGATGCCACCTTGAGGATTTGATGTCACCGTGTGGCTATGGTGTCACTGTGAGGCCATGTTTACATAGGGAGTTGGTGATGTCACAGTGGAGGTTGTGAGGTCACATTGTCTGTTCTGTCACTTTCAAGGCTGATATCACAGAGATATGATGTCAGTGGTGATGGTGTAAAGTCACACTGAGAGTGTGATGTCACAGTGAGGCTATTCAGAGGTGTGTACGTGATATCACCATGAGGCTATTATGGCAGTGGCAAGGCTGATGTCACTGTCAGTTTGTGATGTCAGAGTGAGGCTGTGCTGGCACAGTGTGACTATTATGTTAAGTGAGGTTCTGATGTCAGAGTGAGGTTGTAATGTCAGTAGTGACTGCTTTCACAGGAGACTATTTCATTGACGAGGCAGTATTGTCATTGGTAAAGCTTTAATGGCAGAGTGAGTTTATTGTTTCAAACTGAGGCTGCGATGTCACAGTGAGGCTATGATTTCAGAGGTGAACCTGTAATTTCAGAGGTTGTGATGAAAGAGTGAGGCTATAATGTCAGAGTTAATGCTGTGATGCACACTTGTGCAATGATTTCAGAGGTCAGCTTGTGATGTCATAGTGAGACTGTCATGTTACAGTGAGGCTATAACCTCAGTCGTGAGGCTGTGATGTCACAGTGAGTCTGTGTTGTCACCAGTGATGCCGTGATATCACAGTGAGGCTGTGATGTCAGTGGAGTGAGACTATGACATCACAGTGAGTGTGAGATTTCTGTGGTTAGGCTGTGATTTCAAAATGAGGCTGATGTGAGTGATAAGGATACAGGATTACAACCAGCCTGGCATATCACTAGTGAGGCAGAGATGCCACCATAAGGCTCTGATGTCATTGTCTGGCTATGTGACATCATGAGCCCAAGATGTCACAGGGAGTTGGTGATGTCACAATGAAGGCTATGATGTCAGACAGTGAGACTGTGATGTCAGACAGTGGAAGCTGTGAGATGACTGAGACTATTATGTCAGTGGCAAGCTGATATCAGTGAGGTATGATGTCAGTGGTGATGCTGGGATGTCAAATGGGGTCTATGATGTCACAGTGAGACTAGGTCAGAGGTGTATATGTGATGTCACCATGAGGTTATTATGTCAGTAGCAAGGCTGATACAGAGTGAGTGTGTGATGTCATAGTGAGGCTGTAATGTCATAGTGAGGCTGTAATGTCACAGTGAGGCTGTGAGGACACAATGTGGCTATCATATCACAGTGAGACTCTGGTGACCAATGATGTTGTGATGTCACTGGAGAGGTTTGGATGGCACAGTGAGGCTGTAATATTAGTGGTGAGGCTGATGTCACAATGACACAGTGATTTACTGCGTAATCTATGGTGTCACTGTTTATGATGTCAAAGACTGTGATATCATTGCTGAGGCTGTGATGTCACTGTGAGCCTGTGCTATCTATGATGAGGCTGTGGTGTCCTAGTAAGTCTAGGGTGGATACCAATGTGATATAACTAGTGAGCCTGTGATGCCACAGTGAGGTTATGTCATCATGAGGCTGTGGTGTCACTGGTGAGGCTGTAAGATCATGGTAAGTCTGTCATATAAGTATTAAGGCTGTGATGTCACAGTGAGTCTGCATTGGCATAATATGGCTGTGAGCGCACAGTGAGGTTATGATGTCAAAGTGCGGTTGTGATGTCAGTAGTGACTGTGCTTTCGCAGAGAGTCTATGTCATTCATGAGACTGTTTTGTCACTTGGGAGGCTCTAAAGGTACAGTGAGTTTATTGTGTCAAACTGAGCATGTGATGTTACAGATAGGTCATAACAGAGGTTGAAACAGAGGTGAATGTTTAAGTGACAGTGATGCTTTGATTTCCTGATATAGCTGTGATGTCACTGTAAGGTTTCTGATGTCACTGGGGAATTTGTGATATCACAGGGAGGCTGTGATGTTGCATTGAGGCTGTGATGCCACTGGGAAAGTTGTGATTTCACAGAAAGGTTGTGATGTCAAGTGAGGCTGTGAGGTCACTGTGGAAGATGTGACGTCAGTGTCAAGGGTGATTTCACCATGAGACTCTGATGTAACAGGTGAGTCTATGGGAACAAGTTAGACTGTGAGATTACAGTGAGACTCTCATGCCAGGGCTGATTCTATGAGATGTCAGCAAGGCTGTGACATCAGGGGTGATGCTTGTATATCACAGTGAGATTAGGATGTCGTTGGTGAGGCTGTGCATTCACACTGAGGCTGTGATGTCAGAGGAGAGGCTGTGATATCACAGTGAGGCTGTTAGGTCACTGTGGAAGATGTGATGTCACAGGCAATGCTCATTTCACCATGACGCTATGATGTAACAAGTGAGTGTATGGTGTAACAGGTTAGGTTGTAAGGTCACAGTAAGGCTGTGAGACCATTGTGAGGCTGTGATTTCTGTGGGAAGATTGATGTCATAGTGGGGCAATGATGAAATACGTGAGGCTGTCATGTCACTGTTTATGATGTCAAAAGCTATGATTTCACTGATGAGCCTGTCACATCACTGTGAACCTGTGCTATCTGTGGTGAGAGTGTGGTGTCATAGTTAGGCAATGGAGGATACCAGGGGTGAGGCTATGATGTCACAGTGTGGCTGTGATTCCACCATGAAGCTGTGATGTCACAGTAGGTAGTGATGTCACAGTGCAGCTGTGAAGTCAGTGGTTAGGCTGTGATATCAGATGTGAGACTCATTTGAGATTTGAGGCTGAGATGTATTTATGATGTGATATAACTTGTGAGGCTGTGGTGACAGTGTGGTTATGATGTCACCATGAGGCCGTGGTGTCACTGGTGAGCCTGTGATATCACTGTGAGCCTGTCATATCAGTAGTGAGGCTGTTATGTCACAGTGAGGCTGTGCTTTCATAGTGAGGCTGTGAAGTCCCAGTGAGGTTGTGATGTCATAGTAAGGCTGTCATGTCACAGTGAGGCTATAACCTCACAGGAGAGGTTGTGATTTCACAATGAAGCTGTGTTTTCACCACTGATGCCATGATATCACAATAAGACTGTGATGTCAGTGGAAGAAGACTAAGACATCACAGTGAGGATGTGATTTCAGGGGTTAGGCTGTGATATCAGAATGAGACAGATGTGAGTGATGGGGCATGATGTCACAGTGATGCTGGCATGTCATGGGTGAGTAAGTGATGTCACAGTGAGTCTGTGATGTTAGTAGTAAGACTGATATGCCACAATGAGACTATAGTGTAACAGGTGAGCCTGTGGTGTCATTGGACAGACTGTGAGGTCAATATGAGTCTGTAAAGCCACTGTGAGACTTTGATGTCACTGTGTGGCTGTGGTGTCACCATGAGCCCATCATGTCACAGGGAGTTGGTGATGTCACAGAGATGATGTCAGTGGCATGGCTGATATTATAGTGAGGCTATTATATCAGTGGTGATGCTCTGATGTCACACTGAGTCTGTGATGTCACATTGAGGCTATGTCAGAGGTGTTTATGTGTAACAGTTCCTCTTAACTATTGCTGTGAGAGAACACTCAAAGGCAATAAAGTTAAGGGAGAAAGGGAGGTTTATTCAGCTTTTGGTTCCAGAAGGAAGGCACAATTTCTTATGGCAGAGGCGACATGGCTGGCTATCCAAAGCTGGAGGAGGCTGAGTCACTACAGACATCTTGGAAGCTGAGAGCTGCAGACTGCTTGCAGCAAAGGCAGACTTCTATTTGAGGTAGGGTGGGACTAATCCATCTCAAAGCCCAGCTCTTGTGACTGCCTTCCTCCAGCAAAGCTCCACCTCACAAAGTGTCATGACTTGCCCAACACATGAGACTGTGGGGGACACATTTCAAACCATAACAGTATGTGATGTCAGCAGGAGGCTATTACATCAGTGGCAATGCTGTTGTCACAGAAAGTTGGTGATTTCACAGTGAGGCTGCGATGTCAAAGTCAGATTGAAATGTCAGAGACTGTGATGACACAGTGTGGATACGATGTCAGAGTAAGGCTCTGTTGACACAGTGATGCTGTGACGTTACTGGTGAATATGTAAAGTCACAATTGGAATATCAGTGGTGAAAAAGATATCACAGTGAGTTTATGATGTCACTGGTGAGACTATGATGTCAGTGGTGAAAATATGTGACAGTGACACTGGTTAGGCAGTGATGTCAAGGCTGTGTTGTGACCAATGTGAGAAATGTGAGACTGATGTGAGAAATAAGGCATGGATGTCGCATTTGAGCATATGATATAACAGATGAGGCTGTGATACCACAGTGAGATTATGATGTCCCATGAAGTTGTGATGTCACTAATGAGGCTGTAATATCACAGTGAGCCTTTTATCAGTAGTGAGGCTGATGTCACAGTAAGGCGTGTTGGCATAGTGTGACTGTGATATCACAGTGAGGTTGTGATGTCACAAAGAAGTTATGATGTCACAGTGAGGTTGTGATGTCAGTAGCGACTGTGCTTTCACAAGGAAACTATGTCATTGGTGAGGCTGTATTGTCATTGATGAGGGTCCAACGTCACAGTGAGTTTATTGTGTCAAACAGGCTGTGATGTCACAGGTGACGCTTCCTGTCATATTGATGCTTTGATATCACAGTATGGCTGTGATGTAACATTGAGGCTGTGATATCACTGGGAAACTTGAGATGTCACAGTGAGAGAGGTCACAGTGAGGTTATCATGTCAATAGTGATACTGTGGTGTCACAGGGAGGCTGTCAGGTGTCAGTGAGCCTGTGAGGTCAGTGGTGAGGCTGTGATGTCATAGTTAAGCTAGGTAGTATGTCAGTGATGAGGGTGTGATGTTACATTGAGGCTATGATTTCAGAGTTGAGCCTGTGATGTCATAGTGAGGATGTGATGAAACAGTGAAGCTATAACATCATAGTCAATGCTATGATGTCATAGTTGGGCAATGATTTCAGAGGTGAGCCTGTCATGTCACAGTGCAGCTATAACCCCAGAGGTACAGCTATGATGTCACAGTAAGGCTCTGTTGTCACCAGATGCCGTGATATCACAGTGATGCTGTGATGTCAGTAGAGTGAGACTATGACCTAACAGTAAGGATGTGATTTCAGTCATTAGGCTGTGATATCAGAATATGGATGATTTGAGTGATGAGAGTAGGATATCACAATGAGTCTGGCATGTCACTGGTGAGGCTGTGATGCCACCTGAGGCTTTGATGTCACCATGTGGCTGTGGTGTCATGTGAACCTGTGATGTCACAGGGAGCTGGTGATGTCACAGGGAGTTAGTGATGTCATGATGGAGGCTATATGGTCACAGTGAGTCTGTGATGTTAGTGGCAAGGCTGATGTCACAGTGAGACTATGATGTCAGTGGTGATGCTGGGATTTCACATTGAGGCTGTGATGTGACAGTGAGGCTATGTCAGAAGTCTGCATGTGATATCACTATGAGACTATTATTTCAGTGGCAAGGCAGTTGTCACAGTGAGTTTCTGATGTCACAATGAGGCTGTGATGTCACTGGTGAGGCTATGATGTCAGTGGTGAAAATTATGTGAGAGTGACACTGGTGGAGCTGTGATGTCAAAGGCTGTATTATCACTGGTGTGGCAGTGATGTCAATGTTCTGACTAATGTCAATGGCGACACTAATGTAGAAGGTGAAGCTGTACTCTAACTGGTGAGGCTGTTATGTCACAGGGAAGGTGTTATATCAGTGGTAAGACTGATGCCAAAAAGAAGCTATGATGTAACATGTGAGCCTATAGTGTCAGTGGGCTGACTGTGAAATCACTGTGAAGCTGTGGTGTCAGTGGCAAGACTGATGTCACATTGAGGCTATGATGTCAGTGGTGATGCAGTGAAGTCACATTGAGGCTGTGATGTCACAATGAGGCTATGTCAGAAGTGAGTATGTGATGTTATTATGAGGCTATTCTGTCAGTGGCAAGGTTGATGTCATAGAGAGTTCGTCATGTCACAGTAAGGTTGTGATATCAGTGTTGATAGACTACAACATCACAATTCATCTGAGATTTCACTGGTTAGCCTGTGATGTCAGAAGTGAGGCTGATGTTAGTGATGAGGCTGACATGTCACAGTGAGGTTGGGATGTTAGTGGTGAAGCTGTGATGCCACCGCGAGACTGTGGTGTCACTGTTGAGTCTGCCATGTAACCGTGAGCCTGAGATGGCAATGATGAGCCTGTGGTATCATAGCAAGGATAGGCAGGATGACCGTGGTGTCACTGATGCTATGATTTCCAAGGTTAGCCTGTGAGACTCTGATATCAGATTTGAGATTGTGATGTCACAGTGAGCCTGTGATGTCAGAAATGAGGCAATAATGTCACAATGAGGCTGTGATATCACTGTGAGGCTGTGAAGTCCATGTAAGGCTATGATATCACAGAGAGGTTGTGAGGACACTGTGAAAGAGGTTATGTCAGAGGCAAGGCTGATTTCACCATGAGGCTATTGTGGCACTATTGATTCAGGGAGGTCCTAGCCTGGGCTTCTGAATCCAGGAGGTCTGCCTATAGACAAGTCTGAACAAGTTCGGACATACCCCAGACATGTTCCAGTAGAGGAACCATACAGATGAAGGAATGGACAACTTATGGAAATGAGGGATGAACAACAAATGGGAAGCAGACATCTAACTTAGACACCTAGTAAACAGCTAAATGATCGGTGGTTGCTCTCCTCCCTTTGAATGGAGAGGTGGCCACATCTTATTGGACTCTGACCCTATATAAGCCCAAACACTTCCTGAATAAAGCGGACTGTGCAGCCAATTCATCCTCTGCCTGCTGCTTCTCACCTGACTCCCGGGGTCTGGGTGGTGACCCCATCATTGGCTTGCCCATTTGCCTTGAGCCAACGAGGCCCCTGCTGTTTTCCCTCCTTTCTCCAGCTGGTCAGGTGGGGATTCAGCAACATCTGGCCTTCCAACGTGGGGTGGTGCTGCCTTCGGTGTAGATGAGACATCCACTCCAGCGAGTGGCCCCTTTGGTTTTGTGTTTCTGAGCTTATGGTGCCTGAAGGTGAGCAGGTGACCTTCTCCTTTTCCCCTTTCCCTGTTTGTCCATCATTGTGCTCTTAATGTTAGGAATGTAATTGCTCATTTGATTTCCTCACAATCAAAGAGCCCCTCTAAACCAAGGCTTTTCCCAGTGAGTTCACATGAGAATGATCCCCTCAGATCTTGGAGCCCAGGTTTGATTATATTTAATTGGCCTGACCAAGGGGCATACAGACCAGGGGACTAATGAACTCCTGAATTCCCTCAGTAAGCACAGGACACTTAGATCCAAAACACCTCTGCGTATATCCTTAGATGTTGGTTACCCTTTTAGTTGTTTTCTCTTTGACCTTGGTTCTAGTCATTGCTTTTATTTTCTGTGCCTTTTCACGTGTCCGCTTCCTACTTAGTTATCTGTGCTCCATTAGAGAACATTTCTTCACCATAATGGGTAATTTACCATCCCATCAGAAGGCACACCAGCTGACTGCCCTTAAGGCTCTACTAGACTTACAAAGGATCAAAGTGACACTGAAGGACGTAGAAGATTTTTGGGAGGGAACCTTAATCTTAGCTCCTTGGATTTCCCCCAAAAATGTCTGGGACCCACAAACTTGGATGGGAGTGCTTTCCCTGGCCTGTAAGAGGGAAGTTCAGGATGGCCATATCCTTCCAGCCCCCTTTGTTCCAATCTTCCCACCGTAGCAAACCTTAAAGGATCCTCCACTGAGGAAGTGATTAATAGCTACAATGTAACTTGTAGAGAGAACTCAAAATTAGTCCTTTGTTTCTTCCTCTGGATCCCGGCCATCCTGCTCCCCTCCTTTTCCCCTCCACAGTTAAGGACTCTGCAGAGGGCTCCCAGATCTGTGCCAGGGGCGACTCCACCCCCCCATCAGAATGGACCCTTGCCATCTTCCCCGTCATACATATCCATGGCAGGACCTTAGCTTCCTTTCTCAGACACATCCTATGGAACACCCTCCACTTGGACTGAGATCCTCCATCATATGTTATGTCAAGAGCACCTAGGGATGCTCTAGAGTAACCCACTTACAGGCATACCTATAACCCTATGGCTGCCTTCTCTGTAAATATGGAACCTAACATTCAAATGAGGTTATGGATTTCTACTCCCTTAGGGGAACTGGTGCTAATTAGAAAAGCTGTAAAGGAAGGTGGTGTAATAGTTACTCTTAATTATTGCTGTGAGAGAACACTCAAAATCAATCAACTTAAGGGAGAAAGGGAGGTTTATTCAGCTTATGGTTCCAGAGGGAAGGTACAGTCTCTCAAAGCAGAGTGGCATGGCTGGCTATCCAAAGCTGGAGGAGGGTAAGTCACTGCAGACATCTAGGAAGCTGAGAGCTGCAGACTGCTTGCAACAAAGGCAGACTTCTCCTGGAGGTAGGGTGGGACTAATCCATCTAAAGGCCCACTCCTTGTGACTGCCTTCCTCCAGCAAGGCTCCATCTCTCAAGGTACCAAGGCCTTGCCCAACACATGAGACTGTAGGGGACACATTTCAAACATAACATTCCACCCCTGGCCTCTACAAGCTCATTGCCATCTCATTATGTCAACCATGGTCAGTTCAACTTTAAAATTCTTCATAGACTACATCAGTAGTCCCAAAAGTCCAAAATCCAACGCCTCCTGTAAAATCAAAAGACAAGTTACATACTTTCAACATACAATGGCACAGAATAAACATTGCCATTCCAAAAGAAAGAAATGGGGCATATCCAGGAAAGATTAGTTCATAACCAGACCAAAAACCAGCAGGACAAACTCCAGATCTTGTAGCTTCAAATCCAACAGGTGAGCTTCTCTTTGAAATCATATCCGTTCCAAATGGCTTTTGTTCCACTCCTCTGATGCAGCTGCCCATAGAATATGTTGCTCTCTTGAGCTGACTCCTTCAGTGTATACAGCTCTTCTTGACAGGTGTCCCACGTTGTGTCTGGAATTTCTAACATCTTTATTACTTCACAGCACAAACTGCCCTTCTTGGGCCTCTAAACTGTAGGCTTCTTGCCTCATGATGCCTGGATTCTGCCAATTTTTAAAATCTGGGAGGACGACTCCACGATCTCCTCCCTGTTGCATCATTGATGCCTCTAAAATCAGAATTACATGGATGACTTTGCCAAAACTGGCCTCCTTGAATCACAGCTGATACTGCTTCTATATGTTGACCATCTCTTTTACTCCTGAACAGTTTCCTTGTATGAGAAACTAACTCTTGCTTTGGAACTCCACCCTTTAGCTCCAGTCTTCTGAAAGGATTTGCATTCTTCTGAGAGGGAGCCCTCCCTGAGAATCTTGCCCTCAAGCTAGGGCCTCTCCTATTATTCAAATTGGATCAGGGCTTGATTTACAAATGGAGCTAATCTCTTTGACAGCCATTTTGTTCTCTACTTCTTCCTGATTCAACTCTTTAAGTTTGGCATTGTATTGTATTTTTCCTCATCAGATCTTACAGTTTTTGCTTATTCCTGATTCTTTGCTTTTTTTCATAACTCTGAAGACAATTAAAAAGTAGCCATATCCCATTGTCAAGACTACATTACTTTGAAATTTCCTTCGCCAAGCACTCCATCTTAACTTCAGTCAAGCTTTCAAGAGGAGGGCAAAACCTCACTAAACTCTTGTCCAACACATGGCTCCATGTGTCACTTGTCCAGTTGCAAACACAGTCTCTGTTCTCTGGACGATCACGAGCTGGGCTTCTACTGCCTGAATCTCTCATAGCATTTTTCTCCTGAGCTGTCACAAGAAAGGTCCATTTGGCCCAATTGCCAAGATGCAAAGAATTTCCCAGCACAAAGTTCCAAAATTCTCCATATTTCTCCCAACAAACAGTCCCAAAGGCACACTAGCCGCATCACATCATTGGCCATACTTCTGGGTACCAACTTCTCTCAGCTTCACAAACAACTTCCCATTGTGGTACCAGCTGTTCTTAATCTCACAACAATACCCCACTACCGGTACCAATTTATGTAACAGTTACTCTTAACTATTGCTGTGAGAGAACACTCAAAGTCAATCAACTTAAGGGAAAAAGGGAGGTTTATTCAGCTTATGGTTCCAGAGGGAAGGTACAGTCTCTCAAAGCAGAGGTGGTATGGCTGACTAGCCAAAGCTGGAGGAGGCTAAGTCACCACACCATCTAGGAAGCTGAGAGCTGCAGACTGCTTGCAGCAAAGGCAGACTTCTCCTGGAGGTAGGGTGGGACTGATCCATCTCAAGGCCCACCCCTTATGACTGCCTTACTTCAGCAAGGCTCCATCTCTCAAGGTACTAAGGCCTTGCCCAACACATGAGACTGTGGGGGATACATTTCAAACCATGACAGGTGGGATCAACTCCCCTTATTTTGAACAAGTCCTTTTACAATGGGCTCTCTGATTACAGATCCGTTATAATTAGTATTCTCTCCTCAAGTCCATTCTCTCCTCCTTGAATTTTCTAAAATGGAGAGCAGCCTATTACGACATGGCTGAAAGCTAAGCCTGTACTAAATTACAATATGACATTCAAATTACAATAGATATGCTACAGGTAGAGGTCAATATAGTGATCCTTTTTCACAATCTACAATTACAATTCATTCTCATGTACTTTGATCAGGTTAGACAAATGGCCTTACAAAGCCTAAAGGCTTGCAGGCCTCAAAAACCAGAGTCATTTTTTGTAATCTTATCCAAGGACCTGATGAAAGATTTGCTGACTTTTTAACTTGTGTGACTAAAGCGGTGGAGAGATGCATCCCAGATGGACCAGCAAGAGACACATTGATTAAAGATCTGATCTGGGAAAGAACAAATACACCTACCCATAAAGTGGTCGCTCCTTTCCATAATGAACATACTTATAAGTAGACAGTAGCTACTAAAGATATCAATCCCTCCACCATCCCATTTGAGGCTTTGGCTACTTCTGCTAATGCTCTGGCCATTCAGAGACAGACAAAGGACCCCTCCCCCATGTTGGGGCTGTGGGAAGCCCAGACACTTTAAAATCTCATGCTCTAAGCTCATGATTAAGCTAAAAACACCCTGCCCCAAATGTGGGAAAAGTTTACACTGGACTAAAGACTGTAGGTCCAGCTGTTAAAAAAGCTCCTTTAAACTCAAGGAGGGGCAACCCTCAGCCCCACTAAAAAGAGGGTCAGCTAGGATCCAATTGACACTCCCTGTGTATGACCATGTACCTCAAATAATGGTCTCCCTGGATGGGACACAAATCAAAGACATATTAGATACAGAAGCCGAGAATGATGCCAGACAATGTTGCATTGGGAATACAATGAAAGGTCCCCCATAAAAGGGGTAGGAGGAAACCAACTAACCATAAAAGTTACAAACAATGCAACCTGGAAAGACCATAATAGCAATATAGGCCATATTAAACTACTAGTAGCAGATATCACTACCAATCTGTGGGGGAGAAATTTGATGACTGCCATGGGTGTCATCTTGACAACAGATGACCAAGTCTTTTATGATAACATCTTAGAAAAGGATGCTGTCAGTTTATCTGGCAGATCGAATGACATTTCCCCAGCAAAGGAAATGCAGAATCCCTAATTCCAAAAGCCACTTCTCCTGCACTAAGAACACCAGAGCCTATTAAAGTGAAATGGACTCACATTGGCCCCATATGGATGGAACAAAACTTTATTAGAACCAAAACTTTCTTCTTTTAAGTCTTTAGTGACAGAACAATTAAGACTGGAACATATTGAACACTCCTTACGCCCTCATAACACCCCTATCTTTGTTATTAGAAAAAAATCAGGGAAATATTACCTGTGACAAGATCTACCCCAGGTTAATAAGCACATGATAAAAATGGGCCCATTCCAGGCTAGCATCCCACATTCCAACTCTTCCCTTGAATTATTATCTAGCTATCATAGATATCAAGGTTAGGCCGTGGTGGTCTAATAAGGTACAGGCTAGAATTTCAACTTTCCTGTATATGTGGAGATTTTTTGTGGCCCAATATGTGATCTATTTTGGAGAAAATTCCGTGTGCTGCTGAGAAAAATGTGAATTCTTTGGTGCGTGGATGAAAAGTAAGATAGAGACCTGTAAGGTCCATTTCACTAAGTGTTTTATTAAGCTCCAAAGTGTCTCTGTTAAGTTTTTTAACCTGTTGATCTATCCCATGTTGAGAGGGCAGTGTTGAAGTCCCCAAGAATTATCGTTTTGGGATTGATTTCTTGCTTTAGACGTTGTAGGGTTTGCTTAAGGAATGTGGAAGGGGGGCGTATGGGTTGCATATATGTTCAGTATTGGGAAGTCTTCCTGTTGAATTGTACTTGTGACTAAAATGTAGTATCAATTTGTGTCTCATGATTTTTTTTTGGTTTGAAGTACACTTTGTCTGATAGCATCATGGCTACCCCTGCTTTTTTTCTGGTTCCATTAGCTTGCAGAATTTTTGACCAGCCTTTTATTTTTAGGATGTGCCTATATTTTGTGGTGAAATGGGTTTCCTGCAGGCAGCAGATTGATGGATTGTGATTTTTAATCCGTTTGTAATCTGTGTCTTGATCAGTGAGTTAAGTCCATTACCATTTAATGTTATAATGGAGAAACTATTTTTAATTCCAGACATTTATTGTGTTTAGTGGCTTTTGTAAGTGTATTGTTACACCTTTAGCTTTTGGTAGGATTATACTTCCCTTCTGTTCTCCTGGATGTGCCTGTTTTTTCTCTTCAAGCTTGAGTATAATGTCTAGCATTTTTTGAAGGCCTGGTTTGGTGGACATGTAGTCTTTCAAGCTGACTTTGTGCTGGAAGATTTTTCTTTCTCTCTCAATCATGACAGATAGTTTTGTGGGGTATATCAGCCTGGGTTGACATTTTTGCTCATTCAATATTTGAAGTATTTCTCACCAAGCTCTTCTTGCTTTTACTGTTTTGACTGAGAAGTCATTTGTTATTTTAATAGGTTTACCTTTAAAAGTGACTTTTTTTTTTCCCTTGATATTCTCAGCACCATTTCTTTATCTTATATGTGGAGTATTTTAACTATTATTTGCCGTGGTAAGTTTCTATTTTGGTCATGTCTTTTTGGGGTGTGCAATATCTCTTGAGACCTTCTTTCAATTTCTGTGCATTTTTAACTGAACTGAGGTATTTGACCTGGAGTTTTGGGTTTGGGCATGGGCGACACCTACCTGTGTCCCAGTGAGTCCCAGCTGGACTGTGCACGGACGGGTTGGGGAAAGGGAGGATGCATCGGTGGCGTGGTGCTATTTAACCTGGGGAGCTGGGGAGTAGCCCGGGAGGATGGGGTCCTCCCCGGCCCGGCGCAACTCTGGCTCCAGCTGGCTGGTGGGAGGAGCTGGGTCCCTTGGGCTGCATGGGAGTTTTGGGGTTCAGCGGGGGCGCAGCTTACCTAAGTTGTAGTGAGTCCCGGCTGGACTGCGCACGTTCCAGGCTGTGGGTTGGGGAAAATCATGTTCTGTGTTTATATGTTGTGTGTCTTGTTTTTCAATGTAAAAAAAACTGTGGCCACTTCAATTTTGTTTTTATTTGTGTTGCATCCATAAAAATAAGAACAAATAATTTTGATAACATCTAAGGCCTTAAGTACTTATGCTTTATATCATTGACAATTGTTTTTCTAATAGCTTATAAGTTTTCTTTCATACAAGTTTTTTTTTCATATATTCCCAAGATAACAAAGTTTGCTTTCCAGGTACTCAGGGAATCCATTCAGGCCTCGGACATTCCTACGATCACTAAAGGCTTATAGCAGACATGGCTGTCCTCCATTAGAGCTATGCCTTACTAATTTACAATTGGTAGGTTTTGATATGTGTCTCACGAGCTCTTCTGAATCGTTCCTGTGCCTATGTCACTGTAATGGTTACTCTTAACTATTGGTGTGATAGAACACCCAAACTCAAGCAAATTAAGGGAGAAAGGAGATTTATTCAGCTTATGATTCCAGAATAGAGATACAGTCTCTCAAAGCAGAGGCAGCATGGCTGGCTAGCCAAAGCTGGAGAAGACTAAGTCACCATAGTCATCTTGGAAGCTGAAGGCTGCAAAACTGCTTGCAGTAAAGTAGAATTCTCATGGAGGTAGGGTGGCACTAATCCACCTGAATGCCCACCCCTTGTGACTGCCTTCATCCAGCAAGGCTCCACCTCTCAAGGTGCCATGACCTTGCCAAATACATGAGACTGTGAGGACACATTTCAAACCATAACACTCTACCCCTAGCTGCTACAGGCTCATTGCTATCTCATTATGTTAACCATACTCCGTCAGACTTTAAAAGTTTTCATAAACTACATCAGTAGTCCAAACACAGTCCAAAAGTTCAAAGTCCAAAGTCTCCTGCAAAATCAAAACACATACAATGGCAAAAATAAACATCCCTATTCGAAAAGGAAGGAATGGGGGCATATCCATAAAAGATCAGCCCATAACAAGACCAAAAACCAGCAGGACAAACTCCAAATCTTGTAGCTCCAACTCCAAAAGGTGATCCTCTCCTTAAAATTATCTCAGTTCCAAAAGGCTTTGTTTCTACCCCTCCAATGTAGCTGCCCATAGAATACATTGATCTCTTAAGCTGACTCCTCCAGTGTATACAGCTCTTCTTGGCAGGTGTCCCACGTTGTCTCTGGCTTCTCTAATATCTTTATTTCTCAATGGCAAACCAGACTTTAACTCCACAACACAAACTGCCCTTCTTGGGCTTCTAAACTACATGCTACTTGCCTCATGATTCCTGGATTCTGCCAATTTTTGAAAACTTGGAGGACTCCATGATTTCTTCAATCTTGCATCACTGATAACTGTAAAACCAGAACCACATGGATGACTTTGCCAAGACTGGCCCCTTGAATCACAGCTGATTCTGCTTCTCAATGTTGACCATCTCTTTCACTCCTGGGCAGTTGCTTTGTAAAAGAAACCAATTCTTGCTTTGGAACTCCACCCTTTAGCTCCAGTCTTCTAAAATGATTTGCATCCTTATGAGTGGGAGCCTCTACTGAAGATCTTGTCCTCAAGGTAGGGCCACTCCTATTCTTTAAATCAAGAGCAGGCTTTGATTTACAAATGGAGCTAATCTCTTCAACAGCCATTTTGTAATGTGTTTCTTCCTGGTTCAACTCTTTAAGTTAGCCTTGTATTTTTCATTATCAGATCTTACAGTTTTTTTTCTTAATCCTTGATTCTTTGCTCTTTTTCATAATTTTGAAGACAACTAAAAAGTAGCCTTATCACAATGTCAAGACTACACTGCTTTGAAATTTCTGCCACCAAGCACTCCAGTTTAACTTCAGGCAAGCTTTCAGGATGAGAAAAGATCTTCATTAAACTTTCGGCCAACACATGTCTCCATTTGTCACCCGTCCAGTTGAAATCACAGTCTCTATTCTCCTCTGGACCATCACAAGGTGGGCTTCCACTGCTTGCATCTTTCACAGCATTGCTCTCCTCTGATCTCTCAGGAGAAAGGCCCATTTGGCCCCCTCATCAAGACGCAAAGAATTTCCCAGCACAAAGTCCCAAAGTGCTCCACATTTCTCTCAACAAAGAGTTCCATAGGCATACTCATCACAGCATTGACCATACTTCTGGGTACCAACTTCTTTCACTTTCACAAACAACTTTACATTGTGATACCAGCTGTTCTTAATCTCACAGCAATACCCCACTATCTGGTGCCAACTTCTGTAACTGTTACTCTTAACTATTGCTGTGAGAGAGCATCCAAAGGCAAGCAACTTAAGGGAGAAAGGGAGATTTATTCAGCTTACAGTTACAGAGGAGAGATACGGTCTCTCAAAGCAGAGGTGGCATGGCTGGTTGGCCAAAGCTGGAGGAGGCTAAGTCATTGCAGACATCTTGGAAGCTGAAGGTTACAAGACTGCTTGCAGCAAAGTAGACTTTTCCTGGAGGTAAGGTGGGGACTGATCCACCTGAGGGCCCATCCCTTGTGACTGCCTTCCTCCAGCAAGGCTCCACCTCTAAAGGTGCCATGACTTTGCCAAGCACATGAGACTGTGGGGGATGCATTTTAAACCATAACAGCCACTTACAGCCCCTCTGCCTGCTCCTGCCATGACAAAAATCTCCTTTTCTCTGCCATACTTGAGTTCCCCTTTGGGACCATGGTTCCTTCTCTGCGATGGTCTCATGACTGGTAGTCAATAACAGGTAAAGCTCCACATGAGGGTGGTGTCCAATCTAAGACAGGCATAGGCACTTATATTCCATGCAGCTGAAGAAGCTCAGTGTTGTCCCAGCTATCATGGCCCCCACTAAAAAATTTATAAAAAAAAAAAAGGGTTAAAATGTTGCACTATCAATCCAGCGAGGCCCTACCCCAGGCTCCTGAATCCAGGAGGTCTGCCTACAGACAAACCTGAACAAATTTTGAGATACCTCAGATGTCCCAATAGAGGAATAGAGGAACCATACAGGCAGAGAGATGGACAACTAAAGGGAAGCGGCCATCTAACCAGGACCCCTAATAAGAAACTATGTCAGTGGTGTGTATGTCATGTCACTAAGAGGCTATTATGTCAGTGATAAAAACTCACAATGAGTTTTTGATGTCGCTGTGAGGCAGTGAGGGCAGAGTGTGGGTATGATTTCACAGTGAGGCTCTGATAACACAGTGATGTTTTGATGTCACTGGAGAGGTTTTGAAGGCACAATGAGCTTGTGATATCAGTGGTAAGGCTAATGTAACAATGAGCCTGTGATGTCACTGGTGAGGCTATGATGTCAGTGGTGAACCTATTACATGACAGTGACACTGGTGAGGCTGTGATGTTAAAGGCTGTGTTGTCACTGGTGTGGCAGTGATGTCAGTGTTCTGACTAATTTCAGTGGTGTCGCTGACATCACAGGTGAGGTTGTGATGTCACAGCGAGGCTATGATGTCACTGGTAATACTGATGCCACAATGAGGCTATGATGGAACATGTGAGCCTGTTGTGTCAGTGGCAGGCTGTGAGGTCACTGTGAGGCTGTAATCCCAGAATAAGGCTTTGATGTCACCGTGTGGCTATGGTTTAACGAAGAACCCATATCACAGGGAGTTGGTGATATCACAGTGGAGGCCATGATGTCACAATGAGACTGTGATGCTAGTGGCAAGCCTGATGTTACAGTGTGGCTGTGATGTCACCATACAGCTGTGAAGTCAGTAGTTAGGCTGTAATTTCAGAAGTGAGATTGATGTGAGAGATGAGTCTGAGATGTTGAATTGATGATGTTATATAACTGGTGAGGCTGTAATGCCACAATGAGGTTATGATGTAATCATGAGGCTGTGATATCACAATTAGCTTGTCATATTAGTGGATCACTGGTGTGTCAGTGATATCAGTGTTCTGACTAATGTCACTGATGACACTGATGTTACAGGTGAGGCTATGCTTTCATAGATGAGACTGAGATGTCACACTGAGGCTGTGATGTCATTGTGATAGTCTTGTCTTTGTGGGCTGTCAAGTCACCATGAGGTGATGTCACTCTGGAAGCTGTGATGTCACACTGAGGCTGGGATATCAATGGCAAGACTGATACCACAATGAGGCATCAGTAACAGATGAGCCTGTGGTGTCAGTGGGCAGGCTGTGATTTCACTGTGAAGCTGTGATGTTACCATGAAGTTGTGAGACTGTGATATCAGTGGTGATCGACTATGACATCAGAGTTCAGCTGAGATGTCAGTGGTTATGCTGTGATGTCAGAAGTGAGGCTGATATCAGTGATGAGGTTGAGATGTCACACTGAGGCTGGCATGTTACTGGTGAAGTTGTGATGCCACAGCAAGGCTGTGGTGTCACTGTTGAGGCTGTCATTTCACCATGAACCTGAGATGTCGGTGATGAATTTGTGGTGTCAGAGAGAGATGTAGGATGTCTGTGGTGTCACTGATGCTATGAATTCAGAGGTGAGGCTGTGATGTCACAGTGAGGCTGTGATGTCACAGTGAGGCTGTGATGTCACAGTGAGGCTGTGATGTCAGAAGTGAGGCTGTGATCTCAGTGAGGCTGAGATGGCATAAATGAGGCTATAATGGCACAGTGAAGCTGTGATATCAGTGTGAAGCTGTGATGTCATATGAGGCTGTGACAGCACAGAGAAGCTGTGATGTAACATTGAGGCAGTGAGATCACTGTGGAAGATGTGATGTCAATGGCAAAGCTGATTTCACCATGAGGATATGATGTAACAGGTGAGTCTATGATGTAAAAGTTGAGACTGTGAGTTCACAGTGAGGCTGTGAGACCACTATGAGATGTGATTTCTGTGGGAAGATTGTTGTCATAGTCAGTCAGTGATGTAACGTGAGGCTGTGGTGTCACTGTTTATGATGTCAAAGTCTATGATGTCACTATGAGACATGTGCTGTAATGTCACTATGAGACTGTGCTATCTGTGTTGAGGCTTGATGTCATAGTAGGGCTAGAAAGGATAATATTAGTGAGGCTGTGATGTCACATTGAGAATGTGATATCACAGTGAGGTTGTGATATCACAGAGAGGTTGTGATGTCAGTAGTGACTGTGTTTTCACAGGGAGATTATGTCATAGGTGAGGCCGTATTCTCAGTGGTGAGGATTTAATGTCACAGTGAGTTTATTGTTTCAAACTGAGGCTGTGATATCACATTGAGGCAGAGATGTCAGATGTGAAGCTTTACGTGGCAGTGATGATTTGATGGCACGGTATGGCTGTGATGTCAATATCAGGGTGTGATGTAACAGTAATGTTGTGGTATCACTGTTTATGATGTCAAAGGCTATGATGTCACTGCTGAGGGTATCATGTCACTATGAGGCTATTCTATCTGTGGTGAGGCTGTGGTGTCATAATAAGGGTAGATAGGATATCAGAGGTGAGGCTATGATGTCACCATAAGGCTGGGATGCCACCATGAAGCTGTGATGTCATAGTGAGGCTGTAAGGTCACAGTGCAGCTGTGACATCAGTGGTTAGGCTGTGATTTCAGAAGTGAGACTGATGTTAGAGATGAGGCTGATATGTCACATTAATAGTGTGATATAACTTGTGAGGCTGTGATGCCACAATATAATTATGAGGCTGTGGTGTCACTGGTGAGGCTGTAACATCACAGTTAGCCTGTCTTACCAGTGGTGAGGCTGCAATTTCACAGTGATGCTGTGCTAGCACAGTGTGGTTATGATATCACAAGGAGGTTGTGATGTCAGTGAGGTGTGACTGTGCTTTCACAAGGAGACTATGTCATTGGTGAGGCTGGATTGTCACTAGTGAGACTCTAATGTCACAATGAGTTGATTTTGTCAAACTGAGGCTGTGATGTCACTTGGAGGCTATGATGTCAGAGTTGAATGTTTATGTGACAGTGATGCTTTGATAGTGCAGTATGGCTCTGATGTCACTGTGAGGTTGTGATGTCATTGGGGAAGTTGTAGTATCACAGTGAGTTTGTGATGTCAGTGGCAAGACTAATGTCACAATAAGGCTATGATGTAACAGGTGAGCCTGTTGGGTCATTGGGCAGGCTGTGAGGTCAATGTTATGCTATGATGTCACAGTGAGGCTCTGATTTCAGAAGTGTATCTGTGATGTTATAGTGAGGCTGTCATGTCACAGTGAGGCTGTTGTCATGGACATGTGATGTCATAGTGAGGCTGTCATGTCACAGTGAGGCTGTGTTGTTATGGGTGTGACAGTGATTTCAGTGTTCTGAATAATGTCAGTGACATCCCTGAAGTCACAGGAAAGGCTGTATTGTCACTGGTGAGGATGTGATGCCACATCAAGGTTACAATGTAACAGGTGACACTGTGGTGTCAGTGGGCTGGCTGTGAGGTCACTGTGAGGCTGTATTGTTGCAATAAAGCTCTGATGTCACAATGAGGCTGTGATGTCACAGTGTAACTGTGAGATCAGTGGTTAGGCTCTGATTAAAGAAATGAGACTGATGTGAGAGATGAGTCTGAGATGTCGCATTGATGATGTGATATAAGTGGTGATGTGATGCCACAGTAGGGTTATAATCTCACCTTAAGGTTGTGGTGTCACTGGTGGGGCTATGACATCACGATGAGTTTGTCATAACAGTGGTGAGGCTATGTTGTCACAGTGAGGCTGTAATGTCACAGTGAGGTTGTGATGTCAGTAGTGTCTGTACTTTCACAGGGACACTATGTCAATGGTGAGGCTGTACTGTCACTGGTGAAGCTCTAATGTCACAGTGAGTTTATTGTGTCAAACTAAGGCTGTGATGTCACAGTGATGCTATGATGAGTGACATGAAGCTTTATGTCATAGTGATGCTTTGATGGCACGGTATGACTGTGATGTCACAATGTGGTTGTGATGTAACTGTGAGATTGTGATGTCACTAGGAGAGTTGTAATGTCACAGTGAGGTTGTGATGACAATAGTGACACTGAGGTGTCTCAGGGAATCTATCATGTTTCAGTGAACCTTTGAGGTCATTGGTGAGGCTGTGGTGTCATAATGAGGCTAGGTAGTATGTCAGTGATAAGGGTGTGATGCCATATTGAGGCTATGATTACAGAGGTGAGCTTGTGATGTCATAGTGAGGCTGTGATGAAACAGTAAGACTATAATTTCAGAGTTAATGCTGTGATGTAACAGTTGGGCAATGATTTTAGAGGTGATCCTGTGATGTCAAAGTGAGACTGTCATGCCATAGTGAGGCTACAACCTCAGAGGTGAGAATGTGATGTCACATTGAGGCTGTGTTGTCACTCGTGATGCCATGATACAACAATGAATCTGTGATGTCAGTGGAGCGAGACTTTGACATCATAGTTTGGCCAAGAAGCCTTGTGTCATAGTGATGCATTGATGGCCCAATATACCTGTGATATCACAATAAGTCTTTGATGTCACTGTGAAGTTATGATGTCACTGAGAAAGTTGTGATGTCACAATGAGGTTGTGATGTCAATAGTGACACTGTTGTGTCACAGGGAGGCTGTCAAGTCTCAGTGAGCCTGTGAGGTCAGTGGTGTGGCTGTGATATCAGATCTCAGGCTGTAATGTCAGTGGAGCATGACTGTGACATCACATTGAGGATATGATTTCAGTGGTTAGGTTGTGATATCAGAATGAGACTGATGTGAGTGATAAAGATATGTTGTTACAGTGAGGTTGGCATGTCATTGTAGAGGCTGTGATGTCAAGGGCTGGTGTGGCAGGGATATCAGTGTTCTGATTACTGTCAGTGCAGATGCTAATGTCACAGATGAGGCTGTGCTATAACTTGGAAAGCTGTAATGTGTCAGTGAAGCTGTACTGGAACAGTGTGGCTGTGATGTCACTGTGAGGATGTGATGTCAATAGCGACACTGTGGAGTCACGGGAGGCTGTCATATTTCAGTGAGCCTGTGAAGTCAGTGGTGAGGCTGTGGTGTAATAGAATGGCTGGATAGGATGTCAGCAATGAGGGTGTGATGTCCCATTGAGGCTATGATTTCAGAGATGAGCCTGTGATGTAATTGTGAAGCTGTGATGTTACAGTGAGGCTATCACCTCAGTGGTGAGACTGTAAAGTCACAGTGATGCTACTTAGTCAACAGTCATGATGTGATATTGCAGTGAGGCTGTGATGTCAGTGGAGCGTGACTGTGACATAACTTAGGATTTGAATTCAGTGATTAGGCTGTGTTATCAGAATGAGGCTGGTGTGAGTGAGGAGGATATTATGTCACAGTGAGGCTGGCATGCCACTAGTGAGTCTGTGATGCTACCATGAGATTTGATGTCACTGTGTGGCTGTGGTGACACTCACAAGCAGTGAGTTCTGTGGAAATGGTGATGTCATGGTGCAGGTTGTGAGGTCTCAGTGAAACCTCAATATCAGTGGCAAGGCTTATGTCACAGTGAGGGTATGTCAGTGGTGATCCTGTGAAGTCACATGGAGGCTGTGATATCACTGTGAGGCTATGTCAGAGGTGTGTATGTGATGTCATCATGGGGCTATTATGTCATTAGCTGAATTTGTATTTTCACAGTGAGGCTGTGATGGCACTGTCAAGTTGTTATGTCATAGTGAGGCTTTGAGGACACAGTTTGGCTATGATGTTGAGGGTGTCATGTGACCTTGAGCCTGAGATATTATTGATGAGGCTGTGGTGTCATGGCGAGGCAAGGCAGGATGTCCGTGGTGTCACTAATGCTATGATTTCAGAGGTTAGCCTATTATGTCACTGTGAGACTATGATGTCAGAGGTGAGACTGCGATGTCACAGTGAGGCTGTGATGTCAGAAATGAGGCTATAATGCCAAAATGAGGCTGTGATATCACTCTGAAGCTGTGATGTCACTATGAGGCTGTGATATCACAGACAGGCTCTGATGTCACTGTGAGGAGGTGATATCATTGGTACATCACAGTACAGCTGAGATTTCAGTTGTTAAGTTGTGAAGTCAGAAGAGAAGCTGATGTCAGTGATGAGGCTGAGATGTCACAGTGAGGCTAGGATGTTACTGGTGAGGGTGTGATGCCACAGTGGGGCTGTAGTGTCACTGTTGAGGCTGTCATGTGACTATGAGCCTGAGATATCAGTGATGAGGCTGTCTTGTCATAGCGAGTCTTGGCAGGAAATCCGCGGTGTCAATGATGCTATAATTTCAGAGGTTAACCTGTTATGGCACAGTGAGGCTGTGATGTCAGAGGTGAGGCTGCCATGTCAGATATGAGGCTATAATGCCACAGTGAACCTATGATGTCACTGTGATATTATAACATCACAGAGAGGTGTTGATATCACATTGAGGCTGTGAGGTCACTGTGGAAGATGCAATGTCAGTAGCAAGGCTGATTTCACTATGAGGCTGATATAAAAGGTGAGTCTATGATAAACAGGTCAGAGTGTGAGGTCACCGTGAGGCTTTGAGGTCACTGTGAGGCAGATATTTGTGGGAAGATTGATGTCACAGTGAGGGAGTGATGTAACATGTGAGGCTGTGGTGTCACTGTTTATGATGTCAAAGACTATGATATCAGTGCTCAGGCTGTCATTTCACTAGCAGCCTTTGCTATCAGTGGTGATGGGGTGGTATCACAGGAAGGCTACCTAATATACCAGTGGAGAGGCTGTGATGTCACATGTGCCGGGCTCTTGGCAACTAGTGCAGAAGGAAGTGCTGGTCTAGCCAAGCACAACCCAAGGCTGAGCAGGATGATGAGTGTCGCCGGCCCAGACACCCCTCATCATTGGGGAAAGACACACCAGGCCGGGAGCTCTGTCAAAGCAGGAAAAGCCTCTTTATTCCAACAGTCAGGCCCTTATATACCCCACCCGATATCCCATAAGTCCTAGCATGAGTCTTTGCTGATTGGCCCTCTCAGCTAGGCAGTTTAACAGCACCAACTGTAGAAGGCGTAATCTCGCAAGATTTGTAATCTCATGAGATTATTATGGGCTAGTGGGGCATTACCATGGGTCAGTTGCTGTTGCTACCTAAGGCTATATTGCATCAGCCACAAGGCTGTGCTGAATTATGCTGGTGAGGCAGCTTAAACAGATCATAAAACTCTAGCCAGGCTTAGGAAGTTCCAACAGGCCTTGTCCAGGGTCTTGATGAGGCCCAACATCTCCCCCTTTTGTTTTTGTGAGTAAGCCTCGGACCAAATGCATGACCCCTGTCTTAGGTTATCTCCCTTTGGAAACCCCACCTCTGGTTATCACACTTTAAGGTCTGGGCAATCCTCTCCATGGCCTGTCTTATGTTGTCCCTAGCTTTAGGGATTTTACCCATCATTGGTCAGCATGGAGGCGGGGGAAATATATGAGTGGTGGCCATAGCCCCAGTTGGTATCCTGAGTGGCGAGTAATGAATCTTGACCCGATGAAGTTTAATAGCATCTATTCTTTGCTGGATGAATTGAGTGGCTCTATTAATGATGTAAGGCCCAATGAGCAAGAAAAAGGACTATGAGAGGGCCCAAGAGGGGAGGAAGTAAGGGAGAAGGCCATTCTTGAAGTTTACACCTGCAAATCTCCAAATCCTCCATCACAGGGCCAGATGAGGGCTGTCAGCATCAGGATCATCAGGCACAGCGATGTCATCCTCTGGTTCTGGGGAGAGAGCAAAGGTGCGCTCCTCAGGAGTACAAGACTCCCTGGAGTTGTGTTTATCATCCTGTGGGAGGTACTTTAGGTCCCTGACAGGGATCCAGATGGGGGGGTTTTCACTCTGGGGAAAGACACAGCCAAATCCTCACCCCGCTGATATAAGGGGGTCAGGCCTCTCCAGGCTCCTGTCAATAGGTCTTTCCAGCGCACCCAGATGGAACTGTATGTGATCGAGGAAGTTCAGTACATTTGGAAAGGGGAAGCCTGATCCGTTTTTGAAAAATTTAATATATTTAAAGTAGATAGCACTCTCTTTAGTTGATCATGAGGAGGTGATGATTCTCCCTGTTGTTTTTGTAACTGGGCCTTAAGGGTTTGATTATGGCATTCAATCATAGCTTGGCCCCGTGGATTGTGGGGAATCCCCATGGTGTGTAAGACACACCATGTATTAAGGAAATTTGTAAAAATCTTACTAGTAAAGTTATGTCACAGTGAGATTTTAATGTCACAGTGAGGCTGTGAGGACACAATGTGGCTATGATGTCACATAGGCTCTTATGACACAGTGAATTTGTGATGTCAGTAGAGAGGTTTTGATGTCACAGTGAAATTGTGATGTTAGTGGTGACGCTAATTTCACAATGAGGCTGTGATGTCACTAATGAAGATATCATGTCACAATAAGGCTGAAATGTTAGTGGTGAGAAAGATGTATGGTGAGTCTATGATGATGTCACTGATGAGGCTATGATGTCAGTGGTGAACCTATTACATGACAGTGACTCTGGTGAGCCTGTGACATAATAGGCTGTGTTGTCACTGGTATGGCAGTGATGTCAGTGTTCTGACTAATATCAGTGGTGACTCTGATATCACAGGTGAGGCTGTGCTCTCACTGATGATGCCATTATGTCACACTGAAGTTGTGATGTCACTGTGAACACTGAATATCACTGTGGACTGTCATGTTCCATATGATGATATCACTGTGTAAGCTATCATGTCACATTGATGCTGTGTTGCCAGCAGCAAAATTGATGTCACAATGAGGCTATGATGTATCAGGTGAAACTGAGTTGTCATTGTGCAGGCTGTGAGGTTACTGTGAGACTGTGATGTTTGTGGGAAGATTAATATCAGATGAAGCAATGATGTAACATGTGAGGCTGTGGTGTCACTGTTTATGATGTCAAAGGCTATGATGTCACTGGTCAGGCTATCACATCACTGTGAGTCTGTCTAAGGCTAGGTAGGATACTAGTGGTGAGGCTATGATGTCACCATGAAGCTGTGATGTCACAGTTAGGCTGTGATGTCACAGTGCAGCTGTGAGGTCAGTTGTTAGACTGTGATTTCAGAAATGAGACTGATGTGAGAGATGAGGCTGAGTGTCACATTGATGATGTAATATAACTGGTGAAGCTGTGATGCCTTGGTGAGGTTATGATGACATCAGGAGGTTGGGGTGTCACTGGTGAGACTGTGATATCACTGTGAGTCTATCCTATCAGTGGTGAGGCTGTGATATCCCTGTGAGCCTATCCTATCAGTGGTGATGCTGTTATGTCAGTGAATCTGTGAGGTCACTGTGGAATATGTGATGTCAGTGGCAAGGCTTATGTCACAGACAAGCTATGATGTCAGTGGTGATGTTGTGATATCACATCAAGCTTGTCATGTCACAGAGAGGCTATGTCAGATGTGTGCATATTATGTCACCATGAAGATATTATGTCACTGGCAAGGCTAATGTCACGGTAAGTGTGTGATGTCACAGTGAGCAAGTGATGTCATTGTCCGGTTGTAATGTCACAGTGAGGCTGTGAGGACAGTGTGGCTTTGATGTCACAGTGAGCCTCTGACAACAAAGTGATGCGATGTCACTGGAGACGATTTGATGGCACAGTGAGGCTGTGCTGTTAGTGGTGTGGCTGATGTCACAATGACGCTGCGTTGTCACTGGTGAAGATGTGATATCACAATAAAGCTGGAATATCAGTGGTGAGAAAGATTTCATAGTGAATCTATGATGTCACTGGAGAGGCTATGATGTCAGTGGTGAATCTATTACATGACAGTGACCCTGTGAGGCTGTGATGTCACAGTGAAGATGTGATCTCACTGTGAACATCGTATGTCACTGTGAGCTGTCATGTCAAAATGAGGTGATATCACTCAGGAAGCTGTGATGTCACAGTGAGGCTGTGATGTCAGTGGCAAGATTGATATCACAATGAGGCTATGATGTAATAGGTGGGCAGGCTGTAAGTTCACTTTGAGTCTGTGATATCGCAGTGAGCCTCTGATGTCAGCTCTGATTCTATGAGATGTCAGTGAGGCTGTGATGTCAGGGGTGATGCTTGGAATTCAACGTGAGGGTAGGTCATCATGAGTGAGGCTGTGTAGTCACAGTGAGGCCGTGATGTCAGAAGAGAGGCTGTGATATCACTGTGAGATGATGATGTTATTATGGGATTGTGATATCACAGTGAGACTGTGATATCAGCAGGATAGAGTATGACATCACCATTTGGCTGAGATTTCAGTGGTTAGGCTGTGATGTCAAAAGTGAGGCTGATATCAATGAGAAGTCTGATATGTCACAGTGAGGCTGGGATGGTACTTGTGAGGCTGTGATGCCAAAGTGTGTGTTTAGTGTTACTGTTGTGGCTGTCATGTGACCATAATCCTGAGATGTTAGTGATGAGGCTGTGATTACATAGCGAGGCTAGGTAGGATATCCATGGTGTCACTGAAGCTATGATTCAGAGGCTAGCCTCTTATGTCACAGTGAGGCTATGATGTTAGAGGTGAAGCTGTGATGCCACAATAAGTCTGTGATTTTATCGTGAGTTTGTGATATCACAGTTAGGCTGTGATATTAGTGGTGATACAGTATGACATGACAGTTTGGCTTATATTTCAGTGGTTAGGCTTTGAAATCAGAAGTGAGGCTGATGTCAGTGATGAGGTTGTGATGTTACAGTGAGGCTATGCTGGCACAGTGTGGCTCTGATGTCACTGTGAGATTGTGATGTTATAGAGAGGCTGTGCTGGCATAGTGTGGCTGTGATGTCACAGTGAGGTTGTGATGTCACAATGATGTTGTGATGTCGGTAGTGATTGTGCTTTCACAGGGATATTATGTCATTTGTGAGGTTGTACTGTCACTGGTGAAGCTCTAATGTCACCGTGAGTTTATTGTGTCAAACTGAGATTGTGATGTCACAGTGAGGCTGTGATGTCAGAGGTGAAGCATTATGTCACAGTGATGCTTTGATGGTACGATATGGCTCTAATGTCACAATGAGGCTGTGCTGTCAATGTGAGGTTGTGAAGTCACTGGAGAACTTGTGCTATCACAGTGAGGTGATAATAGCGACACTGTGGTGTCAGTGTTAGGCTGTCACATTTCAGTGAGGCTGTGAGGTCAGTGTGCAGTGTTGGTGCCACAGTGAGACTAGGTAGGATGTCATTGATGAGGGTGTGATGACTCATTGAGGCTATGATTTCAGAGGTGAGCTTGTGATGTCATAGTGAGGCTGTGATGAGCAGTGAGATTATAATGTCAGAGTTAATGCTGCTATGTCACAGTTGAGCAATGATTTCCCAAAGTAGCTTGTAATGTTATAGTGAGGCTGTGATAAAACAGTGAGGCTATAACAACAGAGTTGAGACTGTGATGTCACTATGATATCAGAGTGAAGGCTGTCAAGTCACAGTAAGACTGTGTTATTAGTTGCAAGGCTGATGTCACAATAATGCTATGATGTCAGTGGTGATGCTGTGATGTCACATTGATGCTGTGATGTCACCATGAGACTAAAAACTCAGAGGTCAGGTTGTGATGTCATAGTGAGATTTTGTTGTCACCAGTGATGCCATGATATCACAGTGATATTGCAGTGATGAGGCTGTGGAGTCATACCAAATCTAGGCAGAATGTCCGTGTTGTCACTGATGCTATAATTTCAGAGGTTAACCCGTTGTGTCACAGTGCTGCCTTGATGTCACATTGAGGCTATAATGTCAGTGGTGATGCTGTGATGTCACATTGAGGCTGTGATGTCACTGTGAAGGTTGTATGTGCACTGTGGGCTGTCATATCACCATGAGGTGATAATACTCTGAAAGCTGCAATGTCACAGTGAGACTGTGATATCAGTGGCAAGACTGATGCCCTAATGAGGCTATGTTGTAACAGATAAGTCTGTGGTTATACTAGGCAGGCTGCGAGGTCACTGTAAGGTTCTGATGGCGCAGTGAGGGTCTGATGTCTGGGTTAATTCTATGAGATGTCTGTTAGGCTAAGATGTCAAGGGTGATGCTTGGATTTCACTGTGAGTTTAGGAGATCAGTGGTGAGGCTGTGCATTCACAATGAGGCTGTGATGTCAGAGGAGAGGCTATGAGTTTGTAATATCAGTGGTGATAGACTATGACATCACAGTTCAGGTGAAATTTCAGTATATATGATATTAGAAGTGAAGCTAATGTCAGTGACAAGGCTGAGATGTCACAGTAAGGCAGGGATGTTACTGGTGAGGCTGTGATACCACCGTGGGGCTTTGATGACATTGTGTGTCTGTGGTGTCTCCTTGAACGCATGATGACACAGGGAGTTGGTGATGTCATGGTGGAGTCTATGAGGTCACAGTGAGACTGTGTTGTCAGTGGCAATGTTGATGTCAGAGTGAGTCTATGATGTCAGTAGTGATGCTGTGAATTCACATTGAGGCTGTGATGTCACAGGGTGGCTATATCAGGGGTGTGAATGTGATGTCTCCATGAGACTATTATGTCAGTGTCAAGGCTGATGTCACAGTGAGTTTGTGATGTCACAGTGAGGCTGTAATATCACAGTGAGGCTGTGAGGACACTGTGTGGCTATGATATTACAGTTAGGCTCTGCCGACACAGTGATGTTGTGATAGTATTTGATGGCACAGTGAAGCTGTGAAGCTAATAGTGAGGCTGATGTCACAAGAACGCTTTTATGTCACTGGTGAAAGTGTGATGTTACAATAAGGCTGGAATGTCAGTGGAGAGAAAGATGTCATAGCGAGCCTATGATATCACTGGTGAGGCTATAATGTCAGTGTTGAATTTATTACATGACATTGACTTGGTGAGGCTCTGATAGCAAAGGCTGTGGTGTCACTGGTGTGGCAGTGATGTCAGTGTTCTGACTAATGTAGGTGACACTGATGTCACAAGTGAGGCTGTGCTATAACTAGTGAAGCTGTGATGTCACACTCAGACTGTGATGTCACAGTGAGGCTGTGATGTCAGTGACAATACTGATGTCACGCTGTATCAGGTGATCCTGTGTTGTCAGAGGGCAGGTTTTGAGGTCACTGTGAGGCTGTGATGTCACAAAGAGGCTCTAAAGTCAGGGCTGATTCTATGAGATGTCAGTGTGTTATGACATCAGTGGCGATGCTTGGATTTCAAAGTGAGTTTAGGATGTCAGTGGAGAGGCTGTCCAGTCACAGAGGCGTTCATGCCAGAGGAGAGGCTGTGATGTTACTGTGAGACTGTGATATCAGTAGTGTTAGACTAGGACATAACAGTTCAGCTGAGATTTCAGTGGTTAGGCTGTGATGTCAGAGTGAGGCTGATTTCACTGGTGAGGCAGAGGTGTTACACTGAGGATGTTACTGTGATGTCAGAAATAAAGCTAAAATGCCACATTTTGAGGCTGTGATATTACTCTGAAGCTGTGATGGCACTGGAAGGCTGTGACATCACAAAGAGGTTATGATGACACAATGAGGCTGTGAGGTCATTGTGAGGCTGTGATATTTGTGTGAAAATTAATATCACCATGAGTCCGTGATGTCAAATTTGAGGCTGTGGTGTCACTGTTTAAGATGTCAAATGCTATGATGTAACTGCTGAAACTGTCACTTAACTGTCAGCCTGTGCTGTGGTGAGGCTGTGGTATCATAGTAAGGCTAGTAGGATACCAGCAGTGAGGCTGTGATATCACAGTGAGCCTGTGATGTCACAGGTCAACTTTGACACAAGTAGATAGGGTATGATTTCAGTAGTGAGACTAATGTGAGAGATGAGGCTGAGATGTCGCATTGATGATTTAATATAACTGGTGAGGCTGTGATATTGCAGTATAGCTGTGATATCACAGTGAGGCTGTGATGTCACAGTGAGGTTATGATGTCACCATGAGGCTGTGGTGTCCCCGTTGAGGCTGTAATATCATGGTGTGCCTGCCTTATCAGTTATGAGGCTGTGCTGGCACAGTGTGGCTGTGATGTTACAGTGAGGTTGTGATATCAGTAGTGACTGTGATTTCACACATAGACTATGCCTTTGGTGAGGCTATATTGTCACTGGAGAGACTCTAACGTTACAATGAGTTCATTGTGTCAAACTGAGGCTGTGATGTCACAGTGAGGTTCTAATGTCAGAATTGGTCCTTTTAAGGTTAGGAATGCATAACATCAAAATGCGTAATGCATCACCACTATGACATATATTCTGAAACTTTTATGTGACAGTGACCCTGGTGAGGCTGTGATGTTTCAAGCTGTGTTTTCACTGGTATGGCAGTGATGTCAGTGTTTTGACTAGTATCATTGGCGATGCTGATGTCACAGGTGAGGCTTTGGTGTCACTGGTGAGGCTGAGATATGGTTAGCCTGTCTTATCAGTGTTGTGAGGCTGTGTTGTCACAGTGAAGCTGTGCTGCAACAGTGTGGCTGTGATGTCACAGTCAGGTTGTGATGTCACAATGAAGTTGTGATGTCAGTAGTGACTGTGCTTTCACAGGGAGACTATATCATTGGTGAGGCTATATTGTCACTGGTGAAGCTCTAATGTCACAGTGAGTTCATTGTGTCAAACTGAGGCTGTGGTGTCACAGTGATGCTATGCTGAGAGACATGATGCTTTATGTCATACTAATGCTTTGATGGCACGGCATGGCTTTGATGTCTCAATGACACTGTGATATCACCCTGAGGATGTGATGTCACTGGGGAAGTTGTGATATCACAGTGAGGGTGTGTGGGTTCCTCAGTCTAGATGATCTCAGTGGTCTGGCAAGCTTAGACAAAGATGTTTTGATGGAGGAGGTCAAGAGGGCATAACTGCATGTTTTGAGTTTAGACAAAGATGTTTTAATGGAGGAAGACAAGAGCGGGCATAGCTCAGGATGTTTTAAGCTTAGACAAAGATGTTTTGGTGGAGGAAGACAAGAGGGGTGTAGTTCAGGATATTTTGAAGAAATCTCACTATATACAGCCTGCATGCTGGCTTGACATTTAAGATGTTTGGTTGCCTGTTTCCCTACCCTGGAATTCCCCTTCTAGTTTCTGCCTTTATAAGATAGCTATGGGCTGATAAGGTGGCTCAGGGGTTAAGCCTCTGCCTTGCAGGTGGTAGGTCCTGAGTTTGGATCCTAGATCCCATGTATAGATCTTGGGAAGAAGTGAGGGCAGCCTGCATTTCTGGTTCTGGAAGCCAGAGCTTGTGAATCCTGGGGCAGAGTAAAGGAGAAGGTGGAGGTGGTTCATGGTGGTTCCTAATTCGCCCGTGGTTCTACACACACATACACACACACACACACACACACACACACACACACACACACACTCACACACAATTGAATAAATAATAAAAAAGATGGCTATTGACTTGCAATAAACGAGTTTCTGCTTGACTATACTTGCTGTCGCATCTGATTGCCCTCAGAAAGGAGGACTAGAAGTGGCAGATAGCGCACTCACCTCTCCCCGATCATTCTTGTGGAGGACCCACGGGATCGTCCTGCAGGATGGAGCTGGATCCCTGGAGACCCCCCATTTCTGGCGCCCAACGTGGGACACAAAGAGTTTGTGGAGTGTTGAAGAATTCGATCGGGGCCAAGCAGTCCTTAAGATGAGAGACCCTATAGATGAGTAACACAACTACTAAGTCTGAGGGCCCAGCACTCAAGGTGCTGAGATACATCTTAAAAGTAGGGGCTTGGAAATCTCTGATTCCAAGGCTTTAAAGCTTTGGGAGGTGGTTATGCAACTTGCCCCCTGGATCACATCACCATTAGACTTTTACCCCATCATATCTGCCCTTAATTCATGCTTTCAACTCAAGGGTCATGAGGCCTTTGCTCCCTCTGATCCTGGGATGACTAACACTGATCTGTCTCTCAAATATTAGGAAACATTTGATGAGGAGAGGAAAAAGATATTAAAAGCAAAACCTCTGTGGTCTAAAGTGACAGATTGGCCAATAGGGCCCTTAGAAATGGCCCAGGAAGGTAAAAATGAGTCTACAGAGAGAAAGTCCCCCAAGCAGCTGTACACAGCTCTTCCTAGTTCACCCTCACCAAAGAACATGAGACATGGGAATTATGAAACTTTATAGCCCCAACCTCCAGCCTATGGGGACCTTAACTGGGAACCAGACTATAGGGCCGTTGAAGCATTCCCAGTAAACCTCAACCCCAGAGGGAACCACCCTGCAGCCTGGTATACTTGGGAGGCTAAAGACCTCAAGAAATTAAAAAAGGCTGTAGCAGAAGATGGGCCTAACTAGCTTTGGGTAGAGACATTACTCCAGGGTCTACCCCACCAGCCCTGTACTACCAAAGACTGGATGGATCTCAGCAAGGCTGTCCTCCCAAGTCCCACATTCATTAAATGGTGTGCCCTTTTTAAAGAGGAATGTCACATTCAAGCAGAGAGAAACCAAGTAGCTAACCCACCTATCCCTATTTCATTCAGGATGCTCTCAGGAGCAGCAGATCAGTAATTCACTGGGCAGTGCACCAGCAGGGCAAAGCCAAGAGGATTGTGAAAAACTTGCCGAACCATGGCAGGGCAGGGAAAGCTGTGGGGATGATGGGCATGCCCGCTACTTGGGGGACTCCACAATGGATTGTACCCCAGCATTGTGCATGTGCCAGGAGCCTCCTGAATGGCGTGTAGAACTGCCGGCCCCTGGCAAGAGAGGACTGAGTGTTTACAAGCACTGTGTAGAGCTTCCCATCCAAGGCAAGGGAGGGGGTGGCATGCACTCCGAGAGCCCCAAAATGATGCGGGGGAGTGGCTGCTACGAGAGAGTGCCTGGAATGCGTGGTTCCCTTTACCAATGGAGAGGGACGGTGGGCAGTCCGGAAGCTGCAAAAAAATGCAAGTGAGCAGCTTCAGAATGGGACTGGTTGCCTGTATCCAGATTTAGCTCCACTCAAGGGAGAGGGGGATGGAGGTGGTCTAGCTGAGAGTCCCCTCATATATCCTCACAAAAACCTCTCCCAAATCCACACGTGGGCATGCCCCCGCCAGGCTAAAGTGGGGAATTCGGGGGGGGGGGTTGGGGGCTGAGGAAGACTACATGCAAATTCCTCAGTCCCTGCTTAGGAGGGCTCTGTGCCTGCAGGTGAGAACTGCCTGTTTGTGTTTGTCTATGTTAATTTTGTGTCATCTTTTGTGTGGACGCAGATGGATGGAACAATGGGACAGACTGTTTGCCAGGACATTTTAAGGACGTAAGGGAAAAAAACCCAAAATCCGAGTGTTGAGATAAATAAAGGGAAATTTACCACCCTCTGTTTTGATGAATGGCCCAATTTCTAGGCCAGAAGATGTGTGTTTTAAACTGGGTCCTGCTTGATTTAAAAAAGCCTTTGCCCCTCATGCACTGGAGGAAGCAGAAAAACTGTTATTCTTTGTATGTTGCCTGTGACAGTAAAGGGTTACTTAAAAAAAGTTCTAACTTGCTTGGTTACCTACATTTACTATAATATGTATGTTTTATGTTTCAAAATAACAGCTGTGGCCACTTCGAATTTTATTGCGTACTTATAATCACATTTTGGTTTTTGACTCTGTTCATTATTTGGCATGCCCAATTTAAATGCACTTGCACACTTAAAAATGAATCATTTTGATAACATTAAAAGGCCTGAGTACATATTGACTAAATATCTTGTTTTATCTTGATTTTTATGAAGCTTCACAAAAGATGGTATTGTGTTTTTACCTACGGATCTGATAACATCACTTTTGTAATTCCTTTAAAAGTTTGTTTTCCCATATGTAATGTCAACATTACCAACAGCCAGAAATAAAAACTGATTTTTGAGAAATTCATTGGAATTTCTTCCTTCTCCTGGTATTTATGAACTTCCTTCCTTGAGGACAAGTCTGCTTTCTAATTCCAGGTGTACTCCTCTTTTCTGTTATGACCTTGCTAACTTAATTCGGATAGTTTTCTGCTACAATCTTGCTAACAATTCGGATATAATGATTTTTAAAATGAGGTCACTGTTATTGACTCTTTTGAAGGACATTTCTTACAGGATAACTAATATGAAAATGGCAGGAAACCATCAAGTAGAATAAATAAAATATAAAAAAAGTATGGTACTTGGATGTGCAAGAGGTTTAAAAGGTTTATAGGATAAAAAAAATCTTACTTAAAAATTAAAACGTGTACAGATTTATGAATTGGTTACCTTAGGAAAAAATGTTAAAGTATGTTATAAAGGTTTATGGAGTGTAAGTTTATAAAAAGATTAAAAATTAGAGATGATGGTTAAAAGAAAATGTTATGAGTTATGCTTCTTCCATGCTATTGAATAAGAGACAGTGAGCCTCAAAAATTAGAGATTAATAATTAAGCTTCATGTATTCAAATATATTTCAATTGTCTGTTTTGATTAAGCAGGAATTTGATTACTCATAAAATACCAACTTCTCAAGGACAGGTAACCTAGGACTTAGTTTGGAAAAAGGGAAGAAAAGAAAAACAACCACGAAAGAAAGAAATCAAAACTTGACATTTGCCTAAGGGGATAGATAGACTACCAACAGGCATGCCAGAGCAGATAACCCAAGACCCCTTCTGATAGGGGAAAGATGGAAAGATGCTTTATATATGACCAGACTGGGTGCTTTGAGATGGTTTTGTGCAAGCACAGGAAGCTTTCATGTGGCCTATATCCTAACTATGGAAATCTCCACTTGAGGAAAGATTGCCCCCTGAACCCCAGGGCCCAGGGTCAAGCCCTCTGGTGGGGACCAATGAAATGCCCTGAAACTCTTAGCCTCCCTCCAATAAGAAAAAGGAGTTTGTTGCTGGTATTCACAAAAGAAGGCCCAAAATGCCAGGATGAGCATCTCATGAGAACCTTGGGTTTAACATGCAAATGAGAAGCGTCTTTGTTTCTATGTTGATAGACAAAGAAGCCCAAAATTCTTGTGGTCAACTTCCTTTCTAGGCTTTTGTCAATCTTTGATTTTACTAAAATGTTAATGATCAGGAAAATGACAGGTTCATCAGTCACTCACAAAGTAACTATTAAGATTCCTTATATGCTTAATGATGTTGCTTTTAGACATTCCTTTGTTTAATGAAACAAGGCAGTTCACATTGTTTTTAACAGATTTTAAAATGTGATCATAGAAATTCATAGCTGCCAGAGGAAAAAAGTCTCCAATATGTAGATTAGCTTTTAGCTTTTACACCTTACAAACATGATTTTCTTTACTAATTCTTGCCTATACCCACAGTACGATTGCTGAGCTTATTTGGTTTATCCCATGTACTTTCTAAATTAATGATTTAAACTTTATGTAGATCTTAAAAATTTAACCTGTGTTTTGTCTCTTTTAAAGGGATCTTAAAGCAATAAAACCATCTGTCAAAGACCTCTAGATCATCCCAGCACTTCATAGATAAGGACATCACACTGTTCAAACTTTTATCGTCCCTGGTCATTGCCCTTCATCCCTTGAGCAGCCTGGATCCTCAAATAGGTTAAGGGGTAAAGTAGGCAGGTTTAGAGTAGCCATGCTGCAATTGGTCTCTCAAGGTTTTTGAAGGTCTTTGAAATTCCAAATATTTCTGCTCTGCTGGATTACCTCATACCCAACCAAATTAAAGGCCCAATTATAAAAACAAAAAGGGGGAGTAAGCCCCAACAGCTAGGGTAGGCATTATTTACCATCAACATTTTAAATTTTCAAAAATGACAACTTGAATAAAGATTCCAAAAACACTGGAGAAGCCTATCCACCAAACCTTCTGTCAAGATGCATTAGAAAGACTCCCTAACTGGGCATTGGAGGGGACTTGATCCCTTGATTACTATGGGAAGAGGATGTGGATGTGTCTTCCCAATTGGAGAGTCTTCCCCAATATGGATTCCAGCAAAGAATCTCAAATTCTATCCACAAAAGGATCCTCATAAAGAAGACCCAAAAGAATCATCCCCAGACTAACAAACTAAATAAAGGGGTAAAAAGCTGCCTTGAGGCAGCCTTCTTCACTTTTTTCTTTCAGAAACTATTCACGATGTGCTCAGGGACGATGCTAACTATAACCCTCATGGGCCTGACCTAACTCAAAATGCCTTATTGATACCTTACCTAAACCAAGGTGGAGTCGATCTGGGTTTGACCTAATATCTAGAAAGAATTGTTCTTGGGGCTGGAGAGGTGGCTCAGGGGTTAAACTTCTGCCTTGCAGGCGGAAGGTCCTGAGTTCGGATCCTAGACCCCAGGCAGAAGCAGAGGCAGCCTGCGTTTCTGGTCCTGGTAGGTAAGAGCCTGTGAATCCCGGGGCAGAGTAAACAAGGAGGAGGTGGAGACGGACCATGGTGGTTCCTGAATTCGTCCGTGATCCTGCACACACACACACATATACACACATACATACACACACACACACATGCGTACACATACAATTGAATAAAAAAAAGAAAGAATTGTTCTTTTAATAATTATATCACTTAAGTGTTTCCTAAGCACATCTCTCAGCAGTGCTATATCAACAAGACAATGCTACAGACATTTATGGCCCTTGAACGCCCATGTCATGGTCACCCCAGAGACACGATTCAAGCTTGGACTACAGATGCATGAGGCCTTGGTCCATTCTACTATCCACATATCCGGGCATGCCTTCCAAAGGAGAGGTCCTTCCAGGACTGGTAGTCAATGACGGGTAAGGCTCCACACGAGGGTGATGTCCAATCTAAGCCAGGTGCAGTCCATTATGCTGGACCCCCTCTGAGGTGGCTTCGACAAGAGCAAAAAAAAAGCACTCTGGCTCCCGCTAGCTGTCAAAAAGGATAGATATATAGGAAAAACAGACCAGACAGGCCTGTATTGTCTGTATGGGCTGTGTGCAACTTCCCCAAGCTACCTGATGCCATGCCTGGCAACTTGCCTGACTGATAAGACTAACCTGAACAGGACAGCAACAAAAGCTCACGCTGGAACTTATGGGATGTTGGACATACTTGATACTATGCTTATGGGTCATCAGAGAAGGCTTAAAGGCTATGGGTAGAATTTGTGGGATTCGCTCGAGGAACAACCCTTTGAGCCCTCCTCATTATAAAACAAAAAGGGGAATATGTAGGGGCCTCACTCTAGGTGATCTTGGTGGTCTGGCAAGCTTAGAAAAAGATGTTTTGAAGGAGGTCAAGGGATTGTAGCTCAGGATATTTTGAGCTTAGACAAGGATACTTTGATGGAGGAAGACAAAAGGGGGCGTAGCTCAATATGTTTTGAAGAAATCTTGCTACATACAGCCTGCATGCTGGCTTAACCTTTAAAATGATTGATTGCCTGTTTCCCCATCCTGCAATTCTCCTTTCAGTTTCTTCCTTTATAAGATGGCTATGGACTTGCAATAAATATGTTCCTGCTTGACTAGACTCCCTATCACGTTAGATTCCCCTCAGGAAGGAGGGCTGGGAGCGGGCAGACAGTGCACTCACCTTTCCCTCCCCCTTGTGGAGGACCCGCATGACCAGCCTTCAGGATGGAGCAGCAATCCCTGGGGACCCCCACAAGGGTGTAATGTAAATAGTGACACTGTGGTGTCACAGGGAGGGTGTCATGCTTCAGTGTGTCTGTAATACCAGTGGTGTAGCTATGGTGTCATAGTGAGGCTAAGTAGGATGTCAGTGATGAACGTGTGATGCCACATTGGGGCTATGATTTCAGAGGTGAGCCTGTGATGTCATAGTGAGGCTGTGATGAAACAGTAAGGCTGTGTTGTCACAGTGAGGTTGTGATGTCAATAGTAACAATGTGGTGCCACAGGAAGGCTGTTATGTTTCATTGAGCCTTTGAGGTTAGTGGTGAGGCCATGTTGTCACTTGTGTGACAATGATGTCAGTGTTCTCACTAATATCAATTGGGGCAATGATGTCAGTGTGTGGCAATGATGTCAGTGTTCTCACTCATGTCAGCTGATGTCACAGGAAAGGGTGTGCCGTCACTGGTGATGTTGTGATGTCACAGTGAGGCTTTGATATCAGTGGTAAAACTGATGCCACAATGAGGCTATGATGTAATAGGTGAGCTTGTGGTGTCAGTGGGCAGGCTATGAGGTCACTGTGATGCTGTGATGAAACAAAGAGGCTATTATGTAAGATGTGAGGCTTTATGTCACAGTGACACTTTGATATTGCCATATGGCTGTGATGTCACAATGAGGCTGTGATATCACTGTGAGATTATGATGTCACCAGGGAAATTGTGATGTCATAGTGATGTTATGATGTTAATAATGACACTGTGGTTCACAGTGAGGTATGGCTGTGGTGTCATAGTGAGGCTAAGTAGGATATCAGTGATGAGGGAGTGATGTAGCAATGAGGCTATGGTTTCACAGGTGAGCCTGTGATGAAACAGTGAGTCTATAACATCTGAGTTGATGCTGTGATGTCACAGTTGGGCAATGATTTCAGAAGTGAGCATGTGATGTCATGCTCACTAGTAAGGCTGAGATATCAAGGAGAGCCTGTCCTATCAGTGGTGAGGCTGTGATTTCACGAGGCTATAACCTCAGAGAAGAGACTGATGTAATGGTGATGCTGTGTTGTCACTAGCCATGCCATGATATCACAGTGAGGATGGGATGTTAATGGGGTGTGACTGTGACATCAAAGTTAGGATGTGATTTCAGTGGTTAGACTTTGATATCAGAATGAGGCTGATATAAGTGATGAGGGTATGATGTCACAGTGATGTTAGCATGTCTCTGGTGAGGCTTTGATGCCACCGTTAGGATTTCATGACACCCTGTGGCTGTGGTATTACCGTGAGCTTGTGATGTCAGATAGAGGCTGTAATGTCACAGAGAATTGATGATGTCATGGTAGAGGCTGTGATGTCACAGTGAAACTGATGTCAGTGGCAAGGATGATGTGACAAGGAGACTATGATGTCAGTGATGATGCCATGCAATCACATTGTGGCCATGATGTAAAAAATAAGATTATGTCCGAAGTGTGTATGTGATGTAAGCATGAGGCTATTATGTCAGGGGCAAGGCTGATGTTAGTGAGTTTGTGATGTCACGGTGATGCTGTAATGTCACTGTCAGAGTGTAGTATCAGAGAACGGTTGTGAGGACACAGTGTGGCTCTGATGTCACAGTGAGGTTCTGATGACACAGTGATATTGTGGTGTCACTGCATAGATTTTGATGGCACAGTGAGTCTGTGATTGTAGTGATTAGGCTGATGTCAAAATGAGGCTGTGATATATTGGTAAAGATATGATGTCACAATTAGGCTGGAATGTCAGAAGTGAAGAATATGTCATAGTGAGTGTGTGCTGTCACTGTTAAGGCTATGATGTCAGTGGTGAGTCTATTTCATATCACTGACACTAGTGAGGCTGTGACATCAAAGGCTATGTTCGCACTTGTGTGGCAGTGAGGTCAGTGTTCTGACTAATGTTAGTGGCGACACTGATGTCACAGGTGAGGCTGTAGTATCACTGGTAAAGCTGAGATATCACGGTGAGCCTGTCCTATCAGTGGTGAGGCTGTGATGTCACTCTGAGGCTGTGTGGCTATAATGTCACAGTGAGGTTGTGATGTCACAATGAGGTTGTGATGTTAGTAGTGACTGTGCTTTCACATGTAGACTGTCATTGGTGAGGATGCATTGTCACTGGCAAGCCTCTAATGTCACAGTAAGTTTATTGTGTCAAACTGAGGCTATGTCACAGTGAGGTTATGATGTCAGAGGTGAGGCCTTATGTCACAATTATGCTTTGATGGAACAGTATGGGAGTGATGTCATAATGAAGCTGTGATGTTTCTGTGATGTTGTGATGTCACTGGGTAAGTTGCGATGTCACAGTGAGGTTGTGATGACAATAGCAACACTGTGGTGTCATAATGTATTAGACAGGTTCTCTAGAGATGTAGAATTGACACACTGAAAAAATATATATAACATAGGGAATAAATTGAGTTGTTTTACAGAATGGCCGAGGTAGTCCAACGATGGCTGCCGGTAGCTTCTCAATTTGGTAGTCAAGTGGGTGATGGCTGAATGCTGGAGAAATCCTAGAGTCTTTAGTCTAGCCGACAACAACTTGGTGGTTTGGAAGGCTAGAGGGTTGAAGAAACTGGGTGGCCAGAAGGAAAAGCAATTCCCAGCACAGCTGCAATAAGGTATCTGTTCTGTTTGGTGGCTTCTTTTTTATATGATGCAATACCGGGACGATCCTATGAGAGATTTGATGGTTCTGATAGGATCCAGGGTGGGTACAATTCTATCAAGTGCTCTCAGTTGATACTTTCCAGAGATGGTCTCAGCCCATCTTAGTTAATACCGGGTGGTCACGTTGGTTCCCAGGCTTAACTATCACAATTCCACCTCTTGTCAAGTTGACACCAAATCACATTTCCTTAGGCTATTAAATAATCTCCAAATAAAAACAGTAGGATTCATAATTCCACCTAACATAATACAGCTATCCACTCCCTAGAGCCGCCTGGCCAGCACCCACATGGCCACCGGCTTTGCCCAGCCCCTGGACCCCAGCCCCTCCGCGCTGACCCCCGCCAAGCTCCCAGGTGAGTGAGTGAGTGAGAGAGCAACTCCCAGCCCAGCCCTCCACCCTGGAGCCGACCGGCCAGCACTCATACGACCTCCAGCTTAGCCAGGACCCAGGACCCCGACCCCAGCCCCTCACGTCCTCCTGCCCCCGCATGACTCTGCTGCCCCCGCAGGTCCCAGGTGAAGAATTCTGCCATCAACATCAGACCCTCTGCATCTCTGGCCCACAGGGGACCTACGCACGTAGTCCACGGAAGACACATTGTTACTCACAATTCAATAGAGTCCAAGGGAAAATCAAGCAAAACTCTAAGGAATAAAGGGAACACAGGACATACATCTGGATTCCACTACAATCATTATATACATGGGCGAGATTCTTCACATCCAGCCCAAAGTAATTTTTTTTTCTTTTTAACCTTACTGATCCTTTCTAGTATCAATGCTGTAGATTAACTTCCTCATACAGCCACCCCAAAAACATACAACTCCAGGGAGTACACCACTCACCCTCACATTTCACCAAGATACTAAATCGTAAAAGTGCACTACCATACTAATATTCACCCCCTGGTTTCTTAACCTGACTTAACTGACATACTAAAAGCCTAGTAGCCTAATGTAGGATATAACAATAACAATACACAAACATACTCAACCCAAGGCAAGCACTAGTAATAACTGGCAAGTGTAACAATATCAACTACATCAGTTCAGTGAAACTCACACAGAAACTGAAAGGTCCTAAAAAGCAAAACAACAATGCCCAAGTCAAAGGGCAGATCCACGAGAAACAAAACCCAAGAAGACCAATCTCCCACGGAAAGAATCAATCCCATAATGATGGATTCTGACCACAACAAAACCACAGAAAATAGCCATGAAAACCAGACCCAACATAACGACTTTCAGAGTATGATCATTACCATGACTAATACTATGAAAGAGGAAATCTGAGAAGAGTTAAACAACCGTATCA
The DNA here is from genome assembly GCA_023101885.1 of Typhlomys cinereus. Lineage (NCBI taxonomy): Eukaryota > Metazoa > Chordata > Mammalia > Rodentia > Platacanthomyidae > Typhlomys > Typhlomys cinereus. Next base: position 643,882 of record JALPQD010000397.1, read on the forward strand.
ACCACTTTGAACAGGAACACAACAGGCACCTGGAGGAATTGAGAAAAACAGTTCAAGAAACAAAAACAGGTATGGAGCACAGGCCATACATCTGGATTCTGTAAAACAGTCTCAGGCAGAGTTTAAAATTGAACTAAAAGACAAGTTATCTTCAACCCAAAACTCAACAGAGAGTCTTATCAGCAGAACAAATGGGGCAGAAAATAGAATTTCAGATCTTGAAGACAAAGTGGGAGAATTAACCAGCTCAATGGAAGAGATTGTTATAGATAAAAAAGATACTTGACAGGAACATTCAAGAGATATGGGACACCCTGAAGAAGCCTAACATGCGCATTCATGGAATACCAGAACAAGAATCCCAAAATGCCACACCTGAGGAAATATTTCAAATCATCATAAATGAAAACTTCCCACAACTAAAGAATGAGGGATTTTGCACTCCAAACAGATATGACCAAAATAGAAAATCGCCACGGCAAATAATAGTCAAAATACTCCACATTCAAGACAAAGAAAAGGTGCTGAGAGCTTCAAGAGAAAAAAAGCAAGTCACTTTTAAAGGTAAACCTATTAGAATAACAAATGACTACTCAATGGAAACCATAAAAGCAAGAAGAACTTGGAGAGGCATATTTCAAGTATTGAATGAGCAAAAATGCCAACCCAGACTGATATACCCGGCAAAACTATCTGTCATGATTGAGGGAGAAAGAAAAGTTTTCCAGCACAAAGACAACTGGAAGGGATACATGTCTACCAAACCAGGCCTTCAAAAAATGCTAGAAATGATACTCAAGCTTGAAGAAAAGAACAAGCGTATCCAGGAGGACAAAAGGGAATATAATATCACCAAAACATAAATATCAAACAACATGCTTACAAAATCTACCAAACATAAAAAATGTCCAGAATTTAAAATAATTTCTCCATTATAACATTAAATGTCAATGGTATTAACTCACCGATTAAGAGACACAGATTACAAACTTGGATTAAAAACCACAATCCAACAATCTGCTGCCTTCAGGAAACTCATCTCACCACAAAAGATAGGCACATCCTAAGAATGAAAGGCTGGTCCAAACTCTTGCAAGCTAATGGAACCAGGAAACAGGCAGGGGTAGCAATTATGCTTTCAGACAAAGTGGATTTCAAACCAAAGAAAATCATAAGAGACAGATGGATACTACATCTTAGTCACAGGTACAATTCACCAGGAAGACTTCACAATCCTGAACATATATGCACCCAATCCGGGACCCTCCATATTCATTAAGAATACCCTACAGCGTCTAAAGCGTCTAGTAGCCTCCAAACGATAATTCTTGGGGACTTCAACACCGCTCTCTCAACATGGGATAGACCAACAGGTCAAAAGCTTAACAGAGACACTTTGGAACTTAATCAAACCCTGAAAGATATGGACCTTACAGATCTCTATTGAACGATTCACCCACGCACCAAAGAACACACATTTTTCTCAGCAGCACACGGAACTTTCTCCAAAATAGATCACATATTGGGCCACAAAATGAATCTACATATACAAAAAAGTTGAAATTCTAACCTGTGCCCTATCAGACCACCACAGCATAAAGCTGGACATCCACAACACATCAAACAAGAGAAAATACAATAACTCCTGGAAACTTATCAATATGATGCTGAATGAGAACTGGATTCAGGAAGAAATTAAAAAGGAAATTCAAGATTTCCTTAAAGTGAATGATAATGAAAATACAACTTACCAAAATCTCTGGGACACAATGAAAGCTGTCCTAAGAGGTAAGTTCATAGCTCTTAATGCTTACATTAAAAAAAGGAAATATCAGTAATAAATAACTTAATGATGCAGCTTAAAGCTTTAGAGAAACTAGAGCAATCTGATCCCAAAAGTAGTAGAAGAGAGGAGATTAGCAAAATAAGGGGAGAAATATCTGAAATCGAGATTAAGAAAATGATAGAAAAAAATCAATCAGTTAAAAATCTGGTTCTTTGAAAAAATCAATAAGATTGATACACCCCTAGCTAAATTAACCAATAGCAAGAGAGAGAAAACCCAAATTAACAAAATTAGAAACGAACATGGAGTTATCACTACTGTTACCCAAGAAATCCAAAGAATTATAACATCATATTTCAAAAATTTATACTCTGTGAAGTTTGACAACACAAAAGAGATGGATGAATTTCTAAGTAAACACAACTTACCGAAATTGAATCAGGAAGTTGTGAATTATTTAAATAGTCCTATAACATGTAAGGAAATTGAGGAAGTAATCTTGAATCTTCCCACCAAAAAATGTCCTGGACTAGATGGATTCAGCACAGAGTTCTACCACACATTTAAGGAGTTAATAACACAAATACTCCTTAAACTGTTCCATCAAATAGCAAAGGAAGGAACACTACCAAATTCCTTCTATGAAGCTAATATCGTCTTAATCCTAAAACCTAATAAAGATTCACTTAAAAAAGAAAACTATAGGCCGATCTCTCTGATGAACACAGACGCAAAGATTCTCAACAAAGTCTTAGCAAAACGGATTCAAAAACATATCATAAAGATCATTCATGGGGACCAAGTAGGCTTCATCCCCAGCACATAAGGTTTGTTCAACATACGCAAATCAATAAATGTAATTCATCATGTAAACCAGTCCAAAGTCCAAGACCACATGATACTCTCAATAGATGAAGAAAAAGCCTTTGACAAGATCCAACAGCCTTTTATGATCAAAACGCTAGAGCCACTAGGAATGGAAGGAACCTTTATTAATATAACAAAAGTTGTATACAACAAGCCCACAGCAAGGATCATGCTCAATGAGGAACAATTGGAAGCATTCTCACTTTGATCGGGAACTAGAAAAGGCTGTCCACTCTCACCACTTCTATTCAATATTGTACTTGAAGTCTTAGCTGAAGCCATAAGACAAGAAGGGATATAAGAGGGATTCAAATCACCAAGGAAGAAGTCAAGCTATCCATATTTGCAGATGACGTAATCTTATACCTGAGTGATCCCAAAAACTCCACCAGGAAGCTCCTGGAACTAATTGAGACGTTCAACAGGGTGGCATGATACAAACTAAATGTGCAAAAATCAGTGGCCTTCCTTTATGCCCAGAATGAAAGAAGTGAAAAAGTCCTGAGAGAAACAATCCCATTTACTATAGCCCCTAAAAAAATGAAATACCTTGGTGTAAACCTAATCAAGGAGGTAAAAGACCTTTACAATGAAAACTTTAAAACCCTAAAGAAAGAAATTGCAGAAGACACCAGAAGGTGGAAAGACCTCCAATGTTTCTTGATTGGCAGAATCAACATCGTAAAAATGACCATCCTACCAAAGGCAATATACAGATTCAATGCTATACCAATTAAAATCCCAAAGCAATTCTTTAAAGAAGTTGACCAAACAATCTCAAAATTCATATGGAGGCACAAAAGACCCAGGATAGCAAAGACTATCCTGAGTAACAAAAACAGTGCTGGAGATATTACCGTACCAAACCTTAGTTTATACTACAAATCCATAGTTATAAAAACAGCCTGGTTCTGGCTCCAAAATAGACACACAGATCAATCAATAAGGATTGAAGACCCAGAAATAAGCCCACAAAAATACAGCCATTTGGTCTTTGACAAAGGGGCCCAAAGAATCCAATGGAAAAAGAATAGCATCTTCAACAAATGGTGCTGGCAAAACTGGCACGCAGAAGATTAAAGCCGTACTTGTCACCATGTACAAGACTTAATTCCAAATGGATCAAGGACCTTGATATAAGGCCAGAGACTATAAAAACCATAGTTGAAAGGATAGGGAACTCTCTTAAGCTGATTGGGCTAGGCCAACATTTCCTAAACAGACATCCAATGGCACAGTTACTGCTACCAACTCTCAACAGTTGGGATCTTGTGAAATTAAAGAGCTTCTGTTCAGATAAAGAGATTGTAACACGAGCTCAAAGGCAACCCACAGAATGGGAGAAAATCTTCACTAACCACATATACTGTCCAGAGTGCACAAAGAATTTAGAATACTAAACTCCAAGGAAAACAATGCCCTGGAACTTAAAAGAAACTTTACCAGGGATGAGATTAAAATGTCTAACAAATATCTTAAAAAATGCTCCACTTCTTTAGCCATCAGGGAAAAGCAAGTCAAAACCTCCCTGAGATATCATCTAACACCGGTCAGGATGGCAAAAATCCACAATACAAACAACAACAAATGCTAGAGAGGATGTGGAGAGGGGAACTCTCCTACATTGCTTGTGGTTATGCAGGCTCATACAGCCACTCTGGCAAGCCGTCTGGAGATTCTTAAAGAATTTAAAGATTGAAATGCCATATGACCCTGCTATTCCACTTCTGTAAATAACTCCACATACAGCAAAAATTCACCTCAATAGCAGAATCACGGCCATGTTCATAGCAGCAGTGTTTATAATAGCAAAGTTATGGAATCAACCCAAATGTCCAACAGTTGATGAGTGGATAAGGAAAATGTGGTACATCTATACAATGGAGTACTACTCAGCCATCAAAAATGATGAATTACTGGAATTTGCCGGGAAATGGATGTCATTAGAAACAATTATATTAAGTGAAGTATCCCAAATCCAGAAAATTAAGTGCCATATGTACTCCCTAATTGGTGGCTCCTAATACCAAACCCACCCAGCCCACTCAAAAGTAAACCTATGTAATACAGTAATTGCAAGGATTATGAACAGGAGGGATGGGGTTGGAGGGCCACACCAGAAACAAGTAGACAGGGGACCATGTTACAGCAGAGAAAATAGGCCTCCATCAAGGAGTGCAAGTAAGTAATGTGACACCTGGTTAAGTTCACATACCTTCATTCCTGATCATTTACAACTGAGGGGGTATGATCTCACCAGAAGGGGAGGGCATATAATCTGGCAGATAAAAAAGTGATTATTTTGCAAATGGGTGATTGACCCCTGCCTCACTGAGGTTTCCTACTTTTATTACATCTACCCTTGAATGTGCTATTATAACAAGGCTCCAGTTTAACAACTTTTTGTCTTTGGCCAGGGGGTGACATACAGTGCCCATCAGGATGGAATGAAGGGCATTGCAGGAGCAGCAAAACTGAAAATGAAAATCACCAAACCACAATCCAGAACTTCAGAGACTCTATATCAACCACCTAGAACTAGGCCAGCCTAATCTCTCTCCATCCTAAAGCTCAGGGACATTTGCGGAAAAGGGGGTGGTAAGATTGTAAGAGCAAAAGGATGGGAGGAGCAATGATTTGCAAGATACTCCACACTAATTAGGGCCGAAGCAATCATAATAGGACCTTGCATGCCCTGTGCAATGTCCAACACACTATTGACCTCACAAAGTCTAGCATCTGCTAAAGGTACCAAGATCCTTGGAGGCAAGGGATTGACAGCCACAGTAGTGTTCCTATGCTTAAGGGGAACACAGAAAAGTGTTCAGGGAAATGCCACTGGGTCCTTGTATGTCATCGGAGAGGAGGACCCAGAGGAGAATCAGGCATGCACAATAAAGGACTCTCTGAGAATTGGGGGGGAGGGAGGGGTGGGACGAGGGGGAGCAGGCGGTTCGGGGGGAGGAGGAGGGAGGGAGGGGAACTGGTGTACCTATTAAGTTTGTATGAACGGAAATAATAAAGCATGTATATAATAAAAAAAAAGAAGTAGTACAGAACAGAGGTTAGGGAAGTCTTAAACTTGAGCCTTTCATCTCAGAACTCTGTTAAGAACTGATCACCGAGAAGAGCTAGATTACTGGGGATAACAGGACACATGCTAATTATCCAGAGCTTCGTTAATCTATAATTTTACCTAGAGAATAGGTCTTCTAAATAAGAAAAGAGGTAACAGAATGATTCGTGCTTCATTTGATTATCTGTTAACAATTTGATCTGTCTTTGAAGGGAATGAAGACATTGCAGGAGTGAGGAGACACAGCAAATTCCCCCCTCCACATCCTACCAAGGAATGAGGGAACATAATTCTTGAATAAGTGGTCCAAATAAAAATTGTTTTCAAAGGTGGTCCATTAAAAAATATATATATATATAGCTATCCACTGATGTAGGAGAAATGGACAATGATTGCACCACAGAGGCTTCCATCCTCCATAAAGAGACGCTCCTTGGACTCTTCCCTAATGCTAAGCATACAAATATCACCAGACTATAAATATCATGAGACTACGCCTTCTCCAGAGCAAAGACAGTTGGTGCTGTTAAACTGCCTGGCTGATTGGACCAATCTGGACAGGACAACTCAGCAAAGACTCACGCTGGGACTTGTGTGATGTCAGGTGGGGTATATAAGCAGCCTGCTATTCAGAATATATGAGCCACAAGCCTGAGAACCTACAAGCCTAAGAGCCTGCTTTACTACTTGCCTAACTCCCAGAGTCTATGCTGTTGACTCTGCGCCAGCTTATCCCAGCCCCAAGGTCTCCATGGGCCCCATTACACTGTTAAATTGTTACATCTGGGGCTTCCACCGTGGCCCTTTCCTCATCTCGGCACCAGTGTGGAGCACTGTGCCCCTTTTGGCAGTTGTTTGGTAAGCTGGCCCTTTTGTGTTTTTGTCGTCACAAGAGGCGAGTGTGAAGGTCCCTTTCCCTTTCTCTGTGTTTGTCTGTCTACTGATAAGGAGCATACAGCCGTGGCCTAGGAACCACAGACGTTCCCCAATATATGTTCCTTGTCTCATCTGTTCCTTTTTAGTCTTGTCTCTGTTCTTAAAAAAAAATAACCTATAACACTTCAAGTTGGAATTCTTAAAGGATATTAGTAACTGAAACTCCCATTTTGGTAAGTTCTGTTTATTTACAGAAGAAACATTATAGATGCTGATGTCTCAGGTTCTATTGAATGCTTTTCATTATTAATTAAAGAGACATTCTTAGGAAGATTAAAATCATTGCAGTAATTGCTTAAATTTTCATTGAGGAAAGTTAAATGAGATATATTCTATTTTATTTGACTAGAACACTTAGTGTTTGTTCCCTAGGCCAATTATTATTGTAATAGGCTAAAACATTAATTTCTACCAGCCTTATAACAAACCATACAGAAATATTCTTGGGGAAAATTACTGGTTTTCTCTAAAACACAAGAGTAGATTCTATCTTAAAATTTGAGCTATATAAAAAAACCATAATTTGATCTGTCCCACCTGGAAGTTGCCTTAGAATAAACATTTTCTTGTCACATATCTGTCACCCAGGAAAATCCAGTTTAAAATGGAACTATGCATATTTAACAGTTTTATTTATTACAATAGAATTGGCTTTGGTTTTTCTTTGCTTTCTTGTTCATAGTTCAGAATTATTTTAAAGAATAACATTTCACCCAACTTTGGTCCATTTGTTTTATATCCTGACTCTAGAGAAAGATGTTTGACCCAACAAGGCTGATGGAAGATATTTTTGAGGCTATTTCCAAAAGAATTTTAGAAAAGTTACTCTTACTATACAAGAGAAGCAAAGATCTTTCAGTGCTATCTTTAATAACATTGGTTTGAGTAAGAGGCAGGCAAAAGAATTATGCAAGATTTGGACAGGTAACATCCTATTGCCTTCATTTGAACAAGCAGATCTAGTTGTAAGTGAAGCAGGTGGATTGGAAGGTAATACAAATTTGACAATAACATAAAGTAATAAATTCTTACTTTTGGTTGTTAATAAAAAAAAAATAACCCCCACAGATGGAATCCTCACTCAGCACCCAGAGGATAAAAACATTACTTATGTCCTCCCCAACCCCAGCTCAGTGCAGCTGGGTGAACTTTTGGGGCTCTTACTCCCCTGCCTCTTGTCCAATGGAGGGACCCCATCATGCTGCTATGGCAAGGACCCGCTCCCTTATTAACCTGGGGATGAGGATATGCTTGTGTCTTCCCTCAGGATTCCACTTCGCCAACATGGGTACCAGCTTGAAATGTAAGACAGGCAACAGAGATTGTGAAGCCTTCCTGGGAACCAGATTCATAAGATGAGTAAATATGTGGCCACTTCAATATTTGTTTTTATTTCTATAGCACGTTGATTTTTTTTTCATTTCTGTTGTGCACTTATTTTTTTCTGTTGCATGCTCATTTTTTTTGGCATGCCATTTTAATATATGTATGCATACTTATTTTTGGTAACATCTAAGGCCTTAGCTCCTTATGTTCTATATCGATCACGGTTGTTTTTCTATCAGATTGTAAGTTTTCTTTCATTGTTTTGTCACTTGGTTTTAATTTTTAATGGATTGTAACTTAGGAATTACTCTTTTATCAATTATTTCCTTTAGCACATCTCTCAGCAGTGCTCCATCAACAAGATCATGATATAGGCACTTATGGCCCTTGAATATCCGAGCCATAGTGCCCCTAGGGACATGGTTCAAGCTTGGATTGCAGAGATTTGTGAAGCCTTGGTCTAATCTACTATCCGCATATCTTGACATGCCTTACAGAGGTGAGGTCCTTCGAGCGCCAGTAGCCAGTGACAGGTAAGATCCTGTGACACAGGACAACCTAAGACAGGCATGGTCCATAATGCTGGATACCCTCTGATGTGGCATCAACAAAGTCAGAGCAAAGGACTCTGATTCCTGCTGGCTGTCAAAATTAAATAAAAAGGATGGATATGTAGGAGGAACGGACAATGATTGCACCACAGAGGCTTCCATCCCCCATACAGAGAGGCTCGTTGGACTCCTCCCTACTGCTAAGCATACAAATCTTGCGAGACTACAAATATCACGAGACTACATCTTCTCAGAGCAAAGACAGTTGATGCTGTTAAACCGCCTGGCTGAGAGGACCAATTTGGACAGGACAACTCAGCAAAGACTCATGCTAGGACTTATGTAATGTCAGGTGGGGCATATAAGCAGCCTGATACTTAGAATATATGAGCCACAAGCCTGAGAGCTTGTAAGCCTGAGAGCCTGCTTTGCCACTCGCCTGACTCCTGGAGTCTGTACTGTTGACTCTGCTCCAGCTTATCCCACGCCCCAAGGGTCTCCATGAGCCCCTGTTACACTGTTAAATTGTTACACTTACGGGCTGGAGAGGTGGCTCAGGGGTTAAGCCTCCGCCTTGCAGGCGGAAGGTCCTGAGTTTGGTTCCCAGATCCCACGTATAGATGCCAGGCGGAAGCAGGGGCGGCCTGCGCTTCTGGTCCTGGTAGGGCGGAGCCTGTGAATCCCAGGGCAGAAGGAGGTGGAGGCATCCATGGTGGTTTGTGAATTCGTTTGTGGTTCTACACACACACAGACACACACGCGTGCGCACATACACACGCACATGTGCACAGTTGAATAAATAATAATAATAAAAAAAAATTGTTACACTTACAACCACACACACATTATATTTACAAGATTAATGACAATGCCCCTTGAAAAATTCTTAGTCTTTAGTGTCCCATAACACAATATCACAATGTAGATAACAACATTTCATCACATAACTATAGATCAACATACATTACATAACATAAATATTCTTATAGTATGTGCACATGCACAAGTCTATTCTTGACAGTCTAGACCAGGAGCACTCATGGCAATTATAATTCTTGTTTCTGTAACTATTTCTGTGACCTTAGGTAGTATTTATAACTACTTTCTTCTACTACCCATTCTGTATTTCCTCCACCTTCAGCAAGTACTTCCACAGTTCTTGGCTCTTTACCTGGAGGAGTTACCCATACCTACATTCCTGGAGGATCTGTTGGGTTGTTGTAAATTTCCATTGACATTAATCACAGTATATGGTAATACCAAGAGATGCCCTAGTGGATCTCCTACATTCCAGATATGCTCTTCCTTACCACCATAATGTAGAATCAATCCAATTTCCCCTTGATGGTCTGGTCAATCACCCCTCCTAACACTGTTATTCCCTTCTTAGCCTGTTGGCTCAAGGGCATCAGAAGTCCAAAATAGCCAGGAGGAAGCTTTAGCTTCCAGTTCAAAGGAATAGTTGCTGTGTCTCCTGGCAGAAGCATTCCCTATCTGGACCCAAAACTTCTAAACCAGTAGAACACAGGCTCACAGGAACAGGAAGCAAACATTTTCCTAATGGGTCACTAAATAGTAAGGGAAGCTATTCCTGTTTCCACACCTTGATTCCTAGACCGATGAATCCTGGCTATAGCAGACACAGTCCATACATTGGACACTGGTTTAAGGCATTGACTGCCTTCTGGAGAACTCTGCCCCATTCCTGCAGACTATTACAACCTAATTGATGCTGTAATTATGCCTTTAAAAGGCCATTCCACCGTTCTATCAAGCCAGCTATTTCAGGAAGGTGAGGAACATGGTAAGACCAATGAATTCCATGGTCATGGGCCCACTGCTGTACTTCTTTAGCTGTGAAATGAGTTCCCTGGTGAGAAGCAATGATTCATTCTCTGCTAAGGGTGGGGAGACCATATCCTGAGGCTGAATAAATGCATCAGAATTTGAGGATTCAACATCCTCATCCTCATCAGTTTGGTCTTCCCACACATCACCATCCTACTTTTCATCATCCCACTCTTTGATAATGCGCACTTTTACTTTAACCCACAACACCTTTTGAAGCTAGGATTTTAATTTACTTTGTAACTTAGCCAATAAAATAATCATAGTTCGGGTTTGATTTCTGCAATTCGAGCCCTATTGCTACTTGAGAGATTTTTTTCTAGGCACACTTAGAATCTTCTAAGTTGTTTATACCCATTTGGAGATAGGCAATTTCACCAGTAAAGTCTTTCCTTTCCAGAGTTGCTTCTAGGTCACACTGAGATGCCTCCAGATTGTTTACATGCTTTTTGAGTTGGATATTTTCATGTCTGAGGTTTTCCTTCACATTTTTCATTTTATCAAAATATGCTAAGTGGCCAGAAGGAAGAGCAATTCTTAGCACAGCTGCAATAAGACCTCTGTTCCCTTTGATGGCTGCTCTTTATATGATGCAGTATTGGGAGGATCTTAGGAGAGCTTTGGAGGTTTTGATAGGCTCTAGGGTGGGTACAATCCTAAAAGGGGATCTCAGTTGATCCTTTCCAGAAATGGTCTCAGCCCATTTTAATTAATACCTGGTGAGTCAAGGCTTAACTATCACACACAGGGAGGCTGTCATGTTTCGGTGAGCCTGTGAGATCAGTGGTGAGGCTGTGGTGCTATAGTGAGGCTAGGTAGGATGTCAGTGATAATGGTGTGATGTTGCATTAAGGCTATGATTTCAGAGATGACCCTGTGATGTCATAGTGAAACTGTGATGTAACAATGAGGCTAAAACATCAGAGTCACTGCTGTGATGTCACATTTGGGCAATGATTTCAGAGGTGTACCTGTGATGTCATAGTGAGGCTGTCATGTCACAATAAGGCTATAACCTCAGAGGTGAGGCTGTGATGTCACGGTGGGAATGTGTTGTCATCAGTGATGCCGTGATATCACCGTGAGGCTGAAATGTCAGTGAAACAAGACTATGACATCAAAGTGAGGATGAGATTTCAGTGGTTAGGCTGTGATATCAGAATGAGGTTGATGTGACTGATGAGCGTATGATGTCACAGTGAAGCTGGCATGTTACTGGTGAGGCTGTGATGCCACCATGAGGCTTTGATATCACTGTGGAGTTTGTATGTTATTTTGGGCTGTCATGTAACCATGAGGTGATATCACTCTGTGCCGCAGGCCAGTGCTGTGGCCTCAAGATCAGGGCTCCCCTGGATGAGGTGAGAATAAGGCTTAGGTGGAGTGGAGAACAGAAACATGCAACTCTCTAGGCTGTGAATCTGGACCCTCTTTATTGAAACTTTGTGACAACTTTTAAACTAAAAAATTTAGGGTCAAAAAATGTTGCACTTACAAAAAGACATGTATTCTCTTAGTCAACAGAAATCAACTTCAGGGTGGACATTTTTCCAAGAACCTAACACATTGTTTGAAGGTAAAGGCACTTACCAAAACCATTCTCCCTATATTTCCAAATCTAGCTAATCTATAATGCTCCACCAAATAGCCGTGGGGCTCAGCCCACTTAGTTGTCATTCTTGTTACAGAGACTGCATTTTTAAAATACACATAGGAGGATTTAGCTCCTTCTGACTTCAATAAGGAACATGTTTTTCATTACAATTAACTATATGTGTGCCCAACATTCCATAAGTCCCAGCGTGAGCTTTTGCTGCTGTCTTTCCCGGTTGGTCCTCTTAGTCAGGCGGTTGACATCAGCACCAGCTTGGGAAGTTGCATGCAGTCCATACAGACAATACAGGCCTGCCTGTTCCATTCTTCCTACATATCCATCCTTTTTGACAGCCAGTGGGAGTCAGAGTTCATTGCTCTGACCCTGTTGACCCTGCTTCAGAGGGGGTTCAGCATAGTGGACTGTGCCTGGCTTGGGTCGGATACCATCCTTGTGTGGAACCTTACCCATCATTGGCTAGCATCCATCGAAGGACTTCTCCTCTGGACGGCATGTCAGGATATGTGGATGGTAGATTAGACTAAGGCCTCATGAATCTCTGCAATCCAAGATTAAACCATATCTCTAGGGGGGCCATGGCTTGGATGTCCAAGGGCCATAAGTTGATGGAGCACTGCTGAGAGATGTGCTGAAGAAAACACTTAAGCAATATAATTAATAAAAGAAAAATTCCTTCTATGATAGGGTAAATTACATTCCAAGAGAGATCAAACATCCTTTTAAAGTTCTACTGAATAGATAGCATAGTCTCATACTTCTAGAATTTCTGAGTTAGTTCATAGGAAATTTTAACCACCTATGTTTTAAGACTGTTGAAGTTGCTCTCTAATTTCTTTAAAATCAGTGTATATATTCTGGCTAACAAGTCTACTTATTACTGTGTGTGACTAGACATAAAATCTCCATTGCAATTTGATTTAAAGTTAAAAGCAAGCTTTTTCTCTAGATCAGAGAGCAGGAACCTTGTCCCAAAAAAACTAAAACCAGGTAGAAGGCATAATTCCCAGAAGAATTCCTCCTGCCAGAGACAAAACTTAAATTTCTAGGGAGGAATTCCTACCTGCCCCTGGGCATTACTGTGACCTTCTGAGGAATTCCTAGCACCGCCCCATGAGCATTACTGTGACATTCCCCAGCGAGCAGGCTTTAGGGTCTAATTGATCAGGAAAACCAGGGCCTGACAATTCCTGTACATTACTTATTTTTCTTATTTATTTCAAATAATGCCATATATGTTTTTGAAGATGTTTCTTTGAATCCATCTTATCGAAACTGAGACCTAGTCTACCAGATTGGTCAGATAAGAACATGTCAACTCAGGAAGCTGTGATGTCACAGTGAGGCTGTGGTGTCAATGGCAAGCGTGAAGTCACTGTGAGGCTATGTCAGTGGTGATGCACCGAAGTGACATTGAGGCTATGATATCACAGTGAGGCTATGTCAGAAGTGTATATGTGATGTCACCATGAGGCTATTATGTCAGTGGCAAGGCTGATGTCACAGTTAGTTTGTGATATCATAGTGATGCTGTGATGTCACAGTCAGGATGCAATGTCACAGGGAGGCTGTGAGGACACAGTGTGGCTATGATGTCACAGTGAGGCTCTGATGTCACATGAGGTCTTGATGTCACACTGAGCCTGTGATTTTTCACTGTGAAGTTTGTACATTACTGTGAGCTGTCATGTCACTATGAGGTGATATTATTCTGGAAGCTGTGATGTCACAGTGAGGCTGTGAGGTAACTGGAAGATGTGATGTCAGTGGCTAGGCTGATTTCACCATGTGGCTATGATGTAACAGATTAGGGTGTGTGGTCACAGTGATGCTCTGAGGTCACTGTGAGGCTGTGATATATGTAGGAAGTTTGATGTCACAATGAGGCAGCGATGTAAAATGTGAGGCTGTGGTGTATCTGTTTATGATGTCAAAAGCATGATGTCATTGCTAAGGCTGTTACATCTGTAAACCTGAGCTATCAGTGGTGGGGTTATGGTGTCATAGCAAGTCTAGATTCGATACCAGTGGTGAAGCTGTGATGTCACAGTGTGGCTTTGATGTCACCATGTGCCTGTGATGTCACAATGAGGCTGTGATGTCACAGTGCAGTTGTGAGACTGACGTGAGAGATGAGGCTGAGATGCTGCATTGACGATGTGATATAACTGGTGAAGCTGTGATGCCACAGTGAGTTTATGATGTCACAATGAGGCTGTGGTGTCTTTGGTAAGGCTGTAATATCAGGGTGTGCCTGTCTAATCAGTAACGAGGCTGTGATAGCACTGTGAGGCTATGTTGGCATATTGTGGCTGAGGATGTGATTTCAAGTGTTTAGCCTGTGATATCAGAATGAGGCTGATGTGAATAAAGAGGGTACGATGACACAGTGAGTCTGGCACATCATGATGAGGCTGTGATACTACCACAAGGTTTTGATGTCACCGTGTGGTTGTCACCCTGAGCCTCTTTTGTCTGAAACAGTTGGTGCTGTCATGGTGAGACTGTTATGGCAGTAGTAAGGAGGATGTCACAGTGAGGCTATGATGTCAATGGTGATGCTATGATGTCACAGTGAGGCTATGATGTCACTGTGAGGGTTGTATGTCACTGGGCTGTCATATCACCATGAGGTGATATCACTCTGGAAACTGTGATGTCAAACTGAGGCTGTGAGGACACAATGTGGCTATGATGTCGCAGTGAGACTCTGATGACACAGTGATGTTGTGATATCACTAGCAAGGTTTTGATGGCACAGTGAGTCTGTGATGTTAGCAGTGATGCTGATGTCACAATGAGGTGATTTCACTGGTGAAGGTGTGATGTCACAAGAAGGGTGGAATGTCAGTGGTTAGAAAGATGTCTTAGTGAGTGTATGATATCACTGGTGAGGGTATGATGTCAGTGGTGAACCTATTATGTGACAGTGACACTGGTAAGGCTGTGAGGTCAAAGATGTGTTGTCACTTGTGTGGCAATGATATCATTGTTCTGAGTAATGTCCGTAGCGACGATGATGTCACACGCAAGTCTGTGCTGTCACTGGTGAGGTTGTGATATCACAGTCTGGCTTTGATTTCAGTTGTGAAGCTGTGATGTCAGAAGTGAGGCTGATATCAGTGATGAGTTTGATTTTAACTGTGAGGCTGGGATGTTACTGGTGAGGTTGTGATGCCACAGAGAGGCTATAATGTTACTGTTGAGGCTTTCATGTGACTGTGAGCCTCAGGTGTCGGTGATGAGGCTGTGGTATCATAGAGAGGCTAGGCAGAATGTCTGTGGTGTCATTGATGTTATGATATCAGAGGTTAGCCTGTTATGTCACAGTGAGCCAGTAATGTCAGAGGTGAAGCTGTGATGTTATAATAAGGCTGTGATGTCAGAAATGAGGCTATAATACTACAGTGAGGCTGTGATATCACTGTGATGCTATGATGTCTCTATCGGTCTGTGACATCACAGAGAGGCTGTGAGGTCACTGTGAGACTATGATAATTGTGTGAAAATTCATGTCATGATGAGGCAGTGATGTATCATGTGAGACTATGGTGTCACTGTTTATAATGTCAAAGGCTGTCACTACTGAAGATGTCATGTCACTGTGAGCATGTGCTGTGTTGAGGCTGTATTGTTATGGTAAGGCTAGATAGGATACCAGTGGTCACAGTGTGGCTCTGATGTCACAGTGAGGCTTTGAATCACAGTGAGGTTGTGATATCAGTAATGACTGCTTTCACAGGGAGACTATGTCATTCATGAGGCTGTGTTTTCACTGGTGAGGCCCTAATATCACAATTAATTTATTGTGTCAAACAGAGGCTGTGATGAGGGTATGATGACAGTGCAGCCGGCATGTCACTGGTGAGGTTGTGATGGCAAACTAAGGCTTTGATGTCAACATGTGGCTTCCTGACACCATGAGCCGGTGATGTTATGGTGGAGGCTGTGAGGTTACAGTGAGATTGTGATATCAGTGGCAAGGCTGATGTCACAGTGAGGCTGTGATTCCACTGTCAGGCTGTAATGTCACAATGAGGCTGTGAGGACAGAGTGTTGCTATGATGTCACAGTGAAGCTCTGATGACATAGTGATGTTGTGATGTCACTGGAGAGGTTTGGATGGCTCAGCGAGGCTGTAATGTTAGTGGTGAGGCTGATGTCACAATGAGGCTGTGATGTCACAGGTGAAGGTGTGATGTCATAATGAGGCTGGAATGTCAGTGGTGAGAAAAATGTCATAGTGAGTCTATGATGAGGCTATGATGTCAGTGGTGAAACTATTATGTGACAGTGTCACTGGTGAGGCTGTGATGTCTAAGTCTGTGTTGTCACTGCTATGGAAGTGATGTGAGCGTTCTGACTAATATCAGTGATGTCGCATTGAGAGTATGATTTCATTGGTGAGCCTACAATGGCATAGTGACTCTGATGAAGCAGTGAGTCTATATAACGTCAGAGTCAATGCTGTGATGTCTTGGTTGGGCATGATTTCAGAGGTGAGCCTAGGATGTCACCGTGTCACTGTGGTGTTATTATGAGCCCATGATATCACAGGGATTTGATAATGTCACCATGCAGGCTAGAAGGTCACTGTGAGACTATGACATCAGTGGCAAGGTTGATGTCACAGTGAGGCTATGTTGTCAGTGCTGATGCTGTGATGTCACATTAAGATTATGATGTCATAGTGACGCTATGTCAGAGATGTATATGTGATGTCACCATGAGGCTATTATGCCAGTGGCAAGGCTGATGTCATAGTGAGTTTGTGATGTCACCATGAGGAGGTGATGTCACTGTCAGGTTGTAATGTCACAATGAGGCTGTGAGGACACAGTGTGGCTATGATGTCACAGTGAAGCTCTGACAACACAGTGATGTCTTGATGTCACTGGAGAAGTTTTGATGGCACAGTGAGGCTGTGATATTATTGGTAACGTGGAGGTAACAATGATGCTGTTTTGTCACTGGTGAAAATGTGATGTCACAAAAAGTCTCCAATGTCAGTGGTGAGAAATATGTCATAGTGAGTTTATGGTGTTACTGGTTAGCCTATGGAGTCAGTGGCGAACCTATTATGTGACTCTGACACTGTGAAAGCTGTGATGCCAAAGACTGTGTTGTCACTGGTGTGGCAATGCTGTCATTGTTCTGACTAATATTATTAGCGACGCTGATGTCACAGGTACAGTTGTGCTCTCACTGCTGAAGCGTTGATGTCACAATGAAGCTGTGATGTCAGTTGTAAGACTGAAGCCACAATGAGGCTATTATGTAACAGGTGAGCCTGTAGTGTCAGTGTGCAGGTTGTGATGTCACTGTGAGGCTGTGATGTCTCATTGAGGCTCTGAAGTCAGGACTAATACTATGAGATGTCAGTGAGGCTGTGACATCAGGTTTAATGCTTGGATTTCACAGTGAAGTTAGGATGTCAATGGTAAGGCTCTGAAGTCACACTGAGGCTATGATGTCAGAGGAGAGACTGTGATGTCTCAATGAGGCTATGATATCACTGTGAGGTTGTGATGTCACTGGCAAGGCTGTGACTCACACTGAGGCTGTGATGTCACTGTGAAGGTTGTATGTCACTTTTGGCTGTCATGTCACCATGATGTGATATCTTTCTGGAAGTTGGTATGTCACAGTGAGGCTGTGATGTCAGTGGCAAGACTGATGTCACAATGAATCTATGATGTAGTAGGTGAACCTGTGGTGTCAATGGCCAGGCTGTTAGGTCACTGTGCGGCTGTGATGTCGCAGTGAGGCTCTGATGTGAGGTTGATTCTACTAGCTGTCAGTGAGGTTGTGACTTTATGGGTGACGCTTGGTTTAACAGCGAGGTTAGGACATATCATATCAAGGCTAGGCAGAAGGTCCGTGTTGTCGCTGATGCTATGATTTAAGAGGTTAGCTTGTTATGTCACAGTGAGGCTGTGATGTCACAGGCTGTGAGGTCAGAGGTTAGGCTATGTTTTCAGAAATGAGACTGATGTGAGAGATGAGGCTGAGATGTCACATTGACCATATGACATAATTGATAAGGCTGGAATGCAACAGTGAGGTTATGATGTCACCATGAAGCTGTGTTTTCACTGGTGAGGCCGTAATATCACAGTGAGCCTGTCATATCAGTGGTGGACCTGATAGACTTACCTTGATATGATACTACAGTCTCATCACAGACATCTCAGGCTCACGATTTCATCACAGCCTCAAGATTGACACCACAGCCTCGCTGTGGCATCACAGCCTCACCAATAATATCCCAGCCTGACTGTGACATCTCACCCTCATCAATGACATCAGCCTCACTTCTGACATCACAGCCCAACACCTCAAATCACAGTGGATGCTTGGATTTCACAGTGAGGTTAAAATGTCAGTGGTGAGTCTGTGTATTCACACTGAGGCTGTGATGTCAGACGAGAGGCTGTGATGTCACTGTAAACCTGTCATATTAGTGGCGAGCCTGTGATGTTACAAAGAGGCTGTGCTGGCACATTGTAGTTGTGATGTCACAGTGAGGTTGTGAAGTCAGTAATGACTGTGCTTTCACAGAGAGACTACATCAATGGTGAGACTATATTGTCCCTGGTGAGGCTCTAATGTCACAGTTTATTGTGTGAAACAGAGGCTGTGATGTCGCAGTGTGGCTAAGATGTCCGAGGTGAAGCTTTATATCACAGTGATGCTTTGATGGCATGGTATGGCTGTGATGTCATAATGAGACTGTGAGGTCACTGTGAGGCTGTGATATCTGTTGGAAGACTGATGTCACAGTGAGGCAGTGATGTAACATATGAGGCTATGGTGTCACTGTTTATGATGTTTATGATGTCAAAGGCTGTCACTGCTGAGGCTGTCACATCACTGTGAGCCTGGGCTATCTTTGGTCAAGCTATGGTGGCATGGGAAGGTTAAGTAGAATACCAGTGATGAGGTTGTGGTGTCACAGTGTGGCTGTGATGTCATAGTGAGGATGTGATGTCATAGTGAGGATGTGATGTCACGGTGCAGCTGTGAGGTCAGTGGTTAGGCTGTGATTTCAGAAGAGAGACCGCTGTGAGAGATGAAGCTGATATATCACTTTAATGATTTGCTATATCTGGTGAGTCTGTGATGCCACAGTAGGGTTATAATGTCCCCATGAGACTGTGGTGTCGCTGGTGAGGCTGTAATATTATGGTAAGTCTGCTTTATCAGTGGTGAGTCTATCATGTCACAGTGAGGCTATGTCGGAAGTGTTTATGCAATGTCACCATGAGACTGTTAGTCACAAGACTGATGTCCCAGTCAGTTTGTGATGTCACAGTGAGGCTGTGATGGCACTGTAAGGTTGTAGTGTCTGTCACAGTGAGACTATGAGGACACAGCATGGCTGTGATGTCACAGTGAGGCTCTGATGACACAACGATGTTGTGATATCACTGGAGAGGTTTGGGTGGCACAGTGAAGCTGTGATGTTACTGGTTAGGCTGATGTCACAATGAGGCTGTGGAGTCACTGGTGAAGATGTGATGTAACAATAAGGCTGGAATGTCAGTGGTGAGAAAGAGGTCATAATGAGTATATGATGGCACTGGTGATACTCTGATGTCAATGTTGAACCTATTACATGACAGTGACACTGGTGAGGCTGTGATGTCAAAGGCTGTGTCGTCACTGGTGTGGCAGTGATGTCAGTGTTATGACTAATGTCAGTGGCGATGCTTATGTCACAGGTGAGACTGTGCTGTCACTGATGATGTTATGATGTCACACTGAGGCTGTGATATCACTGTGAAGGTTGCATGTCATTGTGTGCTGTCTTGTCACCATGTGATATCAATCTGGAAGCTGTAATGTCCCAGTGAGACTTTAATGTCAGTGGCAAGGCTGATTTCAAACTGAGGCTATGATGTAACAGGATGTAACATGTCAGAGTGTGAGGTCACAGTGAGGCTGTAAGGTCACTGTGAGGCATTATTATCTGTGGGAAGATTGATGTCAAAATGAGATAGTTTTGTAATACATGAGTCTATGGTGTCACTGTTGAGTCTGTCAAGTGATCGTGAGCCTGAAGTGTCAGTGATAAGTCTGTGGTGTCATAGAGAGGCTAGGCAGGATGTCCGTGGTGTCACTAATGCTATGATTTCAGAGGTTAGCTTGTTATGTCGCAGTATGGCTGTGATGTCAGAGGTGAGGCTGTGATGTCATTGTGAGGCTGTGATCTCAGAGGTGAGTCTGTTATGTCACAGCATGGTTGTGATGTCAGAAATGAGGCTATAATGCCATAGTGAGACTGTGATATCACTCTGAAGCTGTGATGTCACTGTTAGGCTGTGATATCACAGAGAACTTATGATATCACAGTGAGGTCACTGTGGAAGATGTTATGTCAGTGTCAAGGTTGATTTCACCATGAGGCTATGATGTAACAGTGAGTCTATGATGCAACAAGTTAGACTGTGAGGTCACACTGATGCTGTGAGGTCACTATGAGGCTGTGATGTTGGTTGGAAGATTGATGTCACAGTGAGGCAGTGATATAAAATGTGATGCTGTGGTGTCACTGTTTTTGATGTCAAAGGCTATGATGTCACTGCTGGGGCTGTCACATCACTGTGAGCCTCTGCTATCTGTGGTGAGGCTTTGGTGTCATAGTAAGGCTTTGTAGGTTACCAATGATGAGGCCATGATGTTTCAGTGTGGCTGTGTTGTCACTGTGTGGCTGTGGTGTCACCATGAGCCCATGATATCAGAGGGAGTTGGTGATGTCATGGTCAAGTCTGTGATGTCACAGAAATATTGTGATGTCAGTGCCAAGGCTGATGTCAGAGTGAGGCTGTGATATCAGTGGTGAGGCTGTGATTTCACAGTGAGCCTATATCAGAGGCATGTGTGTGATGTCATCATGAGGTAATTATGTCAGCGGCAAGGCTGATGTCACAGTGAGATTGTGATGTCATAATGAGGCTCTGATGTCACTGTCAGGTTGTAATGTCACAGTGAGGATGGACAGAGTGTGGCTATGATATCGCAGTGAAATTCTGATGACACAGTGATTCTGTGATGTCACTGTAGTGGTTTTCATGGCACATTGGGTCTATGATGTTATGGTGAGGCTGATGTCAAAATGAGTCTGTGGTGTCACTGATGAAGGGGTGATGTAACAATAAGTCTGGAATATCAGTGGTGAGAAAGATGTCATAAGGAGCCTATGATGTCACTGGTGAGGCTATGATGTCAGTGATGAACTTATTACCTGACATTGAATGGAGTGGCAGTGATGTCAGTGTTCTGACATGTGAGGCTGTGCTGTCACTGGGGAGGCAGGGATGTCATACTCAGTATGTGATTTTACTGTGAAGGCTGTATGTCACTGAGGACTGTCATGTCACCATGAGGTGATATCACATTGGAAGCTGTGAGAGCACAGTGAGGCTGTGATGTCAGTGGCAAGACTAATGTCACAATGACACTATGATGTATCAGGAGACTGTGGTGTCAGTGGAGAGGCTGTGATGTCCCAGTGAGGCTGTGATGTCCCAGTGAGGCTCTGCTATCAGGGCTGATTCTATTTGATGTCAGTGAGGCTGTGATGTCAGGGATGATTCTTGGATTTCACAGTGATGTTACGATGTCAGTGGTGAGGCTGTGCAGTTACACTGAGGCTGTGATGTCAGAGGAGAGGCTGCGATGTCACTGTGAGTCTGTAATATCATTGGTGAGGCTGTAATGTTACAGTGAGTGTGGGCTGGCACAGTGCGGCTGTGATGTCACAGTGAGGTTGTGATGTCAGTAGTGACTATGCTTTCACAGGGAGACTATGTCATTGGTGAGGCTATATTGTCACTGGTGAGGATGTAATGTCATAGTGAGATATTGTGTCAAACTGAGGCTTTGATGTCACAATGCTATGATTTCTGAGATGAAACTTTGTCACAGTGATGCTTTGATGGCACGGTATGGCTGTGTTGTCACAATGAGTTTGTGATGTCAGTGTGAGGTTGTGATGTGACTGTGAGGCTGTGATGTCACTGGGAAAATTGTGATGTAACACTTAGATTGTGATGTTAATAGCAACACTGTGGTATCACAGGAAGCTGTCTTGTTTCTAGGGTGAGTACAGTCCTATCAAATGGTCTCAGTTGATCCTTCCCAGAGGTGGTCTCAGCCCATTTTAGTTAATACTGGATGGTCAAATTGACAGCCAGGCTTAAGTATCATACACAGGGAGACTGTCATGTTTCAGTGAGGCTGTGAGGTCAGTGGTGAGGCTATTGTGCCATAGTGAGGCTAGGTAGGATGTCAGTGATGAGGATGAGATGTCACATTGAGGCTGATTCAGAGGTAAGCCTGTGATGTCATAGTGAGGCTGTGATATAACAGTAAGGCTATCACATCGGAGTCGATGGTGTGATGTCACAGTTGGACAATGATTTCAGAGATGAGCCTGTGATGTCATAATGAGGCTGTCATGTAACAGTAAGGCTATATCCTCAGAGGTGATGCTGTGATGTCAGAGTTATGCTGTGTTGTCACCAGTGATGCCATGAAATCACAGTGAGTCTGTGATGTCAGTGGACCAAGATTATGACATCATAGTGAGGATGCGATTTCAGTAGTTAGACTGTGATATCAGATACAAGAGGTAGACTCAAATTCCAGAGAGAGGAATCCTCCTACCAGAGGCAAAACTTATTTACATAGGGAGAGACCCTAGTGCCTAGCAATTGCCCATTTAGATGTTAATGTGTCACTTCCTAGCCAGCAGGCTTCAGGCCAGAACCAGACAGTAACACTAAGGCAGGCAGTAACACTAAGGCCTGACTATCTGCATATTTTCCTTATTTCTCTTATTTATATGAAATAATGTTGTGTCCTTTGTCCTAGAAACAATATTCTGTCATGCTGGACCTTCTAAAAACAGCATGGCTGGATAAGGACACGTTGGCATTTCCCTCTTTTTTTTTTTTAAAGATGAGATTAATCTGAAGATGATTGGAAAGAAAATTGTAGCAATGCCTATGATAAGAATTGTTATGCCAATATGAATTAACATGGTGAACCAGGTTGTAGGAAAACATTAAAACTCATGAGTATTTACATAAGTGTGTAGACCTTAAGGTGGTAAAATGGCTCTGAATATCTCTTAAAGAGTACAATTGTAGTAGCAGTCAGCAATTTGTATAAACTTAAATATACAGTAGTCTTAATATGTCTAACAGACTAATTTTGATAGGTAGGAATAACTTATCTAGGTGATAAGTGTCAAGCCAGCCAGATCTATTCTGGAGTTTAAATGAGTCTGAATTTTGTCCCAAATATAAATTTTATCTTAGTGTCTAAGGTAAGAGAAACATAATTAACCATTAAAGAGTAGATACAATTGGTGGTATAAAGAGCAGCAAAAGTCAACAGAAAAATTGTACATTTTTGGAACCAAAAGCAAAACATGGGGTGAATACACAATAGTGAATTTTAAATTGAAAATAAAGTTCTTTAGCATATGGTGAGCGGCAGTTAACTTTTAAAATCCAGTTTGTGAAAGACTCTCAGAATCAGTCCAAACAGGGGTCAAAATACATCTTAGAAGGAAACATTTCTGGCTCTTTCAGGTCAGGATCTGGCTCTTTGACTTGTTCTGTATCAATGTCAACTCGTTTTTTCCTGTAGGCTGAGAGCTGTCATGTTGTCAGGGAGATTAGTTGTGCTTTTCCACTGGGGAGAATGAACTTTTGGGAATCCACAGGAGTGAGCCTGCTATGGAGAAACACAAAGACATTCAGGATTCCAAGGAGCCCTGGGTCTGGTTAGGACAGGTGTGTATCAAAGTCATTCTTTCCTTTAACCATCATTTCTAATTTATAATCTTTTAATAAAACTAACATCCCACAAACCTTTACAACATATTTTAACATTCTTTTAAGTAACAAATTCATAAACCTTATGTACACACTTTAATCTTTTAAGCAACGGGTCCCATCCCATAAGCCTTTTATGAAAACTTTTGCTCATCTAAGTACTCTCTCTATATATACATACATATATACACACATATATATGTATATATAGTTTTTACTTGATGGTTTCCTCCTGTTTTTACATTAATTATCTCTTAAAAAATGTCTTTTAAAGAGGTGATAACAGATAACAGACGTCATCTTTAAAAGAAATTAAGAGTTTTCCGAAATTTCTTTCTTTAGGGTTTTAAAGTTTTCATTGTAAAGGTCTTTTACCTCCTTGGTTAGGTTTATATCAAGGTATTTCATTTTTTTAGGGGCTATAGTAAATGGGATTGTTTCTCTCAAGGCTTTTTCACTTCTTTCATTCTGGGCATATAGGAAGGCCTCCGATTTTTGCATTTATTTTGTATCCTGCCACCCTGCTGAACTTCTCAATTAGTTCCAGGAGCTTCCTGATGGAGTTTTTGGGATCACTCAGGTATAAGATTATGTCATCTGCAAATAAGGATAGCTTGACTTCTTCCTTGCCGATTTGAATCCCTCTTATCTCCCTTTCTTGTCTTATGGCTTCAGCTAAGACTTCAAGTACAATATTGAATAGAAATGGTGAGAGTGGACAGCCTTGTCTAGTCCCTGATCGAAGTGGGAATGCTTCCACTTGTTCCCCATTGTCAAAAAGACACCAGAAGGTGGAAAGACCTCCCATGTTCCTGGATTGGCAGAATTAACATCGTAAAAATGACCATCCTACCAAAGGCAATATACAGATTCAATGCTATACCAATTAAAATCCCAAAGCAATTCTTCAAAGAAGTTGACCAAACAATCTCAAAGTTTATATGGAGGCACAAAAGACCCAGGATAGTAAAGACAATCCTGAGTAACAAAAACACTGCTGGAGGTATTACCATACCGAACCTTAGTCTATATTACAAATCCATAGTTATAAAAACAGATTGGTTCTGGCTCCAAAATAGACACACAGATCAATGGATGAGGGTTGAAGACCCAGATATAAGCCAACAAAATTACAGCCATTTGGTCTTTGACAAAAGGGCCCAAAGAATCCAATGGAAAAAGAATAGCATCTTCAACAAATGGTGCTGGCAAAACTGGATCTCCACATGCAGAAAATTAAAGCTGGACCTATACTTGTCACCATGTACAAGACTTAATTCCAAATGGATCAAGGACCTTGATATAAGGCCAGAGACTATAAAAACCATAGTTGAAAGGATACAGAACTCCCTCAAGCTGATTGGGCTAGGCCAACATTTCCTAAACAGACATCCAATGGCACAGTCACTGCAACCAACTCTGAACAGTTGGGACCTTGTGAAATTAAAGAGCTTCTATTCAGATAAAGAGATTGTAACACGAGCTCAAAGGCAACCCACAGAATGGGAGAAAATCTTCACTAACCACATATCTGATAGAGCTCTACTGTTCAGAGTGCACAAAGAACTTAGAAAACTAAACACCAAGGAAACCAATGGCCCAATTAAAAAATGAGCCCTGGAACTTAAAAGAAATTTTACCAGGGATGAAATTAAAATGTCTAACAAATATCTTAAAAATTGCTCCACTTCTTTAGCCATCAGGGAAATGCAAATCAAAACTTCCCTGAGATATCGTCCCACCCCGGTCAGAATGGCAAAAATCCACAATACAAACAACCACAAATGCTGGAGAGGATGTGGAGAGAGGGGAACTCTCCTACATTGCTGGTGGGAGTGCAGACTCATACAGCCACTCTGGCGAGCCGTGTGGAGATTCTTAAAGAAATTAAAGATTGAAATGCCATATGACCCTGCTATTCCACTTCTGTAAATAACTCCACATACAGCAGAGGGTCACCTTGATAGCATAAGCACAACCATGTTCATAGCAGCACTGTTTACAATAGCAAAGACATGGAATCAACCCAAATGTCCAACAGTTGACGAGTGGATAAGGAAACTCTGGTACATCTATACAATGGAGTACTACTCAGCCATCAAAAATGATGAATTACTGGAATTTGCTGGGAAATGGATGTCATTAGAAACAATTATATTAAGTGAAGTATCCCAAACCCAGAAAATTAAGCACCGTATGTACTCTCTAATAGGTGGCTCCTAATACCAAACCCACCCAGCCCATCTTGAGACACTCATAGGTAAATCTATGTATTACCTACAGTAATTGCAAGGATTATGAACAGGAGGGATGGGGTTGGAGGGCCACACCAGAAACAAGGAGAAAAGTGACCATGTTACAGTAGAGAAAATAGGCCTCCATCAAGGACTGCAAGAAAGTAATGTGACACGTAGTTAAGTTCACAGACATTCATTCCTGATCATTTACAACTAAGGGGGTATGAACTCACCAGAAGGGGAGGGCATATAGTCTGGCAGATTAAAATGTATCCATTTTGCAAATCAGTGATTGACCCCTCCCATTGCCAAATGCCATATGACCCTGCGATTCCACTTTTGGGTATAAGTATTACATCTATCCTTGAATGTGCTCTTATAATAAGACTTCAGTTTAACAGCTTTCTGTCTCTGGCCAGGGGGTGACATACAGTGCCCATCAGGATGGAGTGAAGGGCATTGCAGGAGCAACAAAACTGAAAATGAAAATCAATAAACCACTATCCAGAACTTCAGAGACTCTATATCAACCACCTAGAACTAGGCCAGACTAATCTCTCCCCATCCTGAAGCTCAGGCACATTTGCGGAAGAGGGGGCGATAAGATTGTAAGGGCACAAGGATGGGAAGAGCAATGATTTGCAAGATTCTCCACACAAGTTAGGGCCGAAGTAATCATAATTGGACATTGCATGCCCGGCAATGTCCAACACACTATTGACCTCACAAAGTCTAGCATCTGCTAAAGGCACCAAGATCCTTGGAGGAAAGGGATTGAGAGCCACAGTAGTGTTCCTATGCTTAAGGGGAACACAGGAAAGGGTTCAGGGAAATGCCACTGGGTCCTTGTACGTCATCGGAGAGGAGGGCCCAGAGGAGAGTCAGGCATGCTCAAGAAAGGACTCGGGGAATTGGGGCGGGAGGCACGGGAGAATGGGGAGGGAGGGGTGAGGGGAAGGGGAGTAGGGGGTTCGTGGGGAGGAGGAGGGAGGGAGGGAACTGGTGTACCAGTTATGTTTGTATGAGCTGAAATAATAATAAAAAATGTATTAAAAATAAAAAAAAGAAATTAAGAGTTGAGTCTGATATGGCAATTGTGTAGACAATATACATTTATATATAATATATGCTTTGAAATCAAGATATAATAGCTCTCAATTTATTTACTTACTTTAGCCTTAAGTAACCATAAATTTTGTATCTTTTAAGTATATGAAACATAAACATAAAAGAAAACTTTTGATTTAAAGTAACAGTCTTAAATCTTATTTTGAAATGAAAATGTTAAATAAATTGTAGTATTTTAATATCTTTTGGAGTCAAAGTAATTATAACACAATTCAGTAAAAGTTCTTTAAATTTTGTAGAGACTGAGACATTAAATATGGAATTAACAAGTAGCACATGGTCACAACAGAATATCTATGTGTCTCTGTTTAGATAAGCATTTTTTACTCGCAATAGAAACATTTAGATATTTTTATATCTTACCATGAGGAGAATGAAGAAACTTCATGGATATTTTTAGAAGACATTTGTATTACCTGGTTGCTAGATCTGATGGCATAAAATTTTATGAAAGAAGTCAAGAGGAATGAGAAAGTTTAATTGATCGGTATTATAGTGTCTTTGTTATTTTGAGAATATAGGGAAAAACCTTTAAGAACACAATGGCATTTTCATTTGTAGTCCTGTTAAAGATCAATAAAAAGTGAGGTACATTTTTATGAAAGAAAACTGACAATCTATCAGAAAAACAGTTGTGATTGATTCAAAATGTAAATAGTTAAGGCCTTTAGATGTTGTTAAAATTATTTGTTCTTATTTTAGGTATGCATGTATTTTAAAATGGCATGCCAAAATTTTAATATTAGTGTGCAACATGAATAAACAAGATTGAAGTGTTCATAGATTTTTTACATTGAAACGCAAGACACACAACATATAAACACAGAACACATAAACATACAAACACATTAATAGCATGCAATTCACTGACAACAGCCTTAAAATTACCTTTAGAAACATCATCCAAAGCAGAACATTTATGAAAGCCTTATCATTGAAAACAAAATCTCATATTAGTTAAGTCTAGCAGTTTATTTAATTATGAAAAACATTAAAAACAGTTTAAACTTTAAAATTTAGTACCAAAAACAAATTAAGAAACGTTATATTTAATAGATGAATATATTGGTCTAATTTTTTCTTTTTTTGTAAATTTGTTAGCATTTCCCAAAGTGTCATTTGCATTTTTAAAGGCCAAATATTTATATTATTGTTCCCCAAGCTAAGATCCTCTTGCCACAGCCTGTAAAAGTGACAGTTTTGCAAGTTTTTTTAATGGATCTCAAAAACCATCTGAGTTAATTTTAGGTTATCAGGTTTTTATATTAATGTTTTGTTTTTTCTTATAATTTAAAAATATTAGGAAGAACTTTTTTGTCCTCTTATTTTTATTTTTTACTTATTTAATTTTTTAAATTCATATGAAACCAAATTCTGGGATTTTCACTCTCTTCAACAAAAGAAAGATGTAAATTTACAACTTAATCTAGAAAGCCAGCCAATTGTTTTTCACTGCTTCTAATCTTTTCTAATGTTTTCTGTGTGATGATTCTGTATGACCTAATTTTAACTATTCTTGTACCAGTTGTTCTATAGCCTATATTTTTTTCATTGATAGTGTGGGACTTTAAGATAGGCTTCCCTTCCCCCAGCACCTAGGCTTCCCTTCCCCCAGCACCTAGGCTTCCCTTCCCCCAGCACCTAGTTCTCCGCCCGCGCGCATCCTAAAATTTCCCGCTGGCGCCAGTCCAAAGGCGCCAACCGTGTTTACGCGATCTCGGGGGGGGGGGGGAACGGGGGGACGTGCCATTCCGCCCTCCACCATGGGCGGTAGGGGAACTGCCCATAGACTCCGCTATCAGCAAAAGAGCATTTGGTGGTCAGCTTTATCACCCCATAACTCAACTGCCCAGAGACACCACTATCAACAAAAGAACATTTGGTGGTTAACCTTATTGTGTGCTGTGTTCCCATAGAGTTTGCTGTGACTGCTTTCATTATAAAAACCCTACCCCAATCTCAGTCGGGGCCGCTCCTTCCTTGCTTGCAAGAAGGACGGTCCTGGCGAGCCAGATTAAAGCTTGCCTTTTGCCTCTTGCAGCAACCGCTCAGTCCTCGTGGTTCTTCTCGGGGTCTGGGTGGGTGATAAACAGGGACTTCAGTTCCAACAATAGCACTGTACGACCCATACAAGCTCTTTTGATTTCCATTGTTTCTTATCAGTATAATAAGTAACAGTTTCTACAGGATCAGGAACTACTAAAGCCATTTCCATGGAGGATAAAACACCTCTTCCCCATAAAGAATAAGGAAGAAAAGGAACAACATAAGGCTGAAACTTTTTGATTTAATATCACCTGCCCAATTTAATATTTGTATTCCCTGCATATAGGCTGGTGAGGCATCTATACATACTTTGATGTACTCTCTCAAAGACTCTTGTGTTCTGATTGATCTTAATAAAGCCTGGCATATTGTATTTGTATTCTCCAAAGCCAATTGCTTTTTAACTATTTCTGTAGCTTCTAGATTTGGCTCCCATGTGGGATCTTCATTTTTCATTCTTGTAGCCTGTTGTACTGCTCCAAGAAAGCCTACCTCTGTGGGTGGCTTCTCAGGACTCTCAAGGGGAAAAATGGTTTTGAAGCCTTTAGAAATACCCTATCATCTTCACTATGGTCAGATGCTGCTGCTTCTTCTAAACGAATCTCCTCAGAGGGAGACAGGACATCATCTGCTTCCTCCTCTAAACTTACTGTTATGCTACACTGAGGCTTAATTAAGCCTTTATAATTTTTATCTTTATTTTCCTTTCGAGTCAGAGGAGTCTTCACTAACAGTTTTCTGTGATATGCTTACTGTTTCTTTATTTTATTTATTTATTTATTATTTATTCAATTGTGCATGTATGCATGTATGCATGTGTGTGTATGTATGTGTGGGTATGTATGTATGTGTGTAGAACCACTGACGAATTCGGGAACCACCATGGACACCTCCACCTCCTCCTTGTTTACTCTGCCCTGAGATTCACAGGCTCTGCCCTACCAGGACCGGAAACGCAGGCAGTCCCTGCTTCCGCCCGGTGTCTATACTTGGGCCTAGGATCAGAACTCAGGACCTTCTGCCTGCAAGGCAGAGGCTTAACCCCTGAGCCACCTCTCCAGCCCTGCTTACTGTTTCTTGACTGGGACCTAAAGAATCTATCATTAAACTCCATAAAGAAAATGTAACAATTTTCTAGTCCATGAACATGATAATAGTTTTTAATCTCTTTTCCTATCTTTTTCCAAATTTCCAGATCCAAGGTTCCTTTCTCTGGAAAATAAGGACAACATTTTTGTACAAAATGAAAAAATTTTTTCAACTGCTTAGAAGAGACATGAAAATCTCATGCATTTCTCATTTGCTTAGTTATGCCAACAAAGAGTCTTCTTTCTTTAGACTCAGTGTGGCCCATGTTTCTCACCCATCTCATCCGAGGATTCTTCTGTACCCTGACAGAATCCTATCCTTACCCATCTTCTTAATTTGGCTTGATCCAAGCCAAATTGGATCCACTTGATCCAAGGGGTCTTCTGCACCCTGATGGGATCCTATCCTTGCTAGAAAGACTTAAAGAGAAAAAAATAGAAAAGGAAAGACTTACCTAGTCGAGTTTTTCAGGTTCGAGTGCCAGATGTTGCAGTCCAAGCTACAACCTCAAATCCAGGGCTACCCTTGACAAAGTGGGCAAGACTTTGGGGAATGGAGGACAGACAGCTCTCTGGGATGAGTGAATCTGAACTCTTTATTGAAGATATTAGCAGAGCTTATGTACTTTAGAAAATCCAGAGTAAAGGCCAGGGGATGTGTCATCATACCCATAGGGAAAACATCAAAGAAAGCCAGGACAAAATTCTTTATGGGATTATGTAAAATATATTCATTCTGGGTAATAAAGGAAGAGCAGAGGTGACATATATTTTCTGGGTTGGAACAGACATGATGTCTCCAGGTAGAATTAAAACAATCAGGACATCAGTTGCTAAAAACAAAGGAACAATGAATGTTTCATAGTAGATTTTCCCTGGTTTATGTATAAACATCAAATGTGTGGAAGAGGGACTGTAAACTAGCTAATGTTGAGAAAAACAACAACAAAGATCTAAGAACATACAAGAGGTAGACTCAAATTCTAGAGGAAGGAATCCTCCTATCAGAGGCAAAACTTAATTTACATAGGGAGAGACCCTAGCGCCTCGCAATTGCCCATTTAGATGTTAATGTGTCACTTCCCAGCCAGCAGGCTTCAGGCCAGAACCAGACAGTAATACTAAGGCAGGCCGTAACACTAAGGCCTGACTATCTGCATATTTTCCTTATTTCTCTTATTTATATGAAATAATGTCATGTCCTTTATCCAGAAATTGTGTCCTAGAAACAATATTCTGTCATGCTGGACCAGGTCAAAACAGCATGGTTGGATAAGGACATGGCACTAACCTCTGGATTCATAGAACAGTGACACAATGAACATTCTGCCTAGCCTTGTTATGACACCACAACCTCATCACTGACATTTCGGGCTCATGGTCATGTGACAGCCTCAACAGTGACACCACAGCCATTCTATGGCATCAGAGCCTCACCAGTAAAATCCCAGCCTCATTGTGACATCTCAACCTCATCACTGATATCAGCTGTACTTCTTTCATCACTCTCTAACCATTGAAATCTCAGCCAAACTGTGATGTCATAGTCTATCACCACTGATATCACAACCTCATTGTGATATCACAACCTCACATAAACTTCAGAGCCTCACAGTGACATCACAGCCTCTCCTCTGACATCATAGCTTCAGTGTGACTGCACAGCCTCACCACTGATATCCTAACCTCACTGTGAAATCTAAGCATTACCTCTGATGTCACACCCTCACTGACCTCTCATAGAATCAGCCCTGACATCAGAGCCTCACTGAGACATCACATCCTCACAGTGACCTCACTGAAAATCACATGCTCACCTGTTATATCACCCAATGAAATCACATGCTCACCTGTTATATCATAGCGCCATTGTGACATCAGTCTTGTCACTGACATCATATACTCATTGTGACATCACAGCTTCCAAAGTACTGTCACCTCATGGAGAAGTGACAGCCCACAATATTCACAGTAACTTCACAGACTCAGTGTGACATCACAGCCTCACCAGTGAGAGCACAGCCTTACCTGTGACATCAACATCAGCAATGACATTAGTCAGAACGCTGACATTACAGCCTCACCAGTGTAATGTTATAGATACATCACTGACATCAGAGCCGCACCAGTGACATTATAGACTCACTATGACATCTTTCTTGCCACTGACATTTCAGCCTTATTGTGACTTCACATCTTCACTAGTGACATCACAGCCTTTGTGACATCAGCTTCAACATAACATCACAGCCTCACTGTACCATCCAAATCTCACCATCACATCACTGGGTCATCAGAACCTTATTGTGACATCATAGCCACACTTTGATCTCACAGCCTTACTGTGACATCACAAACTTTCTGTGACATCAGCCTTATCACTCACATAATAGCCTCATGATGACATCACATACATTATTTCTGACATAGTCTCACTGTGACATCAAAGCCTCACTGTGACATCACAGCACCATCACTGACATCATTGCTTCACTATGACATCAACCTTGCCTCTAACATCACAGTCTCAAGGTGACATCACTGCCTCCACAATGACATCACCAAGTACCTGTGACATCACAGGCTCATTGTGAAACTAAAGGCATATGGTGACATCAAAGCATCCTGGTGACATCAAAGCATCACCAGTTACACGACAGACTCACTGTGATACCACACACTCATCACTCACATCAGCCTCATTCTGATATTTTAGGTTAACCACTGAAATCACATCCATGTGACAGTCTCACTGACATCTAATAGATTCAGCCCTGACATCAGAGCCTCACTGTAATATCACAGCTGCTAAGTGCTGTCACAGTTTCACTGTGACATTACAGCCACACAGTGACATCACAGACTCTCTGTGACATCACAAATTCACTGTTACATCAGCCTTGCCACTGACATAATAGCCTCATGGTGACATCACATACACACTTCTGACATAGCATCACTGTGACATCACAGCCTCAATGTGACATCACAAAATCACATAGCCTCACTGGGACATCAGCCTTGCTACTGACATCACAGTCTCCACTGTGACAACACCAATTCACTGAAACATCATAGAGTTAAGGTGACACCACAGCCACACAGTGACATCAAAGCATTAAAGTGGCATCACAGCCTCACCAATGATATGCCAACCTCACAGGGACATTCTACTCTCATCACTCACATCAGGCTCATTCTGATATCACAGCCTAACCACTGAAATCCTTATTGGGTTGTCATAGTCTTGCTCCATTGACATCACTGCCTCACTGAGATATCATAGCATCACTGGAGACAAACCAGCCTCATTGCGACATCACAGCATCACCTCTGAGGATATAGCCTCATTGTGACATGACAGCCTTACTATGACATCACAGGCTCACCTCTGAAATTACTGCCCAACTGCGACATCACAGTATTGACTTTGACATCACAGCTTCAGTCTGACTGCACAGCCTCAGCACTGATGTCCTAATCTCAGTGTGAAATCAAAGCTTCACCCCTG
Organism: Typhlomys cinereus; assembly: GCA_023101885.1. Classification (NCBI taxonomy): domain Eukaryota; kingdom Metazoa; phylum Chordata; class Mammalia; order Rodentia; family Platacanthomyidae; genus Typhlomys; species Typhlomys cinereus. Next base: position 677,743 of record JALPQD010000397.1, read on the forward strand.
ACATCACAACCTCACTGACATCTAATAGAATCAGGCCTGACAGAGCATAACTGTGACATCACAGCCTCATAGTGACCTCACAGTCTTCTCCAAAGATATAACAGATTCACCTGTTACATCATAACCTCATTGTGACATCAGTCTTTCACTGATATCAGACCTACTGTGACAGCACATCTTCTAGCGTAACATCACCTCACAGCGACATGACAGCCAACAGTGACATACAACTTTCACTGTGACATCATAACCTGTATGACATCACGGCATCACCAGTGAAAGCACAGGCCACAGCCTTTGACATCACAACCTCATCAGTGTCAGTTTTGTAATAGAATCACCACTGACATAGCCACACCAGTGACATCATAGACTCACTATGAATACTTTCTACCACATACATTCCAGGCTTATTGTGACATCAAACCTTTACTTGTGACTCACAGTCTCATTGTTACTTCAGCCTCACCACTAACATCACAGTCACACTGTGCCATTGAAACCTCTCCAGTGACATAACAACATCACTGTGTCATCAGAGCTTCACTGTTACATCATAGCCAAACTGTGTTCTCACAGCCTCATTGTGACATTACAACCTCTCTGTGATGTCACAACCTCACAGTGACATACAGCTTCACAGTGATATCACAGCATTACTCTGGCATTAGAGCATCATTACTGACATCACAGCCTCACTGTGACTTCACAGTCATACTGTGCCATAAAAGCATCACTGTGTCAAAAAGCTTCACTTTTGCCATCATAGCCTTACTATGGCAACACAGCCTCAGTTTGATACATTAAACTCACTGTGACATTAGAACCTCACCAGTGACAATACAGTCTCACAAATGACATAGTCTCTCTGGGAAAGCACAGTCACTACTGACATCACAACCTCATTGAGACATCACAACCTCACTGTGATATCATAGTGACACTCTGCAAGCACAGAGTCACTAGAATATTACAGCCTCACCACTGATAGAACAGGTTCACTGTGATATTACAGCCTCACCAGTGACACCACAGCTTCATGGTGACATCATAAACTCACTGTGGCATCAAAGGCTCATAATTTATATCATATCATCAATTTGACATCTCAGCCTCATCTCACATCAGTCTCACTTCTGAAATCACTGCATAACCCCTGACCTTACAGCTGCCCTGTGACATTACATCCTGACTGCCATCACAGGCTTACTAGGGCATCATAAACTCACTGTCACATTACAACCACACCTCTGACATAGTCTCACTGTGACATCACAACCTTAATGTCACTTCACAGGATCACCACTGACTTCAGAGCTTCACTGTGACATCAGCCTTGCCACTGACTTCACAGTCTCTCTGTGACCTCATAGACTCCACCGTGACATCACCAAATCCCTGTGACATCAGGAGCTCAAGATGACACCACAGCCACATGGTCACATCAAAGCCTTACAGTGGCATCACAGCTTCACCAGTGACATGCCAGCCTCACAGTAATATCATATCTTCATCGATCACATCAGACTTATTCTGATATCAGTGAAATCACATACTCACTGTGATATCACAGATTCGCTCCACTGACATTACAGACTCACTGTGATATCACGGCATGACTGGTGAAAAAACAGAATGACTGTGACATCAGAGTGTTACTTCTGAGGATATAGCCTCACTGTGACATCATAGCCCCACTGTGCCAACACAGCCTCTCTGTTACATCACAGCCTCACCACTGATATAACAGGCTCGCTGTGATATCACAGCCTCACCAGGGACAGCACAGGCTCATGGTGACATCATAACTTCACAGTGGCATTCCAGCCTTACCAGTTATATCACATTGTCAACACGACATTTAAGCCTTATCTCTCTCACCATTCTCAATTCTAAAATCACAGCATAACCATTGAACTCACAGCTGCACCGTGACATCACAGGCACACTGTGAAATCACAATCTCACTGCTGGTATCCTAGCTAGCCTTATTATGATACCATAGCCTCACTACAGATATCACAGGCTCACAGTTATGTGACAGCTTCAGGAGTGACATCATAGCCTTTGACATAATGAACAGTAACCCTATAGCCTCGCATGTTACATCACTAACTTACTGTGACATCAATCTTCCCACAGACATCACAGTCTCACAGTGACCTCACAGCATCACTGTGTCCTCACAGTCTAACCTGTTACATCATAGACTCACGTGTTACATCAGAGCCTCATGGTGAAAACAGCCTTGCCACTGACATCTCATTTTCCACAGTGACCTCATAGCCTCACGGTGTCATCACAGCATCACCACTGACATCATAATCTCACTGTAACATCACAGCCTCACCTCTGATATCATAGTATCAGTGACACCATGGACATCCTGTCTGGCCCTTCTATGACATCACAGTCTCATCACTGACATCGCAGGCTCACAGTCACATGACAGTTTCACCAGTGACACCACAGCCTCTCTGTGGCATCTGTCTCATCACTGACATCAGCCTCACTTCTAACATCACAGTGTAACCACTGAAATCTCAGCCAAATTGTGATATCATAGTCTATCAACATTGATATCACAGCCTTTCTGTGATATCACAAAACTCATGTTAACATCACTGCCTCACAGTGACATCACAACCTCTTATCTGACATCACAGCCTCAGTGTGAATGAACACCCTCACCACTGATATCCTAAACTTACTGTGAAATCCAAGCATGACCCCTGACATCACAGACTCACTGTGACACAACAGGCTCACGGTGACTTCACAACATGCCCACTGACACCACAGGCTTACCTGTTATATCACAGTCCATTTTGACATCAGTCTTGCCACTGACATTACAGCCTCACTGTGACATCACAGCTTCCAGAGTAATATCGCCTCATGATGACATGACAGCCCACAGTGACATACAACCTTCACAGTGAAATAAAAGACTCCATGTGACATTACGGCCTCACCAGTGATAGCACAGCCTCACCTGTGACATCAGCGTCACCACTGACATTAGTCAGAACACTGACATCACTGCCACACCAGTGAAAATGCAGCGTTTGACATCATAGCCTCAACAGTGTCATGTAATAGGTTAGCCACTGTCATCATAGCCTCAGCAGTCATCATAGACTCATCATAGACTATGACATTACTGCCTTATTGTGACATCACACCTTCACCAGTGACATCACAGCCTAATTGTGACATCAGCCTCACCACTAACATCAGTGCCTCACTGTGCCATCAAAACCTCTCCAGAGACATCACATAACTCATCAGAGCCTTATTGTGACATTATAGCCTCCATCGTGATTTCTCCCACTCCTTGTGACATCTCACAGTGCCATCAAAGTCTCACAGTGACCTCATAGCATGCCCACTGAAGCCACAGGCTCAACTGTTACATCATAGCCTCATTGTGGCATCAGTCTTGACACTGACATCACACCCTCACTGTGACATCCCAGCTTCCACAGCGATAACACCTCAAGTGGACGTGACAGCCCAAAGTGACATAAAATCTTCACAGTGATATAACAGCCTCATTGTGACATCATGACCTCACCAGTGACAGCACAGCCTCAACTGTGACATCAGTATCAACACTGACATTAGTCAGAACACTGACATCGCTACCACACCAGAGATAACAGAGCCTTTGACATCACAGCCACACCAGTGTCACTGTCATGGAATAAGTTCATTACTGACATAATAGCCTCACCAGTAACATCATAGACTCACTATGACATCTTTCTCATCACTGACATTCCAGACTTATTGTGATATCACACCTTTACCAGTGACATCACAGCCTCATTGACATCAGTTTAATCACTAACATCACAGCCTCACTGTGTCATCCAGACCTTTGCAGTGACATCACAACATCACTGTGACATCATAGCCACAGGTGTCCTCACAGCCTCATTCTAACATTACAACCTGACAGTGACATCACAGCCTCATTGTGACATAACAAACTCACTTTAATAGCTTCATGGTGACATCATATACACATCTCTAATAGAGCCTCACTGTGACATCACAGTCTCAGGGTGATCACAGCATCACCACTGACATCATAATCTCACTGTCACATCACCCTTGCCACTGACATCACAGTCTCACTGTGATCTCATTGCCTCCATCATGACATCACCAAATCCCTGTGATATCATAGGCTCATGATGACACCACAGTCACAGGGTGACATCAAAACTTCATAGTGGAATTGAAAACTAACAGTGACCTCATACCCTTTCCACTTACAACATAGGCTCGCCTGTGACATCATAGCCTCACTGTGACATCCTGGCTTTCATCGTAATATCACCTCACCTGTGACATCACAATCGCCATTGACATTATTCAGAACACTGATATCCCTGCCACACCAGAGAGAACACAGCATTTTAAGTCACAGTGTGAACAGTGTCACTGTCACGTAATAGCTTAGCCACTGACATCATAACCTCACCAGAGACATTACAGACTCACTATGACTTCTTTCTCACCACTGGCTTTCCAGACTTATTTTGACATCACACCTTCATCACTGACATCACAGCCTCATTGTCACATCAGTCTCACCATTAACATTACAGGCTCAATGTGCCATCCAAACCTCTCCAATGACATCACAACATCGCTATGTCATCAGAACCTCACTGAGACTTCATAGCCACACTGTGTCCTCACAGCCTCACTGTGAATTGTAATCAAACAGTGATATCACAGCCTCACTGTGACATCACAAACTCACTGTGATATTAGCCTTGCCACTGACAAAATAATCTCATGGTGGCATCACATATACACCCCTAACATAGCCTCATTGTGACATCACAGCCTCAGAGTGACATCACAGCATCAACACTGACATCACAGTCTCACTGTAACCTCACACTTTCTATGGTGACATCACCAAATCCTTGTCAAATCACAGGCTCACGGTGATACCACAGACACATGGTTACCTCTAACCTTTAGGGTTGTATCACAGCCTCACCACTGGTATCCTACCTAGGCTTACTATGACACCATAGCTTCACCACAGATTGTACAGGCTCACAGTGATGTGACAGCCTCATTGTGACATCACAGCCTCATTGTGACATTATAGCCATAATAGTACTATTAATGCATCATTGTGACATTAAGCTTCACCTCTGACATCACAGCCTCATAGTGACATCAAAGCCTCAGTTTGACACAATAAACTCTCCTGTGATTTAGAACTTCACCAGTGACAATACAGCCTCATCAACTGTTGCAGTCAGCCTGCATGATTGCTGATCAATGCCATCAAGTTGCTTAAAGGAAGAAAGGATTTGTTTTCTTAATGATAGAATACAGTCTTGTACTCTTAATGATCTTGATGGGAGAGCATGTACTAACACCAGGGCCAAGGGAACTGGCCATACCATCACTATATAATGGCTGGAAGATGGAAAATCCTTACTTGCCATACCAGCATGTCTAGCCAAGTGAACAGAAGGATGCCAACTCTCTCAACCAGCTCTCTTTGATTTATCCAGGGCCAAATCTCATCCACAATGGAATGGGTCTTCCACATCAGCTAGACAATCTCCTTCAGGTTTGCTCTAGACTTAATTCAACCATCAACTCTATACAACTGTGCCCAGAGCTCAAATCCTCTACAGTTAAGATGACATCTGTGCTTAACTATGGCACCAATAACATAGTCTCCCTGTGAAAGGACAGTCACTGCTGATCTCACTATCACATCACACTCTCACTGTGACATTACAGCCACACTGTACCAGCACAGCATCAGTGTGACATCACAGCATCAGTGTGACATCACAGCCTCACCACTAATATGACAGACTCTCTGTGATATCACAGCCTCATCAGAGACACCACAGCCTCGTGGTGACATCATAACCTCACTGTGGCATCACAACCTCACCAGTTATATCACATCATGAATGCAAAACCGAAGTGTCATCTCTCACAAGAGTCTCACTTTTGAAATTACAGCCTAATCACTGATCTCACAGCTACACTGTCACATCACAGCCTATATATGACATCACAGCCTCATGGTGATATTAGAGATACACTGTGACATCACAGACTCACCACTGGTATCCTACCTAGCCTCAGTATGACACCACAGTGTCACCACAGATAGCACAGGCTCACAGTGACAATCTCAGCAGTGACATCACAGCCTTTGACATCATAAGCAGTGACACCACAGCCTCAGATATTACATCACTATTCCCACAGATATCACAGTCTCATTGTGACCTCACAGCCTCACTGTGATCTCATAAGTCTAACCTGTTCCATCATAGACTCACCTGATACATCATAACTTCGTGATGAAATCAGCCTTGTCACTGACATCACATCTTCCATAGTGACCTCAGTCCCTCTGTGACATCACAACCTCTCTTTGATGTCACAGCCTCACAGTGCTATCACAGCCTCACTGTGGTAATATAGCCTCATTTTGGACATCACAGCCTCACTGTGACATCACAGGCTCACCTCTGACATCACAGCCTCACTGTGACATAACAGAATAACCTCTGAAATCATAACATCAGTGACACCATGGTCATCCTACCTAGCCTTGCTATGACATCACAGCCTCATCACTGACATTTCAGGCTCATAGTCATATGACAGCCTCAACAGTTACACCACAGCCTCGCTGTGGCATCGCATCCTTACCAATAACTCTCAACCTTACTGTGATATCTCAGCACTCATTACTGACATCAGCCTCACTTCTGACATTACAGTCTAACCACTGAACTGATTTTACAGTCTATCATCACTCCTATCACAGCCTCACAGTGAAATCACAGCCTCTCCTCTGACATTACAGCCTCTTCTCTGACATCACAGCCTCAGTGTGACTGCACAGCCTCACCACTGACGTCCTAAATTCACTGATATCTCACAGAATCAATCCTGACATCAGAGCCTCATAGCAATATCACAGCCTTACAGTGAAGTCACAGCCTGATGAATGACATAACAGGTTCAGCAGTTATATCATAGTTCATTGAGACATCAGTCTTGCCACTGACGTCACAGCCTCACTGTGACATCACAAACTCACTGTGAAATCAGCCTTGCCAGTGAGACAATAGGCTCCTGTTGACATCACATACAAACCATGGGCATAGCCTCACTTTGACATCAAAAACTCACTGTAACATCACAATCTCACAGTGACACCAGCCAGACTATGCCAGCACAGCATCAATGTGACTTGACAGTCTCACCACTGAAATGAGATGCTCACCATTAATCTGCAGCCTTACCAGTGACATAACTATCCTATTGTGACATCATAACCTCACTGTGGTGACATAGCCTCACCAGTTATATCACATCATCAATGATACATCTCAGCCTCATCTCTCACGTCAGTCTCACTTGTGAAAACTGCCTAACCACAGACCTCACAGTATCACTGTGTCCTCACAGCCTCACTGTGACATTACAACCTCACAGTGACATCACACCCTCACTGTGACATCACAAACACACTGCGACATCAGACTTGCCACTGACATAATAGTCTCATGTTAACATCACATACACACATAGGACATAGCCTCAATGTGACATCACAACTTCCACAGTGACATCACAGAATCATTGTGACATCAAAGTCATTCTGTGCCATCAAAGCATAATTATGACATAAAGCTTTACCTCTGAATCATAGCCTCACTGTGACATCACAGCCAAACTGTGACATCACAGCCATACTGTGACCTCACAGACCTCTGGTGACCTCACAACTTGCCCACTGACACCACAGTCTCACCTGTTACATCATAGCATATTGTGACATCAGTCTTGCAACTGACATCACAGCTTCACTGTGACATGACAGCTTCCAGAGTGATAACACCTCACGGTGACATGATAGCCCACAGTGACATACAACCACAGTGACATCACAGCCTCACTGTGACATCACAGTATCACCACTGTCATCATAACCTCACTGTGACATGACGGCTTCACTAAGAAATCACAGCCTTACCTGCGAAATCATTGCCCAACTGTGACATCACAGCATGGTCTCTGACGTTACAGCCTCACTGTTTCATCATAGCCTCACAGCATCACCACTGACATCATAATCTCATTGTGACATCACAGCCTCACCTTTGACATCACAGCCTCACTGTGACATAACAGGCTAACCTCTGAAATCATAGCATCAGTGACACCACGGTCATTTAACCCAGTTTTACTATAACACACAGCCCAATTCCTGACTTCTCAGGCTCTTGGTCATATGACAGATTTAACAGTGACACCACAACTATGCTGTGGCATCACAACCTCAACCGAACATCCCATTCTCACTGTGACAGCACAGCCTCAATATGATACACTGCATTACCACTGACATCATAGATTCACCATGGTATCACCAACTCCCTGTAACATCACAGGTACATGGTGACACCACAGCCACACAGTGACATCAAAGCCTCAAGGAGGCATCACAGCCTCACCAGTGATATGCCAGCCTCACTGTGACATCATACCCTCATCACTCACACTAGACTCATTCTTTTTTTAATTTTTTAATCTTTTTATTTTTATTATTATTATTTATTCAACTGTGTGTATATGCATGTGTATGTGCGTATGTGTGTCTGTGTATGTGTATGTGTGTCTGTGTATGTGTAGAACTACGGACGAATTCGTGAACCACCATGGACGCCTCCACCTCCTTCTGCCCCGGGATTCACAGGCTTCGCCCTACCAGGACCAGAAGCGCAGGCCGCCCCTGCTTCTGCCTGGCGTCTATATGTGGGATCTGGGATCCAAACTCAGGACCTTCCGCCTGCAAGGCGGAGGCTTAATCCCTGAGCCACCTTTCCAGCCCTAGACTCATTCTTTTATTACAGCCTAACCACTGAAATCACATCCTCACTCTGATGTCATATTCTCGCTCCACTGACATCACAGCCTCACTGTGGTATCATGGTATCACTGGTGACAACACAATCTCATTGTGACATCACAGCCTCAATTCTGAGGTTATAGCCTCACTGTGACATGATAGTCTCAGTAGGACATCAAAGGCTCACCTCTGAAATCATTGCTTGACTGTGATATCATAGCATCAACTCTGATGTTAAAGCCTCATTGTTTCATCACAGCCTCACTATGACATCAAAGGCTCAGCTCTGAAATCTTAGCTTCAATGCGACATCACACCTTTATCACTGACATCCTACCTAGTTTCACTATGGCACCACAGCCTCATCACTGACCTCACAGGCTCACTGCAACCTGACAGCCTCGCTGTGAGACCACAGTGTTGCTATTGACATCACAACCTCACCAGGACATCACAATTTCTCCAGTGACATCACAACCTCACAGTGACACCACAGCCTCATTGTCACATTACAGCCATACTGGGCAATCAAAATATCACTGTGACATAAAACTTCACCTCTGACATCATAGCCTAACTGTGACATCGCAGCCTCAGTTTGACACAATAAGCTCACTGTGACATTAGAGCCTTACCAGTGACAATACAGTCTTTGCAATCATCTCTCTGTGAAAGCACAGTCACTACTGAACTGTGATATTACAACCTAACTGTGACATCACAGTCACAGTGTGCCTGCACAGCCTCACTGTGACATCACAGCCTCACCACTGATATGACAGTAATATTACAGCCTCACCAGTGACACCATATCTGCATGGTGACATCATCACCTAACTGTGGCATCTCAATCTCATTGTGACATAATAGCCTTACTGTGACATCATAGCCACACTGTGTCCTCACATCTTCACTGTGACATCACAAAATCACTGTGACATCATAACTTCCCCAGTGACATCACAACCTCATAGTGACTTTACAGCCATACCATGAAATCAATGCTTCACTGTCACATAAACATTCACCTCTGACTTCATAGCTACACACTAACATTACAGCCTCAGTTTGACACAATAAACTCACTGTGACATCATAGCCTCACCAGTGACATCATAGACTCACTATGACATCTGTGATATAATTGACAATCACTATGATTTCAGTGGTGAACCTATTATATGATGTGAGGGTTGTATGTCACTGTGGGCTGTCATGTCACCATGAGGTGATATCACTCTGGAATCTGTAATATCACAATAAATTTGTGATATCAATGGTGATAGACTATGACATCACAGTTCAGTTGTGATTTCAATGTTTAGGCTGCGATGTCAGAAGTGAGACTGGTGAGAAAGATGTCATAGTGAGTCTATGATATCTCTGGTGAGGCTATGATGTCAGTGGTGAACCTATTATGTGATAGTGACACTGGTGAGGCTGTGATGTCAAATGCTGTTTTGTAACTGGCAAGTTGGGGATGTCAGTGTTCTCATTAATATTAGCGGCATTGCTGATGTTACAGGTGAAGCTGTGCTTTAAGTGGTGAAGCCTTGATGTCACACAGAGGCTGTAATGTCACTGTGAAGGTAGTATGTCACTGTGTGCTGTCATACCATGATATCAGTCTAGGAGTTGTTATGTTCCATTGAGGCTGTGATGTCAGCAGCAAAACTGATATCACAATGAGGCTATGATGTAACAGGTGAGCCTGTGGTGTCAGTGGGCATATTGTAAGGTCACAGTGAGGCTGTGATGTTGCAGTGAAACTTTGCAGGATTGATCCTATCAGATGTCAGTGAGGCTGTGACATCAGTGATAATGCTTGGGTTTAACAGTGAGGTTAGGACATCAGTGGTGAGACTGTGCAGTCATACTGAGGCTGTGATGTCAGAAGAGAGGCTATGATATCAGAGGAGAGACTATGATATCAGAGGAGAGGCTATGATGTCAAAGATGAATGTTTATGTGACAGTGATGCTTTGACACTGAGACTGTGATGTCACAGTGAGGTTATATCAGAGGTGAAGTTGTGATGTCACAGTAAAGCTGTGAGGTCATTGTGAAAGATGTCTTGTCAGTGGCAAGGCTGATTTCACCATTAGACTATGATGTAACAGATGAGTCTATAATGTACTAGGTTAGAATGTGTGGTCACAGTGAGGCTATCAGGTCACTCTGAAACTATGATATCTGTGGAAAGATTTATGTCACAGTGAGGCAGTGATGTAACATGTTTTGCTGTGGTGTCAATGTTTATAATGTCAAAGGCTATGATGTCACTGCTGAGGCTGTCACATCAATAATGGTTGAGTTAAGCCCAGAGCAAACCTGAAGGACATTGTCTAGCTGACGGGGAAGACCCAGCCCTTTAGGGAAGGGATTAGGCTCTGGATAAATCACAGAGAGCTGGTTGAGAGAGTTGGCATCCTTCTGTATACTTAGTGGCCAGATATGCTGGTCATGCAAGTGAGGATTGTCCATCTCTCGGCCATTATGGTGGCCAGTTCCCTCAGCTCTGGTGTTGGTGCATGCTCTCCCGTCAAGCTGGACTAAGAACTGTAACTAGAAATCATAAGAGAATAAACTCCTTGTTCCCTTAAGCCATTTGATGGTCATTTATCAGCAACCATGCAGGCTGTCTGCAACAGAGCTTGATGTCACAGTGAGACTGTGATGTCAATGGCTAATCTCATGTCACAATGAGGCTATGATGTAGCAGATGAGCTTGTGGCTTCAAATGGGCAGGCTGTGAGGTCACTGTGTTGCTGTGATGTTAGAGGAGAGCCTGTGATGTCACTGTGAGCCTATCATGTCAGCGGTGTGGCTTTGATATTACAGTAAGGCTGTGCTGGCACAGTATGGCTGTGATGTCACTGTGAGGATATGTCAGAGGTTTGGTTGTGATATCACCATGAGCCTATTATTCAGAGGCAAGCCTGATGTCACAGTGGTTTGTGATGTCACAGTGAGGCTGTGAGGACACAGGGTGACTATGATATCATAGTAAGGCTGTTATAACACAGTGATTTTGTGATGTCACTGAGGAGGTTTGGATGGCACAATGAGGCTGTGATGTTAGTGGCAAGGTTGATGTTACAATGAGGCTGTGATGTCACTGATGAAGATGTGATGTCACAATAAATCTGGAATGTCAGTGGTGAGAAAGATGTCATAGTGAGTCTATGATGTCACTGGTTGTTGATGAATCCCTACCAGGAGAGCTGGGGAAAGGAGGGGGAATTCGACAGGAACTTTGTGGGCATAAGGCAAGGGGGTGAGTAGGTGCCAGGTCACCATCCAGACCCCGGGTGTCAATCGATAAGGAGTGGGCAGAAGACGAGTTTCCTGCAGACTCACTATTGAGTGGCCCTTACTAACACCAACTCCAGTAAACCTGGCCTCTAAAAATTCCTGCCATCATAGATCCAGGCAGTGCAATTCTTCCATCATTTCTGTAGCACCTGCTGCTCTACACTCTTCCCAAGAGGGACCCCTACCCATGGCAGAAGGTTTCTGCTTTGCTAACATCTTACGTTGTCATTCTATCTCTTGTCTCTTTGAATATATCCTTTCCCGTTGCTTGATAAGGTTTTGGAAAGCAATTAATCACTTCCTCATTGGAGGATCTTTTAAGACTTGTTATGATGCCCTCGAGAATGGGAACAAAGGGGGCAGGAAGCATATGGCCTTCCTGGACTTCTTTCTTACAGGCCAGGAAGAGAACTCCCATCCATACCTGTGGGTCCCAGATGTTTTCTGGGGCAATCCAAGGAGCTAATATTAAAGTTTCCTCCCAAAAATCTTGTAAGTCTTTTGGTTTCACTTTGAGCCTACATAAGTCTAGTAGAGCCTTAAGGGCAGTCAGCTGGGGTGCCTCCTGATGGTGTGGTAAATTATTCATTATGGAGAGGAAAGGTTCCCTATTGGAGCAGAAATGAGGAGGAGGCGAGCAGACAAGGTGAATGAGCACAGAAAATAAAAAGCAATGATTAGAAATAAGGTGAAAGTGAAAACAATTCCTAAAAGAGTAACTAACGTCCAAGGAGAGACCTAGTGCAAGACATATGTAGACGTGCTTTGGATCTAAACATTCTGTGCTTAGTGAGTGACTTATGGGGTTTGTTACTTCCCTGGGCCATATGCCCCCTGTGTCAGGATTGACAGATTGATAGCTCTTTCTCAATTCCTTGGTTGGAGGTGTGTATTAGTCAGGGTCTCTAGAGATGCAGAACCAACACAATGAAATATATATATTAAGTATATATATATGTATTAAGTTGGCTTACAGTATGGCTGAGGTAGTCCAACGATTGCTGCTAGTAGGTGAGGTAGTCTAACGATGGCTTCCAGTAGCTGCTCAGTTCAGTAGTCAAGTGGGTGATAGCTGGAAGCTGAAAAATTCCTAGAATCTTCAGTCTAGCCAACAACTAGGAGGGTCAAAGAAACTGGGTGTCCAGAAGGAAGAGCAATTCCTAACACAGCTACAAGAAGGCATCTGTTCTCCTTTTTGGCTCCTTTTTATATGATGTAGTATGGGGAGGATCCTTTGAGAGCTTTGCACGTTCTGATGGGATCTGGGGCAGGTATAATCCTTTCAAGTAGTCTCAGTTGATCCTTTCCAGAGGTGGTCTCAGCCCACTTAGTTAATACCAGGTGTGTTAAGTTGACACCAAGGCTTAACTATCACAAGTCCACCTCTTGTCAACTTGACACCAAATCCCATTTCCTTAGGCCATTAAAAAATCTCTAAATAAAAACTGTAAGATTCATTACTCAATCTAACATAATATAGCTATCCACTTACAATTGCACAGACATTATTTTACAGGATTAACGACAATGTCCGTTGAAAAATGCTTAGTCTTTAGTGTCCCATAACAAAATATCATAATGTAGATTACAATGTTTCATCACATAACTACAGATTAACATTACATTACATATCATAAATATCTTCCTAGAGTATGTGCAGATGCACAAGTCTATTCTTGATAGTCTAGACCAGAACATTCATGCCAATTTTAATCCTCATTTCTGTAACTGGTTACATGGCCTTAAGTGGTATTTATAACTACCTTTTTCTATTACCCATTCTGTATTTCCTCCACCTTCAGCAAACACTTCTGCAGGTCTTGGCTCTATCTGAAGCAGTTACCCATACCTACATTCCTGGAGGATTTGGACCATTTACTGTCTTTCCTGTGTTGGGTTGCTGTAAATTCCCATTGACATTAATCACAGGACATGGTAATATCAAGAGATGCCCTAGTGGATCTCCTGCACGCCAGATATACTCTTCCTTACCACTATTAGATAGAATCAATCCAATTTCCCCTTGGTGGTCTGGGCATCAGAAGGCCCAGAACCACACGCTAGTCTTCTCTTCTTCAGTCAATCAATCATAGGGCACATCCCGGAGGCCATAGGTGCATGCATGGGAACAGGCATTGCTACAGGCTGAGGAACCAAAAGCATTTGGACAACTTCTTCATGCAGCTTACTTGTGCCTTCAGGACCTGCTCGAGCCCTGTCTCATATGTACCATTTCCATTTGATCATAGATGGCTGCTGTGCCTGTCCAATTTTATGGCTTGCTGGGTCAGATAACATCCAACTCATGATGGGTAACTCAGGTTGCCTGGTAACTTGGTGACCCATTATCAGACGTTCAGTTTCCACTAAGGCCCAATAACAGGCCAAGAGTTGTTTTTCAAAAGGAGAGTAATTGTCTGCAGATGATGGTAGACCTTGCTCCAAAATCCTAAGGGTCTCCTCTGTGATTCGCCTATGGGAGCCTGCCAGAGACTCCAATCAGCATCTCTATTTGCAACAGACACTTCTAATACCATTGGGTCTGCTGGATCATATGGTGCAAGTGGCAATGCAGCCTGTACAGCCGCTTGAACCTGCTGAAGAGCCTTCTCTTGTTCTGGGCCCCACTCAAAGTTGGCAGCTTTCTGAGTTATTTGGTATGTGGGCCTAAGTAACAGACCTAAGTGAGGAATGTGCTGCCTCCAAAATCCAAACAGGCCCACCAAACCTTGGGCTTCTTTCTTAGTGGTGGTGGGGGAGGCCAGGTGCAACAACTTATCCTTTACCTTAGAGGGGATATCTCTACATGCCCCACACCACTGAACTCCTAAAAATTTTACTGACGTAGAAGGCCCTTGGATTTTGGTTGAATTTATTTCCCATTCTCTATTGAACAAATGCCTTACCAACAAATCCAAAATGCTTTCTACTTCCTGCTTACTTGGTCCAATCAGCATAATATCATCTATATAACGGACCAGTGTGATGCCTTGTGGGAGAGACAAGTGATCAAAATCTCTGCGACCCAAGTTATGGCATAAGGCTGGAGAATTAATATACCCTTGAGGTAACACTGTAAATGTACACTGCTGGCCTTACCAACTGCAAGCAAATTGCTTCTGATAATCTTTATGAATAGGTATGGAGAAAAAAGCATTTGCAATATCAACGGCTACATACCAAGTACCAGGAGATTTGTTCATCTGCTCAAGCAATGAAATCACATCTGGTACAGCAGGTGCAATGGGAGTCACCACTTGCAATAATCGAATATCATTCTCCATGATCCATTTGTCTTCTGCACAGGCCAAATGGGGGAGTTAAAAGGAGAGGTGGAGGAACCACCACCCCTGCATCCAAGTCCTTTATGGTTGCACTAACTTCTGTAATTCCTCCAGGGATACGATACTGTTTCTGGTTCACTATTTTCCTTGGTGTGGGCAATTCTAAAGGCTTCCATTTATCCTTCCCAACCATAATGGCTTTTATTCCTCATTTCAAGGAACCAATGTGAGGGTTCTGCAAACTTCTAAGTATATCTATACCAATTATACATTCTGGCACTAGGGAAATAACCACTGGTTGAGTTCGGGCACCTACTGGACCTACTGTGAGTCAAACATTAGCCAAAATTCCATCAATCACATGACCTCCATATGCCCCTACTTGAACTGGAGGGCCATAATGGTTTTTAGGGTCTCCTGGAATCAATGTCAACTCAGACCCAGTGTCTGTAGACCCCAAAATGTCTGATCATTTCCTTTCCCCCAATGCACAGTTACTCCAGTGAAAAGCCTTATGTCCCTTTGTGGAAGAACAGGAAAAAGACTAATATTAAAGATTTTTGCTATGTTGTCAAGGTCCTTCCTTAAAGGGACCTGGCCTCCCCCTCATTCAAGGGGTTCTGCTCAAGTCTGGAAATTGGTTGACAAGCCATGATTATCTGCTGCTATGAAGATTCAAGGCAGCTTTTCCTTCATTTATTTTAGAATTTCTCTTCTTGTACAGGTCAAATAAGAACTTTGTAGGCTTCTTATCTATTTTACTTTTGGGGACACCATGGTTGATTACCCAATGCCAAAGGTCTAAGCAAGTGAGACCTTCATAAGTACTGTTCTGTCTATGCTGCACATTATGGTTAGTACGCTTACTTTGCCACTGGTGATTCAATGCTGGAACTTGGCCCCTACAACTCCTAGATCCACCTAGGCCCATTGAATTTAAGTCTTCCAACTGGGCAGCATCGTCTCCCATTGTTAGTTCTGGAATGAACTTTATACTTGGTGTTGCCTTTCTCACCAATTAAAATTTTTTTATTATTTATTATTTATTCAATTGTGCATGTATGTGTGTGCGTATGTGTGTGTGTGTAGAACCACGGACGAATTCAGGAACCACCATGGACAGCCTCCACCTCCTTGTTTACTCTGCCCGGGGATCCACAGGCTCCACCTTACCAGGACCAGAAATGCAGGCCACTCCAGCTTCCACCCGGTTTCTATATGTGGGGTCCAGGATCCGAATTCAGGACCCTCTGCCTTCAAGGCTTAATCCCGGAGCCACCTCTCCAGCCCCCCTTCTCACCAATTTATTAAATACTTCTGGTAAAAGACAGCATCTGGATTCTGGCATTGAGAATTGGATTTTAAAGAATGAATCCAATCAAGCATACCAATTCCCCCCCCACCCCGAGCCTCTTAATCCTATCATCAACACTAAACCAATGGATATCTGGAATCTCTAGTTCCTTCTCAGAAGGCCAAACTTTAAAAAATTCTTTGGCTACCACTCAAATAAACTCTTGGCACCATTTTTAACTCTATGAATAGCAGTGTTAAACTTAGAATCTCTACTCAAAGGGCCCATTTCCGTGAACTCACTTTTATTCAGTTTTATACTTCTTCCACCAGTATCCCATAGCCTTACAATCCATTCCCAGGGGTTTTCCCCAGAACGGTGCTTAAACATGTTAGAAAAGTCAAGGAGTTCTTTAGGGGTATAGCGTACTTCCTCATGGACCACATTTCTATTTCACCTATAGGAGCCTCTTTAGCCTTAAGCCTAGTTATAGGCCTGGAAGCAATCACAGGTGGGCATGCCATAACATCAGCATTTCTTGAGGCAAAATCTTTTCTCTTTTTTCAGACAAATCATGAGTTATTCCCTCAGGCAAAGATGGAGTTAGCAATTCTCTAGAGGGTGGGTGTGGGAATTCATTCTCTGCGAAGGGTGGGGAGACCATTTCCTCAGGTTTAATAAATGCATCAGAATTTGAGGGTTCAATGCCCTCGTCCTCATCATCAGTTTGGTCTTCCCATACATAATCATCCCACTTTTCAGGATCTCACTCTTTGCCAATCAGTGCTTTTACTTTAACTGCTGATACCTTTCTAGGCAGGGATTTAAATTTTTAAAATTATTTTTATTATTTATTCAATTGTACGTGTATGTGTGTGTGCGCATGTGTGTAGAAACACGGACAAATTCGGGAACCATCATGGACGCCTGCCCCTCCTCCTTGTTTACTCTGCCCCAGGATTCACAGGCTCTGCTCTACCAGGACGAGAAACACAGGCTGCCCCCACTTCTGCCTAGTGTCTATACATGGGGACTAGGATCCATCTCAGGACCTTCCACTTGCAAGGCAGAGGCTTAACCACTGAACTACTTCTCCAGACCCAAGGCTGGGATTTTAATTTATGTTTTAACTCAGCCAATCTAATGATCAGAGTTTGGGTTTGATTTTCTGTAATTTGGGTCCTATTGATACAGAAAAGAAGATTCTCTTCTAGGGCACACTTAGAAACTTCTAAGTTGTTTTTGTGCATTTGGAGCTGGGCAATTTCACCAGTAAAATCTTTCCTTTCCGGTGTTGCTTCTAAGTCACACTTAGAGGCCTCCAGATTCTTTACACACTTTCTGAGTTGGATATTTTCATGTCTGACGTTTTCCTTCTCATTTGTATTTTATCAAGAGATGCATAACCATCATAATGTATAGCACATCACTATGATGTCAGTGGTGGATTATGTGACAGTGCCACTGTTGAGGCTGTGATGTCAAAGGCTGTGTTGTCACAGGTGTGACAGTTATCAAGAGATGCCAGTAACAGCCAACCAGCATCATTGTTTTCCTTATTTTTACTCATATAATCAAAAGCTTTATATATTGAATCACCAAGCTCCTCACTCCTCATAAGAGGTGAATCTGGACTGTTCAACACACCTATCTTCACCAATTCTTGGAACAGTTTAATCCAGACATTAACTTTCTCCTTATTGCTAGGGCAGTCTTTAGTAGCTGGTGGTTTGATTGCATTAGAGAGCCAATTACAGATGTCACCAAATCTGCTAGCAAAATTCATTTTTATAATTCTGTTTCTCTAGAACCACTCCTGGTACCACAATCTATATTAGTCAGGTTCTCTAGAGATGCAGAATCGACACAATAAATATATATAATATATAGAATATTGTATGTATTATATATATATTATAGGGAATGTATAAAGTTGGCTTACAATATGACTTACAATTGCTGCTAGTTGCCAAGGTAGTCCAACGATGACTGCCAGGAGCCAAGGTAGTCCAACAATGGCTTCCAGTAGCTGCTCATTTCATAGTCATGTGGGTAATGGCTGAAGGCTGGAGAATTCCTAGAATCTTCAGTCTAGACAACAACTAGGAGGGTCGAAGAAACCAGGCATCTGGAAGGAAGAGTGATTC
The DNA here is from genome assembly GCA_023101885.1 of Typhlomys cinereus. Taxonomy (NCBI): domain Eukaryota; kingdom Metazoa; phylum Chordata; class Mammalia; order Rodentia; family Platacanthomyidae; genus Typhlomys; species Typhlomys cinereus. The sequence goes on from JALPQD010000397.1 coordinate 696,712, forward strand.
CTAGCACAGCTGCAAGAAGGCATCTATTCTCCTTGTTGGCTCCTTTTTATATGATGTAGTATGGGGAGGATACTTTGAGAGCTTTGCAGATTCTGATGGGATCTGGGGCAGGTATAATTCTTTCAAGTAGTCTCAGTTCATCCTTTCGAGAGGTGGTCTCAGCCCAGCTTAGTTAATACTGCGTGTGTCAAGTTGACACCAAGGCTTAACAATCACAATGTGCATAGCCATTCTTAGTTGTTGATGTTCCAACGTGAGGGGATACCACCTTTGACATAGATGAGACCCACTTCAGTAAAGTTTGGTGAGTGGCCTCTTTGGTTTTGTGTTCCTGTGCTTACAGTGCCTGAAAGTATGCAGGTGGCCCCCTCCCCTTCTCTTTTCCCTGATTTTCCATCATTGTGCTCTATGATGCCTAACCATCATAATGTATAGCACATCACTATGATGTCAGTGGTGGATTATGTGACAGTGCCACTGTTGAGGCTGTGATGTCAAAGGCTGTGTTGTCACAGGTGTGACAGTTGTCAGTGTTTTGACTAATGTTAGTGGTGATGCTGATGACACAGGTGAGGCTGTCCTGTCACTAGTGACACCGTGATGTCACATTGAGGCTGCATTGTCACTGTGAAGGTTGTATGTCACTGAGGGCTATCATGTCACTGTGAAGTGATATCACTGTGGAAGCTGTGGTGTCACAGTAAGGCTGTGATGTCAGTGGCAAGACTGATGCCACAATGAGGCTATGATGTAACAGGTGAGCCTGTGGTGTCAGTGGGCAGGCTGTGAGATCACTGTGAAGTTTTGATGTTGCAGTAAGGCTCTGATGTCAGAGCTGATTCTTTGAGATGGCAGTGAACCTCTGATGTCAATGGTGATGCTTGGATTTCACAGTGAGGTTACATCAGTGGTGAAACTGTGCACTCACACTGAGGCTGTGATGTCACTGTGAGGCAGTGATGTTACCATGAGTTTGTGATATCATAGTGAAGCTGTGACATCAGTGGTGATAGAATATGACATCACAGTATGGCTGAGATTTCAGTGGTTAGATTGTGATGTCAGAAATGGGGCTGATGTCAGAGACGAGGCTGAGATGTCACAGTGAGGCAGAGATGTTACTGCTGAGGCTGTGATGCCACAGTGAGGCTGTGGTGTCACTGTTGAGGCTGTCATGTGACCGTGAGTCTGATATGTCAGTAATGAGGCTGTGGTGTCATAGCAAGGCTGGCAGCATGTCTATGGTGTCACTGATGCTGTGATTTCAGAGGTTAGTCTGTTGTGTCACAATGAGTCTATGATGTCAAAGTTGGGATGTGATGTCAGGAAAGGGGCTATAATGCCACAGTTAGGTTGTGATATCACTGTGCAGCTGAGATGTCACTATGAGGCTGTGACATCACAGAGAGGTTGTGATGTCACAGTGAGTCTGTGAGATCACTATGGAAGATGTGATATCAGTGGGTAGGCTGATTTCACCATACGGCTATAATGTAACAGGTGAATCTATGGTGTAACAGGTGAGGCGGTGAGGTCACTGTAAGGTTGTGATGTCTATGGGAAGATTGATGTCACAATTAATGAAGTCACATGTGAGGATGTGGTGTCACTGTGATGTCAAAGGCTATGATGTCACTGCTGAGGCTGTCATGTCATTGTGAACTTGTGCTTCTGTGTTGAGGCTGTGGTGTCATAGTAAGGCTAAGTAGGATACTAGTAGTGAGACTGTGATGTCAGTAGTGTGGCTGTGATGTCACCCTGAGGCTGTGATTCACACTGAGGCTGTGATGTCACAGTGAAGCTGTGAGGTCAGTGATTAGGCTGTGATTTCAGAAGTGAGACTGATGTGAGAGATGAGGCTGAGATGCCTCATTGATGATTTAAAAAGGCTGGTGAAGCTTTGATGCTACACTGAGGTTGTAATGTCACCATGAGGCTGTGGTGTCCTTGGTGAGGCTGTGGTGTCCTTGGTGAGGCTGTGATATCACGCTGAGCTTAGTCTATCAGTGGTGAGGCTGTTATGTCATATTTAGGCTGTCCTGGCACAGTGTGGCTGTGATGTTATAGTCTGGCTGTGATGTAACAATGAGGCTGTGATGTCACAGTGAATTTGTGATGAAGGTAATAAATATGTTTTCACAGGGAGACTCATTGCTGAGACCGTATTTTTACTGGTGAGGTTCCAATTTCATAGTGAGGCTATGATGTCAGAGATGAAGTTTATGTCACAATGAGGCTTTGAAGGCACGGTGTTGCTGTGATGTCGCAATGAGGCTGTGACATCACGATGAGGTTTTGATATCTCTGGGGAAGATTTGATTTCATAGTGAGGCTGTGAAGTCAGTGGTAAGGCTGATTTCACAATGAGGCTATAATGTAACAAGTGAGACTGTGGTATCAGTGGACAGGTTATGAGGTCACTGTGAGCTTGTGATTTCACATGAGTCTCTGATGTCTGGGCTGATTCTGTATGACATCAGTGAAGCTGTGATGTCAGTCATGATGCTTGTATTTCACAGTGAGGTTTGGATGTCAGTGGGGAGGCTATGCAGTCACACTGAGGCTGTGATGTTAGATAAGAAGCTATAATGTCATCTGTGGTGGTTATTTAACCGTGAGGTAGTGATATCACAATGAGTCTGTTACATCATTGGTAATAGCCTATGACATCACAGTTTGGCTGAGATTTCAATGATGGGGCTGTGATGTTAACAGTGAAGCTTGTGTCGGTTACGAGACTGAGATATCACAGTAAGTTTGGGACGTTGCTGGTGAGGTTGTGATGCCAGGGATGATGTGTTACTGTTGATGCTGTCATGTGACCATGCCTGAGATGTCAATGATGAGTCTGTGGTGTCATAGTGAGTCTAGGCAGGAAATCCAGAGTGTCACTGATGCTATGATTACAAAAGTTAGCCTGTTATGACACAGTGAGGTTGTGATGTTAGAGATGAGGCTGTGATGTCAGAAGTGAGGCTATAATGCCACAGTGAGGCTGTGATATCATTATGAATCTGTGATGTCTCTGTGAGGCTGTGGCATCACAGAGAGGTTGAGATGTCAAAATGAAGCTGTGAGGTCTCTGTGAAAGATGTGATGTCAGTGGCAAGGATGATTTCATCATATTGCTAAGATGTAACAAGTGAGTCTATGATATAAAATGTTAGAGTGTGAGGTCATATGAGGCTGTGATATTTGTGGGAAAATTAATGGCACAATGAGTCAGTGATGTATCATGTGTGGCTGTGGTATCACTGTTTATGATGTCAAAGGCTATGATGTCACTGCTGAGGCTGTCATATAACTGTGAGCCTTTGCTCACTGTGGTGAGAATGTAGTATCTTAAGAAGGCTAGGTAGGATACCAGTGTTGAGGCTGTAATTTCACAGTGTGGCTATAATGTCACAGTGCAGCTGGGAGTTCAGTGGTTAGGCTGTGATTTCAGAAGTGAGACTAAATGTGAGAAATGAGGCTGAGATGTTGCATTGATGGATGTGATATAACTGGTGAAGTTATGATGCCACAGTGAGGCTATGATGTCACCCTGAGGCTATGATGTCACTTGTGAGGCTGTGATGTCACAGAGAGGCTGTCCTATCAATGGTGAGCCTGTGATGACACAGTGAGGGTGTGCTGGCAAAGTGTGGCTGTGAAGTCACAGTGAGGTTGTGATGTCACAGTGAGGTTGTGATGTCAGTAGTGATTGGACTTTCACAGAAAGAGTTGTATGTCACTGTGGGCTGTCATGTCACCGTGAAGTGATATCACTCTGGAAGCTTGGATGTTTCAGTGAGGTTCTGTCAGTGGCAAGACTGATGTCACAATGAATCTATGATATAACAGGTGAGTCTGTGGTATCTGTAGGCAGACTATGAGGTGTCTGTGAGGCTATGATATCACAGTGAGACTCTGACGTCAAGGCTGATTCTATGAGATGTCAGTGAGGCTGTGACTTCAGCGGTAATGCTTGGATTTCACAGTGATTTTAGGACATAATGAGGCTATGCAGTCACACTGAGGCTGTGATGTCCGAGAAAACTCTGTGCTGTTACCTTGAGATCGTATCACAGTGAGGTTGTGGAATCACTGGTGATGACTATGATATCACAGTTTAGCTGTGATTTCAGTGATTAGGCTGTGATATCAGGATGAGGCTGGTGTGAGTGAAGATGGTATGATGTCACAGTGATGCTGGCATCTCACTAGTGAGGCTGTGATGCCACCATGAGGATTTGATGTAGCTGTGAGTCTGTGGTGTCTCCAAGAGCCCATGATGTCACAGGAAGTTGGCGATGTCACGGTGGAGGCTGGGAGGTAACAGTGAAACTGTGATGTCGGTGGCAAGGCTTATGTCACTGTGAGGGTATGATATCAGTGGTGATGCTGTGATGTCACATTGAAGCTGTGATGTCACAGTGAAGCTATCTCAGAGGTGTGTGTATGACTTCACCCTTAGGCTATTATGTCAGGTGCAAGGCTGAAGTCACAGTGAGTTTGTGATGTCACAGTGAGGCTGTGATAGCACTGTCAGATTGTAATGTCGCAGTGAAGTTATGAGGACACAGTTTGTCTGAGATATTGCACTGATGATGTGATATAACTGGTGAAGTTGTGGTGCCACAGTGAAGTTATGATGTCACCCTGAGGCTGTGGTGTCAGTTGACAGAGAGATTGTCCTATCAATAATGAGGCTGTGATGACACAGTGAGGGTGTCACAGTGAGGCTCTGATGACACAGTGATGTTGATATTTCTCTGGAGATGGTTGGATGACACAGTGAGGCTGTGAGGTTAATGCTGAGGCTAATATCACAATGAGGCTGTGATATCACTGGTGAAGATGTGATATAACAGTAAGGCTGTGATGTCAGTGGCTGTGATGTCACAGGTGAAGATGTGATAGTGAGTCACTGATATCACTTGTGAGACTCTGATATCAGTGGTGAACCTATTATGTGACAGTGAAACTGAGGCTGTGATATTAAAGGCTGTGTTGTCACTGGTTTGGCAGTGATGTCAGTTTTCTGACTAATGTCAATGACAAAGCTGATATCACAGGTGAGTCTGTATTGTCATTGGTGAGGCCTTGATGTGACACTGAGGCTGTGATGTCACTGTGAGGATTTTATGTCACTGTGAGGTTATGATGTTACAATGAGGCTGTGGTATCAATGTTGAGGCTGTAATATTATGGTTAGACTGCCATATTCATGGTGAGACTGTGATGTCATAGTGAGCCTGAGCTAGCACAGCGTGACTCTGATGTCACAGTGAAGTTTTAATATCACAGTGAGCTTGTGATTTCAGTAGTGACTGAGCTTTCACAGAGAGACTATGTCATTCATGAGGCTGCATTGTGACTGGTGAGTCTCTAATGTCACAGTGATTTTATTGTATCAAAATGAGTCTGTGATGTCAGAGGTGAATGTTTTGTGACAGTGATTCTTTGCATGGTATGGCTATGATGTCACTGGGAGGGTGTGATGTCATTGAGGAAATTCTGATGTCACAATGACTATGTGATATCACAGTGAGGCTATGAGGATATGTGTGGCTATGATGTGACAGTGAGGCTCTGATAACACAGTGATGTTGTGATGTCATTGGAGAGGTTTTAATGGCACAATTAGGCTGTGATGTCTGTGTTGAAGCTGATGTCACAATTACGCTGTGCTGTCACTGGTGAGGGTGTGATGTCAGTGGTAAGACTGATGCCAAAATGAGACTATGATATGACATGTGAGCCTGTGGTGTCAGTGGGTAAGCTGTGAAGTCTATGTGAGGCTATGATATCACAGTGAGGATAATTCTGTCAGTGAGGCTGTGATGTCAGGGGTGATGCTTGGATTTCACAGTGAGGTTAGGACATCAGTGGTAAGGTTGGGCAGTCACACAGAGGTTGTGTTGTCGAGAAGCTGCACTGTCACTGTGAGGCTGTGATGGTACCATGAAGTTGTGATATCACAGTGAGGCTGTGATATCAGTAGTGATAGACTATGACATCATAGTTCAGCTGAGATTTCAGTTGTTAGGCTGTGATATCAGAAGTGATGCTGATGTCAGGGATGAGGCTGTGATATCATAGCGAGGCTAGGCAGGATGTCTGTGGTGTCACTAATGCTATGATTTCAGAGGTGAGATCGTGATGTCACAATGAGGCTGTGATGTCATAAGAGGGGATATAATGCTACAGAAAAGGCTGTGATATTACTGTGAAGCTGTGATGTCACTGTGAGGCTATAATATCACTGTGAAGTTGTGATATCTGTGAAATTGTGAGGTCACTGTGCAAGATGTAATGTCAGTGGCAAGGCTGATTTCACCATGAGGCTGTGATGTAACAGGTGAAAATATGATGCAAAATGTAAGACTGTGGTCACAGTTAGGCTGTGAAGACAATATGAGGCTGAGATGTCTATGGGAGGATTGTTACCAGAGTGAGGCAGTGATGTAACATGTGAGATTGTGGTGTCACTTTTTGATGTCAAAGCTATGATATCAGTGTTGAGGCTATCAACTCATTGTGAGCCTGTGCTCTCAGTTGTGAGGCTATGCTGTCATAGTAAGGCTAGGTAAGATACAGTGTTGAGTCTGTGATTTCACAGTGTGGCTATGATGTCTCATGACACTGTGATGTCACAATGAGGTTATGATGTCACAGTGAGGCTGTGATATCAATGGTAAGACTAATATCACAATGAGGCTATGATCTAACAGGTGATCCTGTGGTATTAGTGTGCAGACTGTGATGTCACTGTAAGGCTGTGATGTCACAGTGATGCTCTGACACCAGGGCTTATTTTATGAGATGTCAGTGAGACTGTGATATCAGGGGTGATGCTTGGATTTCACAGTGAGGTTAGGACATCAGTGGTGATACTGTGAAGTCACATTGAGGCTGTGATGTCACAGTGAGCCTGTCATATCAGTGATAAGGCTATTATGTCACCATGAGACTGTGCTGGCACAGTGTGACTGTGATGTCCCAATGAGGTTGTGATGTCACAATGTGTCTTTGATATCAGAAGTGGAGCAATATGTCATAGTGATGCTTTGCTGGCATGGTATGGCTTTGATGTCAAAATGATACTGTGGATGTTACTGTGATATTTTGATGTCACTGGGGAATTTGTGATGTCAGAGTGAGGTATGATATCTATAGCAACACTCTACTGTTACAAGGAGTCTGTCAGGTTTCGTGAGCCCATGACGTCAGTGGTGAGGTTGTGGTGCCATAGTGAAGCTAGGTAGGATGTCAATGATAGTGTAATGTCGCATTGAGACTATGATTTCAGAGATGAACATGGATGTCATAGTGTGGCTTGATGAAACAGTGAGGCTATAACATCAGAGTCGATGTAGTGATGTCACAGTTGGGCAATGTTTTCAAAGGTGAGCCTTTGATGTCATAGTGAGGCTGTCATGTTACAGTGAGGATATAACCTCACAGGTGAAGCTGTGAGGTCACAGTGAGGTTGTGTTGTCACCAGTGATGCTATGATATCACGGTAAGTTTGTGATGTCAGTGGAGCGAGACTATGACATCACAGTAAGGATGTTATTTCAGTGGTTAGGCTGTGATATCAGAATGAGGCTGATGTGAGTGAAGAGGGTATGATGTTAGAGTGAGGCTGGCATATCACTCGTGATGTTGTGATGCCACAGTGAGAGTTTAATGTCACCATGAGGTTGTGGTGTCACTGTGAGCCTGTGATGTCACAGGAAAGTGATGTCAAGGTGGAGGCTATGAGAATACAATGGGAGTTTATAGCAGCACTGTTTACAATAGCAAAGTCATGGAATCAACCCAAATGTCCAACAGTTGACGAATGGATAAGGAAAATGTGGTACATATATACAATGGAGTATAGATGATGAATTAATGGAATTTGCCTGGAAATGGATGTTATTAGAAACAATTATATTAAGTGAAGTATCACAGACCCAGAAAATTAAGTGCCGTATGTACTCCTTAATATGTGGCTCCTAGTACCAAACCCATCTAGAGACACTCAAGGATAAATCTCTGTAATACCTACAGTAATTGCAAGGAATATGAACAGGAGGGATGTGGTAGGAGGGCCATACCAGAAACAAGGAGAGAGGGGACCATGTTACAGCAGAGAAAACAGGCCACCATCAAGGACTGCAAATGAATAATGAGACATCTGGTTAAGTTCACAGACTTTTGTTACTGATCATTTACAACTGAGGGGTTATGATCTCACCAGAAGGGGAGGGCATATAGTCTGGCAGATAAAAAGTAACCATTTTGCAAATGGGTGGTTGACTCCTCCCTCACTGTGGTTTCCTACTTTTATTACATCTACCTTTGAATATACTCTTATAATAAGACTCTAGTTTAATAGCTTTTTGTCTCTGGCCAGGGGGTGACATCCAATACTCATCAGGATGGAGTGAAGGGTATTGCAGGAGCAGCAAAACTGGAAAAAAATCAACCAACCATAATCCAGAACATCAGAGACTCTATATCAACTACCTGGAACTAAGCCAGCCTAATCTCTCCCCATCCAGAAGCTCAGGGAAATTTGTGGAAGAGGGGGTGGTAAGATTGTAAGAGCACAAGGATGGGAGGAGCAATGATATGCAAGATACTCAACACAAGTTAGGGCCGAAGCAATCATAATTGGACTTTGCATGCCCTGCGCAATGTCCAACACACTATTGACCCCTCAAATTCTAGCATTTGCTAAAGGCACTAAGATCTTGGAGGCAAGGGATTGACAGCCACAGTAGTGTTCCTATGCTTAAGGGGAACACAGGAAAGTGCTCTGGAAAATGCCACTGGGTCCTTGCACCTCATCGGAGAGGAGGACCCAGAGGAGAGTCTGGCATGCACATTAAAGGATGCTCTAGGGATGGGAGGGGGAGGCACTAGGGGATAGGGAAGAAGGGGGGAGGGAAGGGGACATAGGGCAGTGGGAGGTTGGAGGGAGGGAGGGGACCGGTGTACCTGTTAGAGTTGTATGAGTAGAAATAAATAAATAAATAAATAAATAAAATACAGTAAAAGATTTAAAAAAAGAGAATACAATGGGAGTGTGATGTCAGTGGTAAGGCTGATGTTACAGTGAGGCTAAGAAGGCAGTGGTGATGCTGTGATGTCACATTGAGGCTGTGTTGTTACAGTGAGGCTATGTCAATGGTGTGTCCATCATGTTACCATGAACCTATTATCTCCAATGCAAGACTGATGTCATGGTCAGTTTTTGGTGTCACAGTGAGGTTGTAGTGTCACATTGAAGCTGTGAGGACACAGTGAGTTTGTGGTGTCACTGATGAGTCTATTATGTGAACGTAATCCTGAGAGGTCAGTAATGTGGCTGTGGTGTCATAGCATGGATAGGCAGCATGTCTATGATGTCAATAATGCTATGATTTCAGAGGTTTGCCTGTTTTGTCAAATTGTGGCTGTTATGTCAGAGGTGAGGCTGTAATGTCACAGTGAGGCTGTGATGTCAGAAATGAGGCTATAATGCCACAGTTAGGCTGTGATATCACTGTGAAGCTGTGCTGTCACTGTGAAGCTGTGACATGACATCACAGAGAGGTTATGATGTCACATTGAGGCTGTGAGGTCACTGTGAAAGTTTTGATGCCAGTGGAGAGTCTGAATTCACCACAGGGCTGCGATGTAAAGGTGAGTCTATGATATAACAGATTAGATTGTGAGGTCACAGTGAGATTGTGAGGTCAGTGTGAGGCTGTGATACCTGTGGGAAGATTGATGTCACAATTAGGCAGTGATGTAACAAGTGGGGCTGTGGTGTCACTGTTTATGAAGTCAAAGGCAATGTTGCCACAGCTGAGGATATCATGTCACTGAGCCGTTGCTATCTGTGGTGAGGCTGTGGTGTCATGTTAAGGCTAGGTAGGATACCAGTGGTGAGGCTGTGATGTCACTTCATTGCCTCACAGAGACGTCACAGCCTCTCCTCTGACATCACAGCCTCAATGCAACTGCACAGCCTCATCATTGAAGTATTAACCTCACTGAGAAATCCAAGCATCACTCCTGACATCTCAGCCTCACTGACATCTCATAGAATCACCCCAGACATCAGAGCCTCACAGTGAACTCAAAGCCAACCCACTGAGAGAGGCTTACCTGATCCATCCTAGCCTCATTGTGGCATCAGTCTTGCAACTGACATCACCACATCACTGTGACATCACAGCATCCAAAGTGATGTCACCTCATGTTAACATGACAGCCTACAGTGATATCCAAGCTTTACAGTGACATTACAGGCTCACTGTGACATCACAATCTCACCAGTGACAGCACAGCCTCACCTGTGATATCAGGATCACCATGGACATTATTCAGAACACTGACATCACTGCCACATCAGTGACAGCACAGCCTTTGACATCGCAGGCTCACATAATAGCTTCACCACTGACGTTATAGCATCATAGACTCACTGTGACATCTTTCTCACCACCAACATTCCAGTCTTACTGAGACATCACACATTTGCCACTGACATTACAGCCTTATTGTGATATCAGCCTCATTACTGACATCATTGCCTCACCTTTGATGTTATAGCCTCACTGTGACATGACAGCCTCACTATGTTATTACAGGCTTACATTTGAAATCATTACACAACTGTGACATCATAGTATCAGCTCTGACAATATAGCCTCATTGTTTCAACACAGCCTCATTATGACATCACAGGCTCACCTCTGAAAACATAGCCTCATTGTGAAATCACACCCTCATCACTGACATCTTACATAGACTCACTTTGACTTCACAGCCACACCACTGACCTCACAGGCTCACAGAAACATGACACCATCCCTGTAACATCACAGTGTCACTATTGACATCACAAACTCACTGTGAAATCACAACTTTCCCAGTGACATCTCCAGTGACTCAGAGTGACATCACAGACTCATTGTGACATCATAGCCATACCGTGCCATCAAAGCATTGCTGTGACATAAAGCTTCACCTCTGACATCATAGTCTCACTGTGACATCAAGTTTGACACAATAAACTCACTATGACATTAGATTATCACTAGTAACAATACAGCCTCATCAATGATATAGTCTCCCTGTGAAAGCACAGTCACTACTGACATCACAACCTCACTGTGACATGACAGCCACACTGGGCCAGCACAGCCTCACCAGTGACACCACAGCCTCTTGGTGACATCATAACCTCACTATGGGATCCTAGCCATGCAGGGATCATCAGTCACACTTCTGAAATCACAACCTAACCACTGACCTCACTACATGGTGACATTGCAGCCTTAGTCTGACATAGCCGCAATGTGTTCTCACAGCTTCACTGTGACATTATAACCTGACAGAGACATCATAGCCTCACTGTGACATCAGAGCCTCAATGTGACATCACAGCATAACTACTGACATCATAGCCTCTGTAACATCAGCCTTGCCACTCAAATCACAGTCTTACTCTGACCTCAGGACTTACACTGTGAAAGTACCAACTCCCTGTGACATCATGGGCTCATGGTGACACCACAGCCACACAGTGACATCAAAGCTTCACTGGGACATTACAACCTCACAGTGAACTACTGAAACCACAGTCTCACAGTCTTACTTGTTACCTCATAACCTCATTGTGACATCAGTGTTGCCATTGACATCACAGCCTCACAGTGACATCACAGCTGCAAGAGTGATATCACCTCACTATGACATGACAGCCCACAGCAACAAACAACCCTCATAGTGACACCATAGCCTCCCTGTACATCACAGCCTCACCATTGACAGCAGAGTCTCACCAGTGTCATCAGCATTGACACTGACATTATTCAGAACACTTACATAACCGTCACACCAGTGACAACACAGACTTTGACATCATAACCTCATCTGTGTCACTGTCATGAACTAGGTTCACCACTGACATCATAGCCTCAATGTGGCATCACAGCCTCACCAGTTATCTCACATCATCAATGCAACATCTCAGTCTAATCTCTCACATCAGTCTCACTTCTGAAATCACAGCCTAACCACTGACCCCACACTGTGTTGCACTGTGACATCACAGCCTCACTGTGAAATCATAAACTTACTGTGTCATCACAGCATCACCACTAACATCATAGCCTCACTGTGACATCAGCCTTGGCACTGACATCACAGTCTCAATGTGATGTCACAGCCTCCACTGTGATATCACCAAGTCCCTGTGACATAATAGATTCAAGGTGACACAACAGCCACACGGTGCAACCACAGCATTACTGTATTGTCACAGCCTCAACTCTGACATTATAGCCTCGCTATGACATCACAGCATCACTATTATATCACAACCTCACAGTGACATCACAGCACACTGTGACATCACAGCCTCATCACTGGTATCCTGCTTAGACATGTTAGGACACCACTCACTCATCACAGACAGTACAGACTCACAGTGACATTACAGCCTCAGCAGAGATATCATAGCTTTTGAAATCATAAACAGTGACACCACAGCCTCATATGTTACATCACTGTTTCAATGTGAAATCAAGCTTCCCACAGAAATCACAGCCTCACAGTGACTCACAGTCTCATTGTAACCTCAAAGTCTAACCTGTCCCATCATATACTCACCCGTTACTTCATTGACTTATGGTGAAATCAGGCTTACCACTGATATCACAGCTTCTACAGTTACCTCACATCATCACTGTGACATCACAACCTTTCTGTGATGTCACAGCCTCATAGTGACATCACAGCTTCACAGTGATGACATTTCTGCCTCATTTCTGACATCATAGCCTCATTCTGACAGCAAGCCTCACTGTGACATAACAGACTAACCTCTGAAATCATTGCACCAGTGACTCCATGGACATTCTATCTAGCCTCGCTATGACACCACAACTTCAACACTGACACCGCGGGCCCACAATCTCATTACAGCCCCAACAGTGACACCATAGACTTGCTGTGGCATCACAGCCTCACCAGTAATTTCACAGTCTCACTGTGACATCTCAGCTTCATCACTGACATCAGCCTCACTACTAACATCATAGCCTAAACACTGAAATCTCACCAAACTGTGATTTCCCTTCTTTTTTTATTATTTATTATTTATTCAGTTGTGCGTGTATGTGTGTATGCAAATGTGTGTATGTATATGTGTGTGTAGAACCACAGACAAATTCGAGAACCACCATGGATGCCTCCATCTCCTCCTTGTTTACTCTGCCCTGGGATTCAGGGGCACTCTACCAGGACGAGAAGTGCAGGCCGCCCCCGCTTCCGCCTGGCATCTATATGTGGGGTCTAGGATCCGAACTCAGGACCTTCTGCCTACAGGGCAGAGGCTTAACCCCTGAGCCACCTCTCCAGCCCCAAAACTGTGATTTCATAGCTTATCACTACTGATATCACAGCTTCAGTGTCATAACACAACCTCACAGTAACATCACAGCCTCTCCTCTGACATCACAGCCTCAGTGTGACTGAAAAGACTCTCCACTGATATGCTAACCTCACTGTGAAATCCAAGCATCACCACTGATGTCACAGTCTCACTGACCTCTCATAGAATCAGCCCTGATATGAGATCCTCATTGAAACATCACAGCCTCACAGTGACTCCACAATTTGCCCAGTGACAACATAGGCTCACCTTTTAAAAAAATTTTTTTTAAATTTTGCGTGTGTGTGCATATGTGTAGGTATATGGGTGTGGGTATGTGTAGAACCACAGGCAAATTCGGGAACCATCATGGACCTTCTCCACCTCCTCCTTGCTTACTCTGCCTTGGGATTCACAAGCTTTTCCATACCAGGACCAGAAAAGCAGGCCGCCCCCACTTCCACCCGGCATCTATACATGAGATCTAGGATCCAAACTCAGGACCTTCTGCCTGCAAGGCAGAGGCTTAACTGTTGGGCCTGCCCAAGGATAACAGTCTGGGAGGGAGTGAGCAGGGCATAGCTTAGCACATGGGACCAATGATGGCTCTGGGAGCTAGTGTCCTAGGTGTAACCCTGATCACATTACAGAGAGTCCTAATTGGCTTATAGGAGCCAACATAGATTTATGTTTAGTTTGACCTATGCAGAGTATGTGCTGTACTGGCCATTAAGGTAATTGGCTGCCTGTTTTGCACGCTTTGATTCTTTGTCTATGTAAGCTGATTTGTTACCCGCAATAAACTGAGGTTTTGCTCTGACAAACTCCCCGTCCATGGCGAAGTCTTTGGAGGGCTGAGGTGGAGGTGTGGGTGGTCAGGCTTTACTTATCTTCATCGTTACAGCCAGGAGCTGTGTAACTGAGTGAGTGAATGAGTGAGTGATGGAGTCTCGCCTTGAAAGACTCACTGATGTGTCTGGAGTCCCCTGGATTTGGGTGGGGGTAAAGGGCCTGCAGCATGTCCACCTTTCTCTGCCCTGACGGCCTGGAGCCATCACAGTGTGTACCTGGGAGAATCGCCCCAACACTTAACCTTTGAGCCACCTCTTCAGCTCCAACATAGGCTCACCTTTTACATCATAGCCTTATTGTGACATCAATTCTTGCCATTGATATCACAGCCTCACTTTAACATCAAGGCTTCCAGAGTGATATCAACTCATGGTGACATGATAGCCCACAGTGACATACAATCTTCACAGTGAAATCACAGCCTTTTTTGACATCATGGCCTCATCAGTGACAGCACAGCCTCACCTGTGAAACCAGTGTTGCAACTGACATTAGTCAGAACACTGACATCACTGCCATACCAATGACAGCATAGCCTTTGTCAACACAGCCTCACCAGAGTCACTGTCTCATAATAGGTTCACCACTGACATTATAGACTAACAAGTGCCATCATAGGCTCTCTAGAACATCTTTATGACCACTCACATTACAGCCTTATTATGACATCACACCTTCAGCAGTGACATCACAGTCTCATTGTGACATCAGGCTCACCAATAACATCACAGCCTCACTGTGCCATGCAAACCTCTCCAGTGACATCACAACATCACTGTGTCATCAGAAACTTACTCTGACATCGTTGTCACACCGTGTCCTCACAGCCTTACTGTGACATCACAAACTCAGCTGTGACATTATAACTTCCCCAGTGACATCACAACCTCACAATGACATCACAGCCATACCATGTAATCAATGTACCATTGTTATGTAAACATTCTCCTCTGACATCATAGCCTCACTGTGACATAACAGCCTCTCCTCTGATATCACAACCTCAGTGTGACTGCACAGTCTCACCACTGATGTGCTAAACTCACTGTGAAATCCAAGCATCACCCCTGAAATCACAACCTCACTGACATCTCATAGAATCAGCCCTGACATCAGAGCCTCACTGTGATATCACAACCTCAACTCTATGCTGGAGCTTCACTATGACATCGCAAAGTGAACCAACTGTAACCCATCTCATTGCCCAACTATAACGTCACAGCATTGACTCTGACCTTATAGCCTCACTGTTTCATCACAGCCTCACTATGTCATTACAGGCTTCCCTCTGAAATCATAGCCTCAATGTGATATCACACCTTCATTCCTGACATCCTACCTAGCTTCACTATGGTACCACACCTTCATCATTGACCTCACTGGCTGTGAAACATAACAGCCTTCCTGTGACATCACAGTGTCACTACTGACATCACAACCTCATTGTGACAGCACAAAGTCCTCAGTGACATCACAACCTCACTGTGACACCAGTGTTACTATTGACATCACAACCTCATGGTGACACCACAAATTCCCCAGTGACATCACAACCTCACAGTGACATCACAGCCTCTCCTCTGACATCACAGCCTCTCCTCTGACATCACAGCCTCAGTGTCGCTACACAGATTCACTACTGACGTTCTAAACTCACTGTCAAATCCAAGTATTACCCCTGAGTTCACAGCCTCACAGACATCCCATATAATCAGCCCTGACATCACAGTCTCACTGCGACATCACAGTCTCACTGTGACCTCATAGCCTGGCCACTGATGCCACAGTATCCACTGTTACATCATAGCCTCATTGTGACATCAGTCTTGTCACTGACATCAGGAATTCACTGTGACTTCACAGCCTTACCACTGACAGGCTCACCACAGCTTCATGGTGACATCATAACCCCACTGTGGCATCACAGCATTACTGGGACATCACAGCCTCACAGTGACCTCACAATCTCACCACTAACACCACAGACTTACCTACATAAGAGCTTCATTTGGACTTCAGTCTTGCAACTGATATCACAACCTCACTATGACATTACAGTTTCCTCTGTGATACCACATCATAGTGACATGACAGTCCACAGGGACATACAACCCTCACAATGACATCACAGCCTCACCAGTGACAGCACAGTCTCACCTGTGACATCAGCATCATTACTGACATTAGTCAGAACACTGACATCATTGTGACACAAGAAACAATACAGCCTTTGATGTCTAAGCCTTACCAGTGTCACTGCATGTAAAAGGTTCACTACTGAAATAATAGCCTCACCAGTGACATCATAGATTCACTATGACATCTTTCTTACCACTGACATTCCAGCTTTACTGTGACATCCCACCTTCACTAGTGACATCAAAACCTTGTTGTCACATCAGCCTCACCACTAACATCATAGCCTCACTGTGACATCCAAACCTCTTCAGTGACATCACAACCTCACTGTGACATCACAAGTTCCCCCAGTGACATCACAAACTCACAGTGACATCACTGCCTCATTGTGATGTCACAACCATACATTGCCATCAAATTATCACTTTGACATAAAGCTTCACTTCTGATGTCATAGCCTCACTGTGACATTACAGCCTTAGTTTGATAGAATAAACTCTATGTGACATTAAAGCCTCACCAGTGACAATGCAGCTTCAACAATGACAAAGTCTGCTTGTGAAAGCATAGTCACTACTGACATCACAACCTCATTGTGATATAACAACCTCACTGTAACATCACAAACACATTGTGGCAGCACAGCCTCACTGTGACATCACAGTCTCACCACTAATATAACATGCTCACCATGATATTACAGCCTCACCGGTGACACAACAGCCTCATGGTGACATTATAAGCTCATTGTGGCATCATAGCCTCACCAGTTATATCATTTCATCAAAGCAACATCAAAGTAACCACTGAACTCACAGCTGAACTGTGAAAACAGAGTGTCACTATAACATCTTAACTGCACTGTGTCCTCACAGCCTCATTGTGACCTTACAAACTGACAATGACATCACAGCCTCACTTAAATCACAAATTTTCCACTGACATCATAGCCTTACTGTGACCTCACAGCCTCATTGTGACAGCCTCACCACTGACATCAAAGTCTCTCTGTGCCATCAAAACCTATCCAGTGACATCACAAGTCACTGTTATCACAGCCTTAATATGATACCACAAACTCACTGTGACATTTGCCTTACCACTGACATAGTAGCCTCATGGTGACATCACATACACACCTCTGACATAGCCTCACTGTGACATCACAGCCTCAATGGGACTTCACAGAATCACCAAGACATCATGGACTTAGTGTGACATCAGCCTTGCTACTCACATCAGTCTCACTGTGACCTCACTGCTTCCACTGTGACAGGAGTGACTTCCCGTGACATCACAGGCTCATGGTGACACCATAGATACATAGTGACATCAAAACCTCTGATGGCATAACAGCCTCACCAGTGACTTGCCAGCCTCACTGTGACATCATACCCTCATCACAGCCTAACCAATGAAAAAACATCTGCACTGGGATATCATAGTCTCACTCTACTGACATCACTGCCTCACTGTGATATCACCATATTACTGGGACAACAGAGCCTCATTGTGACATCACAGCCTCACCTCTGAGATTATAGTTTCACCTTACATGATGGCCTCACTTTCATCACAGACTCACCATGACATCACAGGCTCTCCTCTGATATCACAGTGTGACTATACAGCCTCAACACTGAATTCCTAATCTCACTGTGAAATCCAAGCATCACCTCAATGTCACAGCCTCACTGACATCTCATAGAATCACCCCTGATATCAGAGCCTCACTGTGACATCACAGCCTTCCCACTAACACCACAGGCTTACTTGTTGCATCACAGCCTCACTGTGACATCACAGCTTCCAGAGTGATATCAACTCAAAGTGACATGACAGCTCACAGTGATATACAACCTTTGCAGTGACATCACAGCCTCACAGGTGTCACTGCCATGTAATAAGTTCACCACTGACATCACAGCCTTACCAGTGACAACATAGAGTTATTATGACATCTTTCTCACTACTGACATTCCAGCATTATTGTGACATCACACCTTTACCAGTGACATCACAGCCTTATTGTGACATCAGCATCACCACTAACATCACAGCCTCACTGTGCCATCCTAACCTCTCCAGTGACATCACAACATCACTGTGTCATGAGAGCCTCACTGTGACATTACAACCTGATAGTTGCATCATAGCCTCACTGTGATATCACAATCTCTCTGTGACATCAGCTTTACCACTGATATAATAGCCCCTGGTGACATCACATACACAACTCTGACATAGCCTCACTGTAACCTCATAGCCTCAATGTGACATTACAGCATCACCACTGACATCATAGGCTCATTGTGACATCAGCCTTGTCACCAACATCGCAGTCTCACTGTGACTTCACAACCTCCACCCTGACATCACCAACTCCCTCTGACATCACAAACTCACATTGACAATGCAGACACATGGTGACATCAAAGCTTCACGATGATACCACAGCCTCACTGTAACATCACGGCCTCAACTCTGAGGTTTTACCTTCACTGTGACATCAGAGTCTAACTATGTCATCACAGGCCCACCTCTATATTTATTGCCCAACTGAGACATCACAGCCTCTCCTCTGACATCACAGCCTCACTGTGAAATAACAAACTAATCTACTGCAGTCTGAGCTGCAACCTCGAATTCAGGGCTTCCCTCCACAAGGTGGGCAAGGCTTCAGTGAATGGAGGACAGACAGGCAGCTCTCTGGGCTGAGTGAATCTGAACTCTCTATTGAAGTTCTTAGCAGAGTTTTTATACTTTAGAAAAATCCAGAGTAAAGGCCAAAGTATATATAGCCTTGCCCATAGGGAAAACATCAAAGAAAACCAGGACGAAATTCTTTACAGGATTATGTAAAATGTATTTATTCTGGGTAACAAAGGAAGAGCATAGGTGACATATATTTTCTTTATTGGAACAGACATGATGTCTCCAAGTAGAATTAAAGCAGGCATGACATATAGTTCCTAAAACCAAAGGGACAATGAATGTTTCAAAGTAGATTTTTCCCTGGCTTATGTATAAATATCATATGTGTGGGGGAGGGACTGTAAACTAGCTAGTCCTGAGAAAAACAACAACAACAACAACAAAAAGATCTAAGAATATACTCAAATTCCAGAAGGAGGAATCCTCCTGCCTGACACAAAACTTAATTTACATAGGGAGAGCCCCTAGCACCTAGCAATTGCCCATTTAGATGTTAATGTGTCACTCCCCAGCCAGCAGGCTTTAGGCCACAACCAGACAGTAACACTGAGGCAGGCAGGAACCCTAAAGCCTGACACCCCCTTATTTTCCTTATTTCTCTTATTTATATCAAATAATGTCATGTCCTTTATCAAGAAATTGTTTCCTTGAAGCAATATTCTGTCATGCTGGATCTTGTCAAAATAGCATATTTGGATAAGGACATGGCATTTCCCTCTCATTTTTTTTTAAACTTTTTTTTTATTATTTATTCAACTGTGCGTATGTGCGTGTGTGTATGTGCGCGCGTGTGTGTCTGTGTGTGTGTGTGTGTGTGTCTGTGTATGTGTATGTGTAGAACCACGGACGAATTCCCGAACCACCATGGACACCTCCAACTCCTTCTGCCCAGGGATTCATAGGCTCCGCCCTACCAGGACCAGAAGCGCAGGCCGCCCCCGCTTCCGCCTGGTGTCTATACGTGGGATATGGGATCTGAACTCAGGACCTTCTGCCTGCAAGGTGGAGGCTTAACCCCTGAGCCACCTCTCCAGCCCTCCCTCTCATTTTTTTTAAAAGATGAGATTAATCTGAAGATGACTGGAAAGAGAATTATAGTAATGACTATAATAAGAATTGTCATGTCAATGTGAATCAACATGGTGAACCAGACTGTAGGAAAACATTAAAACTCATGAGAATTTACATAAATGTGTAGAGCCTTTAGTAAAATGGGTCTCTTTTTAAAATTTTTAAAAATTTATTATTTATTCAATTGGGCGTGCGTGTGTGTGTGTGTGTGTGCACGCATATGTGCACGTGTGTGTATGTATGTGTGTGTGTGTGTGTGTGTCTGTGTAGAACCACAGATGAATTTGGGAACCACCATGGACCACCTCCACTTCTTCCTTGTTTACTCTGTTGCGGGATTTACATGCTCTGCCCTACCAGGACCAGAAACACAGGCCACCACCACATCCGTCAGGTATATGTAGGATCTAGGATCCGAACTCAGGACCTTCCATCTGCAAAACAGAGACAACCCCTGAGCCACCTCTGCAGCCCTCTGAATGTCTCTTAAAGAGTACAATTGTAGTAGCAGTCAGCAATTTGTATAAACTTTATAGAGTAGTCTTAATATGTCTAACAGACTAGTTTTGATAGGTAGGAATAACTTATCTAGGTGCTAAGTGTCAAGCCAACCAGATCTATTCTGGAGTTTAAATGAGTCTGAATTTTGTCACAAATATAAATTTTATCTTAGTGTCTAAGGTAAGAGAAACATAATTAGCCATTAAAGAGTAGATACAATTGGTGGTATAAATATCGGCATAAGTCAATAGAAAATTGTACATTTTTGGAACCAAAAGCAAAACATGTGGTGAATGCACAATAGTGAATCTTAAATTGAAAATAAAGTCCTTCAGCATATGGTGAACAGCAGTTAACTTTTCAAGTCCAGGTTGTAAAAGACTCTCAGAGTCAGTCCAAACAGGGGTCAAAATCCATCCTAGAAGGAAACATTTCTGGCTCCTTCAGGTCAGGATCTGGCTCTTTGACTTGTTCTGTGTCAATGTCAACTCCTTTTTTCCTGTAGGCTGAGACTGTCAATGATTTTCCACTGGGCAGAATAAATATTTGAGAATCCACAGGGATGAGCTTGCTGATGGAGAAACACAAAGACATCTGTGATTCCAGGAAGCCCTGGGTTTGGTTATGACAGGTGTGTGTCAAAGTCATTCTTTCCTTTAACCATCATCTCTAATTTTTAATCTTTTCATAAACCTAACATCCCACAAACATACTTTAATATTCTTTTAAATAACCAATTCATAAACCTTCTGTACACACTTTAATCTTTTAAGCAACAGGTCCCAACCCATAAACCTTTCATCAAAACTTTTGCATATTTAAGTTCTATCCATATATGTATATATACATACACACATATATGTGTATATATTCACCTGATGGTTTCCTGCTGTTTTTACATTAATTATCCCTTTAGAAATGTCTTTTAAAGGAGGTGATAACAGATAACAGACCTAATATTTAAGAGAAATTGAGTTGGGTATGATTTGGAAGTTATGTACACAGTATAAATTTATATATAATATATACTTTGAAATCTAAGACATTGTAGCTCTCAAGTTATTTATTTACTTTAGCATTAAGTAACTATAAGTTTTGTATCTTTAAAGTATATGAAACTTGGGCTGGAGAGGTGGCTCAGGGATTAAGCCTCTGCCTTGCAGGCAGAAGGTCCTGAGTTCGGATCTTTAGACCCACGTATAGGCGCCGGGCAGAAATGGGGGCAGCCTGCGTTTCTGGTCCTGGTAGGGCGGAGCCTGTGAATCCCGGGGCAAAGTAAACAAGGAAGAGGTGGAGGCGGTCCATGGTGATTTCCGAATTCGCCCATGGTTCTACACACACACACACACACATGTATACACGCATAACTGAATAAATAAAAAAAAATTTTTAAAAAGTATATGAAACTTATGATCATAAAACATTTGATTTAAGGTAACAGCCTTAAATCTCATTTTGAATGAAAATGTTTAATAACTTGTAGTACTTTAGTATCTTTTGGAAGTCAAATTAATTATAAACCAAGGCCGTAAAAGTTTTTTAAATTTTGTAGAGACTGAGACATTAAATATGGAATAAACAAGC
Source organism: Typhlomys cinereus (assembly GCA_023101885.1). Classification (NCBI taxonomy): domain Eukaryota; kingdom Metazoa; phylum Chordata; class Mammalia; order Rodentia; family Platacanthomyidae; genus Typhlomys; species Typhlomys cinereus. The sequence goes on from JALPQD010000397.1 coordinate 718,976, forward strand.
AGCACATGGTCACAAGAGAGTATCTGTATGTCTCTATTTAAATAAGCAATTTTTCTGGCAATAGAAACATTTAGATATTCTTAGATATCGTACCATAAGGAGAATGAAAAACTTCACTGATTTTTTTAGAAGACATTTGTGGTTTTTTTATAAGAATAAATACAGCTATTTACAATTCTAAGACAGTTTAAGAATTTGAAAGTAAATCATTTAAAATCATAATACACAAATATATATACCATATATATTATATTTATGTACACCTAACTTTTGAAATAAAGCCTTTGAAAATTTCTTTTTTTTTTCTGCTCATACAAACATAATAGGTACCCCTGTCCCCTCCCTCCCTTCACTCCTTCCTGGACCTCCCTGTTCCCTCCCCCCTTTTCTCCTTTAGAAAACATTTGTATTGAAAGAGTTAATATAGAAGAAGAAATTTTCTAGACAGAAAGAATGTAGAAGAGATTTCCTAGGCAAGTAAGAATGGCAAGAATGTGATGAGCTTGTCTCAGAATCACACTACCTCACCCCAAGCCCAACCCAAGAATTCCCAAAAAAGGTAAGGACATGTGTGTCCAGGCCAGATACTGAGACCTATCCCCACCTTGCGAATTCCAAGGGAATATACTCATCCCCAGGTTTTTGGTTAAGCTGCGAGTACATGCTGCTATGCTAGTCACCACCAAACCTGCCCCATTCCCTTCACGCCTAAACTTTGCACCAATGAGTTTAAAAGTTAAATGTATAAGCCAATTATTTGGCTACACCTCACTACCTCAACACCTCCCTACAAAAATTGTATAAAAAGTCTGTGCCTTTTGTGCTGCGGGTCACCTCCTTCATTCCCGTATGGAGCGGCCCCAGCGCGCTGGACAATAAAACCTCTTGCTGTTTGCATCGATCTCGTTGTCAGCATGGTCTCCTGAGTCTGGTCGACTCCCGAGTGGGGGTTCTGTCCCAACATCTGGGGGCTTATCCTGGATACTTGACCCCACTCCGGAGATCCCCCTCGCAGCAGGTCGGAGGAATAGCTCCAGCAGGTCAGTTGTTGTCTCTCTGTTGTCTAGTGATTGTTTACTTGAGCGGCCCCCAGGTATTGAAAGTGAGAACTTGTGTAAGCAAGATCGCATATAGTGGAATTAGGCTCTTCTGGAGGTCCAAAGAGGTAGGCAGACGTGCTTGTACACCTCTGGTCAGGGTCCTGGGGGACTCCCCAAGACCCTCTGTGAGTTAGTGAAGTTTTTCGTGAGCCTCTATAGGGGTGTCTTTTGTCAGTGAAGTTTCTCATGCGCTTCTATTAGGTGTCTTTTGTCAGTGAAATTTTTTCGTATCCTGGGCGGGTCTGCCTCATTATCTCGGCAGTGTTCTTTGCCAGGATTGTAGGTCTGTGCCTGTTTTACCTTCTGTTTGGAATGTTTACTTGGTCTGTTGCTTTTTCTATTTGATTTGTGTTCACTGTGTCTGTATAGGAGGTTCGAGTCCCCCGGTGGGTTAAAGTCCCACTTAACTGTAGAGGAAACCATGAGGCTCCTCTATCTGTTGGGGTTCAAGTCCCCCAGTGGGTTAGAGTCCCACTGTGTCTGAATGGTGAGGTCTGAAAGATTATCACCAGGAACTGCTGCCGTGACATATTTGTAGCGTTTGTGTCCAAGTTGTCTAATCTGTCTTGTTTTACTTTTTGTTTTCACTGTTCTTAGTATCGGACTGGTGCCCTTTCTCTCTGACGATTCTAACATGGGACAGACTATTTCCACCTCCCCCTATCTCTGACTCTAGGTCACTGGTCTGAAGTTAAAGCTAGGGGACATAATTCCTCTGTAGAAGTTCAGAAGGAAAAATGGAAAACGATTTGTCAATCGAAATGGCCAGCATTTGGAACCAAGTGGCCTCCAGAGGGTTCCTTTTATTTGGACCAGATATTGGCTGTTAGACAAAAGGTTTTTCAACCGGAACCACACGGACATCCAGATCAAGTCCCTTATGTCACCGTCTGGGAAGACCTGGTTCGGTCCCCCCCACCATGGGTCTGCCCTTCACCCTCAGGGAACCCGCTTGACCGTTTGCCCAGTAAAATCGCTAACAGAGCCTTCTCCTAAGGACAAGCCTGAACCTTTACAGGCAGACGAGCAGGATCTCTTTCTCATGGATACTCCTCCTCCTTACCCCCCCCACAACCCCGCTCCTACGGGGGGCCCCTATGCACCCCTTCTTGCTGAGATTCAGCGCCTAATACAGGCTCCAGTCGACCAGGGTGCCATGGCCCCGCAGGGACCGGCAGCCGGGACTCACACCCGCCGTGGTGCGACACCGGACCTTGAGGGGCTGGACCGGGATACTACGGTCCTGCCCCTATGGACCTATAGGCTCCCTGATGCTCAGGGCCATCGGCCCCTGCAATATTGGCCCTTCTCCTCTGCTGATCTTTATAATTGGAGGAATCAGAATTCCTCCTTCTCTGAGAATCTTGAGGCTTTGATTTCTCTCATTGAGTCTGTTCTCTATTCTCACCAACCTACTTGGGAGGATTGCCAGCAACTTTTACAGGCACTCCTTACTACAGAGAAAGACAACGGGTTCTCTTGGAGGCTCAGAAACATGTGCCAGGAGAAGATGGGAGACCTTCCAGAATGCCTGTCATCATCGAGGAGGGCTTCCCCCTTTACCCGACCCAATTGGGATTACAACATGCCTGAAGGTAGGGAGTGACTAATGGTCTACCGCCAGACTCTAATGGCAGGTCTTCAGGGGGCTGAAAACCCCCCACCAATTTGGCTAAGGTAAGAGAGGTAAGTCAGGGGCCAGAGGAATCCCCATCAGCCTTCCTGGAAAGGCTGATGGAGGCCTTCCGACAGTTTACTCCTTTTGACCCAACGGCCCCTGAGCACAAGGCCACTGTTATGGTTACCTTCATTGACCAGTCCACTAAGGACATCAGGAAGAAACTACAGAGGATAGAGGAATTACAAGACAAGTCGCTGAGGGATTTAGTGCAAGTAGCAGAAAAAGTATATTATAACAGAGAGAGTGAGGAAGAGAGAAAAGAAAAGGAACGGGAAAGACATTAGGACAAGAAAACGACTAAAATCATGGCCACGGTAGTATAGGAAAACAGAAGAGAGGACAGAAGGGAGGGACTGGGCCACAAGTGGCGACCTTTGGGAAAGGACCAATGTGCATATTGCAAAGAAAAAGGACATTGGGCCCAAAATTGCCCCAGGAGATTCCAAGGAGCTAGAGGCCGGGGGCCTCCAAAGACAGTGCAAGCATTAGCCCTGGGAGAAGACAGCAAATAGGGGAGTCAGGGTTCAGACCCCCTCCCTGAACCCAGGGTAACCTTAAAGGTGGAGGGGAAACCAACCCAGTTCCTGGTGGACACTGGAGCACAACATTCAGTCTTGATCCAGGATGAGGGACCTAGGCAGAACAAGAAGTCTTGGGTTCAAGGAGCCACAGGCAACAAACAATATTCATGGACTACCAGAAGAACAGTAGATCTGGGGGTGGGCCAGATATCCCACTCATTTTTAGTCATCCCAAACTCTCTGTACCCACTCCTGGGCAGAGATTTACTCTCAAAAATCAGCACACAGATATACTTCTCACCTGAGGGAACCATGGTATGTGGATGAATACCGGCTTTTTCAGCCTCTGGGACCCAGGAGCAAAGACCTAGAATGGTGGTTGCAAAAGTTTCCCCAGGCATGGGCAGAAACGGCGGGCCTGGGAGAGGCCAAGAACCAGCCCCCCGTCCAGGTGGAACTGAAGGCGTCAGCCTCCCCCATTATGGTGTGACAATATCCAATAAGCCGGGAAGCTCATGAGGGTATAAAACCTCATATCCGGAGACTGCTGGGCTTGGGGGTTCTGTAGCGATGCCAATCTGCGTGGAATACTCCACTCCTACCGGTGCAGAAACCAGGAACTAATGACTACCGACCGGTGCAGGACCTCCGAGAGGTCAACAGACGGGTGACCAAAATCCATCCCACTGTGCCCAATCTCTATAACCTACTGAGTTCTCTCCCTCCAGACAGAACCTGGTACACTGTACTTGATCTAAAGGATGCCTTTTTCTGCCTTCGCCTCAGCATACAGAGCCAGGACATTTTGGCCTTTGAATGGAGAGATCCGGAGGCTGGCACAACAGGACAGCTCACCTGGACGCGGTTGCCTCAAGGGTTCAAGAACTCACCCACCATCTTCGACGAGGCTCTACACCAGGATTTGGCCAAATTTAAAGCTCTCAACCCACAGGTAACGCTCATCCAGTATGTGGATGACTTGTTTCTCGTGGCTCCTGATGAACAGTCATGCCTTAGAGGAATGCAGAGACTGCTGAAAGAACTTGGGAACCTCGGATACAGGGCATCAGCAAAGAAGGCCCAGCTCTGCCAAAAAGAGGTCAGTTACCTTGGGTATCGGCTGGAGGGAGGAAAGCGATGGCTTACAGAGGCTAGAAAACAGACAGTATTCCACATTCCACCTCCTAAGAGTCCTAAGCAAGTCCGGGAATTCCTGGGGACGGCCGGATTTTGCCGCCTCTGGATTCCAGGATTTGCGGAAATGGCAGCCCCTCTGTATGCTCTCACTAAGGAAAAGGAAACATTTGTCTGGGACACTGAACAACAAATAGCCTTTGATAAAATCAAAAATGCCTTAATGAATGCCCCAGCTTTGGGACTGCCTGATGTGACTAAGCCTTTCCACCTGTACATAGCTGAGAATCGAGGAATCGCTAAGGGGGTCCTAACCCAGAAACTGGGCCCCTGGAGAAGGTCAGTGGTCTATTTGGCAAAGAAACTGGATCCAGTCGCCGCCAGATGGCCAGCATGTTTGCACATCATAGCTGCAGTGGAAGTTCTGGTCAAGGACGCTGACAAGCTCATGTTGGGCCAGGACTTGACTATAACCACTCCTCATGCAGTAGAAGGGTTTATCCGTCAGCCCCCAGACAAATGGTTATCTAATGCTAGAATGACTCAGTATCAGACTTTGCTTTTAAATAATGAAAGGGTCACCTTCGCCCCTGCCACGGGCCTAAATCCCACCACCCTCCTGCCGGATCCTGATCTGGATCCCCCAGAGCGCAACTGCCAGCAAGTCCTGGCTGAAGCTCACGGATGGCGGAAAGACTTGAAGGACACTCCCCTCCAAAATGCAGAGTTGACGTGGTACACCGATGGGAGCAGGTTCCTAGAAAATGGTGAAAGAAAGGCTGGGGCAGCAGTGATGGATGGACAGAAAATAATATGGGCGTCAGTCCTGCCAGAGGGCACCTCGGCCCAGAAAGCAGAGTTGATAGCCTTGACCAAGGCATTAGAAATGGGAAAGGATAAGAGAATAAACATCTATACTGATAGCAGATATGCTTTCGCCACGGCTCATGTACATGGGGCCATATACCAACAGAGGGGCCTCCTAACATCTGGAGGAAGAGAAATTAGAAATAAGAATGAGATCCTTGCATTACTGACAGCTCTTCATCTACCTGCTAAGGTAGGCATTATCCACTGCCCAGGGCATCAGAGGGAAGACCACCCAATAGCAAAAGGAAATAATATGGCAGGCAAAGAGGCCCGGAGAATTGCTTCTCAGACAGCACATGCACTGTTAGTCGAGGAAAAGGAGAAGGAACTGTAACAGTTACTCTTAACTATTGCTGTGAGAGAATACTCAAAGTCGATTAACTTAAGGGAGAAAGGGAGGTTTATTCAGCTTATGGTTCCAGAGGAAAGGTACAGTCTCTCAAAGCAGAAGTAGTATGGCTGGTTGGCCAAAGCTGGAGGAAGCTAAATCACCGCAGACATCTTGGAAGCTGAGAGCTGCAGACTGCTTGCTGCAAAGGCAAACTTCTCCTGGAGGTAGGGTGGGACTAATCCACCTCAAGGCCCACCCCTTGGATTGCCTTCCTCCAGCAAGGCTCCACCTCTCAAGGTGCCATGACCTTGCCAAATACATGAGACTGTGGGGGACACATTTCAAACCATAACAGGAACCCTCCCATGTCTTACAGTATACAGAAGAGGATTTAGACTTAATGTCAAACATAGATAAAATGCTTGATCAAGAGACAGGGGTATGGAGGACTGTGCAAGGACAACTTATTCTGCCCTGAAAGGAGGCTAGGGCTGCAATTGACCAAATGCATCGATGGACCCACTTAGGAACTGAAAAAATTAAGGCTCTCCTATTGATGACTGACTTCTTAATACCAAAACCTGGCCCTCTCATCCGAGAAATTGTACAAGATTGTAAAGCCTGCCAGATGGTAAACACAGGAAGGATGCAAGGGGTGTTGGGCAAACGCCTAAGAGGAGACTGGCCAGGAGCATATTGGGAAATTGATTTTACAGAAATTAAACCCGCCAAATACGGGTTCCGGTATCTGCTAGTGTTTGTAGATACATTCTCTGGATGGGTGGAAGCTTACCCTACAAAAACGGAGACAGCCCAGATGGTGACCAAGAAGATCCTGGAAGAAATCTTCCCAAGGTTCGGTGTCCCCAAGGTAATAGGGTCCGATAACGGACCTGCCTTTGTTGCCCAGGTTAGTCAGGGGCTGGCCAGGTACTTGGGGTTTGATTGGAAACTTCATTGTGCTTATAGACCCCAGAGCTCAGGACAGGTAGAAAGAATGAATAGAACTTTAAAAGAGACCTTAACTAAATTGTCCATGGAGACTGGCGGGTCAGACTGGGTTGCTCTTCTGCCTCTGGCACTCTTCACGGTTAGAAATACCCCTTCCAAGCAGCTAGGCTTAACCCCTTTTGAGATTCTCTATGGGGCCCCTGCTCCTCTAACTAGGGTAGGAGACCCCAACCGTCTTCCTGGTAACAATGAAAGTTTATACTTTAGGCTGAAAGGACTACAGGCTGTACAGAAGGATCTGTGGACACAGCTGGCAGCTACATATTAGCCTGGGACTCTAGGAGGAAGCCACCAGTTCCAGGTTGAAGACTCAGTCCTCGTCCATCGCCACCAGACGCACTCGTTGGAACCACGCTGGAAGGGACCCTACATCGTGCTCCTGACTACCCCCACAGCTGTCAAAGTGGACGGTATATCGGCCTGGATCCACGCTTCCCACGTGAAACCGACACTCACCAGGAACGCTTCAGTCGTCTCAGACTGGCAGGTGCACCCAAAGGCAACCCGTTGAAGCTCAAGATCTCCAGGAAACCAACCTCGGACCACAACAGCTAACCAGATACATCATGGAATGGGTGCCAAAAATTCTCCATGCTGCCAGATCCATGGCACCTTCCAAAGCAGTGCGCTTCCGTCTTCACTGGTATATAACTGTAACCTTGCTAATGCTCTCCTACAGTTCAGCAGCTGAGCAGGGTAGCTCCCACCAGCCATTTAGATGGACACTAAGCCGAGTGATGACCTCTGGGAGACTGCCGCGAGTTATCCAGGAGATCCCAAGCCATGGAAACCAACCGGTCATGTTCATCACCTCTATGTGTGCTCTGGTACCCATATCACCTTGTTTCAATGTGATACCTTGGTATGGTTGCCCTGCTGACGGGGAGGGATATTGTAAACAGCCCGGGTATCACTATTGTGCTTATTGGGGCTGTGAGACTGTGGGAAATGGGAAGCCTGATGGAGGAAATGACAGGTTCATCTCCGTTACTCTGTATCCCAAAGGCTGCACCTTATGGAAAGGGCAGCCGAGCCGCGGAAGATATTGCGAACGATTTAACATCACTATACGGGAGCCAGGGGATGCAAGATGGCTCTCAGGGAAACAATGGGGATTTAGATACAATGAGCCAGGACAAGACCGGGGAGGGTTTATACAGATAAGAAAACAGACTAAATCCACAGTATCCATCATGGGCCCCAACCAGGTGTTCAGGGATGCATCCCTACGGATTCCAACCCCCAACCTACTCCTGCACACACTGACTAGGGAACCTCCTGAGACCTCAGGGTATCCCACCTTCATGCCCAAAGCTGGGGACAGACCGGCAGGGCTCTTCTCCATGTTGCAGACCGTTTTCCTTACCTTAAACGCTAGCCAGGCCAATTGGACCTGGGATTGCTGGGTTTGCTATGATGCGGTCCCTCCCTACTATGAGGCCTATGCCGTAAGTCCCAAACAGATGCTCTCTCCCTTTACCTCAACTCCTAAAACAACCTCCTGTGTCTGGAACTATACCCGACCCCGACTTACTCTCCCTGTAACCCATGAGTACGTGCTGCTATGCTCGTCGCCACCAAACCCGCCACATTCCCCTTCACGCCGAAACTTGCACCAATGAGTTTAAAAGTTAAATGTATAAGCCAATTATTTGGCTACACCTCACTACCTCAACACCTCCCTACAAAAATTGTATAAAAAGTCTGTGTCTTTTGTGCTGCAGGTCGCCTCCTTCATTCCCGTATGGAGCGGCCCCAGCGCGCTGGACAATAAAACCTCTTGCTGTTTGCATCTATCTAGTTGTCAGCGTGGTCTCCTGAGTCGGGTCCATTCCCGAGTGGGGGTTCTGTCCCAACAGTATTACCTGATTGCTGAATTTGATGGGATATTTTATAAAGAAATCAAGAGGAATGAGGAAGTTTAATTGATTTTAGTGGCTTTGTTATTTTGAGAATATAGGGGAAAACCTTTAAGAACACAATGGCATTTTCATTTGTAGTCCTGTTAAAGATTAAAACCAAGTTGGCACGGCGCAGCGCAGCAGTTGCACGGCGGATGGACTTTGCCAGGACCGACTCAGGCAGCTGCCCACGGGGGCTTGCTGGGCCCAGCAGTTGGGGCCCAGCAAAGGTGCAGAGCCGTCTGGCGCCTACCTGCAGCTGGTGATCACCATGGGCTTCATGGACTTTGGGAAAAAAGCTCGTACATTCGACTTGGAAACAATGTTTGAGCAAACTCGAACAGTTGTGGAAAGAAGTTGGAAAACACTGGTGGAAACAATATTTGGAAAGCTGGGCCAGAGGTGGCTCTCAGAGCTCTATACACTACTGCTTGTTGACCCAGACAGTATAGAAAATTGAGACACACAGTGAATGTGACATCTGCTGTTGAATTCCCACTTTCATGGGTTGTATCACACATTTAATGAAGGCCTCATTTCCAGACTGCTTTGATACCAGGTGGTTGGCAATTCTGGTACCAGAGGAGAGTGATGCTTGTGCTTTTTTTGGATCCAATTTCTGATCATCCTTACACTGGAGGAGGAGTTATCAATATAGCAAGAGGGGATTAGTAATGAGGCAGGAGTCAATAAAGAATTGAATTTACATCAATGCTGTTATGATTCTTTTCATTGTCTCTCCCCCTTCTATCTATCTATCTATATCTATCTATCTATCTATCTATCTGTCTGTCTGTCTGTCTGTCTGTCTGTCTCTTTTCTGTAGTAAGTTTTACTCTGTAGTTCAGTATAGCAAGGAACTTTTGTGTAGACCAGACTGGACTCAAATTAATGGTAATTTGCCTGTCTCTACTTTTTGAATGCTGAGATACAGGCATGAGCCACCATGCCTGGCTTTTCACTTATTTTTGAGTTGGGGTTTTAGTATGTTTCTCTGTTTCTCTGGATAGTCTCAAAAGTCATGAGTCCAGGTTATATTACTGTCTCAGCCTCCTGAGTAGCTGGGACTACAGGTGTATACCAGTGTTCCTGGACGTTAGTTATAAAATGTTGAATTGTTCGGCAGCTATATGCAATATCAAGGCAGTGAGTTTAAAACTAATTATTTGGGGGCAAGTCTTTTTTGCATGTATGTGTTTGGTAAAAAGATAGGTGTGTCCATACACTTAATCTTTAAGTTCTTTTGTGAAATTCAGAGTTATAAGTGTATTATACTATATTGTATTATAAGACCTGGAGTTGATTTTTTTTTGAGACTGAGTCTCTATAATCAAACCAGAATTTTCTTGTAGCACTAATTTGGCAAGCCGCCTTGTTGTGGGGATTCCTAGTCTCCATCTTCAGAGGCTAAAATTATAGGTTGACCTTCATGTCCATGTAGCATTTTATGTGGGATCTAGGGGCCCAAATTCTGGTCTTCTTACTTGAACATCAATTGATTTAGCCACTGAGAAATTTTTCCATCCCGAAATAATCTACTTAGGAGGTAGGCAAAGCTAAATCATTGTTTCTACATTACTCATTCAGTACTGTTTTTTTTTAAGAGAGAAAGAGAAGGGTGGGAGAAGAGAAGAGGAGGAAGGGGAATGAGAGTGAGAGAGAGAGAGAGAGAGAATAGATGCTGTGGCAAAGAGGTGGAGTTCAGAGGACAACTTCCAGAAGTCAGTTTTCTCCTTCTGTTATGTGATCATCTGGGGATCAAATTCAGCTAAGCCCTCCTTATCTGTTGAGCTGGCTTGCTTGCCTCTCCACTCACTACTTCTAATAGCAGATGTGTGAGTTATTCCTCATCAAGTAGTTGTTTTGTAGCCATCAAGTGGATGGCCAGTTTTAACCTTTTATATATCTAGGGCTACCACAGGTCTCCTTCTTCAGGTGCCCTTCCCAGGTCCTAGATTTTTACTTTGTTTCTGAGCCACTAAGAAATAGTTTATTTATGCTTTCTGGCTTATAAAAATGTTCTAGAAAATAGAGATAAACATGGAGATGCGAGGCTGCAGAGGGTGCAGAAGGGGCAGGGCTTTTAGGATGTACCCACCCCTAGTAAATAACAAAAGACAGTTTTTATCACTCTGGAAATTTTATTACTCTGGAGCTGGGGCAAGGACTAATGCATGTTATATCAGCCCCTGATACCATCATCATGTCTAAGAAAATTTTAATAGCAAGCAAGATAAAAATCCGAGGTATATTTGTAAATGTTTCAAACAAATATTTTAATGAATGGGCTTCTAACATTTACTTTAAGTATATCATATAAAATGCTTTTTGAACAGTGTTTTTTTCATGAAAGTTGTATGGTACCCAGTCAGTATACTTTCTCAGTGTATATTTAGGGAGATGAAGTTGAATTTAGAAGTGTAATATTGTCAATTATTTGTTTATTACTTCATTTATTAGGATAAATTCTTAGGTAGCCCGGGTTGGCCTTGAAGAACTTCCCAATGCTGGTCTTCCAGGGTTGTGCCTCTGTGCCTACTTTTGTGGATGCAGTAGCGCCAGTAGAAATTAAGGCTTCATGAATGCTGGGCAAGTTGTGTCTATATCCCAAGTCACACTGTCTTTAAATAGATATTTATTTAGAGATGATTTAAAATTGCTTAACCTATGAGAGCTTGGGATTTTGATTTGGAGATTCTTAGTGTAAAAATCAGCTCTCCATCCTACTAGATGAATTAAACTGGATGGCTTATCAAATTTTTTATTTTCTCTGTCTCTTAGGTGGATATGGTATCATCCTTAAGAGATTGCCATTGTACTGTGTAAAACAGTAAAATAGTATAAACATTTCATTTTCAATTTCTATAATTGTCAGTAAGGAATGTATGCATACCAATTACCAGGAATTTTAAGGAATTACTATGCTTGTACATTTTTAAAGATTTTAAAATTTTAAAAAATTAAAAAAAATTGTGGACAAAATAAAAAAAATATCAAAACCAAGTAAGATAACTTTAATGAAAGAAAACTTACAATCTATTAAAAAAATTGTGATCAATTCAAAATGTAAATAAGTTAAGGCCTTATATGTTATTAAAATTACTTATTTTAACTATGCATACATATATTTAAAAATGGCATGCCAAAATTTTAATATTAGTTGCAACATGAATCAAAAAGATTGAAGTGGCATAGATTTTTTACATTGAAACAGAAAATACAACACATAAACACAAAATACACAAACATGCAAACACATTAATAACATTCAATTCACTGACAACAGCCTTAAAATTACCTTTAAAAACATCATCAAAAGCAAATCAACATTTATGAAAGCCTTACCATTGAAAATAAAATCTCATGTTAGTTAAGTTTAATTATGAAAAACATTAAAAGCCAATTAAAACAAATTATTATTTAAGAAACTATATTTAATAGATGAATAGATTTGTCTATTTTTTTCTTTTTCTGAAAATTTGTTAGCTTTTCCTAAAGTGTCATTTTTTTTTAAAGGCCAAATATTTATATTATTGTTTCCCAAGCTGAGATCCTATAAAACAGCCTGTAAAATTGTCAGTTTTGTAAGATTTTTATGGATTTCAAAAATATTTGAATTAATTTTAGGATAATAGTTTTGATATTAATTTTTTTGTTTTTTCTTTTAAACATTTTTAAAATATTTTTTATTCAATTGTGTGTGTGTGTGTGTGTGCGTGTGTGTGTGTGTGTGTGTATGTGTGTGTGTGTGTGTGTGTGTGTAGAATCAAGAGCAAATTCAGGAACCACCTTGGACCGCCTCCACCTCCTCCTTGTTTACTTGCCCCGGGATTCACAGGCTCCACCCTTCAGGACCAAAAATGCAGGCCTCTCCCACTTCCACCTGGTGTCTATACATAGGGTCTAAGATCCGAACTCAGGACCTTCCACCTGCAAGGCAGAGGCTTAATCTCTGAGCCAGCTCTCCAGCCCCTGTTTTTTCTTATAATTTAAAAATATTAGGAAGAACATGTTTTTGTCCTCTTATTTTTATTTTCTATTTATTTAATTTTTTAAATCCATATGAAACCAAATTCTGAGAGTTACACTCCCTTCAATAAAAGAAAGACATAAATTTACAACTTAGTCTAGAGAGCCAGCCAATTTTTTTTTTCACTGCTTCTAATCTTTTTGGTTTTAACATTATGTTTTCTCTGTGATGGTTTTGTATGGCCTAATTTTAACTGTTCTTCTACCAATTGTTCTAAACCCTGTATATTTTCCATTGTTTGTTCAACCGTACAGGCTCTTTTGATTTCCATTGTATCTTATCAGCATAATAAGTAACAGTGGCCCCAATTCAAAATTTTTGTTCTGATTCTACAGAATCAGGAACTACTAAAACCATTTCAATTGAGAACAAAACACCTCTTCCCCATAAGGGAAAAGAAAGAGGGAATGACATAAGGCTGAAAACTTTGTACTCCTTTTAGAAAGCCTACTTCTGTGGGAGGCTTCCTAGGACACTGAAGGGGAAATGGTGTTGAAGCCTTTAGAAATACCCTATCATCCTCACAATGGTGAGGTGCTGCTTCTTCCTCTAAATCAGTCTCCTCAGAGGGAGACAGGACATCACTATCGCCTTCTTTCCCTAGTCTCCTCAGAAAGAGACAGGACATCATTGTCTACTTCCTTCTCTAAATTTACTGTTATGATATGTTGAGGCTTAACTAAGCCTTCATAATTTTTATCTTTCTTTTCCTTTGGAGTCAGAGGACAGTCTTCTCCTCTAACTAAATTTCCTGTGGTATGCTTACTGTTTCTTGACTAGGACCTAAAGAATCTATCATTAAACTCCATAAAGAAAATGTAACAATTGAAACCTTTTCTGGTCCATGAACATGATAATATTTTTTATCTCTTTTCCTATCTTTTCCCAAGTTTCTAGATCTAAGGTTCCTTCCTCTGGAAACCAAGGACAACATTTTTGTACAAAATGAAAAAATTTTCTTAACTGCTTAGAAGAGACATGAACACCTCATGCATTTATCATTTGTTTAGTTGTGTCAATAAAGAGTCTTCTTTCTTTAGACTCAGTATGGCCCATGTTTATTCTTAACTTGGTTCCACTCATGTCCGAGTGGTCTTCTGTACCAAGACACAATCCTATCCTTACCCATCTTCTTAATTCAGCTCCACTTAGTCTGAGGGGTTTTCTGCACTCTGACGGGATCCTATCTTTGCCTGAATGACTTAAAGAGAAAAAAAAAGAGAAAAGGAAAGACTTACCCAGTCGAGTGTCCCAGGTTTGGTCATCAGGTGTTGAAGTCCAAGCTGCAACCTCAAATCCAGAGCTCCCCTCGACAAGGTGGACAAGGCTTCAGCGAATGGAAGACAGACAGACAGTCTCTGTGCTGAGTAAATCTGAACTCTTTATTGAAATTGTTAACAGTGTCTGTATACTTTAGAAAATCCAGAATAAAGACCAGGGGATGTGTCACTATGTCCATAGAGAAAACAGGAACCAATTCTTTACAGGATTATGTAAAATGTAAGAAAGGAAGAGCAGAGGTGACACATATTTTCTGTGTTGGAACAGCCATGAAGTCTCCGGGTGGAGTTAAAGCAGGCATGACACTCAGTTGCTAAAAGCAAATGGACAATGAATGTTTCAAAGTAGATTTTCCCTGGTTTATGTATAAACATTTGGTGGGGGCAAGACTGTAAACTATCTAGTTCTGAGAAAAACTACAAAAAAAAAATCTAAGAACATACTCAAATTCCAGAGGGAGGAATCCTCCTGCAGAGGCAAAACTTAATTTACATAGGGAGAGCACCTAGCAATTGCCCATTCAGATATTAATGTGCCACTCCCCAGCCTGCAGACTTTAGGCCAGAATCAGTCAGTAACACTAAGGTAGACAGGAACCCTAAGGCCTGACTATCCCCATAATTTCCTTATTTCTCTTATTTACATCAAATAATGCCATGTCCTTTATTGCAGTCCGCCTGCATGGTTGCTGATAAATGACACCACACAGCTTAAGAGAACAAGGGGTTTACTTTCTTACGACAGTCCAGGTACAGTTCTTAGTCCAGCTTGACAGGAGAGTACATACCAACACCAGGGCTGAGGGAACTGGCCACCATAACGGCTGAGAGATGGAGAATCCTTACTTGCCATACCAGCATGTCAAAAGGAAGCCCACTCTCTCAACCAGTTCTCTCTGTGATTTATCCAAGGCCTAATCCCACCCACCATGGGCTGGGTCTTCCCCATCAGCAAGACAATCTCCTTCAGGTTTGCTCTGGGCTTAACTCAACCATCAACTTTCTACACTGTGCCCAGAGCTCAAACCCTTAACAGTCAAGTTGACACCTGTGCTTAACTATGACATCCTTTATCCAGAAATTGTTTCCTAGAAACAATATTCTGTGATGCTAGTCCTTGTCAAACATCATGGTTGGATTAGGATGTGGCACTAACCTCTGAAATTCTATCATGAGTGACAGTTGAAGAATCCTGCCTAGCATTGCTATGACACCACAGCCTCACTGCTGAAATCTCAGGCTCACGGTCACATGACAGCTCAAACAGTGACACCACAGCCACGCTGTGAAATCAGAGCCTCACCAGTAACTTCCCAGCCTCACTGTGACAGCTGAGCCTCATCACTGACATCAGCCATACTAATTACTGAAATCTCAGCCAAACTGTGATGTCATAGTCTATCTCCACTGATAACAGAGCCTCACTGTGATATCACAATCTCACATTAATCTCACAGCCTCACAGTATCATTACAGCCTCTCCTCTGACATCACAGCCTGTGTGAATGCACAGTCTCACCACTGACATCCTAACCTCATTGTGAAGTCCAAGCATCACCCTGACATCACAGCTCACTAACATCTCATTGAAATAGTCCGACATCAGAACCTTACTGTGATATCACAGACTCACAGTGACATCACAGTGACTGCCCACTGACACCACCGGCTCACCTCTTCCATCATAGCTTCATTGTGACATCAGTCTGACATCACAGTCTCACTCTAACATCAAAGCCTCATGGTTACTTCGCAGCCTCACCAGTGACATGCCAGCCTCACTAGACATCATACTCTCATCACTCACCCTAGCCTCTTTCTGATATCACAAACTAACCACCTAAATCATTTCCTCACTGCAATTTCATAGTCAAGCTCCAATGACATTTCAGGATCACTGAGGTATCACAGCATCACTTGTGACTACACAGCCTCACTGTGACAGCTCAGCCTCATTACTGATATCAGCCTCACTTCTGACATCACAGCCTAATCACTGAAGTCTCAGCCAATGTCATAACCTATCACCACTGATATCACAGACTTATTGTGATATCAGAACCTCACGGTAACAGCACACCCTCACAGTGACAACAGCACCTTTCCTGTGACTTCACAACCTCAGTGTGACTGCACAGCTTCACCACTGACATCATAACTTCACTGCGAAATCCAAGCATTACCCTGACATCACAGCTGCAATGACATCTCATAGAATCAGCCCTGACATCAGAGCCTCACTGTGACATGAAAGCCTCACTGTGATATCACAGCCTCACTCTGAGATCACAACCTTATGGTGACAACACAACCATACTGTGACATCACAGCTTCACCACAGATAGCACAGGCTCACAGTGAAATGGCAGCCTCAGCAATGACATGATAGCCTTTGATATAATAAAGTGAAACCACAGCCTCACATGTTATATCACAGTATCACCACTGACATCATAGCCTCACTGTGACATCAGTCTTGCCACTGACATCGCAATCTCAATTGACATAACAGCCTCCAACATAACAATACCAATTCCCTGTGACATCATAGGCTTATGGTGACATCACAGCCACACGGTGACATCAAAGCCTCCCCTTGGCATCACAGCCTCACCAGTGACATGCCAGCCTCACTGTGACAACATACCCTCATAACTCACATCAGCCTAATTTTGATATCACAGCCTAAAAATTGAAATCACATCCTCACTGTCAAATCAGTCTTGATCCACTGACAACACAGCCTCACTGTGATACCACAGCATCACTGATGACAACACAGCCTCACAGTTTTATCACAGTCATACCTCTGAGATTATAGCCTTACTGTGACATCACAGCCTCACTATGACATCACAGGCTCACCTCTGAAATCATTGCCCAACTGTGACATGACACCATTGACTCTGATGTTAAAGCCTCACTGTTTCTTCACAGCCTCACTATGACATCACAGGCTCACCTTTGGAATCAATATGACATCACATCCTCATCACTGAAATCCTACCTAGCCTCACTATGACACCACAGCCTTACCACTCATCTCATGCATTCATTGAAACATGACAGCCTTCCTGTGACACCACAGTTTTGCTATTGTCATCACAACCTCACTGTAACATCACAACTTCCCCACTGACATCACAACCTAACAGTGACATCACAACCTCATTGTGATATCACAACCTCTCTGTGATGTCACATCCTCATAGTGACATCACAGTTTCACATTAATATCATAGCCTCACTGTGGCATTATAACCCCATTTCTGACATCATAGCCTCACTGTTACATCACAGCCTCACCTCTGACATCACAGCCTCACTGTGACATAACAGGCTAAGCTCTGAAATCATAGCATCAGTGACATCACGGACATTCTACCTAGCCTCCTTATGAAACCACAACCTCATCACTGATGTCTTAGACTCACCGTCACATGAAAGCTTCAACAGTGACAGCAGAGCCTTACTGTGTGGCATCACAGCCTCACCAGTAACATCCCAGCTTCACTGTGACATCTCAGCCTTATCACTGAAATGTCAGCCAAACTGTAATGTTATAGTCTATCACCACTGATTTCACACACTCACTGTGATATCACAAAATCATGGTTACATCACTGCTTCACAGTGACAGCACAGCCTCTCCTCTGATATCACAGCCTCAGTGTGACTGCACAGCCAACCACTGACATCCTAAACTCACTGTGAAATCCATGCATCAACCCTTATGTCACAGCCTCAATGATATCTCACAGAATCAGCTATGACATCAGAGCCTCACTTCGACATAATAGCCTCACAGTGAACCCACAGGCTTCCCACTGACACTGCAGTCTCACCTACTACAACATGGCCTCATTGTGACATCAATCTTGCCATTGACATCACAGCCTCACAATGACATCACAGCCTATGTCACCTGATGGTGACATGATAGCCCACAATGACATAAGTTCCTCACAATGACATCAAAGCCTCAGTGTGACATAATGGCATTACCATGACCTCAGTAATGGCATTACTGTGACCTCATCGTCACCACTGACATTATTCAGAACACTGACATCACTGCCACAACAGTGACAACACATGCTTTGATGTCACAGCCTTTGATGTCATAGTCCTTGTCATGTAGTAGGTTACAATTGACATCATAGCCCACCAGGGATATTATAGATTAACTATGACATCTTTCCCACCACTGCCATTCCATCCTTATTGTGACATCACACATTCACCAATGACATCACAGACTTATTGTGACATCAGCCTCCCCACTAACATCATATCTTCACTGTGCCATCCAAACCACTCTAGAGATATCATAACATCACTATGTCATCATAGCCATGCTGTTTACTCACAGCCTCACTGTGATATTATAGCATGACAGTGCCATCACAGCCTCATTGTTACATCACAAACTCACTGTGACATCAGGTTTTTCACTGGCCTCATAGCCTCCACCGTGACATCACCAACTCCCTGTGACATCACAGGTTCATGGTGACAGCAAAGCCATACAATGACATCAAAGCTTAACGATAGCCTCACAGCCTCACCAGTGACATGCCAGCCTCACTGTGACATTATACCTCATCACTTATTCTAGCCTCTTTCTGATATCACAACCTAACCACCTAAATCACTTCCTCACTGCAATGTCATAGTCAAGCTCCAATGACATTTTCAGGATCACTGAGGTATCACAGCATCACTTGTGACAACACAGCCTCAGTGTGAAAGCTCAGCCTCATTACTAATATCAGCCTCACTTCTGACATCACAGCCTAACTACTGAAAGCTCAGCCAATGTCATAGTCTATCACCGCTAATATCACAGCTTCACTGTGATATCTGAACCTCATGGTAACAGCACAGTCTCACAGCAACAATACAACCTCACTGTGACATAAGAGGCAAACTTCTGAAATCATCGCATCAATGACACCAGAGTCATCCTGCCTAGCCTTTCTATGACACCACAGCCTCATTACTGAAATCTCTGGCTCACAATCCCCTGACAGCCTCAACAGTGACTCCACAGCCTCATTGTGTCATCAGAACCTCACCATTAACATCACAGCTTCACTGTGACATCTCAGCATCATTACTGACATCGACCTCACTTCTGACATCACAGCCTTACCAGTGGTATCCTACCTAGCCTTACCATTACACCACAGCCTCACCACAGTAAGCACAGGATCACAGTGATGTGACAGACCCAGCAATGACATCATAGCCTTTGACCTCATAAACAGTGACACTACAGCCTCACATTTCATCACTGCCTCACTGTAACATCAATCTTCCCACAGATATCACAGCCCCACAGTGACTTCACAGCCTCACTGTGACCTCACAGTCCGACTTGTAACATCATAGACTAACCTGTTAGATCATAGTCTCATGACATGATATTGCCACAGACATCTCATCTTCCACAGTGACCTCACTGCCTCATGTTGACATCACTACCTCTCTGTGATGTCACAGCCTCATAGTGACATTACATCTTCACAATGATTTCATTGTGTCACTGTGTCATTATAGCCTCATTTCTGACATCACAACCTCACTATGACATCAAAGCTTCAATGTGACATTACAGCTTCACCACTGTTATCCTACGTAGACTTACCATGACACCACAGCCTCACCTCTCACCTGACCGGCTCACTGAAATATGACAGCTTCCCTGTGACACCACATTGTTGCTCTTGACATCACAACTTCATAGTGACATCACAGTGTCATTATGACATTCCAGCCGTACCATAATATCCAAGCATCACTGTGATATGAAGTTTCACCTCTGACATCATAGCCTCACTGTGACATCACAGCCTCACAATGACCTCACAGCTTCCTCACTGACACCACAGGCTCAACTGTTACATCATAGACTCTTTGTAGCATCAGTTTTTCTACTGATGTCACAGCCTCACTGTGACATCACAGTCTCACCAGTGACAGCACAGCCTCACTTGTGACATCAGCTTCACCAACAACATTAGTCAGAACACTGACATCATCACCACACAAGTGGCCTCACAACTGACTTCACAAGCTCATGGAAACATGACAGCCTCCTCTCTATTGACATCACAGCCTCACAGTGACATCTCAGCCTCATTATGACATCACAGCCTCATTATGACATCACAGCCATACGTGCCATCAAAGCATCACTGTGACATAAAGCTTTACCTCTGATATCATAGCTTCACTGTGACCTCACAGGCTCAGTTTGACACAATAAACTCACTGTGACATTAGAGCCTCACCAGTGACAATACAGCCTCACCAATGACATAATTTCCCTATAAAAGCACAGTCACTAATGATATCATAACCTCACTCTGACATCACAACCTCACTGTGACATCACAGCCACACTGCCAACACAGCCTCACTGTGACATCACAGCCTCACCAATGATATAACAGGCCTACGGTGACATTACAGACATAGCGTGACAACATGGTCACCAGTGACAGCACAGCCTCACTTGTAACTTCAGCATTGCCATGGATGTTAGTCAGAAAACTGATATCACTGTCACAGCGTCAAGAGTGCCACTGTCATATAATAGGTTCACCACTGACATCAGAGCCTCACCAGAGAATTCTTAAACTCAATATGACAACTTTCTCACTGTCGACATTCCAGCCTTATTGTGCCATAACACCTTCTCCAGTGACATCACAGACTCATTGTGACATCAGCCACACCACTAACATCACAGCCTCACTGTGCCATCGAACCCTCTTCACTGACATCACTACCTCACTGTGTCATTAGAGCCTCACTGTGACATCATAGCCACACTATATCCTCACAGCCTCACTGTGACATTACAACCTGACAGTGCCATCACTGTCTCACTGTGACATTAGCCTTGCCACTGACAAAACCACCTCATGGTGACATCACATAGCCATACTCTCACATAGCATTACTGTGACATCACAACCATAATGTGACATCACAGCATCACCACTGACATCATAGCCTCACTGTGACATCAGCCTGGCCACTGACATCACAGTCTCACTGTCACCTCATAGTTTCCACCATGGCATCACCATCTCCCTGTGACATCATGGGTTCATGGTGATATCACCACCGCATGGTGACATCAAATCTTCACAGTAGCATCACAGCCTCACCATTAACATGCCAGCCTCACTGTTACATCATACCCTCATAACTCACACCAGCCTTATTCTGATAAACTCTCCTCTGATATCACAGCCTCAGTATGACTGTATAGCCTCACCACTGACATCATAATATTACTGTGAAATCAAAGCATCACCCCTGACATCACAGCCTCACTGACATCATATATATATTCATTCTTACTAGCCTTACTAGGACAAAACAGCCTCAACACAGACAGCAAGGCTCACAGTGACATGACAGCCTCAGCAGTCACATCATAACATTTGACATCACAAACAGTGACGCCACAGCCTCACACATTACATCACTGCCTCATGGTGACATTAATCTTCCCACAGATATCACAGCCTCAGGGTGACCTCACAGCCTGTGATCTCAGAGTCTCACCTGGTACATCATAGATTCACCTGTTACATCATAGCCTCATAATGAAATCAGGCTTGCCTCTGACATCACATCTTCCACAATGACCTCACAGCTTCATTGTGATCTCACCAATTCTTTGTGATGTCACAGCCTTATAGTGACATCAAAGCTTCACATTAATATCACAGCCTCACTGTGACATCACAGCTTCACCTCTGATATCACAGTCTCGCTATAACATAGCAGCCTAACCTCTGAAATCATAGCATCAGTGACACCATGGACATCCTGCCTAGCATGGCTATGACACCATAGCTTTATCACTGACATCTCAGGCTCATGGTCACATGACAGCCCCAATAGTGACAACATAGCAACGCTATCATATCACAAGCTCACCAGTAACATTCTCAGCTTCACTGTGACATCTTATCCTCATCACTGACATCAGCCTCACTTCTGACATCACAGCCTAACCACTGAAATCTCAGCCAACTTGTGATGTCAGTCTGTCACCACTAATATCATTGACTCATGGTGATATCACAACCTCAAGGTAATATCACCGCCTCACAGTTACATCACAGCTTCTCCTCTGATATCACAGCTTCAGTATGATTGCCCAGCCTCACCACTGACATCATAACCTCATTGTGAAATCAAAGCTTCACCCTTGACATCACAGCCTCACTGACATCTCACAGAATCAGCCCAGACATCAGAGCATCACTGCGACATCACAGCCTCAGGGTGACCTCACAATATGCCCACTGACACCACAGACTCACCTGTTACATCATAGCCTCATTGTGATATCAGTTTTGCCACTGACATAACAGCCACACTATGACATCACAGTTTCCAGAATGATATCACCTCACAGTTATGACAGTTCACAGTGACATACAAACCTCTAAGTGATATCACAACCTCAGTATGACATTACAGACTCACTAGTGACAGCACAGCCTCACCTGTGACATCAGTGTTGCCACTGACATTAGTCAGAACATTGACATCACTGCCATACCAATGACAACACAGCCTTTGACAACACAGCCTCACTAGTGTCACTGTTACATAATAGGTTCACCACTGAAATCACAGGCTCACCAGTGATATCATAGACTCACTATGACATGCTTATCACCAGTGATATTCCAGCCATATTTTCACATCACACTTTCACCTGTGACATCCCAGACTCATTGTAACATCAACCTCACCACTAATTCACAGCCTTTCTGGGTCATCAAAACCTCTCCAGTGACATCACACCATCACTGTGTCCTCACAGCCTCATTGTGACATTACAACCCGACAGTGACAGCATAGCCTCACTGTGACATCACAAATTCTCTGTGACATCAGCCTTGCCACTGAAATAATAGCCTCATGGTGACATCGCATACACACCTCTGACATAGCCTCACTGTGACATCACAGACTTAATGTGACAGAATCAATGTGTCCAGATTCACTCGGCATAGGGGGTTGTGTGTTTCTGTTCTCCATCAGCCGAAGTCTTGCATCACCTGTCCAGGGGAGTCCTGGTTTCAAGGCCACAGCTTTGGCCTGCAGCATCACTGTGACATCACAAACTCACAGTGACATCAGTCTTGCCACTGACATAATAACCTCATGGTGATGTCACATACACATTTCTAACATAGCCTTACTGTGACATCACAGATTCAATGTGACATATAATATCATAGTCTTGCAGTGACATCAACCATGCCACTGACATCATAATATCACTGTGACCTCACAGCCTCCACCATAATATCACCAACTCCCTGTGACATCACAGTCTCACAGTGACACCACAGCCACACAATGACCTCAAAGCCTCTTCGTGGCATCACAGCCTCACTGTGACATCACAGCCTAACTTTGACCTCACAACCTGTCCACTGACACCACATTATCATCTGTTACATTTTAGCCTTATTGTGGCATCTGACGTACCCCTGACATCACAGCCTCACTGTGACATCAGCCTTACCAGTAACAACACAGCCTCACCTGTGACATCAGGGACATCACTGACATTAGTAAGAACACTGAAATCACTCTCATGCCAGTAACAACGCAGCCTCACTCAGATTTACAGCCTCACTGTGACATTACAGTCTCACCACAGAAAGGACTGAATCACGGTGATATTACAGCATCACCAGTGGCACCATAGCCTCTTGGTGATATCAATATCTCACTGTGGCATCACAACCTCTCTGTGATGTGATATCACAGCTCCCCATTTCTGATATCACAGCCTCATGATGACATTCCAGCCATACCGTGATATCACATCCTTACCACTGGTATCCTACCTAGCCTTACTATGACACCACAGCCTCATCACAGTTAGTATAGTCTCACACTGATGACAGCTTGAGCAATGACATAATAGCCTGTGACATTGTAAACAGTGACCACTACAGGCTCACATGTTACATCACTGCCTCATTGTGACAACAATCTTCCCACATATATGACAGCCTCACAGTGACCTCATAGCCTCACTGTGACTTCACAGTCTAACTGATTACATCATAGCCACATGGTGAAATTAGCCTTGCCATGACATCTCATCTTACAGAGTGCCTAACAGCCTCAGTGTGACATCACAACCTCTCTATATTATCACAGCCTCACTGTGATATCCCAACCTCCTGGCAACATCACTGCTTCAAAGTGACTAAGCAGCTCTCCTCTGACATCACAGCCTCAGTGTGACTGAGTAGCCTCACCACTAGACCATCTCTTTCAAGTTTGCTCTGGGCTTAACTCAAACATCAACTCTCTACAACTGGGCCCAGAGTACTGTGGTGAAATTGTGATATCACAACAAGGCTGGAATATCAGTTGTAAGAACGATGTCATAGTGGGTCTATGATGTCACTAGTGAGGTTATAATGTCAGTGGTGAACCTATTACATGACAGCGACACTGATAAGGCTCTGATGACAAAGGCTCTATTGTCACTGGTATGGCAGTGATGTCAGTGTTTCAAATATTGTCAGTGGCAGTGCTAATCTCACAGGTGAGGCTGTGCTGTCACTGATGAGGCTGTGATGTCACATTGAGGCTGTGATGTCAATGTGAAAGTTGTATGCCTCTGTGGGCTGTTATGTCTCCGTGAGATAATATCACTCTGGAAGCTGAGATATCACAGTGAGGCTGTGATGTCAGTGGCAGGACTGATGTCACAATGAGTCTATGATATACCAGGTGAGCCTGTGTGTTAGTGGGAAAGCTGTGAGGTCACTGTAAGACTGTGATGTCACAGTGAGGCTGTGATGTGAGGTATGATTCTATGAGCATCAGGGTGATGCTTGGATTTCACAGTGAGGTTAGGACATCAGTGGTGAAGCTGTGCAGTCACACTAAGGCTGTCATGTCAGAGGAGAAGCTTTGATGTCACTGTGAGCCTGTCATATCAGTGGTGAGGCTGTGATATCACAGTGAGGGTGTGCTGGCATTATGTGGATTTGATGTCACAGTGAGGTTGTGATGTCAGTAATGACTGTGCTTTCAAAGGAAGACTATATCATTGATGAGGCTGTATTGTCATTGGTGATTCTCTAATGGCACAGTGAGTTTATTGTGTCAAATTGTGGCTATGATGTCACAGTGAGTCATAGGTGAAGCTTTATGTCTCAGTGATGCTTTGATGGCATGGTATGGCTGTGATGTCACAATGAGGCTGTGATGTCACTGTGAGGTTGTGATGTCACTAGGGAAGTTGTGATGTCATAGGGAGATTGTGATGTCAATTCTACACTGTGCTATCACAGTGTATAGTCAAGTTCTCTAGAGATGAAGAATTAACACAATGAAAAAATACATATAATATAGGGAATGTATTGAATGGGGTTACATTATGGCCGAGGTAATCCAACGATGGATGTCAGTACAAGAGGTAGTCCAACGATGGCTGCTGGTAGCTGCTCAGTTCAGTAGTCAAGTGGGTGATGGCTGAATGATGGAGAATTCCTAAAGTCTTTAGACTAGTCAACAGCAACTTGGTGAGTTGGAAATCTAGAGGATCAAAGAAACAAGGTGGCCAGAAGGAAGAACGATTCCTAGCACAGCTGCAATAAGGTATCTGTTCTCTTTGGTGGCTCCTTTTTATATGATGCAGTACTGGGAGAATCCTACGAGAGCTTTGGAGTTTCTGATAGGGTCTAAGGTGGGTACAATCCTATCAAGTGGTCTCAGTTGATCCTTTCCAGAGGTGGTCTAAGCCCATCTT
Source organism: Typhlomys cinereus (assembly GCA_023101885.1). NCBI lineage: Eukaryota > Metazoa > Chordata > Mammalia > Rodentia > Platacanthomyidae > Typhlomys > Typhlomys cinereus. The sequence goes on from JALPQD010000397.1 coordinate 744,659, forward strand.
AGTTAATACCAGGTGGTCAAGTTGACACTGAGGCTTAACTATCAAACACAGGGGAGCTGTAATGTTTCAGTGAGCCTGTGAGGTCACTGGTGAGGCTGTAGTGCCATAGTAAGGTTAGGTAGGATATCAGTGATCAGGGTGTGATGTCGAATTGAGGATATGATTTCAAAGGTGAGCCTGTAATGGCACATTAAGGCTGTGATGTCACAGTGAGGCTATGAGAGAGGTTTGTTTGTGATGTTACCCTGAGGCTAATATGTCTTGGCAAGGCTGATGTCTCAGTGAGTTTGTGATTTCACAGTGAGGATGTGATGGCACTGCGAGCTTGTAATGTCATAATGAGTCTGTGAAGACAGAGTGTTGCGATGATGTCACAGTGAGACTCTGATGACACAGAGATGTTGTGATGTCACTGGATAGGTTATGTTGGTACAGTGAGGCTATGATGTTAGTGGTGAGGCTGATGTCACAATGAGGCTGTGATGTAACTGCTGTATGTGTGATGTCCCAATATGGCTGGAATGTCAGTGGTGAGAAAGATGGCATAGTGAGTCTATGATGTCACTGGTGAGGCTATGATGTCATTGGTGAACCTACTACATGACAATGACACTGGTGAGACTATCCTGTCAAAGGCTGTGCTGTAATTGGTGTGGCAGTGATGTTTGTGTTCTCACTAATGTCAGTGGCAACGCTGATATCACAGGTGAAACTGTGCTGTCACTGGGTTAGTCCATGATGTCACACTGAGGCTGTAATGTCACTTTGAATGTTATATGTCACTATGAGCTGTCACATCACCATGAGGTGTTATCTCTCTGGAAGTTGTGATGTCACAGTTATGCTCTAATGTCAGTGACAAGACTGATGGCACATTGAGGCTGTGATGTCACAGTGAGGCTATATCAGAAGTGTGTATGTGAAGTCACCATGAGACTATTATATCAGTGGCAAGGCTAATGTTATAGGGAGTCTGTGATGTCACAGTAAGCTTGCGATGGCACTATCCAGTTGTATTGTCACAGTGAGACTGTGAGGACACAGTTTGGCTATGAAGTCACAGTCAGGCTCTGATGACACAGTGATGTTGTAATGTCACTGAAGAGATTTTGATGGCACAGTGAAGCTATGATATTAGTGGTGAGACTGATGTCACAATGAGGCTGTGATGTCACTTTTAATGGTGTGATGTCACAATGAGGCTGGAATTCCTAAAGTCTTTAGACTAGTCAACAACAACTTGGTGAGTTGGAAATCTAGAGGATCAAAGAAACAAGGTGGCCAGAAGGAAGAACGATGAGAAAGATGAGAAAAATGTCATAGTGAGTCTATGATGTCTCTGGTGAGGCTATGATGTCAGTGGTGAACCTATTATGTGACAGTGACACTGGTGAGGCTGTGGCTAAAAGGCTGTGTTGTCACGTTGTCACTGGAGTGACAGGGATATCCATGTCGTGACTGTGTATGGTCATCCTGATGTCACTGGTGAAGCTGTGCTGTTACTGGTGAAGTGGTGATATTACAGTGATATTGTGATGTCACTGTGAATGTTGTATGTCACTTTGGGTTGTCACCTCAGGGTGAGTGGATATCACTCTGGAAGCTGAGATGTCAGAGTGAGACTGTGATGTCAGTGGCAAGACTGATGCCACAATAAGGCAATAATGTAATAGGTGAGCCTGTGGTGTCAGTCCCACTGGGCAGACTGTGAGGTCACTGATAGTCTTTAATTACACCATGAGGATTTGATGTCACCCTGTGGCTGTGGTATCATCATGAGTCCATGATATAACAAGCAATTGATGATGTCACAGTGGAGGCTGTGAGATCACAGTGAGACTGTGATGTCAGTGGCAAGGCTGATGTCAGAGTAAGACTATGAAATCAGTGATGATGCTGTGATACCACATTGTGGCTGTTATGCCACAGTAAGGCTACGTCAGAGATGTGTATGTGATGGCACCATAAGCTATTATGTCAATAGCAAGGATGATGTCACAGAGAACTTGTGATGTCACAGTGAGTTTGTTATATCACTGTCATGTTGTAATATCACAGTGAGGCTGTGAGGACACTGTGTGGCTATGATGTCACTGTGAAACGCTGATGACAAAGTGATGTGGGGTCACAGGAGAGGTTTTGATGGCACAGTGAGTTTGTGATGTTAGTGGTGAGGCTGATGTCACAATGAGACCATGATGTCACTGATGAAGCTGTGATGTCACGATAAGCCTGGAATGTCAGTGGTGAGAAAGATGTCATAGTGAGTCTATGATGTTTCTGGTGAGGCTGATGTCAGTGGTGAAGATACTATGTGACAGTGACACTGGTGAGGCTGGAACTAAAAGGGTGTGTTCTCACTGGTGTGGCAGGGATGTCAATGTTCAGACTAATGTCAAACTGATGTCACTGGTGAGCCTGTGCTGTCACTGGTGTGGTCATGATGTCACAGTGAGGCTGTGTTATCACTGCAAAGGTTGTGTGTCACTTTGGGCTGTCAGGTCACCATGAGTTGATATCACTCTGGAAGTTGGAATGTCAGAGTAAGACTGTGATATCAGTGAAAAGACTGATGCCACAATGAGGCTATGATGTAACAAGTGAATCTGTGGTATCAGTGGGCTGGTTGTAAGGCCACTGTGAGGCGCTGATGTTGCAGTTAGGCTATGATGTCAGCACTGATGTTTGTGAGGCTGTGATGTCAAGGGTGATGCTGTGCAGTCACACTGAGGCTATGATGTCCGAGAAGAGGCTTGATGTCACTGTGAGACTGTGATATCACAGTGAGGTTATGAAATCAGTGGTGATAGACCAGGAAATCACAGTTCAGATGAGATTTCAGTGGTTAGGCTGTTATGTCAAAAGTGAGGCTGATGTCAGTGATGAGGCTGAGATGTGAGAGTGAGTCTGGGATGTGTCTATGAGGCTGAGATGTCACAATGAGGCTGTGATGTCACCATGAGGCTGTGCTGTCACTGTGAGACTATATCAGATGTGTGTATATGATGTCACCATGAGTCTATTATGTCAGTGGCAAGGCTGATGTTACAGTGAGTTTGTAATGTCACAGTGAGGCTGTTTGGATAGTGTGGCTGTGATGTCACAGTGAGAATCCGATGACACAGTGATGTTGTGATGTTACTGGAGAGGTTTTGATGGCACAGTGAGGCTGTGATGTAACCATGACTTTGTAATATCACAGTGAGGCTGTGATATCAGTGAGGATAGAATATGACATCACAGTTAGGCTGTGATTTCAGTGGTTAGACAGTTTTTCAGAAGCGAGACTGATGTGAGAGATGTGGCCGAGATGTCTCTTTGGTGATATGATATAGCTGATGAGGCTGTGATGCCACAGTGAGGTTATGATGTCAGCATGAGGCTGTGGTTTCCCTGGTGCGACTGTAATATAATACTGAGTCTGTCATATCATAGTGAGGCTGTCATGACAATATGAGGCTATAAACTCACAGGTGTAGTTGTGATGTAACACTGCACTGAGACTGTGCTGTCACCAGTGATGCCGTGATTTCACAGTGAGTCTGATATGACAGTGGAGCAAGAGTGTGACATCACACTGATGATGTGATTTCAGGGGTTAGGATGTGATATAACAATGAGGCTGGTGTGGTTTATTTGTTTATTATGTCACAGTGAGGATGACATGTCACTGGTGAGGCTGTGATGCCACTGTGAGGCTTTGATCTCACTTTGTGGCTGTAGTGACACCATTAGCTTGTGATGTCACAACGACATGGTGATGTCAATGGCAAGGCTGATATCCCAGTGAGATTATGATGTCAGTGGAGATGCTGTAATGCCATATTGTGGCTGTGATGCCACAGTGAGGCTTTTGTCAGAGGTGTGTATTTGATATAATCATGAGACTATTATGTCAGTGGCAAGGCTGATGTCATAGAGAGTTTGTGACATCACATTGAGGCTGCGATGTCACTGTCAGTTTATAATGTCAGACTGGTGTCACAATGAGGCTATGTTTTAACAAGTGAGCCTGTGATGTCAGTGGGCAAGCTGTGAGTTCACTGTGAGGCTGGGATGTTGTTGTGAGACTCTGATGTCAGGGCTGATTCTATGAGATGTCAGTGAGGCTGTGACATCTGGGTGATGCTTGGATTTCACAGTGAAGTTAGGACATCAGTGATGAGGCTCTGTAGTCACACTGAGGCTTTGATCTCAGCAGAGAGCCTTTGATTTCACTGTGAGACTGTCTTATCAGTGGTGAGACTGTGTTGTCACCATGAAGATTTGCTGGCAGAGTATGTCTGTGTGTGATGTCACAGTGAGATTGTGATGTCATAGTGGGTTGTTACATCAGTAGCAACTGTGCATTTACTGGGAGATTATATCATTGGTGAGTATGTATTGTCACTGGTGTGATTCAGATGTCATAGAACACAATGATGTTGTGATGTCAGTAGTGACTGTTTTCACAGGGACTTTGTAATTCTTTTTCTGTATTGTTAATGGTGATGTTCTAATGTCACAGTGAGTTTCTTTTGGCAAACTGAAGCTGCGATGTCACAATGAGGCTATGATGTCAGAGGTGAAGCTTTGTGTCACAGTGATGGTTTGATAGTATGGGAAGGTCAGTAATGAGGCTGTAGTGCCATAGTGAGGGTACCTAGGATGTCACTGATGAGGGTGTGATGTCATATTGAAGCTATGATTTCAGAAGTGAGCCTGTGATATAATAGTGAGGCTGTGATGAAATATTGAGGGTATAAAATCAGAATTGATGCTGTGATGTCACAGTTGGACAATGACATCACAGGTGAGCATGTGATGTCATACTGAGCCCATCATGTCACATTAAGGCTATAATAGCAGGTGAGGCTGTAATGTCAGAGTGAGGCTGTGTTGTCACTAGGGATGCCGTGATATCACAGTGAGGCTGAGATGTCAGTGGAGTGAGACTATGACATCACAATGAGTATGGGATTTCAGTCGTTAGGCTGTGATGTCAGAATGAGGCTAGTGTGAATGATGAGGGTATGATGTCACTGTGAGACTGGCATTTCACTGCTGAGACTGTGTTGCCACAGTGAGGGTTTGTTGTCACCATGTGTCTATGGTTTCACTATGAGCCCATGATGTCACAGGGAGTTGGTGATGTCACGGTGGAGGCTGTGAGGTCACCGTGAGACTGTGATATCAGTGTGACTGATGTCACAGTGAGGCTCTGATGGCAGTGGTTACACTGTGATGTCACAGGGAGGCTGTGATGTCACTGAAAAGATTGTATGTCATTGTGGGCTGTCATGTCACTATGAGTTGTTATTACTTTGGAAGCTATGATGTCACGGTGAGGGTGTGATGTCAATGGCAAGACTGATGTCCCAATGACGCTATGATGTAACAGGTGAGATTTTAGTGTCAGTGGGTAGGTTGTGAGGTCACTGGAGGTCTGTGATGTTACAGTGTGTCTGTGATGTCACCACGAGGCTGTGATGTAACAATAAAGCTGTGCTGTCACAGTGAAGCTATGATATCAGAGATGAAGCTTTATTTCACAGAAACTTTGATGGCACAGAATGGCTGTGATGTCACTGTGAGGTTTTCATGTCACTGGGGAAGTTGTGATGTCATTGAGGCTGTGATGTCACACTGAGGTTATGACAGATTGGGTATGTCATGTCAACATGAGGCTATTATGTCAGTGGCAAGGCTGATGTCACAGCGATGTTGTGATGTCACAGTGAGGTTATGATATCAGTAGTGACTGTGCTTTCATAGGGAGACTATGTCATTGGTGAAGCTGTATTGTCACTGGTGAAGCTCTAATGTCACAGTGAGTTTATTGGGTCAAACTGTCCCTGTGATGTCACAGTGAGGATATGATGTCTGAAGTGAAGATTTATGTCACAGTGATACTTTGATAGCACGGAATGTCTGATGTGATGATAAGGCTGTGATGACACTGTGAGGTTGTGATGTCACTGGGGAAGTTGTGATGTCATAGTGAGGTTGTGATGTCAATAGTGACACTGTGGTGTCATAGGAAGGTTGTCATATTTAAGTGAGAATGTGAGGTCATTGGTGAAGCTTCAGTGCCATAGTGAGGCTAGATAGGATGTCAGTGATGAAGGTGTGATATTGAATTGAGGATATGACTTCAAAAGTGAGCTTGTGATGTCACAGTGAGGCTATAACCTCAGAGTTGAGACTCCAATGTCACAGTCATTCTGTTTTGTCACAAGTCATGCCATGATGTCACATTGAGGCTGTGATGTCAGTGGAGCAAATCTATGACATCACACTGAGTATGTGATATCAGTGATATCAGAATCAGTCTGATGTGAGCAATGAGGGTATGATGTCATAGTGAGGCTATGTCAGAGGTATGGTTGTTATGTCTCCATGAGCCTATTATGCAAAGGCAAGACTGATGTCACGGTGAGTTTGTGATATCCCAGTGAGGCTGTGATGGCATTGATGGCACAGAGAAGCTGTGAGGACACGTAGTGTCTATGATATCACAGTGATGTTGTGATGATACCGTAATGTTGTGATATCACAAGAGAGGTTTGGATGGCACAGTTAGGATATGATGTTAGTTGTATGGCTAATGTTACAATGAGACTGTGATGTCACTTGTGAAGGTGTGATATCACAATAAGGCTGGAATGTCAGTGGTGAGAAAAATGTCATAGTGCGTCTATGATGTCACTGGTTGTTGCTGAATCCCTACTGAGACAGCCAGGGAAAAGAGGGAGATTCGTCAGGGACCTCATAAGCATGAGGCAAGAGGGTGCTCAGGTGTGGAGTCACCACCCAGACCCCAGGAGTCAGGCGATAAGGAGCAGGCAGAGAATGAATTTCCTGCAGACTCACTACTGAGTGGCCCCTTACTAACACCAAATCCAGTAAACCTGGCCTCTAACAATTCCTTCCATCATGAGTCCAGACTGTGCAATTCTTCCATCATTTCTGCAGCAGCTGCCACTCTATGATCCTCCCGAAGGCGCCCCGACCCAGAGCAGGAGGTTTCCGCTTTGCTAACATATTCCATTGTCTTTCTATGTTTGCTCTCTTTGAATTTTTCTTTTTCTGTTGCTTGATCAGGTTTTGGAAAGCAATTAGTCACTTCCTCATTGGAGGATTCTTTAAGGCTTGCTATGATGCCAAGGACCATGGGAACAAAGGGGGCAGGAGGCATATGACCTTCCTGGACTTCTATCTTATGGGCCAGGAAGAGCACGCCCATCCAAATCTGTGGTACCCAAACATTTTCTGGGAAAATCCAAGGAGCTAAGATTAAAGCTTCCTTCCAAAAATCTTCTAAGTCCTTTCGTTTCACTTCCATCCTAAGAAAGTCTAGTAGAGCCTTAAGAACAATCAGCTGGGTTGCCTTCTGATGGGATGGTAAGTACCCATTATGGAGAGGAAAGGTTCCCTAATGGATCAGATTTGACGAGGAGGCGAGCAGACAAGGCAAAAGAGTGCAGAAAATAAAAAGCAGCAATTAGAATCAAGGTGAAAGTGAAAACAACACCTAAAAGGGTAACCAAAGTCCAAAGAGAGACCTAGTGCAGGACATATGCAGAGCTGTTTTGGATCAAAACATCCTGTGCTTAGTGAGGGACGTCAGAGGCTCATTACTCCCATGGGCCATATGCTCCCATGTCAGGAATGACAGATTGATAGCTCTTTCTCGATTCCGTGCATCATGGCATATGGCCATTCTTGGTGGAGCAATTTGGTTAATTCTGATAATGAATGAGACTCTGCCTCTCCAATGTGTGGTGATGCCGCCTTTGGTGTAGACAAGACACCCACTCTGGTAAATTTCCATGTGTGTCCCATTTGGTTTTCTATTTCTGTGCTTACAGTCCCTGAAAGTGAGGAAGTGGCCACCTCCTCTTTCCCTTTCCCTGTTTGTCCATCATTGTGCTTAGTGTTAGGAATGCATAACCATCATAACACATATTACATCACCACTATGATGTTAGTGGTGAACCAATTATGTGACAGAGACACTGGAGAGGCTGTGATGTCAAAGGCTGTGATGTCAAAGGCAGTGATGACAGTGTTCTCACTGTCAGAGGTGATGCTAATGTCAAAGGTGAGGATGTGTTGTCACTCATGAGGCCCTGATTTCACTATGAAGTTTGGATATCACTGTGGACTAACATGTCACCATGAGTTGATATCACTCAGGAAGCTGTGATGTCACAGTGAGGCTGTGATGTCAGTGGCAAGACTGATATAACAATGAGGCTATGATGTAATAGGTGAGCCTATGATGACATTGGGGAAGGCCGTGAGGTCACTATCAGCCTATGATGTCACAGTGGTTCTGATATCAGGGCTGATTCTATGAGTTGTCAGTGAGGTTGTGATGTCAGGGGTGATGCTTGGATTTCACAGTGAGGTAAGGGCACCAGTGGTGATGCTGTGCAGTCACACTGAGGCTGTCATGTCAAAAGAGAGGCTGTGATGTCACTGTGAGCTGTGATTTTACTGTGAGATTGTGATAGACTAGTGGTGATAGACTATGATGTTACAGTTTAGCTGAGATTTCTGTGGTTAGGCTGTGATGTCAGAGGTGAGGCTGTGATGTCACCGTGAGACTGTGATGTCAGAAATGAGGCTATAATGCCAGAGAGAGGCTGTGTTATCACTGTGAAGCCATCATATCTCTATGAGTCTGTGACATCACTGAGAGGTTTTGATGTCACAGTGATGCCAGTGGCAGTGGCAAGGCTGATTTCACCATGAGGCTGTGATGTAACAGGTAAGTCTATGATATAACAGGTGAGACTGTGAGGTCACAGTGAGACTTGAGGTCACTGTGAAGCTGTGATGTCTGTGGGAATATTGATGTCACTTATTAGGTTGTGATGTAACATGTGAGGCTGTGGTGTCACTGTTATGTCGAAGGCTTTGATGTCATTGGTGAGGCTGTCACATCACTGTGAGCCTGTGCTATCTGTGGTGAGTCTGTGGTGTCATAGTAAGGCTAGGTAGGATACCAGTGATGAGGCTGTGATGTCACAGTGTCATAGTTAAGCACAGGTGTTAACTTGACTGTTGAGGGTTTGAGCTCTGGGCACAGTTGTAGAGTGTTGGTGGTTGAATTAAGCCCAAAGCAAACCTGAAGGAGATTGTCTAGCTGATGGGGAAGACCCAGCCCATGGTGGGTGGGATTAGGCTCTGGATAAATTGCAGGAGCTGGTTGAGTGAAAAAGTGGGCATCCTTCTGTTCACTTCGCTATACATGATGATTTGGCAAGTAAGTATTGTCCATCTTTCAGCCATTATGTGGTGATGGTGGCCAGTTCCCTCGCCCCTGGTGTTGGGTTTGTGCTCTCCCTTCAAACTGGACTGAGAACTATAACCAGACTATTGTAAGGAAATGAACCCCTTATTCCCTTAAGCTGTTTGATGGTCATTTATCAGCAATGTTGCAGGCTGACTGAAACAGAATTTGGTACCCAGGATGTGGGGTGTTGCTGATAAATCTGATTAAGTGGATTTTGTGTCTTTTGAATGGTTCTGCTGGACAAAGTTGGAAATGCTTGAGGATTTTCACTTTGTGGATTTACAAATACTGTTCTTCAGAGTTTAGTGGGCCAATTGCTGAGACAGATTGTTTGAGTCCAATTTGTGATGAGGGGAACAAGTATTTTGGTAAAGCTGAATTTAAGGATGATGGACTGGTTTGCTTGATAGAGGAGACTGTGTTGGCAATCTTTAGGGTTTGGATGTGCAAAGGGCAGGCAGCAGAATATCTGCTGCTGTTGGAGAAATGGGTATCATTGAAAGAAAACCTATTGACTTGCACTGGGATGGTGGAAGATATAAAAACCACCGTATGGCAAGTTCATGATTTGGAAACTCAAATTCCTTTAGGGGCCAAAAGCCCAATTTAAAGCCATTTCTTTGCCTTTGAATGTTTAGCTGCCTAAAAGAGTCTTTTCCAGCATCAGCCCATAAAACTTGGTACTGCTGTAGCTCAAGTGGACTAAACTACATTTCGACCTCGCTTCAGAGTGTGGCAGCATTCCCCAGGTGGTACTGGTTTTGGTGAACAGTTTGAGAGGTTCATGGAAAGCAACAAAAACTTGGCACCAAGTGGCAGGCATAGAGTTCCTGTGAGAAAAGGGAAGCCTATAGCTGCAAAGGTGAAACCAGAGTGTTGAAGATGCCAGAACCATGGGACATATGATGAGGACTCTTGTGAATGGAGATTCAGTTTGGTTCAAAGTAACTCTGCTTTTACAACTTGAGCTGCAAACAGGGACTGGGAATTCCTGAAATCTTTGAGCCACCGTGATTACATTATGAGCAACAGAAGATGGACATTGAAATAGAGGATGCGTTAATTTGCTGTACTTTGATCTTCATTTAAATGTTTTCTTATTGAATCAAGATCCTTCTGTTTTAATGTTTTATTTGTTTTAAAACATTTAACTTATTATGATTCAATACCCTTTAAACTTAAAAAACATTGAACTTTTAAAATGTTGGAACTGAAGTTTTCATGAAAACATTTTAAATTTGTCCATGGAATGTATTTATATTTTTTAACATCTGTGGGGAGAAGAAAAGGTTACAGCTTAAAAGTGCTAATTTTTTTGTGTCAAGTTGAAAAGGAGTGGAGTTTCATAGTTAAGCACAGGCGTCACTTGACTGTTGATGATTTGAGCTCTGGGCATGGTTGTAGAGAATTGATAGTTGAGTTAAGCCCAGAACAAACCTGAAGGAGATTGTCTAGCTGATGTGGAAGACCAAACAATGGTAGATGGGATTAGGCCCTGGATAAATTACAGAGAGCTGGTTGAGAGAGTTGGCATCCTTCTGTTCATTTGGCTATACATGATGATCTGGCAAGTAAGTATTGTCGATCTCTCAGCTGTTATGTGGTGATGACAGCCAGTTCCCTTGGCCCTGGTGATGGGTTTGTGCTCTTCCTTCAAACTGGATTGAGAACTCTAACCAGACTATTATAAAGAAATAAACCCCTTGTTCCCTTAAGCTGTTTGATGGTCATTTATCAGCAATGTTGCAGGCTGACCACAACACACAGTGAGATTGTGATATCACAGTGATACTGTGATATCAGAGTGCAGCTGTGCAGGCAGTGGTTAGACTGTGATTTCAGAAGTGAGGCTTATGTGAGAGATGAGGCTGAGATGTTGCATTGACATGTGATATAACAGGTGAGGCTGTAATGCCACAATGAGGTTATGATATCACTATGAGCCTCTGGTGCCACTGGTGAGGCTGTGTTATCATGGTGAGACTGTTGTATCAGTAGTGAGGCTGTGATGTCACAGTGAGTTTGTGCTAGCACAGTGTGGCTGTGATGTCACAGTGAGGTTGTGATATCACAGTGAGGTTGTGACATCAGTAGTGACTGTGCTTTCACAGGGAGACTGTCATTGGTAAGGCTGTATTGTCACTGGTGAGGCTCTAATGTCACTGTGTCTATTGTGTCAAATTGTCACTGTGATATCAGAGTAAGGCTATGATGGGAGAGGTGAGATTTCTGTCACAATGATGCTTTGATGGCACAGTATGGCTGTGATGTCACAATGAGGCTTTGATGTCACTGTTAGGTTGTGTTGTCTCTGGGGAAGTTGTAATGTCACAGTGAGGTTGTGATGTCATTAGCAACAGTGGGGTGTCACAGAGAACCTATTAGTTTAACTGAGATTGTGAGGTCAGTGGTGAGGCTGTAGTTCCATAGTGAGGCTAGGTAGAACGTCAGTAATGAGGGTGTGATGTCGCATTGAGGCAATGATTTCAGAGGTGAGCCTGTGATGTAATAGTGAGGCTGTGATGAAATGGTGAGGCTATAATGTCAAAGTCAATGCTGTGATATCACAGTTGGGCAATGATTTCAGAGGTGAGCCCATGATTTCAGAGGTGAGCCCATGATGTCATAGTGAGGCTATTACCTCCGAGTGAAGCTATGATGTCACAGTGAGGCTGTGTTGTCACCAGTGATGCCGTGATTTCACAGTGAGGCTTTGATATCAGTGGGGCAAGACTATGACATCACAGTGAGAATGTGATTTCAGTGGTTAGGCTCTGATATCATAATGAGGCTGATGTGAATGATGAGGGTAGGATTTCACCATGAGGTTGGTATGTCACTGGTGAGGCTGTGATGCCACCATGAGGATTTGATGTTACCATGTGGTCTGTCATGTCATTGTAAGCTCATGATGTCACAGGGAGTTGGTGATGTCATTGTGGAGGTTCTGAAGTTACAGTGAGACTGTGATGTCAGTGGCAAGGCTGATGTCACAGTGAGGCTATGATGTCAGTGGTCCTGTTCTGATGTTACATTGAGGCTGTGATGTCACAATGAGGCTATGTTAGAGGTGTGTATGTCATGTAATCATGAGGTTATTATGTCAGAGGAGGGCAGATGTCACAAGGAGTTTGACATGTCACTGGAGAGATTTTGATGGCTCATTGAGGCTGTGATGTTAGTGGTACAGCTGATGTCACAATGAGGCTATGATCTCACAGGTGAGGCATGGTGTCAGTGGTGAACCTATTATGTGACCGTGACACTGGTAAGACTGTGATGTCAAAGGCTGTGTTGTCAATGATGTGGCAGTGATATCATTGCCGATGCTGATGTCACAGGTGAGGCTGTGCTGGCACTTGTGAGGCTGTGATTTCACAGTGAAGCTGTGATGTCAGTGGTAAGACTGATGCCACAATAAGGCTATGATTGAACATGTGAGCCTGTGGTGTCAGTGGGCAGGCTTTGAGGTCACTGTGTGTCTGTGATGACACCATGAGCCTTTCATATCACTGTCTATTTGTGGTGTCACTGTGAGTCCGTGATGTCACAGGGAGTTAGTGACCCAGGGATGTAATGGTGACCCCGGACAGGGAGTCAGGTGAGAATGAGCAGGCAGAGGGCGAGTTTGCTGCAGACTCACTATTGAGTGGCCCCTTACTAAAACCAACTCCTGTAAACCTGACCTCTAACAATTCCTGCCATCATGGGTCCAGGCTATGCAATTTTTTCATCATGTCTGCCACTGCTGCCACTCTACTCTCCTCATGGGAGAGGCCCCTACTGATGACAGGAGGTTTCCACTTTACTAACCTTTTCCCTCTGTGCCGTGTCCCTATCCAACTAATCTGATAGAATATGTCTCAGTTTGGAAAAGGTGGATTCAAAGTAACATGTTTTGGGATAAGGACATGGCTTTATTTTAGAGAAATAAGGAAAAATATGGGAATTGTCAGGCTTTGGTGTTTCTTCCCAGCACAGGCCTAAAGCCTGTCCCCTGAGGAAGGTCACAGTAACGCCCGAGGACAGGGGCTGGACACTCTCTCCTAGATAATTCAAGTTTTGCCTCAGACAGGAAGAATTCTGGGAATTGGGAGTGTCCTTTACCTGCTCTCTGTTCTAGAGAGGAGGCCTGCTTTTTAAGTTTCAGTCAAATACTAAATAGAAATTTCATGTCTAGTCATTTACGATAAGTAGACTTGTTAGCCAGAATGTGTGCACTGATTTTAAGGAAATTAGAGAATAACTTCTAGAATCTTAAAACATAGGTTGGGTAAGATTCCCACCTATGTGGTTCCACCTTACTTAGAAATTCCAGAAGTACAAGACTATTCTCTCAGTCCACTGGAACCTTAAAAGAAACTGTGATACCCTCTTACCCTGGCTGAAGGCCAAGGAAGAGACCATCATGCCAGAAAGTCTAGATGCCAAGACTGCCCCTGGAGATGGTATTTGCAATCCAAACTGGGAGAATCCATGTCAGAAGCAAAGGGGGCCGTGTCTTTCCTACCCCAAACAGCACTCTTATGAGAAATCACAGAGATGGACCATCTGAGTGCACTCCCACCAATGATCGCCTCTGCCCCGAAAGAGACACCCTTGGCATATGGGGCCTGACTGGACCCCAGGTTTGGAGTATGCATGGTTCACAGATGGGTCATCTAACTGATGGCAATACGCTTCTGGAATTCCTCAAAGGAAGACATAAGCAACCTTACTATTAAAGGAATAGAAGGATGCTATCATAGAAGTTATTCTTTTAATAATTATATTGCTTAAGTGTTTTTCTTCAGTGCATACCTCAGTGTTCCATCGACAGAACCAGCTATAGCTTATGGGCCTTGAGTATCCAAGTCAAGGCCCCCTTAGAGATGTAGTTTAAGCTTGGATAGTAGAGACTACATGAGCTGCATACATCTTCCCAAGTTATAACCTGCTGCCATGCCTGGTGTCTATGTCGACCTGCCTGGCTGAGAGTATCAACCTGGAGAGGACAACAGCCAAAGCTCATGCTGGGACTTATGGGGTGTTGAGGATTCCTATAGTTAATTGTAAAATATGTTCCTTGCTAAAATCAATAGGAGAACATTCTGCCTCTGTATTTTAAAAGAAAGCAGTCTCTGTTAAAATGTGGGCTCAGCCCCATAGCTATCTGGTGAAGCATTATAGATTAGAAAAGTTTGGAAATACTGAGAGAATGTTTCTGTTAAGTGCCTTTGCCCTGAAGCAATGGGTTAGGTTCTTGAAAAAAGGGTCCACCCTGAAGGTGACTTTGCTGATTATCTATTATGTATGCAACATTCTTTACCCCCAAATTTTCTGTATAAAAGTAGTCACGAAAGTTTCAATAAACGGGTTCAGGATTCACTCGGACGAGAGGGAGCCGCGTGTGTTCTGTTCTCCGCCCGGTCCTGGGGAGCCCTGGTCTCGAGGCCGCGACTCTGGTCTGCGGCACCTCTGTCTTTCTATGTCTTCTCTCTGAATTTTTTTCTTTCCTGTTGCTTGATAAGATTTTGGAAAGCAATTAGTCACCTCCTCTGTGGAGGGTCTTTTAAGGCTTACTATGATGTCGAGGAGGATGGGAACAAAGGGGGTGTGAGGCATATCACTTTCCTGAACTTCCCTCTTATGGGCCAGGGAGAGCACTCCCATCCAGATCTGTGGGAAATTTCTGGGGAAATCCAAGAAACTAAGAATAAGCTTCCTCCCAAAACCTTCAGTCTTTTGGTTTCACTTTGATTCTATGTAAGTCTAGTAGAGCCTTAAGGACAGTCAGCTGGGGTGCCTTCTGATGTTGCCATAAATTACCCATTATGGAGAGGAAAGGTTCCCTAATGAAGCAGAGATGACTAGGAGGTGAGCGGGTAAGGCAAAAGAGTGCAGAAAATAAAAAGGAACGACTAGAACCAAGGTCAAAGTGAAAATAACTTCTAAAAGTGTAACCAAGATCTAAGGAGAGACCTAGTGCAGGACATATGCAGAGGCATTTTTGATCTAAGCATCCTGTGCTTAGTGAGGGACTTCAGGGGTTAATTACTTCTCTGGACCATATGCCCCTGGGTCAGGATTGACAGATGGATAGCTCTTTTTCCATTCCATGGGTGATGGTGCATGGCCATTTGTAGTTGGTGGAGCAATTTGTCTGGTTAATTCCGATAATGAACGAGACTTGGATTCTCCAACATGGGGTGGTGATGCCTTCGGTATAGATGAGACACTCACTCAGGTAAAGTTCGGTGAGTAGCCCCTTTGGTTTTGTGTTCCTGTGCTTATGGTGTCTCAAAGTGAGCATGTGGCCTCCTTCTCTTCCCCTTTCCCTGTTTGTCCATCATTGTGCTTTTAAGGTTAGAAATGCATAACCATCATATTGCATAACACATCACCACTATGATATAAGTGGTGAACCTATTACATGACAGTGACACTGGTGAGGTTTTGATGTCAAAGGGTGTGTTGTCATTGCTGTGGCAGTGAAGTCAGTGTTCTGACTAATGTCAGTGGCAATGCAGATTTCACAGGTGAGGCTGTGCTATCACTGGTGAGGCCATGATGTCACAATGAGGCTGTGATGTCACTATGAGGTTGGATGTCACTGGAGGTATGTCTCCGTGAGGTGATATCACTCTGGAAGCTGTGATGTCATAGTGTGGCTGTGATGTCAGTGTTAAGACTAATGTCACAATGAGGCTATGATGTAACAGGTGAGCCTGTGATGTCAGTGGGCAGGTTGTAATGTCACTGTGTGGCTGTGATGTTGCATTAAGCCTCTGATGTCAGGGCAGATTCTATGAGATATCAGTGAGGCTATGTAATCAAGGGAAATGCTTGCATTTCACAGCGATGTTAGGACATCAGTGGTGAAGCTGTGCAGTCACACTGAGGTTGTCAGAGGACAGGCATGATGCCATCATGAGGCTTTGATGTCACCAAGAGCCTGTGATGATGACACAGGATATGGTGATCTCACAGTTGAGGCTGTGCAGTCACACTGAGGCTGTGATGTCAGAGGAGAGTCTGTGAAGTCACTGCGAGGTAGTGATGTTACTGTGAGGTCATGATATCACAGTGAGGCTACGATATCAATGGAGAAAAACTATGACATCAGAGTTTGGCTGCGATTTTGGTGCTTACACATTGATGTTAGAAGTAAGGCTGATGTTAGTGATGAGGCTAAGATGTCACAGTGAAGTTGAGATGTTACTGGTAATGTTATAATGTGTGAGGTTTTGATGTCACTGTGTGACTGTGGTGTCACCATGAACCTGTAATGTCACAGGAATTTGGTGATGTGAGGCTGTGAGGTCAAAGTAAGTCTGTGATGTCAGTGGCAAAGCTGATATCACATTAAAGCTGTGATGTCAGTGGTGATGCTGTGATATCACATTAAAGCTGTAATTTCACAGAGATGCTATATCTGATGTGTGTATATGATGTCTCCATGAGGCTATTATGCCAGTGTTAAGGCTAATGTCACAGTGAGTTTGTGATGTCACAGTGAGGCTGTGATGTCACTGTCGGGTTGTAATGTCACAGTGAGTTTGTGGCTATGATGGCATAGTGATTCTCTGATGACACAGAGATGTTGTGATGTCACTGGACAAGTTTAGATGACACAGCAAGGCTGTGATATTTGTGGTTGTGGCACTATTGATTCAGAGAAACCCTAGCCTGGGTTCCTGAATCCAGGAGTTCTGACTATATACAAGCCTGAAAAAGTTCAGACATGCCCTGGACATGTCCCTATAGAGGAAACATACAGGCGCAGGTATGAACAACCAATAACAAGGAGGGATAAACAACCAATGGGACAGAAGGATGAACAACCAATGGGATGGAGAGATAAACAACCAATGGGATGGAGGGATGAACAACCAATGGGAAGCAGTCATATACCTAATAACCTAGGTATACCTAGTAAACAGCTAAATGATTGGTGACTGCTCTCCCCTTCCCCTTGATCAGAAAGGTGGCCACACCTGATTGGACCCTTGATCCTATATAAGTCCAAAGACTTCCTGAATAAGGATGAGTCTGTAGGCAACTAGTCCTCTGCCTGCTGCTTCTCACCTGACTCCTGGGGTCTGGGTGGTAACCCTGTTGCTGGCTCGCCCATTGGCCTCAAGCCCACAAGGCCTCTGCCATTTTCCCTCTTCCACCCGGCTGGCCTGGTGAGGATTTGAAAAATCTAGCACCAACTTTGGGTGATGCCACCATCAATGTAAATGAGACACCCACTCCAGTAAAGTTCTGTGAGCAGCCTCTTTGGTTTTGTGTTCCTGTGCTTACAATGCCTGAAGGTCACAAGGTGGCCATGTCCTCTTCCCCTTTCCCTGTTTATCCATTGTTGTGCTCTAAGGTTAGGAATGAAATTGCTCATTTGATTTTCCCACAATTAAAGAGCTCCTCTAAATCAAGGCTTTTTCCAGTGAGTTCACATAAGAAATTGGTCCGTTCATAACTTGGAGCCCAGATTGGATTATATTGAATCGGCCTGACTGGGGGCATATATTCCAGGGGAATAATGAAACCCTGAAGTCCCTCACTAAGCACAGGATGCTTAGATCAAAAACATCTCTGCATATATCCTGCACTAGGTCTGTTCTTGGACATTGGTTATCCTTTTAGGAATTTTTACTCTCACCTTGGATCTAGTCATTGCTTTTTATTTTCTGCACTCTTTTGCCTTGTCCACTCACCTCCTAGTCATCTCTGCTCAATTATGGAATCTTTCCTCTCCATAGTGGGTAATTTACTGCCCCATCAGAAGGCACCCCGTTGACTGCCCTTAAGGGTCTACTACACTTACATGAGATCAAAGTGAAATCAAAGGACTTAGAAGATTTTTGGAAGTAAGCTTTAATCTTAGTTTCTAGAATTTCCCCAGAAAATGTCTGGACACACAGATTTGGATGGGAGTGCTTTTCCTGGTCCATAAGAAGGAAGTCCAGGAAGGCCATATGCATCTTGCCCCCTTTGTTCCCTTCCTCTTCAGCATCATAACACCCTTAAAGGATCTTCCACTGAAGAAGTGATTGATTGCTACAATGTAACTTGTGGAGAGAACCCAAAATTAGTTCTTTGTTCTTCCTTTGGATCCTTCCCCTTTTCCTTCCCGACTCTGCAGAGGGATCACAGGTCCCTGGGGGGAGCAACTCCACCCCCTGATGACATCCCCTTTCCTCCTCTTCTTCTTTCTGTAGATCTTGACCCCCACTCTTTCCTGGCTGTATTTCCTAATTCAGATGATACTGGTCTCCTAATATGTGACTTAAAATCTCTCCTAGAGACTAGAGGCCTTAAGGTGAAGACTGCTGGCATAGAGGAATTTTGGAATGAAGCTGTGGTTTTAGCACCTTGGATCTCCCCAGAGAATGTGTGAGAACCGGACTATGGATGAAGATGCTTTTCCTTGCTAGATGTTTCTCATAATTAAGCTGAGCTGCTGGACTTAATTAATATGAGGTCTTGTTTTAAATAAGTTTTTCCTAAATGTTAACCTGCCTTTGATAAAACTTTCAAGGATAATTTTAATACAGTTGCTGGTAAATTGTACAGTTGCTGGTAAAATGCTGTTAATGTGCTTGTGTTTATATGTTCTCTGTTTGCATGTTGTGTGTCTTGTGTTTCAACATAAAAAAAAAAATCTGTGACCACTTCAATTTTTTTCATTTCTTTTGCGTGTTAATCTTAAAATTTTGGCATGTCATTTTTAAATACATGTATGCATACTTAAAAATAAAAACAAATAATTTTGATAACATCTAAGACCTTAAATACTTATGTATTATATCAATCACAATTGTTTTTCTAATAGATTGTAAGTTTTCTTTCATACAAGTTTTCTTACAGGTTTTTTCATATATTCCCAAAATATCAAAGTTTGCTTCAGGACCTCAGGGCATCCATTCAGGCTTTGGACATTCTTAAGATCACTAAAGGCTCGTGGGAAACCTGGCTGTCCTCCATTAAAGCTATGTCTTACTAATTTACAGTTTTTAGGTTTTCATTTGTGTCTCAACAGCTCTTCTGTATCATTTCTGCACCTGTGCTGCCTACAGCCCCTCTGCATGCTCCTGCCCTAATAACAACTTCCTTTTCTCTGCTACATACTCAAGTTCCCCTTTGGATGATGATTCCTTCTCTGTAATGGTCTCATGACTGGTAGTCAAGGTCAAGTAAGGCACCACACGAGGGTGGTATCCAATGTAAGACAGGCATAGTCACTTATATTCTGCACATCTGAAGAGGCTCCAGGTCGCCCAGTTAACATGGTCCCTACTAAAAAATTTATACATAAATAAGCCTGTCACATAACCAACAGTGAGCCTGAGATGTCAATGATGAGCCTGTGGTATCAAGCAATTCTAGGCAGGATGTCCATGATGTCACTGATGCTATGATTTCAGAGGTTAGCCTATTATGTCACAGTGAGGCTGTAACATCAGAGATAAGGCTGTGATGTCAGAAATATATCAACCACCTAGAACTAGGCCAGCTTAGTCTCATCTTGAAGCTCAGGGAAATTTGCGGAAGAGGGGGCGGTAAGAGTGTAAGAGCATAAGGATGGGAGGAGCAATGATATGTAAGATACTCTATACTAGTTAGGGCTGAAGCAATCATAATTGGACTTTGCATGCCCTGCGCATTGTCCAACACACTGTTGACCTCACAAAGTCTAGCACCTGCTAAAGGCACCAAGATCCTTGGAGGCAAAGAATTGGCAGCCACAGCAGTGTTCCTATACCTAAGGGGAACACGGGAAAGGGTTCGACAAAGGCCACTGGGTCCTTGTACGTCATCGGAGAGGAGGGCCCAGAGGAAAATCAGTCATGCACAAGAAAGGACTCTCTGGGAATTGGGGTGGGAGGCACTGGGGGATGGGAAGGGAGAGGGGTGGGGAGGGGGAGCAGGGGGTACGGGGGGAGGAAGAGGGAGGGAGGAACTGGTGTACCTAATAAGTTTGTATGAGCTGAAATAAAAAAAAAAAGAGTTTATCATAGTAAAAAAAAAATGAGGCAATGATGCCACAGTGAGGCTGTGATATCACTGTGAACCTATGATATCACTGTGTGGCTGTGACATCACAGAGAGGTTGTGATGTCACAATGAGGCTGTGAGGTCACTGTGAAAAATTTGATGTTAGGGGCCGATTTTACCATGAGGCTACAATGTAACAGATGAGTTTATGATGTAACTGGTTAGACTCTGAGGTCATAGTGAGTCTATAAGGTCAGTGTACAACTGTGATGTCTGTGGGAAGATTGATGACACAATGAGGCAGGGATGTAACATGTGAGGCTGTGGTGTCACAGTTTATGATGTCCAAGGCTATGATGTCACTGCTTAGGCTGTCAGGTCACTGTGAGCCTATCCTATCTGTGGTAAGGTTGTGATGTCCGCAGTGACTGAGCTTTCACAGAGAGACTGTCATTAGTGAGGATGTATTGTCTCTGTTAAGGCTCTAATCTCACAGTAAGTTTATGAGTCTATGATGACACACTGAGGCTTTATGTCATTGTCTGTCTGTGGTGTTACTGTGAGACCTTTGTGTCACTGATGCTATGATTTCAGAGATTAGCCTGTTATATCACAGTGATACTGTGATGTCACAGGCAAGGCTTATGTTACAGTGAAGCTATAATGTCAGTGGTGACACTGTGATGACACATTGATACACTGATGTCACAGTGATGCTATGTCAGAGATGTGTATGTAATGTCAACATGAGCCTATTATCTCAGTGGTGAGGCTAATGTCATAGAGAGTTTATGATGTCCTAATGAATGTGTGATGTCCCAGTGAGGCTGTGATGTCACTATCAGTTTGTAATGTTACAGTGAGGTTGTGATGTCCCAGTCAAGGTCGGATGACACAGTGATGTTGTGATGTCACTGGAGAGATTTTGATGGCACAGTGAGACTGTGATGTTAGTGGTGAGGCAGATGTCACAATGAGGCTGTTATGTCACTGGTGAAGATGTGATGTCACAAGAAGGCTGGAATGTCAGTGGTGAAAAAGTTGTCCTAGTAAGTCTATAATGTCACTGGTGAGGCTATGATGTCTGTGGTGAGGCTGATGTCACAATGAGGCTGTGATGTCACTGTTGAGGCTATGATGTCAGTGATGAACCTATTATGTGACAGTGATGCCAGTGAGGGTGTGATTTCAAAGGCTATGTTGGCACTGTTTAGTCAATGATGTCAGTTTTCTGATTAATATCAGTGGCAATGTTGATGTCAGAGGTGAGATTGTGTTTTACTGGTGAGGTTGTAATGTCACATTGAGCCTGTGATATTACTGTGAGCCTATCATATCAGTGGTGAGGCTGTGATGTCAGTGGTAAGACTGATGCCACAATGAGCTCTGATATAATAGGTGAGCCTGTGGTGTCTGTGGGCAGACTGTGAGGTCACTGCGAGCCTATGATGCCACTGTGAGGCTTTGATGTCACCGTGTATCTGTGGTGTCTCCATGAGCCCGTGGTGTCACAGGGAATTGATGATGTCATGGTGGAGGTTGTGAAGTCTCAGCGAGACTGTAATGTCTGTGGCAAGGCTGATGTCAGAGTGAGGCTACGATGTCAGTGGAGATGTTGTGATGTCAGATTGAGGCTTTGATTTCACAGTGAGACTAGGTCAGAGGTGTGTATGTGATGTCACCATGAGGCTATTATATCAGTGGCAAGGCTGATGACACAGTGAGTTTGTGATGTCATAGGTTGTAATGTCACAGTGAGGCTGTGAGGACACAGTGTAGCTATGATATCTTAGTGAGGCTATGATGACACAGTGATGTTGTGATGTTACTGGAGGGGTTTTGATAGGACAATGAAGCTGTGATGTTGGTATAGCAGTGATGTCAGTGTTCTGATTAATGTCAGTGGTGATGCTGATGTCACAGGTGAGGCTGTGCTGTCATTGGTGAGACCATGTCACACTGAGGCTGTGATGTCACTGTGAAGGTTGTATGTCACTGTGGGCTGTGATGTCAGCATAAGGTGATATCACTCTAGAAGCTGTGAGTCACAGTGAGGCTGTGATGTAAGTTCCAAGACTGATATCACAATATGTCTATGGTGTAACAGGTGAACCTGTGGTGTTAGTTGGCATGTTGTGAGATCACTGTGAGGCTGTGATATCTATGGGAAGATTGATGTCACAATGAGGCCATGATATAACATGTGACGCTGTGAAGCTGTGATGTCACAGTGAAGTTGTTATGTCACAGTGAGGTTGTGATGTTGGTAGTGACTGTGCTTTCACAGGGCAACTATGTCATTGGTGAGGCTGTATTGTCACTGGTGAAGCTCTAATGTCACAGTGATTTTATTGTGTCAAACTCAGTCTATGATGTCATGGTGAGGCTATGATGTCAGAGGTTGTGTTTACATGATAGTGATGCTATGATTGCACAGTATGGCTATGATGTCACTGTGAGGTTGTGATATCACTGGGGAAGTTGTGATGTCACAGTGAGTTTGAGAAGTAACAGTGAGGCTGTGAGGGCACAATGTGGCTATGATGTCACAATGAAGATCTGATGACAAAATGATGTTGTGATGTCACTGGAAAGTTTGTATGGCACAGTGAGGCTGTTATGCTAGTGGTGAGGCTGATGTCACAATGAGGCTGTGCTGTCACTAGTGAAGGTGTGATGTCACAATAAGGCTGGAATGTCAATCGTGAGAAAGATGTCATAGTGAGACTATGATGTCAGTGGTGAGACTCCAATATCAGTGGTGAACCTGTTATATGATAGTGACACTGGTGAGGCTGTGATGGCAAAGGCTGTGTTGTCACTGGTGTGGCAGTAATATCAGTGTTTTGACTAATATAAGTGGTGATGCTATTGTCATAGGTGAGACTGTGCTGTCACTGGTGAGTCTGTGATGTCACACTGAGGCTGTGATGTCACTGTGAAGGTTGTATGTCACTGTGGTGTGTCATGTCACCATGAGGTGTTACCACTCTGGAAGCTGTGATGTCACAGTGAGACTGTGATGTCAGTGGCAAGACTTATGTCACAATGAATCTATGATGTAACAGGTGAGCCTTTGGTGTCAATGGGCAGGCTGTGAGGTCACTGTGAGACTGTGATGTTGCAGTTAGGCCCAGATGTCAGGCTGATTCTGTGAGATATCAGTGAGACTGTGACATCAGTGGTGATGGTTGGATTTCACAGTGAGATTAGGACGCCAATGCTGAGTCTGTGCAGTCACAGTGAGACTGTGACGTCTGAGGGGAGGCTGTAGTGTCACTATGAGCCTGTGATGTAACCATGAAGTTGTGATATCACAGTGAGGCTGTGATATCAGTAGTTAGGCTGTTTGTCAGAAGTGAGGCTGATGTCAGTGAAGAGACAGAGATGTCATAGTGAGGTTGGGATATCCCTGGTAAGGCTGTGGTGCCACAGCAAGGCTGTACTATCACTGTTGTGGCTGTCTTGTGGCTGTGAGTCTCAGACGTCAGTGATGAGGCTATGGTGTCCTACCAATGCTAGGCAAAATTTATGCGGTGTCACTGATGCTATGATTTCACAGGTTAACCTGTTATGTCATGATGAGTCTGTGATGTCACAGTGAGTCTATAAATATCACAGTGCAGCTGTGAAGTCAGTGTTATTCTGTGATTTCAGAAATGAGACTGATATGAGAGGAGAGGCTGACATGTCGCATTGATGTTGAGATATAACTGGTCAGACTGTCATGTTAGTAGTGAGGCCTCTCATATCAGTGGCAAGGCTGTGATGTCACTATCAAGCTGTACTGGCACATTGTGGCTGTGATGTCACAATGTGCTTATGACATCACAGTGAGGTTGTGATGTCAGCAGTGATTATGCTTTCACATAGAGACTATTTCATTGGTTAGACTGAATTTTCACTGGTGAGGCTGTAATGTCACAGTGAGTTTATTGTGTCAAACTGAAGCTGTGATGTCACAGTAAGTTTATGATGTCAAAGACAAGGCTGATGTTCTAGTGAGTTTGTGATGTCACAGTGAGGGTGTGAGGACACAGTGTGGCTATGATATCACAGTGAGTCTCTGAGGACACAGTGAAGATCTGATGTCACTGGAGAGGATTGGATGGCACAATTGGGCAATGATGTTAGTGGTGAGTCTAATGTCACAAAGTGGTTGTGATTTCAATGCCCAAGATGTGATGTCACAAAAAGGCTGGAATGTCAGTGGTGAGAAAGATGTCCTAGTGAGTTTATGATGTCACTGGTGAGGCTGTGATGTCAAAGGCTTTGTTGAAACTGGGGTGGCAGTGATGTCAGTGATCTGACTAATGTCTGTGGTGATGCAGATGTCACAAATGAGGCTTTGCTGCCATTGTTGAGGCTGTGATATCACAGTGAGTCTGTGAAGTCACTGTACAACTGTGAGGTCAGTGGTTAGGCTTGGATTCCAGAAGTGAGACTGATGTGAGAGATGAAGGTGAGATGTCGCATTGATTATGTGATTTACCTGGTGAGGCTGTGATGCCACATTGATGTTATAATATCACCAGGAGACTGTGGTGTGACTGGTGAGACTGTAATATGGTAAGTCTGTCCTATCAGTAATGAGACTGTGATGTCACAGTGAGGCTGTGCTGCTGCAGTGTGTCTTTAATGTCACAGTGAGGTTTTGATGTTACTGTGAGGTTGTGATTTCAGTAGTGACTGTGCTTTCACCGGGAGACTATATCATTGGTGCTGATGTATTGTCATGTATTTAATGTCACAGTGATTTTACAATGTCAAACTGAGGTTGTGATATCACATTAAGGCTATGATGTCAGAAGTGAAGTTTAATGTTATAGTAATGATGTGATTGTATGTTATGGCTGTGATGTCACAATGAGGTTGTGAGGTCATTGTGAAGTTGTGATGTCACTGGGGAAGTTGTGATGTCACAGTGAGGTTATGAATTCAATAGTGACACTGTGGTGTCCCAGGGAGGCAGTGCTGTTTCAATGATCCTCTGAGGTCAGTGCTGAGGCTGTGGTGCCATAGTGAGGCTAGATAGGATGTCAGTGATGAGGTTGTGAAGTCGCATTGAGGCTATGATTTTAGAGGTGAGCCTGTGATGAAACTGTGAGGCTCTAACATCAGAGTCGATGCTGTGATGTCACAGTTGAGCAATGTTATTGGAGGTGAGTCCGTGATGTAATAGTGAAGCCATATGTCATTGTGAGGCTATAACCACAGTAGTGAGGCTGCGATGTCAGTGGAATGAAACTATGATATCACAGTGAGGATGTGATTTCAGTGGTTAGGCTGTAATACTAGAATGAGGCTGATATGCGAGATGAGGGTATGATGTCATGGTGATGCTATGTCAAAGATGAGTATGTGATGTTACCATGAGGCTATTATGTCAGTGGTGGAGTTTGTGATGTCACAGTGAGGTTGTGAATACACAGTGTGACTATGTTATCACAGTGAGGCTCTGATGACACAGTGATGACTTGATGTCACTAGAGAAGTTTGGGCGGCATAGTTAGGCTGTGATATGAGTGGTAAGGCTGATGTCACAATAATGCTGTGATGTCAGAGGAGAGGCTGTGATATCATTGTGAGGCTGTGATGTTACATTGAGGTTGTGACATTATAATTCAGTTGTGATTTCAGTGGTTAGGCTGTGATGTCAGATTGAGGCTTTTGTGAGGGATGAGGATATGATATCACAGTGAGGCTGGCATGTCAGTGGAGAGGTTGTGATGCCATGGTGAGCCTTTAATAACACTATGAATCTCTGTTGTCACCATGAGCCCGTGATGTTCAGGGAGTTGCTGATATCATGGTGGAGGCTGTGAAGTCACGGTGAGACTGTGATGTCACAGTGCAGCTGTGAGGTCAGTGATTAGGCTGTGATTTCAGATGGAAGACTGATATGTGAGATGAAGCAGAGATATTGCATTGATGATGTGATATAACTGGTGATGCTCTGATGCCACAGTGAGGTTATGATGTCACCATGAGACTGTAGTATCACTAGTGAGGCTATGATATCACAGTGAGCCTATCATATCCATGATGAGGCCTTGATGTCACAGTAAGACTGTGCTGGCACAATGTGTCTGTGATGTCACAGTGAGGTTGTGATGTTAGTAGTGACTGTGCTTCCACAGGGAACCTCTGTCACTGGTGAGCCTGTACTTTCATTGGTGAGGCTCTAAGGTCACAGTGAATTTATTGTGTCAAATTGAGGCTGTGATGTCACAGTGAGGCTATGATGTCAGAGATGTATGTTTACCTGGTAGTGATGCTTTGATTACACAGTATGGCTGTGAAGTCACTGTGAGGTTGTGATACCTCTGCGGAAGTTATGATGTCACAGTGAGTTTGTCATGTCACAGTGAGGCTGTGAGAATACAGTGGGGCTATCATGTCACAGTGAGGCTCTGATGAAACAGTGATGGTGTGATGTCACTGGAGAGGTTTGGAAAGCACAGTGAGGCTGTGATGTTAGTGAGGCTGATGTCAAAATGAGGCTGTAATCTCACTGGTTTAGGTGTGATGTCACAATAAGGCTTGAATGTCAGTGGTGAGAAAGATGTCATAGTGAGGCATTGGTGAGGCAATGATTTTATTTGTGAAACTATTATGTGACAGTGTCCCTGGTGAGGCTGTGATGTCAAAGACTGTGTTGTCACCAGTGTGGCAGTGATCTCAATGTTCTGACTAATTTGAGTGGCTATGTTAATGCCAGAGATGAGGCTGTGCTGTCGCTCATGAGGCTGGGATGTCACAGTGAGGCTGTGCTATCACTCTGAGGAGTGTATGTCACTGTGGGCTGTCAGGTCACTGTGAGGTGATATCACTCTTGAAGCTGTGATGTCATAGTGAGGCTGTGAGATCAAGGTGAAAAATGTGATGCCAGAGGCAAGGTTTATTTCACCATGAGGCTATTCTATAACAGGTGAGTCTATGATATAACAGTGAGGCTGTGAGGTTACTGTGAGGCTGTGATATCTGTGATAGTATTGGTATCATAATGAGGCAATGATATAACAGGTGAGGCTGTAGTTTCACTATTTATGATGTCAAAGGCTATGATGTCACTGCGGAGGCTATCATGTCACTATCAGCTTATCTGGCATCACAGCCTCAGTACTGATTGCACAGGACCACCATGATATCACAGCCTCACCAGTGAAACCACAGCCTCATTGTGACATCATAACTTCACTGTGGCATCACAGCCTCATGAAGACATCACAGCCACAGTGTAACATCACTGCCTCACCAGCTGGGTTGTCACATTGTGTCGATCATTGTGATTTCACAGGGAGGTTGTCATGTCAGCAGTGACTGCTTTCACAGGGAGATTATATCATTGGTGAGGCTGTATTGTCCCTGGTGAAGTTCTAATGTCACAATGAGTTTATTGTGCCAAACTGAGGCTGTGATGTCACAGTAAAGCTATGATGTCAGACATGAAGCTGTGTGTAAAGTGATGCTTTGATGGCATGGTACAGGTGTGATGTCACAATGAGTCTGTGATATCACTGTGAGGCTGTAATGTCACTGGGGAAGTTGTGATTTCACAGTGAGGTTGTAATATCAATAGTGACATTGTGGTGCCCTGGGAGACTGTCATGTTTCAGTGAGCCTGTGAGGTCTGTGGGGAGGCTGTGTTGCCATAGTGAGGCTAGGTAGGACATCAGTGATGAAGGTGTGATGTCGCATTGAGGCTATGATTTCAGAGGTAAGCCTGTGATGTCATAGTGAGGCTGTGATGAAACAGTGAGGCTATAAGATCAGAGTCAACGGTGTGATGTCACAGTTGGGCAATGAGGTGAGCCTGTGATGTCATAGTGAGGCTGCCACATATCTCTGAGCCTCTGCTGTCTGTGGTGACGCTGTGGTGTCATGGTAATTCTAGGTCGATACCAGTGGTGAGGCTTTGATACCACTGTGAGGCATGGATGTCACCGTGTGTCTGTATTACTGTAAGCCTGTGATGTCATAGGGAGAAACTGTGAGGTCAGAATGAGACTGTGAGATCAGTGATAAGGCTGATGTCACAGTGAGTTTATGATATCAGTTGTCATGCTGTCATGTCACATTGAAAATGTGATGTCACAGTGATGCTATGTCAGATGTGTGTATGTGATATCACCATGAGGCTGTATTGTCAGTGTCAAGGTTGATATCACAGTGAGTTCGTGATGTCACAGTGAGGCTGTGATGGGACTATCAGGTTGTAATGTCACAGTGAGGCTCTGATGACACATTTATGTTGTGATGTCACTAGAAGTTTGAATGGCACAATGAGGCTGTGATGTTAGTGGTGAGGTTTATGTCACAATTAGGCTGTGATGTCAGTGGTGAAGGTGTGAAGTCACAATAAGGCTGGAATGTCAGTGGTGCTAAGTCAATGATATTACTGGTGATGCTCTGATATCCATGGTGAAACTACTGTGTGACAGTGACACTGGTGAGGCTGTGATGTTAATGGCTGTGATATCACTGGTGTGGCAGTGATGTCAATGTTCTGACTAATGTCAGTGGAGATGCTGATGTCACAGGTAAGGCTGTGCTGTCCCTGGTAAGTCTGTGATGTAACACTGAAGCTGTGATGTCACTGCAAAGGTTGTGTGTCACTGTGGGCTGTCATGTCACTGTGAGGTGATATCACTTTTGAAGCTGTGATGTCACAGTGAGGCTGTGATGTCAATGGTGAGACTGTTGTCACAATGATGCTATGATGTACCAGTTGAGCCTGAAGATCCAGTGGGAAGGTTGTGAGGTCACTGTGAGGCTGTGATGTTGCAGTGAGGCTCTGATGTCAGGGCTGATTCTATGAGATGTCAGTGAGTCTGTAACATCTGGGGTGATGCTTGAGTTTTACAGTAAGATTAGGGCATTGGTGGTGAGGCTGTACAGTTACACTGAAGCTGTGATGTCAGAGGAGAGGTTGTGATGTCACTGTAAGAAAGTGATGCTACTATGAGGTTGTGATATCATCATGAGGCTGTGATATCAGTGGTGATAGACTATGACATCAGAGTTCAGCTGACATTTCAGTGGTTAGGCTGTGATGCAAAAGTGAGGCTGATGTTAGTGATGAGGCTGAGTTGTGACAGTGAGGCTGGATGTTATTGGTGAGGCTTTGATACTGAGATGTCAGTGATGAGGCTGTGGTGTCATTATGATTTTAGGCAGAATGTCCATCATTTCACTGATGCTATTATTACAGAGGTTAGTGCTGCATCTTTATCCAACCATGCTGTCTTGACAAGGTCCAACATGACAGAATATTGTTTCAAGGAAAAAATTTCTGGATAAAGGACATGGTATTATTTGATATAAATAAGAGAAATAAGGAAAATATGGGGATAGTCAGGCCATAGTATTACTGCCTGCCTTAATGTTACTGTCTGGTTCTGGCCTAAAGCCTGCTGGCTGGAGAGTGACATGTTAACATCTAAATTGGCAATTGCTAGGTCCAATGGACTGTCCCTCTGTAAATTAATTTTTTCCTCTGGCAGGAAGATTCCTCACTCTGGAATTTGAGTCTACCTCTTGTATGTTTTTAGATCTTTTTTGTTGTTGTTGTTTTTCCCAGGACTACCTAGTTTACAGTCCCTCCCCCTCACATTTGATATTTATACATAAACCAGGGAAAATCTATTTTGAAACATTCATTGTCCCTTTGCTTTTAGCAATTGAGTATCATGCCTGCTTTAACTCTACCTAGAGACATCATGTCTGTTCCAACACAGAAAATATATGTCACCTCTGCTCTTTCTTTGTTACTAGGAATGAATACCTTTTACATAATCCTGTAAGGAATTTACTCCTAGTTTTCTTTGATGTTTTCCCTATAGGTGTAGCTTAAGATATATAAACTCTGCTCAATATTTCAATTATGAGTTCAGATTCACTCAGCCTAAAGAGCTATCTGTGTGTCTTCCATTCGCTGAAGCCTTGTCCACCTTGTCAAGGAGAGCCTTTGATTTAAGGTTGCAGCTTGAACAGCAACATCTGGCACCCGAACCTGGGACCCTCGACTAGGTAGGTTTTTCCTTTTCTCTTTTTTTTTCCTCTTTAAGACTTTCAGGCAAGGATAAGATCCTGTCAGGGTGCAGAAGACCCCTTAGTCCAATTGGAGCTGAGTTAAGCTGACAAGTAAGGACATGATTCCATCAGAGTACAGAAACCCCTCGGACAAGGGTGGAGCCAAGTTTAAAAGACGGGTAAGAAACATGGGCCAGGGCTAGAGAGGTGGCTCAGGAATTAAGCCTCTGCCTTGCAGGCAGAAGGTCCCGAGTTCAGATCCCAGATCCCACATATAGATGCCAGGCGGGAATGGGGGCGGCCTGCGTTTCTGGTCCTGGTAGGAGGAGCCTGTGAATCCCGAGGCAGAGTAAACAAGGAGAAGGTGAATGCGGTCCATGGTGGTTCACGAATTCGTCTGTGGTTCTACACACACACACACACACACACACACACACACACACACACAGACATACACACACATACATATGCACGCACGCAGACACACACAATTGAATGAAAAAAAAAAAAGAAAAAGAAACATGGGCCATACTGAGTCTAAAGAAAAGACATTTTATTGGCGTAACTGAGCAAATGATAAATGCACGAGGTGTTCATGTCTTTTCTAAGCAGTTAAGATTTTGTTTTTCATTTTGTACAAAAATGTTGTCCTTGGTTTCCAGAGGAAGGAATCTTAGATCTGGAAATTTAGAAAAAGATAGGAAAAGAGATTAAAAAAACTATTATCATGTTCATGGACCAGAAAAGGTCCCAATTGTTACATTTTCTTTATGGAGTTTAACGATAGATTCTTTAGGTCCTAGTCAAGAAACAGTAAGCATAACACAGGAAACTAAGTTAGAGGAGAAGACCTATCTGACTCCAAATAAAATAATGATAAAAATTATGAAAGCTTAATTAATCCTCAATGTGCCATTAACAGTAAGTATAGAGGAAGAAGCAGATGATGATGTCTTGTCTCATCTCCCTCTCAGGAGACTGATTTAGAGAAGGAAGCAGATGATGATGTCCTGTTTCCCTCTGAGGAGACTGGTTTAGGGAAAGAAGCGGACAGTGATGTTCTGTCTCCCTCTGAGGAGACTGATTTAGAGGACGAAGCAGCACCTCACCATAGTGAGGATGATGGGGTATTTCTACAGGCTTCAATGCCATTTCCCCTTGAGAGTCCTAAGAAGCCTCCCATAGAAGTAGGTTTTCTTGGAGCAGTACAACAGTCTAAAAGAATGGAAAATGAAAATCCCACTTGGGAGCCAAATCTAGAAGCTACAGAATTAGTTATAAAGCAATTGGCCTTTGAGAATACAAATACAATGTGCCAGACTTTATTAAGATCAGTCAGAAAACAAGTTTATGAGAGGTTACATCAAAGTATGTATGGATGCCTCACCCTCCTATATGCAGGGAGTAAAAATATTAAAATGGACAGGTAATATTAAATTAAAACGTTTTCAGCCTTATGTCATTCCCTCTCTTCCTTTTCCTTTATGGGGAAGAGGTGTTTTATCTTCAATGAAAATGGCTTTAGTAGTTCCTAATCCTGTAAAAATCACAACAAAAGTTTTTAATTGGGGCCAATGTTACTTATTATGCTGATAAGATACAATGGAAATAAAAGAGCCTTATGGTTTGAATAGTGCCCTCTATCAATGGAAAAAAAAATAGAGTACAGAATAATTGGAACAAGAACTGTGAAAATTAGGCATACAGAACCATCATAAAGAAAACATAATGTTAAAATCAAAAGATTAGATGCAGTGAAAACAATTGGGTGGCTTTATAGAATAAGTTGTAAATTTACATCAAATCCCATAATTTGGTTTAATATGAATTTAAAAAAATTAATTTATTTATTTTTCTGTTCATACAAACATAATAGGTACCCCTGTCCCCTCCCTCACTCCACCCCTCCCTAAAACTCCCTGCTCCATCCTTCATTTTCCCCTTCCTTCCCCCCCCTTCCTCCCTTTCTCCCAGTACCCCTGCCCCATCTCTGAAGCATCCTTTAATGTGTATATCAAACTTTCCTCTGGGTCTTCCTCTTTAATGAGGTGTAAGGACTCAGTGGCACTTCCTAGAACTCTTTCTTGTGTTCCCCTTAAGAGGAGGAACACTATTGTGACTGTTAATCCCTTGCTTCTAAGGATCCTAGTGCCTTTAGTCCATGCCAGACTTTGAGGGGTCAATGATAAGTTGGTCATTGCACAGATCATGCAGAGTCCTATTACAATTGCTTCAGCCCTAACTTGTGTGGAGTATCTTGCATATCTTGACTACTCCCATCCTTGTGCTCTTACAATCTTACTGCCCCCTCTTCCACAAATTTCCCTGAGCTTCAGAATGGAGAGAGATTAGGCAGGCCTGATTCCAGATGTTTGATATAGAGTCTCTGACGTTCTGAATTATGGTTTGTTGATTTTTTTTCTTCAGTTTTGCTGCTCCTGCAATGCCCTTGGCTCCATCCTGATGGGTATTGAATGTCACCCCCTGGCCAGAAATAAAAAGCTGTTAAAATAGAGTCTTATTATAAGGATAGATTAAAAGGTAGATGGAATAAGAGTAGGAGACTGCGCTGAGGGGTGGGTCAGTCTCTCATTGCAAAATTGTTACCTTCTATCTGCCAGACTATACCCTCCCTTCCTGGTAAGATCTTAACCCATCAGTTGCAAGGAAGGAAAGTCTGTGAGCTTAACTAGATGTCTCATTACTTGCAGTCTTTGATGGTGGCCTATTATCTCTGCTGTATCATGATCCTCTCTCTCCTTGTTTCTGGCAGGGCCCTCCTTCCCCTTTTCTCCTGTTTATAATCTTTGAAATTACTGTAAGTATTACAGAGATTTATCTTTGAAT
Source organism: Typhlomys cinereus (assembly GCA_023101885.1). Lineage (NCBI taxonomy): Eukaryota > Metazoa > Chordata > Mammalia > Rodentia > Platacanthomyidae > Typhlomys > Typhlomys cinereus. The sequence goes on from JALPQD010000397.1 coordinate 777,801, forward strand.
GTGTCTCTAAGTGGGTTTGGTATTAGGATCCACCAATTTAGGGAGTACATATGGCACTTAATTTTCTGTGTCTGGGATACTTCACTCAATATAATTGTTTCTAATTCCAAACATTTCCCAGCAAATTGCATTAATTCATCATTTTTGATGGCTGAGCAGTATTCCATTGTATAAATGTACCACATTTTCCTTATCCACTTGTCAACTGTTGGACATTTGGGTTGATTCCATGACTTTGCTATTGTAAACAGTGCTGCTATGAACATGGTTGTGCTTGTTCCATCGAGGTGAATATTTGCTATGTGGGGGGTTATTCCCAAAAGTGATATAGCAGGGTCATATGGCATTTCAATCTTTAACTTCTTTAAGAATAGCCAGATGGCTCAACAGAGTGGTTGTATGAGCCTGCATTCCCACCAGCAATGTAGGAGAGTTTCCCTCTCTCCACATCCTCTCCAGCATTTGGTGCTGTTCATATTGTGGATTTTTGCCATCCTGTCCGAGGTGAGATGATATCTCAGGGAGGTTTTGATTTGCATTTCCCTGATGGCTAGTAATGTGGAGCATGATTTAAGATATTTGTTAGACATTTTAATTTCGTCCTTAGTAGTTCCTTTTAAGTTCCAAGGCCCATTTTTTAATTGGGCCATTTTTTTCCTTGGTGTTTAGTTTTCTGTGTTCTTTGTGCACTATGGATAATAGAACTCTATCAGATGTATGGTTAGTGAAGATTTTCTCCCATTCTGTGGGTTGCCTTTGTGCTCAAGTTACAGTCTCTTTATCTGAACAGAACCTTTAATTTCATAAGATTCCATCTGTTGAGTGTTGGTTGTATTGACTGTGCTATTGGATTTCTGATTAGGAATTGTTGGCCTAATCCAATCAGATCCAGGGAGTTCCCTATCCTTTCAACTAAGATTTTTATAGTCTCTGGCCTTATATTCCGGTCCTTGATCCTTTTGGAATTAAGTCTTGTCATGGTGACAAGTACGGGTCTGGTTTTAATCTTCTGCATGTAGAGATCCAGTTTTGCCAGCACCATTTGTTGAAGATGCTGTTCTTTTTCCATTGGATTTTCTGGACCCATTTGTCAAAGATTAAATGGCTGTAATTGTGTGGGCTTATATCTGGGTCTTAAGCCCTTATCCATTGATCTATGTGCCTATTTGAAAGCCAGTACCAGGCTGTTTTTATAACTATGGATTTGTAGTATAGACTAAGGTTTGGTTATGGAGATACCTCCAGCAGTGTTTTTGTTACTCAGGATTTTGCTATCATGGGTCTTTTGTGTCTCCATACAAATTTTGAGATTGTTTGGTCAACTTCTTTAAAGAATTGCTTTGGAATTTTAATTGGTATATCACTGAATCTGTATATTGCCTTTGGTAGGATGGTCATTTTTATGATATTGATTCTGCCAATCCAGGAACATGGCAGGTCTTTCTACATTCTAGTGTCTTCTGTAATTTCTTTCTTTAGAGTTTTAAAATTTTCATTGTAAAGGTCACTTACTTCCTAAGTTAAGTTTATACCTAGGTATTTCATTTTTTTAAGGGCTAAAGTAAATGGGATTGTTTCTCTCAGGGCTTTTTCACTTCTTTAATTGGCCACTGATTTTTGTATGTTTGTTTTGTATCCTGCTACCCTGCTGAACTCCTGTATTAATTCCAGGAGTTTCCTGGTGGAGTTTTTGGTATCACTCAGGTATAAAATCATGCCATCAGCAAATAGAGATAACTTGACTTCTTCCTTGCCAATTTGAATCCCTCTTATCTCCCTTTCTAGTCTGATGGCTTCAGCTAAGACTTCAAGTACAATATTGAAGAGACGTGGTGAAAGTGGACAGCCTTGTCTAGTTCCTGATCAAAGTGGGAATGCTTCGAGTTGTGGGCTTGTTTTAGACAGCTTTTTTTTTATATTGGCAAAGGTTCCTTCCATTCCAACTGTATCTAGGGTTTTGATCAAAAAGTCTGTTGGATCTTATCAAAAGCTTTTTCTGCATTTTTCAAGAGAATCATGTGACCTCGGATTTTAGACTGGTTTATATGGTGGATTATGTTTATTGCTTTGCGTATGATGAACCAACCTTTTTAACCTGGGATAAAGCCTAATTGATCCCCGTGAATGATCTTTTTAATATGTTTTTGAATCTGATTTGCTAGGACTTTGTTGAGAATCTTTGTATCTATGTTCATCAAAGAGATTGGCCTGCAATTTTCTTTTTTAAGTGTATATTATGTCTTGGGATTAAGACAATATTAGCTTCTTGTAGAAAGAATCTGGTAGTGTTCCTTCCTTTGCTATTTGATGGAACAGTTTAAGGAGTATTGGTGTTATTAACTCCTTAAATCTCTGGTAGAACTCTGTGCTGAATCCATCTGTCCCAGGACATTTCTTGGTGGGAAGATTCGAGATTATTTCATCTATTTCCTCATTTGTTATAAGACTGTTTAAATAACTCCCAACTTCCTGATTCAATTTTGGTAAGTTGTGCTTAGTAATTCATCCATTTCTTTGTTGTTGTCAAATTTCACAGAGTATAAGTTCTTGAAATATGACATTATAATGCTCTGAATTTCTTGGGTATCCATAGTGATAACTCCATTTTCATTTCTAATTTTGTTACTTTGGGTTTTTTCTCTCTTGCTTTTGGTTAGTTTACTAGGGGTATATCAATCTTATTGATTTTTTCAAAGAACCAGCTTTTTGACTGGTTGATTCTCTGTATCGTTTTTCTAATCTCAATTTCAGATATTTCTCCCCTTATTTTGCTAATCTACTCTCTTCTACTGCTTTTGGGATGAGATTGCTCTAGTGTCTCTAAAGCTTTAAGCTGCATTGTTAAGTTATTTATTTCTGATGTTTCCATTTTTTTGATGTAGGCATTAAGAGCTATGAACTTACCTCTTACGACAGCTTTCATTGTGTCCCAGAGATTTTGATAAGTTGTATTTTCATTATCATTCAATTTCAGGAAATCTTGTATTTCCTTTTTAATTTCTTCCTGAATTCAATTCTTATTCAGCATCATAGTGTTAAATTTCCAGGAGTTCGTGTATATTCTGTTGTGGATATCAAGCTTAGACCATGTTAGTCTGCTAGGGTACAGGCTAGAATTTCAACTTTCCTGTATATGTGAAGATTTGTTTTGTGGCCCAATAAGTGATCTATTTTGGAGAAAGTTCTGTGTGCTGCTGAGAAAAATGTGTATTCTTTGGTGCATGGATGAAAAGTTCAATAAAGATCTCTAAGGTCCATTACTTTAAGTCTTTGGTTGAGTTCCAAAGTGTCTCTGATAAGCTTTTGGCCTGTTGATCTATTCCCATCTTGAGAGGGCAGTGTTGAAATTCCCAAGAATTCTTTTTTTGGGGTTGATTTCTCTTTTTATATGCTGTAAAGTTTGCTTAATGAATGTGGAGGGGTCCGTATTAGGTGCATATATGTTCAGTATTGTGAAGTCTTCCTGGTGAATTGTAACTGTGACTAAAATGTAGTATACATCTGGTGTCTCTTATTTTATTTTATTTTTTTGGTTTGAAGTCCACTTTATTTGAAAGCAAAATGGCTACCCCTGCCTGTTTCCTTTTTCCATTAGCTTGCAGAATTTTTAACCAGCCTTTCATTTTTAGGATGTGCCTATCTTTTGTGGTGAGATGAATTTCCTGAAGGGAGCAGATTGATGAGTTGTGGATTTTAATCCAAGTTTGTAATCTGTGTCTCTTGATCGGTGAGTTAATACCATTGACATTTAATGTTGTAATGGAGAAATTATTTTTAATTCTGGACATTTTTTAAGTTTAGTGGCTTTTGTATTGTTTGACATTTAGGTTTTAGTAGTATTATACTTCCCTTCTGTCCTCCTGGATATGCTCGTTTTTTTCTTCAAGATTGAGGGTCTTTTCTAGGATTTTTGAATGTCTGGTTTGGTAAACATGTATTCCTTCAAGTTGTCTTTGTGCTAGAAAACTTTTCTTTCTCCGTCGATCATGACAGATGGTTTTGCCGGGTATATCAGTCTGGGTTGACATTTTTGCTCACTTAATACATGAAGCACGTCTCTCCAAGTTCTTTTTTCTTTTGTTGTTTCCATTGAGAAGTCATTTGTTATTTTAATAGGTTTATCTTTAAAAGTGATTTGGTTTTTTTTTTTTCCCTTGAAGCTCTCAGCAGCTTTTCTTTGTCTTGAATGTGGAGTGTTTTGACTATTATTTACCATGGTGATTGTCTATTGGTCATATCTATTTGGAGTGTGGAATGCCTCTTGTATTAGGATGGGCCACTCATTCTTTTTTATTATTATTATTATTTATTTATTCAATTGTGCATGTGTGTGCTCATGTGTGTATGTGTGTGTGTGTGTGTGTGTGTGTGTGTGTTTGTGTATGTGTGTAGAACCACGGGTGAATTCGGGAACCACCATTGATGCCTCCACCTCCTCCTTGTTTACTCTGCCCCAGGATTCATAGGTTCCGCCCTACCAGGTCCAGAAATGCAGGCCACCCCCGCTTCCACCTGGTGTCTATACGTGGGCTCTGGGATCTGAACTCAGGACCTTCCGCCTGCAAGGCAGAGGCTTAAAAACCCCTGAGCCACCTCTCCAGCCTTGGCTACTCATTCTTTAGTTGAGGGAAGTTTTCATTTATGATAGTTTGAAAAATTTCTTCAAATGTGATGTTTTTGGGATTCTTGCTCTGGTATTCCATGAATATGCATGTTAGTCTTCTTCAGGGTGTCCCATAGCTCTTGAATATTCTTCTCAAGTATCTTTTTGCCTTTAAGAACCTCTTCCATTGAGTTGGTTAATTCTTCTACTTTGTCTTCAATATCTGAAATTCTATTTTCTGCTTCGTTAGTTCTGCTGATAAGATTCTCTGTTGAGTTTTGGATTGAAGATCACTTATCTTTTAGTTCAATTTTAAACTCTGCCTGAGACTGTTTTAACTGCTTTATGTCTATTTTTGTTTCTTGAACTGTTTTTCTCAACTCCTCCAAGTGACTGTTGTGTTCCTGTTCAAAATGGTTGATGCGGTTGTTTAACTCCTCCCGGATTTCCTCTCTCATAGTATTAATCATGGTAATGACCATACTTTGAAAGTCATTATCTTGGGTCTTGCTTTCTTGGCTATTATCTGTGAATTTGTTCTGGTTGGAATACATCATTATGGGGTTAATCTTTAGGTAGGAAATTTGTCTTCCTGGGTTTTGTTTCTCATGGATCTGCACTTTGACTTGTGCATTGTTTTGTCTCTTATGACCTTTCAGTTTCTGTGTGTTTTTGACTGAACTGATTTAGTTGGTATTACTACTCTTGGGCACTTATTACTAGTGCTTGGCTTGTAGTTGGGTTCATTTATCTGCTGTTAGTATTATTTCCTAGATGAGGCTATTAGGCTGTTAGTACATAAGTTAAATCAGGTTAAGTAGGCAGGGGGTGAATATTAGTCAGTAGTGCATTTTTAAAAAAAAATTTATTATTTATTTATTTAATTGTGCATGTATGTGTGTGCATATGTGTGTATGTATGTGTGTGTTTGTAGAACCATGGATGAATTCGGGAACCACCATGGACACCTCCACCTCCTCCTTGTTTATCTGCCCCAGGATTCACAAGCTCAGCCTTATCAGGACCAGAAATGCAGACTGCCCCTGCTTCCGCCTGGCATCTATATGTGGAGTCCAGAATCCAAACCCAGGACCTTCCGCCTGCAAGGCAGAAGCTTAACCCCTGAGCCTCCTCTCCAGCTCCGGTAGTGCACTTTTATGATTTAGTATCTTCGTGATATGTGAGGGTGAGTGGTATAGTCCCTGGAGTTGTATATATTTTTGGGGTGGCTGTATGGAAAAGTTAATCTACAATGATTAATACTTAAAAGGAGCAGTATGGTAAAAGAAAGAGGTTTACTTCTCTGTGGGCTGGATGTGAAGAATCTCTCCCATGTGATAGGATGATTTTAGAGGACTTCAGGTGTATGGCCTTTGTCCCTTAGAGATTTGCTTGGGTTTTCCTTGGATTCTGTTGAATTCTGAATAGCAGTGTGTCCTCCGTGGACCATGAGCGAGAGTCCCTGGTGGATCGGAGGGGAAGAGGGGCTGGTAGTGATGGCAGAACTCTTCAACTGGGACCTGGTACTTGCTTAATGGCACCCAGACTCCAGGGATGGAGGAACTAGAGCAAGCAAGTCCTGTCCCGGTTGGGCAGGCAGGTGGTCTCCCTGGGGCTAGGGCAAATGGGATGCAGCCTGGGTGTTACCCGGGCTGACTGGTGGGAGGAGATGAGACAAGGGGCGAGCTAGGGGCTGGGTAACTCACCGGGGATGGAGGACGACCGACCAGGAGCAAGTCCCGTCTTGGGCAGGTGGGTGGGCAGGAGGAATCAGATTTTAAAAATTAAATAATTTTTAAAAAAAAGAGGACAAAACATAGTCTTCCTAATATTTTTAAATTATATGAGGCTGTGACATCCCAGAGAGGTTGTCATGTCACAGTGAGGGTGTAAGGTAACTGTGGAAGATTTGATGTCAATGGCAAGGCTGATTTCACAATGATGCTATTATGTGACATGTGAATCTATGATGTAACATATTAGACTGTGGTGTCACAATGATGCGGTGAGGTCACTTGAGGCTGTGATATCTGAGGGCAGATTGAAGTCACAGTGAGGTAGTGATGTAAAGTGAAGATGAGGTGTCACTGCTTATGATGACAAAGGCTATGATGTGACTGCTGAGGCTGTCACATCACTGTGAGCCTGTGTTATCTGTGGTGAGGCTGTGGTGTCATAGTAAACCTATATACCAGTGGAGAGGTTTTGATGTCACAGTATGGCTGTGATGTCACCATGAGGCTGTGATTTCACAGTAAGGCTGTGAAGTCAGTGGTTAGGGTATAATTTCAGAATTGAGACTGATGTCAGAAGTGAGCCTGAGATATTGCCTTGATGATATAATATAACTGATGAGGCTGTGATGCCACAGTGAGATTATGATGTTACCATGAGGCTGTGGTGTCCCTAGTGAGGCTGTGATACCACAGTGAGCCTGTCATATTAGTGGTGAAGTGATAATGTCACAGTGAGGCTGTGCTGGCACAGTGTAACTGTGATGTCACAATGACATTGTGACGTCACAGTGAGGTTTTTATTTCAGCAGTGCCTGGGCTTTCACAGGGAGACATCAGTGGTGAGGCTGTATTGTCACTGTTGAGGCTCTAATGTCACAGTGAGTTTATTCTGTTAGTCTGAGGCTGTGAGGTCACAGTGAAGCTATCATATCAGATGTGAAGCTTTATGTCACAGTGATGCTTTAATGACAGGGTATGGTTGTGATGTCACAATGAGCCTGTGATGTCACTGAGAGGTTGCATGTCACTGGGGAAGTTGTGATGTCACATTTAGGTTGTGAGGTCAATAGTAACAATGTGGTGTCACAGGGAGGCTGTCATGTTTCAGTCAGACTGTGATTTCAGTGGTGAGGTTGAAGTGCCATAATGAGGCTAGGTAGGATGTCAGTGATGAGGGTGTGATGTTGCATTGAGGCTATGATTTCAGAGGTTAGCCTGTGATGTCATATTGAGGCTGTGATGAAACAGCAAGTCACTATCATCAGAGTTGATTCTGTGATATCACAGTTGGGCAATGATTTCAGAGATGAGCTTGTGATATCACTCCTGAGGCTGGCACATCACTGTGAGGCTCTGCTATCTGTGGTGAGATTGTGGTGTCAGAGTAAGGGTCAGTTGGATTCTGGTGGTGAGGTTGTGATGCCACTCTGAGTCTTTGATGTCACCATGTCTGGGGTGTAACCATGAGCCCGTGAGTTCACAGGGAGTTGTTGATGGTTGTCATGGTTGAAGCTATGAGGTCACATGAGACTGTGATGTCAGTGGCAAGGCTGATGGTACAGTGAGGCAATGATGTCAGTTGTGATGCTGTAATGTCACATTGAGGCAATTGTGTCAGTGGCAAATCTGATGTCACAGTGAGTTTGTGATGTCAGAGTGAGGCTATGATGTCACTGTCAGTTTGTAATGTCACAGTGAAGCTGTGAGGACAGAGTATAGCTATAATGTCACAGTGAGGGTCTGATGACAGTGATGTCCCTGGAGATATGTGGATGGTACAGAGAGGCTGATATGTTAATTATGAGGCTGATATCACAATGGGTCTGTGCTGTCACTGGTGAGGCCATGATGTCACACTGAGGCTATGATGTCATTGTATGTATTGTATGTCATTGTGGGCTGTCATGTCATTGTGAGGTGATATCACTCTGAAAGCGGTGATATCACAGTGAGGCTGTGATATCCTTGGCAAGACTGAAGTCACAATAAAGCTGTAACGTAGCAGGTGAGCCTGCGGTGTCAGTGGGCATGCTGTGAAGTCACTGTGAGACTGTGATAGCGTAGTGAGGGTCTGATGTCATGGCTGATACTATGAGATTTCAGTGAGGCTGTGACATCAGGGGTGATGTTTGGATTTCACAGTGACATTAGGATGTCACTTGCAAAGCTGTGCAGTCACACTGACGCTGTGATGTCATAGGAGACATTGTGATACCATCGTGAACCTGTCATAGCAATGGTGAGGGTGTCATGTCACCGTGAGTCTGTTGTGGCACAGTGTGGCTATGATGTCAGTAGCCTCTGTGTTTTCATAGGTAGACTTTTGTCATTGGTGAGGCTGTATTATCACAGATGAGGTTCTAATGTCACATTGAGTTTATTGTGTCAGACTGAGGCTGTGATGTGAGAAGTGAAGCTTTATGTTAACAGTGATGGCATGATACGGTTTTGAAGTGACAATGAGGCTGTGATGTTACAGTCAGGTTGTGATGTCTATAGTGACACTATGGTGTCACAGGGAGGCTGTCACTTTTCAGTGAGCCTGTGAGGTCAGTGGTAAGGCTGCTGTTGTGTCAAGTGAGGCTAGGTAGGACATCAGTGATGAAGATGTGATATCGTATTGAGGCTATGATTTGAAAAGTGAGCCTGTGATGTCATAGTGAGGCAGTGATGAATTACTGAGGCTATAATGTCAAAGTTGATGCTGTGATGTCACAGTTGGACAATGATTTCAGAGGTGAGCCTGTGATGTCATAGTGGGTCTGTCATGTCACAATGAGGATAAAAATCTCAGAGGTGAGTTTGTGATGTTACAGTGAACTTGTGTTGTCACTAGTGATGATGTGATATTACAGTGAGTCTCTGATGTCAGTGGAACCAAACTATGACATCACAGTGAGGAGTGATTTCAGTGGTTAGGCTGTGATATCAGAAACTTACTGATGTGAGTGATAAGGGTATGATGTCACAGTGAGGCTGGAATGTCACTAGTGAGGCTGTGAGTTCACTGTGAGGCTATGATGTCACTGAGTGGCTGTGGTGACACCGTGACCTGTGATGTCACAGAGAGTTGATGTCACAGTGGAGGCTATAAGGTGACAATAAGGCTGTGATGTCAGTGGCAACTCTGATGTCACAGTGAGGTTATGATGTCAGTGGTGATGCAGTGAGATTTTGATGTCACAGTGAGGCTATGAGGACACAGTGATATTTGTGATGTCACTGGAGAGGTTTGGATGATACAGTGAGGCTGTAATATTAGTGGTGAGGTTGATGTCATAATAAGACTATCATGTCACAATGTAACAGTTACTCTTAACTATTGCTGTGACAGAACACTGAAAGTCAATCAACTTAAGTGAGAAAGGGAGGTTTATTCATCTTATGGCTCCAGAGGGAAGGTACAGTCTCTCAAAGCAGAGGTGGCATGGCTGGCTGGCCAAAGCTGGAAGAGGCCAAATTATCGTAGATATCTTGGAAGATGAGAGCTGCAAGACTACTTACAGCAAAAGCAGACTTCTCTTGGAGGTAGGGTGGGACTAATGTACCTCAAGGCTCACCCCTTGTGATTGCCTTCCTCCAGCAAGGCTCCACCTCTCAAGGTGCCATGACCTTGCCAAACACATGAGACTGTGGGGGACACATATCAAACCATGACACTCCATACCTGGTCCCAACAGACTCATTGCCATTTCATTATGCAAACCATACTCTGTCCAACTTTAAAAGTCTTCATAGACTACATCAGTAGTTTCAACAGTCCAAAATCCAAAAATTCCTGTAAAATCAAAACACAAGTTACATACTTCCAATATACAATAATACAGAATAAACATTCCCATTCCAAAAGGAAGGAATGGTTGCATATCAGGAAAGACTGGTCCATAACAAGACTGAAAGCCAGCAGGACAAACTCCAAATCTTGTAGCTCCAAGTCTACATGTGAGCCTCTCATTGAAATCATCCCAGTTCCAAAGGTATTTGGTTCCACCCTTCCAATGCAGCTGCCAATAGAATACATTGCTCTCTTGAGCTGACTCCTCCCAGGGTATACAGCTCTCCTTGGCAAATGTCCAACTTGTCTGAAATCTCTAACATCTTTACTTCTCAATGGCAAACCAGGCTTTAACTCCACAGCACAAACTGCCTTTTTTGGGCTTCTAAACTGCAGGTTTCTTCCTTCATGATGCCTGGATAGTGCCAAATTTTGAAAACTTGGAGGAGGACTCCATGATCTCCTCCTTCTTGCATCACTGATGCTTCTAAAACCAGAACCACGTGGACCGCTTTGCCAAGACTGGCCACTTTGAATCACAGCTGATTCTGCTTCTCTATATTGACCATCTCTTTCACTCCTGAGCAGTTACTTTGTAAGAGAAACCAACTCTTGATTTAGAACTCCACCTTTTAGCTACAGTCTTCTGAAAGGATTGCATTCTTATGAGTTGGAGCCTTTCCTGAGGATCTTGCCCTCAAGCTAGGGACTCTCCTATTATTCAAAGTGAGAGCAGGCTTTGATTTACAAATGGAGCTAATCTCTTCAACAGCCATTTTGTTCTCTGCTTCTTTCTGGTTCAACTCTAAATTTGCCATTGTATTTTTCATCATTGGATCTTACAGTTTTTACTTCTTCCTGCCTAATTTTTGCTCTTTTTCATAACTCTTAAGACAACTAAAAAATAGCCATATCACATTGTCAAGACTACATTGCTTTCAAATTCCCTCTGCCAAGCTCCAGCTTAACTTCAGGCAAGCTTTCAGGATGAGGGCAAAACTTCATTAAACTCTCTGCCAACACATGACTCCATGTGTTACTCGTCCAGTTGCAAACACACTCTCTGTTCTCCTCTGGACCATCACAAGCTGGGCTTCCACTGCCTGCATCTCTCACAGCATTGCTCTCCTCTGAGCTCTCACAGCCAACCGCCAAGATGCAAAGACTTTCCCAGCAGAAAGTCCCAAAGTTCTCCATATTTCTCCCAAAAAACAGTTCCAAAGGCACACTAGCCACATCACAGCATTGGCCATACTGCTGGGTACCAATTTCTCTCAGCTTCACAAACAACTTCGCGGTGTGGTACCAGCTGTTCTTAATCTCATGCAATACCCCACTACCTGGTATCAATGTCTGTAAGAGTTACTCTTACTATTGCTGTGAAAGAGCACTCAAAGTCGATCAACTTAAGGGAGAAAAGGAGGTTTATTCAGCTTATGGTTCCAGAGGGAAGGTACAGTTTCTCAAAGCAGAGGTGGCATGGCTGGCTGGCCAAAGCTGGAAGAGGCTAAGTCATCACAGACATCTTGGAAGCTAAGAGCTGCAAGACTGCTTGCACCAAAGACGGACTTCTCCTGGAAGTACGGTGGGACTAATCCACCTCAAGGCCCACTCCTTGTGACCGCCTTCCTCCAGCAAGTTTTCACCTCTTAAGGTGCCATGATCTTGCCAAACACATGAGACTGTGGGGTACACATTTCAAACCATGACACACATTAAGGATAGAATGTCAGTGTTGAGAAGATGTCATAGTGAGTCTGTCATGTCACTGGTGAGGCTATGATGTCAGGGGTGAACCTATTATGTGACAGTGACTGGTGAGGCTATGATGTCGAAGGCTCTCTTGTCTCTGGTGTGGCAATGATGCCCTTGTTCTGACTAATGTCAGTGGTAACCCTGATGTCACAGGTGAATCTGTGCTGTAACTGGTGAAGCCATGATATCATGGTGAGGCTGGGATGTCATGGTTGAAGATTGTATTTCATTGCAGGCTGTCATGTCACTTTGAGGTGATATCACTCTGGATAAAGGGATGTCACAGAGAGGCTCTTATGTCAGTGGCAAAAATGATGTCACAACGAGGATATGATGTATCAGTTTTGCCTGTGGTGCCACTGGGCAGGCTGTGAGGTTACTGTTAGTTTATAATTCCACTGTGAGCCATGATGTCACCAGGTGTTGGTGATGTCACGGTGGAGGCTGTGAGGTCACAGTGAGACTGTGATGTCAGTGACAAGGAGGATGCCACAGTGAAGCTATGATGTTAGTGGTGATGCTGTGATGCCACATTGTGGCTGTGATGTCATAGTGAGGCTATGTCAGAGATGTGTATGTGATGTCTCCGTGAGGCTATTATGTCAATGTAAAGGCTGATGTCACAGTGAGGCTGTTATGTGACTGTCAGGTTGTAACGTTACAGTGAAGCTGTGAGTACACAGTGTGTCTATGATGTCACAGTGAGACACTGATGACCCAGTGATGTTGCAATGTCACTAGAGAGGTTTTCAAGACAGAGTAAGGCTGTGATGTTAGTGGTGAGGCTGATATCACAATGAATGTCATTTGGGAAGGTGTGATGTTACAATAAGGGTGGAATCTCAGTGATAAAGATGTCATAGTGAGTCTATGGCATCACTGGTGAGGCTATGATGTCACTGGTGAGCATGTAATGACAAAGATGTGTTGTCACTGGTGTGGCATTGATGTCATTGTTCTAATGTCAGTGGCGATGGTGATGTCTCAGATGAGTCTGTGCTGACGCTGTTGAGGCTGTGATGTCACATTGAGGCTATTATATCACTGTGAGGTTGTGATGTCACTGGTGAGGCCGTGATGTCACACTGAGGCTGTAATGTCACTGTGAAGGTTGTATATAACTGTGGGGTGTCATGTCATTATGAGGTGGTATCACTCTGGAAGCTGGGATATCACAGTGAGGGTGTGATGTCAGTGGCAAGTCTGATGTCACAATGAATCTATGATGTAACAGGTGAGCCTATGGTGTCAGTGGGCAGTCTATATGTCCCTTGAGGCTGTGATGTTTCCCTGAGGTTGTGATTTCACAGTGAGGCTATGATATCAGTGGTGATAGACTACGATATCACATTTCAGATGAGATTTCATTGGTTACGCTATGATGTGAGAAGTGAGGCTGATGTCATTGATGAGCTTGAGATATCACAGTGAGGCTGTGATGTTACTAGTGAGACTGTGATGTCACAGCAAGGCTGTGGTGTCACTATTGAGGCTGTCATGTGACCATGAGCCTGAGATGTCAGAGATGAGGCTGTGGTATAATAGCAAGGCTAGGTAGGATGTCCGTGGTTTCACTGATGTTATAATATCAGAGGTTAGTCTGTTATGTCACAATGAGCCTGTGTTGTCATAGGTGATTTTGTGATGTCACTATGAAGCTGTGACATCACAGACAGGTTGTGATGTCACAGTGAGGCTATGATGTCACAGTGAGGCTGTCAGGTCACTGTAGAAGATGTAATGTCTGTGGTAAGGTTGATTTCCCCATGAGACTATAATGTAACAGGTGCGTCTATGATATAACAGGTTAGACTGTGATGTTAGAGAGAGGCTGTGAGGTCACTGTGAGGCTGTGAAACCTGTGGTAAGATTGATGTTACAATGAAACAGTGATGTAACATGTGAGATTGTGATGTTACTGTTTATGATATCAAAGGCTGTCACTGCTGGGGGTGGCCCATTACTGTGAGCCTGTGCTATCTGTGGTGAGGCTGTGGTGTCACAGTAAAGCTAGATTATATGCCAGTGTTGAGGTTGTGATGTCTCAGTGAGGCTGTGATGTCACAGTTAGGCTGTATTGTCATACTGCAGTTGTGAGGTCAGTGATTAGGCTGTGATTTTAGAAGTGAGATTAATGGGAGAGATGAGGCTGAGATGTCGCATTGACAATTTGATATAACTGGTGAAAGTGTGATGCCACCATGACAATTTGATATAACTGGTGAGAGTGTAATGCCACCATGAGGTTATGATGTCACCATGAAGCTGTTGTGTCTCTAGTGAGGCTGTGATATCACGTTGATCCTGTCCTATCAGGGTTGTGGCTATGCTGAAACAGTGAGGCTGTGAGGTCACTGTGGAAGATGTGATGTCAGTGGCAAGGCTCATTTCACCATGAGAGTATGATGTAACAGGTGAGTCTATGATGTAAATGGTCACACTGAGATTACAGTGAGGCTATGAAGTCACTGTGAGGTTGTTATACCTGTGGAAAGATTGATGTCACAATGAGGCAGTGATGTAACATATGAGGCTTTCGTGTCACTCTTTATGATGTTAAAGGCTACGATGTCAATGCTGAGGCTGCCATATCACTGTGAGCCTGTGCTATCTGTGGTGAGGTTATTGTGTCCTAGTAAGGCTAGGTAGCATACCAGTTGTGAGGCTCTGATGTCCACTGTGGCTGTGATGTCACAATGATATTATGTCAGAGGTGTGTCTGTGATGTCACCTTGTGGCTATTATGTCAGTGGCAAGGCTAATGTCAAAGAGAGTTTGTAATGCCACAGTGAAGCTGTGATGGCACTGTCAGGTTATAATGTCATAGTAAGGCTGTAAGGACACAGTGTAGCTATGATGTCCCAATGAGGCTCTGATGAAATAGTGATGTTGTGATGTCACTGGAGAGGTTTTGATGGCACAGTGAGACTAGTGGTGAGGCTGATGTCACCATGAGTCTAGAATGTCAGTGATAATAAAGATGTAAATAGTAATGCTGTGTTGTCACATGTCATGCTTCATTGAGCCTGTGAGGTCAGTGTTGAAGCTTTCTTGCCACAGTGAGGCTAGGGAGAAAGTCAGTGATGAGGGTGTGATACTGCATTGAGTTTATGATTTCAGAGGTGAGACTGTGATATCATAATGACGCTGTGTTGAAAGAGTGAGACTATACCATCAGAGTTTATGCTGTGATGTCACAGTAGGGGAATGATCACAGGTGAGCCTGTGATGTCATAGGGAGGCCATCATGTCACAGTGAGGTCATAATGTCAGTGGTGAGAAAGATATAATAGTGAGTCTATGATGTCACCGCTGAGGCTCTGATGTCAGTGGTAAATCTATTATATGACACTGACAGTTGTGAGTCTGTGATGTAAAAGGCTGTGTTGTCACTGGTGCAGAAGTGATGTCAGTATTCTGACTAGTGTCCTTGGTGATGCTGATGTCACAGGCAAGGCTATGCTGTTACAGGTGAGGCCGTGCTGTCACAGTTTAGCTGTCATGTAACCATGAGGCTGTGAGGTCATAGTGTTACTATGAGGTTAGTGGCAAGGATGTGATGACAGTGGTGAAAATGTGATGTCACATTGAACCTGGAATGTCAGTGGTGTGAAAGAGATCACCGTGAGTCTATAATGTCACTGGTGAAGCTATGGTGTCAGTGCTGAACCCATTACATGATAGTGACACTGGTAAGGCTGTTAGGTCAAAGACTATGTTATCACTGGTATGGCAGTGATGTCAGTATTCTGACTAATGTTCGTGGTGACACTGATGTCAATGGCAAGGCTGTGCTTTTACTCATAAGATGGTGATATCACACTGAAGGTGTGATGTCACTGTGAAGGTTATATGTCACTGTGGGCTGTTATGTCATTGTTAGGTGATATCACTCTGGAAGCTGTGATGTCACCATGAGGCTCTGATTTCAGGGGCAAGACCGATGTCACAATGATGCAATGATGTAACAGGTGAGCCTGGGTTGTCACGTTTTGAGGTCATTTTGGGGCTATGATGTTGTAATGAGGCTCTGATGTCAGGGCTGATTCTATGAGATGGCAGTGAGGCTCTGAGGTCAGGATGATGCCTGCATTTCACAATGAATTGAAATCAGTGGAGAGGCTATACAGTCATTCAGAGACTGTGCTGTCAGAGGAGAGGCTAATGTAAGTGAGGAGGCTGAGATGTTACTGGTGAGGCTATGATGTCACAGCAAGGCTATCATGTGACTATGATTCTGATTTGTTAGAGATGAGACTGTGATGTCATAGTGACGCTAGGCAGGATGTTCATGGTGTCATTGATGCTATGATTCAGAGGTCAGACTTATGTTACAGTGAGGCTGTGATGTCATAGGTGAGGCTGTGATGTCACAGTGAGGATGTGATGTCAAAAATGTGAAAATAATGCCACAGTGAGGCTGTGATATTACTGTAATGCTGTGATGTCACTATGAATCTGTGACATCACAGAGAGGTTACGATGTCACAGTGAGGCTGTGAGTTCACTGTGAAAGATGTGTTGCTCATGGCAATGCTGAATTCACCATGAGGCTATGAGGTAACAAGTGATGGCAAGGCTAAAAAGATATTAGTGGTATGGCTCTGATATCACAGTTTGGCTGCGATGTCACAGTGTGGCTGTGATGTAACCATAAGGCCTTGGTGTCAGTGGTAAGACTGATGTCACAACAAGTCTATGATATGACAAGTGAGCCTGTGCTGTCACATTGAGCCTGTGCTGTCACGTTGAGACTGTGATGTCACAGTGAGGCTGTGGTGTCACAGTGAAGCTGTGATGTCACAGTGCAGATGTGAGGTCAGGGGTTAGGCTGTGATTCCAGAAGTGAGACTGATGTGAATGAGGAGGCTAAGATGTCACATTGACGATGTGATATAACTGATGAGGCTATGGTGCCACAATGAGGTTATGATGTCACAATGAAGCTGAACATGTTGTCTTCAGTGATGTCATATTTCAGTGATGCTATGTTGTCAGTGGAGCAAAATTTTGACATCAAAATGAGGGTGTGTTTTCTGTGGTTAGGCTGTGATGTCAGAATGAGGCTGGTGTTAGTGATGAGGATATGATGTTACAGTGAGGCTGGCAAGTTACTCTTGAGGCTGTGATGCCACCGTGAGGCTTTGATGTCACTGTGTGGCTGTGGTAACATCGTGAGCCTGTGACATCACAGTGAGAGTGCGATGTCACTGTCAGGTTGTAATGTCCCAGAGAGGCTATGAGGACACTGTGTGGCTATGATGTCACAGTGAGGCTCTGATGACAGAGTGATGTTGTGATGTCAATGGAGAGTTGTGAATAGCACAGTGAGCCTGTGATGTTAGTGGTGAGGCTGATGTCACAATGAGGCTGTGATATCAGTAGACGTGTGACATCCCAATATAGCTGGAATGTCAGTCATGAGAAAGATCTAATAGTGATCCTATGATGTCACTGGTGAGGCTATGACATAAGTTCTGAACCTTCTATGTGATAGTGACACTGGTGAGGCTCTGATCTGAAAGATTGTGTTGTCACTGTGTGGAAGTGATGTCAGTTTCTGTCTAATGTCAGTGGTGATGCTGATGTCATAGGTGAGGCTGTGATGTCATTGGTGAAATTGTAGTATCACAGTGAGCCTGTCCTATGAGTGGTGAGGCTGTGATGTCACAGTGAGGCTGTGCTGGCGCTGTGTGGCTGTGATGTCACAGTGTGGTTGTGATGTCACAGTGAAGTTGTGATGTCATTAGTGACTACTCTCACATGAGAATATGTCAGTGGTGAGGCTGTATTGTCACTGGTGAGGCGCTAATGTTACAGTAAGTTTATTGTGTCAAACTGAAGCTATGTCACAGTGAGATTATTATGTCAGAAGTAAAGCTTAATGTCACACTGATGCTTTAATGGCACAGTATGGCTATGATGTCACAATGAGACTGTGATGTCACAGTGAGGTTGTGATATCAATAGTGACATGTTGGTGTCAGTGTTCTCTAGAGATGCAGAATCAACACAATGAAAAAATATATAGTATAGGGAAATATATTGAGTCAGCTTACAGTATGATTGAGGTAGTCCAATGATGGCTGCCAGTAGCTGCTCAGTTTGGTAGTCAAGTAGGTGATGGCTGAATGCTGGAGAATTCTTAAAGTCTTTAGTCCAGCCGACAACAACTTGGTGGGTTGGAAAGATAGAGGGTCGAAGAAACCTGGCAGCCAGAAGGAAGAGCGATTACTAGCACAGCTGCAATAAGGCATTTGTTCTCTTTGGTGGCTCCTTTTTAAATTTTTTTTTATTTATTCAATTGTGCGTGTATGCTTGTGTATATGTGTGTGTGTGTGTGTGTGTGTGTGTGTAGAACCACGGACGAATTCGGGAACCACCATGGACGCCTCCACCTCCTTGTTTACTCTGCCCCGGGATTCACAGGCTTCGCCCTACCAGGACCAGAAACGCAGGCCGCCCTCACTTCCGCCTGGCGTCTATACGTGGGCCTAGGATCAGAACTCGGGACTTTCCACCTGCAAGGCAGAGGCTTAACCCCTGAGCTACCTCTCCAGCCCTGGTGGCTCCGTTTTATATGATGCAGTACTGGGAGGATCCTATCAGAGCTTTGGAGGTTCTGATAGGATCTAGGGCAGGTGCCATCCTATCAAGTGTTCTCAGTTGATCCTTTCCAAAGATGGTCTTAGCCCATCTTAGTTAATAAGGGGTGTGTCATGTAGACATCCAGGCTTAACTATCACAAGTCCACCCCTTGTCAACTTGACACCAAATCTCATTTTCTTAGGCCATTAAAAAAAGTCTTAGTAAAAACCGTAAGATTCATAATTCTGCCTAACAATATAGCTATCCACATATAACTGCACACACATTATTTTTACAGGATTAATGGCAATGCCCCTGAGAAATATTTAGTCTTTAGTGTCCCATAACACAATTTAACAATGTAGATTACAACATTTCATCACATAACTATAGATTAACATTATATTACATAACATAAATCTTCTTAGAGTAGGTGCACATGCACAAGTCTATTCTTAACAGTCTAGAACAGGAGCACTCATGGTAATTATAATCCTCTTTACTCTAACTAGTTATGTGGCCTTACGTGATATTTATCACTACCTTCTATTACCCATTCGGTATTTCCTCCACCTGTCTTTCCTGTGTTGGATTGCTGTAAGTTCCCATTGACCTTAATCACAGGACAGAGTAATACCAAGAGATGCCCTAATGGATCTCCTACACTCTAGACATTTTCTTCCTTACAACATTGTGGAAAAACAGCCCAAATTGTGCCTTAGTAGTCTGGATCAATCACCCCTCCTAACACTGTTATTCCTTTCTTAGCCTATTGGCTCAAGGCCATCAGAATTCCAAAATAACCAGGAGGAAGCCTTAGCTTCCAGTTGCTGTGTCTCCTGGCAGAAGCATTCCCTGCTCTGAACCCAAAACTTCTAAGGGGTGATAGTAAAGGGAGTTATTCCTGTTTCAACTCCTTGATTCCGGGACCCGTGAATCTTGGCTATAGGAGACACAATCCATACATTGGACACTGGTTTAAGGCATATACTGCTTTCTGGAGAATTCTGCCCCATCCTTCCAGACAGTTACCACATAAATGATGCTCTAGATGTGCCTTTAAAAGGCCATTACACCGTTCTATCAAGCCAACTGCTTCAGGATGGTGGGGAACATGGTAAGACTAATGAATTCCATTGTCATGAGCCCACTGCCATACTTCTTTAGCTTGAAATGAGTTCCCTGCTCAGAAACAATGATTCATTCTCTGCTAAGGGTTAGGAGACCATTTCCTCAGGCAGATAAATGCATCAGAATTTGAGGGTTCAACATCCTGCTCCTCATCATGTTTGGTCTTCCCCATACATCAGCATCCCACTTTTCAACATCCCACTCTAGGACAATTAGCACTTTCACTTTAACCACTGACACCTTTTTTTTTTTTTAAATAGTGATTTTTTTTTTTTTATTCAACTGTGTGCATGTGCGTGTGTATGTGTGCGCGCTTGTGTGTCTGTGTGTGTGTAGAACCACGGACGAATTCGCGAACCACCATGGACGCCTCCACCTCCTTCTGCCCCGGGATTTACAGGCTCCGCCCTACCAGGACCAGAAGCGCAGGCCGTCCCCGCTTCCGCCTGGCGTCTATACGTGGGATCTGGGAACCGAACTCAGGACCTTCCGCCTACAAGGCAGAGGCTTAACCCCTGAGCCACCTCTCCAGCCCACCACTGACACCTTTTGAGGCTGAGATTTTAATTCAGCTTTGTAACAACCAATCTAATAATCAGAGTTTGGGTTTGATTTTTCAACAATTCGAGCCCTATTGCTACTGGAGAGAAGATTCTCTTCTAGGGCACACTTAGAAACTTCTAAGTTGTTTATGCACATTTGGAGCTGGGCAATTTCACCAATAAAGTCTTTTCTCTCCAGAGTTGCTTCTAGGTCACATGTAGAGGCCTTCAGAGTGTTTACATACTTTCTGAGTATATTTTTGTGTCTGAGGATATTTTTGTGTCTGAGGTTTTCCTTCTCATTTTGTATTTTATCAAGAGATGCCAGTAGCAACCAACCAGCATCATTGTTTTCCTTATTTTTACTCATATTGTCAAAAGTTTCATATATTGCATCACCAATCTCCTCACTCCTCATAAGAGGTGAACTGGACTGTTCAACACACCTAGCTTCACCAAATCTCAGAACAGTTCACTCCAAACATTAACTTTCTCCATACTTCCAGGGCACTCTGGTGGTTTGGTTGTGTTGGACAGCCAAAACCAGATGTCACCAAATCTGCTAGCAAAATTCATTTTTACAATTCTGTTTCTCTAAAACCACTCCTAGTACCACAATCTGTATTAGTCAGGTTCTCTAGAGATACAGAATCGACACAATAAATATATATTATATAGGGAATGTATTGAGTTGGCTTACAGGATGGCCAAGGTAGTACAACGATGGCTGCCAGTAGTCACTCAGTTTGGTAGTTAAGTGGGTAATGGCTGAATGTTTTAGAATTTCTACAGTCTTTAGTCTAGCTGATAACTTGATGGGTTGGAAGGCAAGAGGGACAAAGAAACCTGGTGGCCAGAAGGAAGAGCAATTCCTAGAACAGCTGCAATAAGCTATCTGTTCTCTTTGGTGGCTCCTTTTTATATGATGCATTACTCAGAGGATCCTAGGATAGTTTTGAAGGTTCTGATAGGATCTAGGGAAGGTACAATTCTAAAAAGGGGTTAGAGTTGATCCTTTCCAGAGGTAGTCTCAGCCCATCATCAGGTTGACACACAGACTTAACTATCACACACAGGGAGGCTGTCATGTTTCACTGAGACTCTGAGGTGTGGTGAGGCTGTGGTGCCATAGTGAGGCTAGGGAGGATGTCAGTGATGAGGGTGTGATGTCACATTGAGGCTCAGAGGTGAACCTGTAATGTCATAGTGAGGCTGTGATATAACAGTGAGGCAATAACATAAGAGTTGATGCTGTGATGTCACAGTTGGGCATTGATTTCAGAGGTGAGCCTGTAATGTCATAGTGAGGATGTGATGAAACAATGAGGCAATAACATCAGAGTCAATGCTGTGATGTCACATTTGGGCAATGATTTCAGAGGGGAGCCTGTGATGTCATAGTGAGACTAATGTCACAGTGAGTCTATAGCTTAGAGGTGAGGCTGTGATGTCACAGTGAGATTATGTTGTCACCAGTGATGCCATGATATCACAGTGAGGCTGAATTATCAGTGCAGTGAGACTATGACATCACAGTGAGGACATGATTTCAGTGGTTAGGCTGTGATATCAGAATGAAGCTAATATGAGTGATGAGGGTATGATGCCACAGTGACCCTGGCATGTCATTGGTAAAGCTGTGATGCCACTGTGAGGTTTTTATCTTACTGTGAAGGTTGTATGTCACTGTGGGCAGTCATGTAACCATTAGCTGATATCAATCGGGAAGCTGATGTCACAGTGAGGCTGTGATGCCAGTGGAAAGGGTGATGTCACAGTGACTCTATGATATCACTCTGTGACTGTGGTGCCACCATGAACCCATGATGTTACGGGGAGTTGGTGATGTCACAATAGAGGCTGTGAGGTCATAGTGAGACTTATGTCAGTGGAGAGGCTGATGTCACAGTGAGTTAATGATGTCACAGTGAGGTTGTGATGTCACTGTCAGGATGCAATGTCACAGAGACTCTGATGACACAGTGATGTGATGTCACTGGAAAGTTTTGGATGGCACAGTGTGGCTGTGATGTTAGTTGTGAGGCTGATATCACAATGAGGCTGTGATTTCAGAGTGAAGGTGTGATGTCACAATAAGGCTGGAATATCAGTGGTGAGAAAGATGGCATCATGACTCTATGATATCATGGGTGAGGCTATGATGTCAGTGGTGAACCTACTATATCACAGTGACACTGGTGAGGCTGTGATGTCAAAGACTGTGTTGACACTGGTGTGGCAGAGATGTCAGTGTTCTGACTAATGTCAGTGTGGAAGCTGAGGTCACAGGTGAGGCTGTGCTGTCACTGGTGAGGCCGTGATATCACTGTGAAGGTTGGATATCACTGTGGCCTGTCATGTCAACATTATGTGATATCACTCTGTGATGTGATGTGAGGCTGTGATATCAGTGGCAAGACTGAAGTCACAATGAGACTATGATGTAACAGGTGAGCCTGTGGTGTCAGTGGGCAGATTGTGAGATCACTGTGAGGCCGTGATGTCGCAGTGAGGCTCTGATCTCAGGGCTGATTCTATGGATGTCAGTGAGGCTGTGACATCAGGTATAATACTTGGATTTCACAATGAGTTTAGGATGTCAGTGGTGAGGCTCTGCAGTCACACTGAGGCTGTGATATCAGAGGAGAGGCTGTGATGTAACTGTGAGGCTGTGCTGTTACCGTGAAGTTGTGATATCACAGTGAGGCTGTGATATCAGTGGTGATAGTCTATGATATCACGGTTAGACTGTGAGGTCACAGTGAGGCTGTGATACCTGTAGGAAGGTTGATGTCACAATGAGGCAGTGATGTGATATGTGGGGCTGTGGTATCACAGTTTATGATGTCAAAGGTTATGATGTCACTGCTGAGGCTACCATGTCACTGGGAGACTGTGCTATATGTGGTGAGGCTGTGGTGTCATAGTAAGGCTAGGTAGATTACCATGGTTGAGGGTGTGATGTCAACAGTGTGGCTCTGATATCACCATGAGGCTGGGATGTCACCGTGAGGCTGTGATGTCACAGTGAGATTGTGATGTTACAGTACAGCTGTGAAGTCAGTGGTTAGGCGGTGATTTCAGAAGTGAGAATTATGTGAGTTGAGACTTAGATGTTGAATTGATAATGTGATATAACTGATGATGCTCTGATGCCACAGTGAGGTTATGATGTAACCATGAGCTTCTGGTGTCACTGGTGAGGCTGTAGTATATGATGAGTCTGTCCTATCAGTGGTGAGGCTGTGATATCATAATGAAGCTGTGTTGGCAGAGTGTGGCTATGATGTCACAGTGAGTTGCTAATGTCACAGTGATGTTGTAATGTCAGTAGTGACTGTGCTTTCACAGGAGACTATTTCATTTGTGAGTCTGTATTGTCATTGGTGAAGCTCTAATGTCACATTGAGTTTATTGTGTCAAACTGAGGCTGCAATGTCACAATGAGCCTATTATGTCAGAGGTGAAGCTTTATGTTATAGTGATGCTTTGATGGCAAGGTATGGCTGTGATATTACAATGAGGCTGTTATGTCACTGTGAGATTGTGATGTCACTGAGGAAATTGTGATGTCAGAGTGAGGTTGTGATGTCAATAGCAACACTGTAGTGTCACAGGGAGTCTGTCATATTTCAATGAAACTGTAAGGTCAGTGGTGTCAAAGTGTCAAAGTGAAGCTGTGATGAAACAGTAAGGCTATAAAGTCAGTGTGAATGCTGTGATGTCACAGTTGGACAATGATGTCAGAAGTTAGCCTTTGATGTCATAGTGAGGCTGTCATGAAACAGTGAGGCTATTACCTCAGAGGTGAGTCTGTGATGTCACAGTGAGCCTGTTTTGTCACCAGTGATGCTGTGTTATAACAGTGAGGATATGATGTCATGAGATCAAGACTATGACATCACAGTGAGGATGAGATTTCTGTGGTAAGGCTGTGATTTCAGAATGAGGTTGATGTGATTGATGAGGGTATGGGATCACAATGAACCTGGCATGTCACTGGTAAAGCTATGATGCCACTGTGAGGCTTTGATGTCACCATGTGTCTGTGGTGTCACCCAGAGCCCAGGATGTCACTAGGAGTTGCTGATGTCAGGGTAGAGGCTGTAGGTCAGTAACTAGGCTGATGTCATAGTGAGCTTATGATGTGAGTGATGATACTGGGATGTCACATTGAGTCTGTGATGTCACAGTGAGGCTATGTCAGAGGTGTGTATGTTATGTCACTATGAGGCTATTATGTCAGTGGCAAGGCTGGTATCACAGTGACTTTTGTAATGTACATGATTGTGTGATGTCACTGTCAGGTTGTAGTATCACACTTCAGCTGTGAGGGCACAGTGTAGCTATGATGTCACAGTGAGGCTCTGATAACACAATGAGGCTGTGATGTCACTTGTGAAGCTGTGATGTCACAATAAAGCTGGAATGTTAGTGGTGAGAAGGATGTCATAGTGATTCTTTATGTCACTGGTGAGTCAGTGACGAACGTATTATGTGACAGTGACACTTGTGAGGATGTGAAGTCAAAGGCTGTATTGTCACTGGTGTGGCAGTGATACAATGTTCTGACTAATATCAGAGGCGATGCTGATGTCACAGGTGAGGCTGTGTTATCAGTGATGAGTCTGTGATGCCACACTGAGGCTGTGATGTCACTGTGACAGTTGTATGTCACTGTGGGCTGTCACTTCACCATGAGGTGATATCAGTCTGGAAGGTGTGATGTCACAGTGAGGCTGGGCTGGCACAGTGAGGCTGTGCTGGCACAGTGTAGCTTTGATGTCACAATGAGGTTGTGATGTCAGTACTGACTGGGCCTTCACAGGGAGACTATTTCATTTGTGAGGCTGCATTGTCGCTGGTGAGACTCTACTGTCACAGTGAGCTTATTATGTCAAACTGAGGCCACAATGTCACAATGAGGCTATGATATCAGAGGAGAAGTTTTATGTTATAGTGATGCTTTGATGACAAGTTATGGCTGAGATGTCAAAATGAGGCTGTGATGTCACTGCAAAGTTGTGATGTCACTGGGGAAGTTGTGATGTCACAGTGAGGTTGTGATGTCAGTAATGATACTGTGGTGTCACAAGGAGGCTGTCATGTTTCAGTAAGCCTGTGAAGTCAGTAGTGAGGCTGTGGTGTCATAGTGCGGCTATGAGGATACAGTGAGGCTGTAGGTCAGTGTTGATGCTGTGTTACAGTTGGGGCATTGTTGCAGTCTAATGCTGCAACCTCAAATCCAGAGCTCCCCTCAACAAGGTGAGCAATGCTTCAGTGAATATGTGTCACAGTGACATCATAGCCTCATGTGACATCACAGCCTCATTGAAATTTTTAGCATGGTTTATGTACTTAAAAATATCAGGGGATGTGTTACTACTTCCATAGGTAAAACATCAAAGAAAATCAGGACCAAAGTCTTTACAGGATTATGTAAACCATATTCATTTCAGGTAACAAAGGAAGAACAAAGGTGACATATATTTTCTGTGTTGGAACAGACATTATGCCTCCAGGTGGAGTTAAAGCAGGCATGACACTCAGTTGCTACAAGCAAAGGGATAATAAATGCTTTAAAGCAGGTTTTGTCTGGTTTATGTATAAACATCAAATGTGTGAGGAAGGTACTGTGAACTTGCTAGTACTGTGAAAAACAACAACAGAAAGATCTAAGAACATGCAGGAGTAGAAGGAAGGAATCCTCCTTCCAGTGGCAAAATTTAATTTACATAGGGAGAGTCCCTAGTACCTAGCAACTGCCCATTTAGATGTTAATATGTCATTCTCCAGCCAGCAGGCTTTAGGCCAGAACCAGACAGTAACACTAAGGCAGGCAGTAACACTAAGGACTGACTATCCCCAAATTTTCCTTATTTTTCTTATTTATTTCAAATAATGCCATCTCCTTTTTCAAGAAAATGTTTCCTTGAAATGATATTATGCCATGCTGGGACCTTATCCACCATGGTGGTTGGATTAAGAAGCAGCATTTCTCTCCCTCTTTTTTTAAAAAAAAATTTATTATTTATTATTTATTCAATTGTGCATGTATGCGTGTGCGTGTGTGTATATGTATGTGCGTGTGTGTGTGTGTGTGTGTGTGTGTGTGTGTGTGTGTAGAACCATGGGCGAATTTGGGAACCACCATTGATGCCTCCACCTCCTCCTTATTTACTCTGCCCCGGGATTCATAGGCTCCGCCCTACCCGGACCAGAAACGCAGGCCACCCCCGCTTCCGTTTGGTGTCTATACGTGGGGTCTAGGAACTGAACTCAGGACCTTCCGCCTGCAAGGCAGAGGCTTAACCCCTAAGCCACTTCTCCAGCCCTTTCTCTTTTTTTAAAAAGAAGAGATTAATCTGAAAATGACAGTAATGATTATGATAAAAATTGTCATGTTAATATGAATTAACATGGTGAACTAGGTTGTAGGAAAACATTAAAACTCATTAGTTTTTACATAAGTATGTAGAGCCTTAAGTAGACAAAATGGCTCTGAATGTCTCTTAAAGAGTACAATTATAGTAGCAGTCAGCAATTTGTATAAACTTAAATATAGAGTAGTCTTAATGTCAAACATACTAGTTTTGATAGGTAGGAATAACTTATCTAGGCACTAAATATCAAGCCAACCAGATCTATTCTGGAGTTTGAGTCTGAATTTTGCCCCCAATATAAATTTATCTTAGTGTCTAAGTTAAGAGAAACATACTTAGTGATTAAAGAATAGATATAATTGGTGGTATAAATGTCAGCAAAAGTCAACAGAAAATTGTACATTTTTAGGAATCAAGAGCAAAACATGTAGCAAGTACACAATAGTGAATTTTAAATAGAAAATAAAAAGTCCTTTAGCATATGGTGCATAATAGTTAGCTTCCAAAGTCCAGTTTGTGAAAAACTCTCACAATCAGTCCAAACAGGAGTCAGGAATCCATCCCAGAAGGAAACATTTCTGCTTCCTTTAGGTTAGGATCTGGCTCTTCGAGTTGTTTTGCATTGATATAAAGTCCTTTCTTCCTGAAAGCTGTCGTCTTGTCAGGGAGATTGTCTATGATTTTCCACTGGGCAGAATAAACATTTGGAAATTCACAGGGTGAGCCTGTTGGAGAAACACAGATACCCGCGATTCCAGCGGAACCCTGCGTCTGGTTAGAACAGGTGTAGAATAGGTGTGTGTGTGGTTTTTGCCCACTTCTGGAGCCAGAGCCAGGTGGGTCTGGTTAGAACAGGTGTATGTCAAACATGTTCTTTTCATTAACAATCATCTCTAATTTTTAATCTTTTCATAAACCTAACATTCCATAAACCTTCACAACATACTTTAACATTCTTTTAAATAATCAATTCATAAACCTCCTATACACACTTCAACCTTTTAAGAGACAGTCCCATCTCATAAACCTTCTTTTAAATCTCTTGTACCTCTAAGTACCATACATATTTCCTTCATGTTCTCTTTTTTTATTTGATAATTTCCTGCTGATTTTACATTAATTATCCCTCAAGAAATGGCTTTTAAAGGAGATGATAACAAACAACAGAACTCATCTTTAAAAGAAATTAAAAATTGAGCCTGATTTGGCAATTGTGTAGACAATATACATTTATATATAGTCATCTTTAAATGTATATCTTGAAATTTAAGATATTGTAGCTCTCAATTTACTTATTTATTTTAGCATTAAGTAACCACAAAATTTATATCTTTAAAATACTTGAACCTTGTAATGTAAACACAAAAACATTAAATCAAAGATAAACAACCTTAAATCTCATTTTGAAATGAAAACATTAAATAATTTATAAAAATTTCAGTTAATTGTAGTACTTTAATATCTTTTAGAGTCAAATGTATAGCTACAACACAAATTAGTAAAAGTTCTTTAAATTTTGTAGAGACCAGGACATTATCAAATATGGAATAAACAAGCAGTACATGGTCACAGGAGAATACCTGTATGTCTGTCTAGATAAGCAACCTTTTTTGGCAATATAAACATTTAGATACTATTATATCTTATATCTAACCACAAGGAGAATTAGCAAATTCTAATGAAATTTTCAGAAGACAATTATATTTTCCTGGTTACTAGATTTGATGGGACAAAATTCTATAAAAGAAATCAGAGGAGTGAGCAAGTTTAATCAAGTAATATCATAGTGGCTTTGTTATTTTGGGGAACACATTAAACAAAACCTTTAAGAACACAATGACATTTTCATTTGTAGTCCTATTAAAGATCAAAACCAAGCAAGATAATTTTTCATAAAAGAAAACTTACAATCTATCAGAAAAACAGTTGTGATCGATTCAAAACATAAATAGTTAAGGCCTTTGATGTTATTAAAATTATTTGTTCTTATTTTTTAAGTATACATACATGTATTTAAAAATGGCATGACAAAATTTAAATATTAGCACATAACATGAATTAAAAAGTTTGAAGTGGCAACAGAAATGTCAACCTATAATCATATTAGTTTAATTATGAAAAATATGAAAAGCAGATTAAACTTTAAAATTTAGTACCCAAACAAATTATTATTTAAGAAAATTTATCTTTAATAGATGAATATATTTGTCTAATTTTTTTCTTTTCTGAAAATTTGTTAGCATTTTCCAAAGTATCAATTGCATTTTTAAAGTCCAAATTGTGGAACTCAGGTTCCCGCTGTGAAGCCCAGGTTCCCAGCAGCAAGAAATTCCGATCTTCCGCCAGCAAGCGGCAAACTCTCCTGCAGGCGCCAACTCACCGCGGGTGGGCTGACCAGAGACTGCCTGCATATCTCACCTCTTGGTCTTCTTTGAACTCACCCCTTGTGCTGAACAAACTCTTCTACAGCTGTGTCAACTCACCGCAGGTGGGCTGACCAGAGCCTGCCTGCATATCTATCTCACCTTTTGGACTTCTTTAAACTTCTCACCCTGGGCGTGCCTGGAACCGCCTGGGGCGAGGTTATCGGCTGAAACATCTGTGAACCAACTCGTCCTCCCTGTGTGTAATGTAGTGGAATTTTTACTGCATGTAATAGCTCAAACGTAGTTGCTCTCCTATAAAAACTCTGCCCCAAATTCAGTCGGGGCCGTTCTCTTTTGCTTGAGCAGAGAGGCGGTCCTGGCGCGCTAGATTTTAATAATAAATTCTTGCCTCTTGTACTTACAGCAACTCGGTGGTCCTCGTGTCTCCTTCGGGGGTCTAGGTAAGGGGCCCCAAAAAGGAACTTCGGTTCCAACATATGGGGGCTCATCCGGGATGCCCCTGACCCAACTCGGGGGAGCCGACGACCAGGGTTGGAGGTAAGTGGAGCTCCTGAATTGTCCTGTGTCTTGTGCATTGTGTCTGTGGTCTCTCGTGTCAGTTTCTTTTCCAGGCCATCTAGGTGGGACGAAATTGGGGCTGTGCCCATCGAGAGGTGGGTAGACGTACCCGAGACCTCGCAGGGGGTGGGTAACAAACGACGGTTTGACTCCCGGGGGCAGCAGGGGGTAGGCCGCAGTTGGATGGTACATTCCCAGCTGGGCTCAGTTGGACGGTAAATTCCCAGCTGAACTCCCCCATAAGGCTGGGCTCAGTTGGACGGTATATTCCCAACTGAACCCAACCTTGTAGAGTAAGCTGCAGTTGGACGGTATATTCCCAGCTGAGCTCATGGTGAAGCTTTTTGGAGAAGGAGAATACGCCCGAACTGCAGCGGGCCTTCGAGCTCCTCTGTTGCCGGCTTCTTTTTTCCCCCCGGGGGAAAAACCGCTCGAGCGAGTGTTTAAGGACCGGGTGCTGCAGATATTTGTCGGGTTCGTTTGTGTGTCATTCTCTGTGTTTCTAGGGTATTTCTGTGTTCAAGAAATTCAATATATACTGGGACAGACTCAATCAACGCCCCTAGACCTGACGATCGACCATTGGACTGACGTTAGGGAAAGAGGACGTAATCTTTCTTTAGAACTCAAAAAAAGTAAATGGCAGAAGTATTGCAGGAGTGAATGGCCATCCTTCAATATAGGATGGCCCCCAGAAGGATCTTTTCAGAAGGAACTAATTTCTCTTGTTAAGAAACAGATTTTCCAGGAGGGGCCAAAAGGACATCCACTGCATCCTGACCAAGTACCATACGTTGTGACATGGGAAGACTTGGTGCGAGATCCACCTCCTTGGATGAAATCCTTTGTTCCTCAGCCCCTCCCGGTTTTAGCCCTTTCTACCCCTAACCCTAAACAGGAACCTAAAGCGGAGGTGCTCCAAGATGATGAAGCACAGAGAATTTTGCTGGACCAACCACCGCCTTACGTTCAGAGAGGATCGGAGAGGCCGGAACAACACCAGTCCCCCGAATCTCCCCCTTCCCCTGCCTCTGCTCCATCCCTGTCTCCCAACCCTGTGCCTTCTTCCCTCTACCCCTCATTAACACCTTTCTCCCAGGGACCTGCAGCAGGCACCAGACAAAAACTCCAGCATAAGAATACTATTCCTACTCTACCCCTGCGAGAATATGGCCCTCCGGACGAGCAAGGACAAAGGCCTCTTCAATACTGGCCCTTCTCCTCCTCTGATTTATACAACTGGAGAAATCAAAACCCTCCCTTTTCTGAGAACCCTGATGCTGTCATTTCTCTCATAGATTCAGTCCTTTTCTCCCACCAGCCAACTTGGGAGGACTGCCAACAACTGTTGGGGGCTCTCCTCACCAGTGAAGAGAAGCAGCGGGTCTTGCTGGAAGCCCGTAAGAATGTCCCTGGGCCGGATGGAAGGCCCACCATCATTCCAGCCCTTATAGAAGAAGCATTCCCCTTGACCAGACCTGACTGGGACTACCACACTGCTCAAGGTAGGGAGCGTCTCAACGTCTACCGCCAGACTCTAATGGCAGGTCTCCGAGGCGCGGCAAAGCGGCCTACCAATTTGACTAAGGTAAGGGAGATTTTGCAAGGGTCAGAGGAGGCGCCCGCTATCTTCCTTGAGCGTCTCATGGAAGCCTTCCGCAGATTCACTCCCTTTGACCCTACCAGCCCAGAGCATAAGGCTACTGTAATGATGGCTTTTATAGACCAGTCAGCCAAAGATATTAAAAAGAAGTTACAGAGAGTAGAAGGATTACAGGATAAGTCACTAAGGGATGTTGTGCAGGTGGCTGAGAAGGTCTTCTATAATAGAGATATAGAAGAACAGAAGAAAGAAAAGGAGAAAGATATTAAGGATAGAAGAAATGAAAAAAGGCTTGCTCAAATCCTGGCTACAGCAGTACAGGACAAGCAGGACAGGCTATACAGGCAGGGAGAGAGAAAGGGATACCTGAACAATAAAGGCAACAAGAGAGTTGACCGGGACCAATGCCGCCATTGTGGAGAAAAAGGACATTGGGCGAGGGACTGCCCCCAAAAGCCTCAATTCCACAATCGCCCGCCAGGTAACTCCTCACGAGTGCTAACCCTGGGGGGAGAATCGGACTAGGGAGGACGGGGTTCAGCTCCCCTCCCTGAACCCAGGGTAACCTTGTATGTGGAGGGGAAGAAAACAGACTTTCTTGTAGATACTGGGGCCCAACACTCTGTGTTGCTGCAAGACCAGGGAAAACGCTCTGGAAAGAAATCTTGGGTACAAGGGGCCACCGGAAATAAACAATACTTATGGACTACCCGAAGAACGGTGGACCTTGGAGTGGGCCGGGTATCCCATTCATTTCTAGTCATTCCTGACTGTCCATACCCACTTTTGGGAAGAGACTTGTTAACCAAACTGGGAGCTCATATTTACTTCTCCCCAGAAGGGACAACCGTAACTGACACGGCAGGTCGGCCCCTACAAGTTCTAACTGTCAAACTAGAGGATGAACACCGATTATTTGAGCCTCCATTTAAGGCCCCCAAAGGAATAGAATCATGGCTGCGCCAATTCCCCAAAGCATGGGCAGAGACAGGGGGTCCAGGAAAAGCTATACAACGGCCCCCAGTCCACATTGAGCTTAAATCTCAGGCAACCCCAATCGCAGTCAGACAGTACCCCATGACTGCAGAAGCAAAAGCTGGCATAAAGCCACATATTTCTAGATTGTTAAAGGCAGGAATTCTTCGCCCATGCCAGTCAGCATGGAACACACCACTGTTGCCTGTGAAGAAGCCAGGAACTAATGATTACAGGCCAGTACAAGACCTCCGGGAGGTAAACAAACGGGTGACAGATATACACCCAACTGTTCCAAACTCTTACACCCTCCTGAGCTCTCTTCCTCCAGACCAGAATTTGTATACAGTACTGGACCTGAAGGATGCCTTCTTCTGCTTGGAGCTGGCCCCTGCCAGCGAACCTTATTTCGCCTTCGAATGGAAGGACTCAGAGGCAGGCACTTCTGGACAACTCACCTGGACGAGGCTTCCCCAAGGATTCAAGAACTCACCCACCATCTTCGACGAAGCTTTACACCAGGATCTCCTACCTTTCAGAGCCCAAAACCCCCAGGTAACTCTTTTACAATATGTAGATGACCTCCTGCTGGCTGCCCCTGATGAACCCACATGCCGTGAAGGCACCGAGCGACTGCTTCAGGAATTGGGAAACTTGGGGTACCGGGCATCAGCCAAAAAGGCCCAAATCTGTCAGAAAAAGGTCAGTTACCTGGGGTATTTGCTGGAGGGAGGAAAGCGATGGCTTTCAGAAGCACGGAAGCAGACTGTATTTCACATTCCGCCACCCCAGAACCCGAGGCAGATGAGGGAGTTTCTGGGAACTGCGGGGTTTTGCAGGCTCTGGATACCAGGGTTTGCAGAACTAGCAGCCCCACTATACGCTCTGACTAAGAATACTAAGCCTTTTACTTGGACTGAAATAGAACAATTGGCGTTTGATAATATCAAAAAGGCCCTTATGTCAGCACCGGCCCTGGGCCTGCCAGACGTAACCAAACCCTTTCACCTTTATGTGGCTGAAAATAAGGGAGTAGCCAAGGGGGTACTGACACAGCAACTGGGACCATGGAAAAGACCAGTGGCCTATCTGTCAAAAAGGCTAGATCCAGTCGCGGCCGGATGGCCAGCCTGCTTGCGCATAGTAGCTGCCACGGCCACCTTAGTGAAGGATGCTGATAAGCTGACCATGGGGCAAAATTTGACTGTAGCGGCACCTCATGCTCTAGAGAATATGATCCGACAACCTCCAGACCGGTGGCTTAGCAACACCCAAATGACTCATTACCAAGCCTTGCTGCTGAATAATGATAGGATCACTTTCCGGCCAGCTATTGGGCTGAACCCTGCAACTCTGTTGCCTGAACCGGAGATGGATCCTCCGGTCCATGACTGCTTACAAGTCCTCGCCGAGGCACACGGATGGCGGAAGGACTTAACTGATCAGCCCTTGTCTGATGCTGAGATGACATGGTACACTGATGGAAGCAGTTTTCTGGACCAAGGGGAAAGGAAGCTGGGGCGGCTGTTGTGGATGGGACTCGAGTCATCTGGGCCTCGCCATTGCCTGCTGGCACGTCAGCCCAGAAAGCCAAACTGATAGCCTTGACCAAAGCTCTTGAGATGAGCAAAGGGCGGCGAATCAACATCTACACAGACAGCCGTTACGCCTTCGCAACGGCCCATGTCCATGGAGCCATTTATCAACAGCGAGGACTGCTGACATCGGAAGGTAAGGAAATCAAGAACAAAGATGAGATCCTAGACCTACTAGAGGCACTCCACCTGCCGGCAAAAGTGAGTATTATCCATTGCCCGGGGCATCAGAAGAACAGCAATAAGATAGCTATGGGAAATAACATGGCTGACCAAGAGGCAAGAAAGGCAGCTTTACAAGTGACTCTTATGCTAATACTAGAAGAACAAGGGCCTACCTATGAGTACTCACCAGAGGACTTAAAATTAATGGAGAAGATTGATAAGTCCTTTGACAAAGAACTAGGAGCTTGGAGGACCCCTACTGGACTAATAATTCTGCCCCGAAAGGACGCAAGGGAATTAATTCAGCAGATGCATCAATGGACCCATCTAGGGGGAGCCAAAATAAGGGATATTATCAAAGATACTGAATTCATGATCCCTAAGATGTCCCACCTCGTTGATGAAATTATTACAGCATGTAAGCCCTGTAGATTGGTAAACTCTCAGCCCACAAACGAGCCCACAAAAACTAGGGCAGCGACTTAGAGGGGACCGGCCAGGAACCTATTGGGAAATAGATTTTACTGAAATGGTACCTGCCAAATATGGATATAGATATCTACTAGTTTTCATAGACACCTTTTCAGGATGGATAGAAGCTTTTCCAACCAAAAATGAAACTGCAACGGTCGTAATCAAGAAGATCCTAGAAGACATCTTCCCTCGGTTCGGCGTACCCAAGGTAATCGGGTCGGATAACGGCCCAGCCTTTGTTGCTCAGGTAAGTCAGGGAGTAGCCAGGTTTCTGGGGACTGATTGGAAACTTCATTGTGCTTATAGACCCCAGAGCTCAGGACAGGTAGAAAGAATGAATAGAACTCTAAAAGAGACCTTAACCAAATTGTCCATGGAGACTGGCGGGTCAGACTGGGTGACGCTCCTACCACTGGCCTTATTCCGAGCCAGGAATACCCCTTCCAAACGGTTGGGACTTACCCCCTTCGAACTCCTCTATGGATCCCCGGCTCCCATAACTCAGATAAAAAGCACAGGGCTCCCTACTAATGATATGACTCTGATTACTAGGCTTAAAGGGATCCAGGCAGTACAAGACGATCTCTGGACCCAGGTGTCAGCCACCTATCAACCAGGGGAACCTGGACAGGAGAGACATCGGTTCAGCCCCGGAGACTTCGTCTATGTCCGACGACACCAGACCCGCACCTTAGAGCCCCACTGGAAAGGACCCTATACCGTGCTACTGACCACCCCCACTGCAGTAAAGGTTGACGGTATTGCTGCCTGGGTGCACATCTCTCATGTTAAGAGAGTACAACAATTGCCTAAATATGATGCTTGGACAGTGGAAAAAACTAACAACCCCCTTAAGCTACGAATTCGTCGCACTAGTACTAACTCTATTGAGCCTGATCCAATTAACAGCTGAACAGAGTGATGCTCATCAGCCGTTTAAATGGACACTAAGCCGGGTGGCCGGAAACCGGCTACATGTCATCAAAGAGATCTCAAGCCATGGAGATCAACCGGTGACATTCATTACTTCTATGTGTGCTCTGGTACCCATATCACCTTGTGGTACGAGTGCACAACTCTGGTATGGCTGCCCTGAGGATGCAGAGGGATATTGTAAACAGCCTGGAGAATATTATTGTGCCTATTGGGGCTGTGAAACTGTGGGAAATGGGAAGCCTGATGGAGGAAATGACAGATTCATCTCTGTTACTCCGCTTCCCAAGGGCTGCACCTCATGGAAAGGGCAGCCACCCCCTGGGAGAACGTGGCGCTATGGAGAATATTGTGAACAGCTTAACATCACAATATGGGAGCCAGGTGATATAAAATGGCTCACGGGAAGACAATGGGGCTTTAGATACAATGAGGCAATGGCCAAGGACCGGGGAGGGTTCCTACAGATAAGGAAACAAGTTATCTGCCAACGTCCTACGGGGGCACCAACCAGGTACTCAGAGACCACCTGGCATCTAGAGACATTAACAAGGGAGCCCCTAGAAAAGACCCCGGGGAAGAGAAGGAGGCACTTAAGAGAGACAACGGAGGTAAGGCCCAGGCCTCAACTCCCAAGGTGCCAAAGCCCACTACTTCCCGAGTAGATAACATAATGACTGAAAGACCTTCTAAGGCCTCAGATCCGACTTTAGAACTTGAAGATGGGGTTGAGGGACTCTATTCTATGCTACAGACTGTTTTTCTCACCCTGAACGCTAGCCAACCTAATTTAACCCGAGATTGTTGGCTTTGCTATAATGCAGCCCCTCCTTACTATGAAGCTCATGTAATAAGTCCCGAGCAAATGCTCTCTCCCACAAATTCTAAAGCTACAACCTGTGCCTGGAACCCTACCAAACCTAAGCTCACTTTCCCCGTAACTGGAATAGGGTACTGCATAGGGGATAATAGCATTAATAGGACTATTGGTCATTGCAGCCGTATCACCCAAGTCACTCAAGGACAATATTATCCCCCAGTAATGCCGGGAGCATGGTGGGTCTGCAATAAAACGGGCCTAACCGCCTGTGTGTCTGGGACAGTCGTGCTAACAACAAGGGACATCTGTGTCCCAGTACTAGTGATGCCTAGAATAGTCTATCATACAAACTCAGAATTTTTAACTCAGTACCAACATTCTATAGATAGGATTTATAGGCCCAAGAGGGAAGTAATTGTGGCAGTAACCGTGGCGACCCTACTAGGACTAGCAGGGGCTGGCATGGGGGCTGCAGCTCTAGGGACGCAGTCAACCCAGATACGTGCTTTACATAGCGCTGTTAACCGGGACATACAACACCTAGAGCAAGCTCTAGGGCGATTGGAAACCTCCCTTGATTCACTGGCAGAAGTAGCCTTGCAGAACAGAAGGGGCCTAGACTTATTGCTCCTACAACAAGGAGGACTCTGCGCTGCATTAGGTGAAGAATGCTGTTATTATATAAATAACTCTGGTATTGTTAGAAATTCCTTAGCTGAAGTAAGAGAAAATTTAGAAAAGCGGCAGAAACAACTAGAACAGCCACCGGGATGGTTTGAGACTTGGTTTAATAGCTCCCCTTGGCTTACGACATTGCTATCAGCTTTAGCTGGCCCCCTCTTAATACTAATAATCATGCTAACTCTTGGACCTTACATCATTAGTAGACTTCTTGCCTTTGTCAAGGACAGGCTAAACGCTGTCCAAATTATGGTATTGAGGCAACAGTATGCCTATGAACATGCTAGGGCGGAAGAAAAAGAATCCCTACGATAACAATGTTTTGTTCCCTTCCAGAGACGAGAGGCGGAGCCATCATGACCCCTGGACACCGACCCTTTCCAGCCGGAAGAAGTTAGAGCGGTCATCGCCCCAGTTCCCATATAGTTGGCTCGGCCTCCCCTGTCTCCTCTCTAACTATATTTTTTTTTAGATTAAAAATCCCGCCAAAAGAAAAGGGGGGAATGTGGAACTCAGGTTCCCACCAGCAAGAAATTCCGATCTTCCGCCAGCAAGCGGCAAACTCTCCTGCAGGCGCCAACTCACCGCGGGTGGGCTGACCAGAGACTGCCTGCATATCTCACCTCTTGGTCTTCTTTGAACTCACCCCTTGTGCTAAACAAACTCTTCTACAGCTGTGTCAACTCACCGCAGGTGGGCTGACCAGAGCCTGCCTGCATATCTATCTCACCTTTTGGACTTCTTTAAACTTCTCACCCTGGGCGAGCTTGGAACCGCCTGGGGCGAGGTTATCGGCTGAAACATCTGTGAACCAACTCGTCCTCCCTGTGTGTAATGTAGTGGAATTTTTACTGCATGTAATAGCTCAAACGTAGTTGCTCTCCTATAAAAACTCTGCCCCAAATTCAGTCGGGGCCGTTCTCTTTTGCTTGAGCAGAGAGGCGGTCCTGGCGCGCTAGATTTTAATAATAAATTCTTGCCTCTTGTACTTACAGCAACTCAGTGGTCCTCGTGTCTCCTTCGGGGGTCTGGGTAAGGGGCCCCAAAAAGGAACTTCGGTTCCAACAAAATAATTATATTATTGTTTTGCAAGCTGAGATCCTCTTGCCACAGACTGTAAAAGTGGCAGTTTTTTAAGTTTTATTTTGGATCTCAAAAACATTTGAATTAAAATTAGGATATTAGGCTTTTAATTATTTTTTTTGTTTTTCTTATAACTTAAAAATATTAGGAAGAAAATGGTTTTTGTCCTCTTATTTTTATTTTTTATTTATTTAATTTTTAAATCTACATGAAACCAAATTCTGGTATTTACACTTCATTTAATAAAAGAAAGATGTAAATTTACAAATCTATAAAGCCAGCCAATTGTTTTTCATTGCTTTTAATCTTTTTGGTTTTAACATTATGTTTTCTATGTGGTGGTTCTGTATGCCCTAATTTTAACTGTTCTTATATCATTGTTCTATAGCCTGCATTTTTTTCCATTGATAGAGGCTATTGTTTAACCCAGATAGGCTCTTTTGATTTCCATTGTATCTTATCAGCATAATAAGTAATAGTGGCCCCAATTAAAATTTTTTGTTCTGACTTTACAGGATCAGGAACTACTAAAGCCCTTCCTATTGAGGATAAAACACCTCTTCCTCATAACGAAAAAGGAAGAGAAGAAATGACATAAGGCTGATTTAATATCACCTGTCCATTTTAATATTTATACTCCCTGCATATAGGCTGGCGCAGCATCCATATATATTTTGATGTAATCTTTCATAGACTCTTGCTTTTTGACTTTTTTTAATAGAGGCTATCATATTGCATTTGTATTTTTAAAGGCAATTGTTTTACAGCCATTTCTGTAGCTTCTAGATTTAGTTCCCATGTGTGATCTTCATTATCCATTCTTCTAGCCTGTTGCGCTGCTCTATGAAGGCCTACCTCTGTGAGAGGCTTTCCAGGTCTCTCAAGAGGAAATGGCATTGAAGCCTTTAGAAATACCCCATCATCTGGGATATGATCTCACCAGAAGGGGAGGGCATATAGTCTGCCAGATAAAAAGTAACCATTTTGCAAATGGGTGATTGACCCCTCCCTCACTGTGGTTTCCTACTTTTATTACATCTACCTTTGAATATACTCTTATAACAAGACTCTAGTTTAATAGCTTTTTATCTCTGGCCAGGGGGTGACATCCAATACCCATCAGGATGGAGTGAAGGACATTGCAGGAGCAGCAAAAAAAAATCAACAAACCATAACCTAGAATTTCAGAGATCCTATATCAACTACCTGTAACTAGACCAGCCTAATTTCTCCCCATCCAGCAGCTCAGGGAAATTTGCAGAATAGGGGGCGGTAAGATTGTAAGGGCACAAGGATGGGAGGAGCAATGATATGCAAGATACTCCACACAAGTTAGGGCCGAAGCAATCATAATTGGACTTTGCATGCCCTGCGCAATGTCTAATACACTATTGACCCCACAAAGTCTAGCATTTGCTAAAGGCACTAAGAACCTTGGAGGCAAGGGATTGACAGCCACGGTAGTGTTCCTATGCTTAAGGGGAACCCAGGAAAGTACTCTGGGAAATGCCGCTGGGTCCTTGCACCTCATCTGAGAGGAGGACCCAGAGGAGAGTCTGGCATGCACATTAAAGGATGCTCTGGATATGGGAGGGGGACGCACTGGGGGATGGGGAGGGAGGGGGAAGGGGAGGGGGGCATAGGGCGGTGGGAAGTTGGAGGGAGGGAGGGGACCGGTCAACCTGTTAAGTTTGTATGAGTGGAAATAAAAAAATAAAAAATAATAATTTCAAAAAAAAAAAAAAAGAAAGAAACACTCCACTGTCTTCACTAGGGTGAAGTGCTACTCCTTCCTCTAAATCAGTCTCCTCAGAAGGAGACAGGAAATTATTGTCCATTTCTTTCCCTAAACCAGTCTCCTCAGAGGGAGAAGAACATCACTGTCTACTTCTTACCCTAAACCACTCTCCTCAGAGGGAGAGAGGACATCATTGTCTGTTTCTTTCCCTAAAGCAGTCTCCTCGGAGGGAGACAGGACATCACCATCTACTTCTTTTTCTAAATTTACTGTTATGACACCTTGAGGCTTAGCATTCATAATTTTTATCTTAATTTTCTTTTTAAGTTTGAGTAGTCTTTTTTTCTAACTTAGTTTCCTGTGCTGTATATATTGCTTTCTGCCTAGAACCTAAAGAATCTATCATTAAACTCCAGAGAAAATGCAAAAACCGGGACCTTTTCTGTTTCATGAACTTGATAATAGTTTTCATTTCTTTTCCTATCTTTTTCCAAGTTTCTAGATCCAAAATTCCTTCCTCTGGAAACCAAGGACATTTTTGTACAAATGAAAAATTTTCTTAACTGCTTAGAAGAGACATGAACATGTCATGCATTTATCATTTGCTTAGTTATGCCAATAAAGACTTCTTTCTTTAGATTCATATGGCCCATGTTTCTTACCTGTCTTCTTAACTTGGCTCCACTCTCAACTGAGGGAGCCTGTCAGAATCCTATCCTTATCCATCTTCTTAACTTGGCTCCACTTTGTCTGAGGCGTCTTCTGCCTTGGGATCCCATCCTAGCCAGAAATATTTAAAGAGAAAAAAAAGAGAAAAGGAAAAACTTACCTATTCGAGTGTCCTAGGTTTGGATGCCAGATGTTGCAGTTCAGTGCTGTAACCTCGAATCCAGGGCTCCCCTCAACAAGGTGGGCAAGGCTTCGGTGAATGGAGACAGACAGAGCTTTTTGGGATGAGTGAATCTAAACTCTTTATTGAAATTTTTAGCAGTGTTTATGTACTTTAGAAAATTGAGAATAAAGTCCAGGGGATGTATCACTACACCCATAGGGAAAACATCAAAGAAAATCAGGACCAAAGTCTTTACAGGATTATGTAAACCATATTCATTTCAGGTAACAAAGGAAGAGCAGAGGTGACATATATTTTCTGTGTTGGAACAGACATTATGTCTCCAGGTAAGTTAAAGCAGGCATGACACTCAGTTGCTACAAGCAAAGGGATAATGAATATTTTATAGCAGGTTTTGTCTGGTTTATGTGTAAACATCAAATGTGTGAGCAATGGACTGTAAACTAGCTAGTACTGAGAAAAACAACAACAACGAAATCTAAGAATATGCAGGAGGTAGAAGGAAGGAATCCTCCTGGCAGTAGCAAAGCTTAATTTACATAGAGTCTCTAGTATCTAGCAACTGCCCATTTAGATGTTAATATGTCACAACCAGCAGGCTTTAGGCCAGAACCAGACAGTAACACTAAGGCAGGCAGTAACACTAAGGCCTGGCTAGCCCCATATTTTCCTTATTTTTCTTATGTATTTCAAAAATATAAGAAATGTTTCCTTAAAATGATATTTTGCCATGTTGGGACCTTGTCTATCAGTATGGTCTGATATGGATGCGGATGCAGACACAATGTGTCTGTGATTTCAGAGTGAGGTTGTGATGTCACAGTGAGGGTGTGATGTCACTGGAGAGGTTTGGATGGCACAGTGAGGCTGTGATGTTAGTGGTGAGACTGATGTCACAATGAGGCTGTGATGTCACTGTTGATGCTGTGATGTAACAATAAGGCTGGAATGTCAGTGGGGAGAAAGATGCCATAATCTTTGATGTCACTGTTGAGGTTATGATGTCAGTGGTGAACCTACTACATGACAGTGACACTGGTGAGGCTGTGAAGTAAAAGGCTATATTGTCACTATTGTGGAAGTGATGTAAATGTTCTGAGTACTGTGAGTAGTGATGCTGATGTCACAGTGAGTCTGTGATGTCAGTGGCAAGACTGATATCACAATGAGGTTATGATGTAAAATATCGTGTCAGTAGGACCCTGTGAGACTATGATGTGGCAGTGAGGCTCTGAAGTCAGGGCTGATTCTGTGAGATGTCAGTGAGGCTGTAACATCAGAGGTGATGCTTGGATTTCGCAGTGAAGTTAGGAAGTCCCTGATGAGGCTGTGCAGTCACACTGAAGCTGTGATGTCAGAGGAGAGGTTATCATGTCACTGTGAGGCTGCGACATTACTATGAGGTAGTGACATCACAGTTTGGCTGTGATTTCAGTGGTTAGATTGTGATATTACAAGTGAGGCCGATGTCAGTCATGAGTCTGTGATGTCACAGGGAGGTTGGGATGTTAGTGGTGAGGTTGTGATGCCACAGCAAGTCTGTGGTGTCCTTGTTGAGGTTGTCATGTGATCATGAGCCTGTGATATCTGTAGGAAGATTGATCTTATAGTGAGGCAATGATGTAACATGTGAGAGTGTATTGTCACTGTTTATGATGTCAAAGGCTATGATGTCACTGCTGAGGCTGTCACATCACTGTGATCCTACACTATCTGTGGTGAGGCTGTGGTGTCCTAGTAAGACTAGGTAGGATACCAGTACTGAGGCTGTGATGTTACAGTGGAGTTGAGATGTCACAGTGAGGCTGTGATGTCACAGTGCAGCTGTGAAGTCAGTGGTTAGTTTGTATTTTCAGCAGTGAGATTGATGTGAGAAATGAGGCTGAGATGCCACATTGACTATGTGATATAACTGGTGAGGCTGTGATGTTACAGTGAGATTATGATTTCACATGATGCTGTGGTGTCCCTGGGTAGGCTGCAATATCATGATGTGATTGTCCTATCACTGGTGAGGCTGTGATGTCAGAGGTGACTGTTCTTTCAGTGGGAGAGTATGTCATTGATGAGGCTGTGTTGTCATTGGTGAGGCTCTAATGTCATAATGTGTTTATTGTATCAAACTGAGGCTGCCATGCCACAGTGAGGCTATGATGTCAGAGGTCAAGCTTTATTTTACTGTGATGGTTTGATGGCATAGAATTGCTGTGATGTCACTGTGAGGTTGTGATGACATTGAGCAAATTGTGATATCACAGTGAGTTTGCATGTCAGAGAGGCTGTCATATTTCAGTGAGCCTGAGAGGTCAGTAGTGATTCTGTGGTGCCACTGAAATCACTGACATCACTGAAAGTGAGGCTGTGATATCACAGTGAAGCTGTAATATCACTTTAAGGCTGTGGGAGTGACACTGGTGAGGCTGTGATGTCAAAGACCATGTTCTCACTGGTGTGGAAGTGGTGAGTGTGTTCTGACTAATGTCAGTGGTGATGCTGTCACAATTGGTAAGGCTGTGATGTCATACCGAGGCTGTAATACCACTGTGAGGGTTGTATGTCACTGTGGGCTGTCATGTCACCATGATTTGATATAACTCTGGAAGCTGTGATGTCAAAGTGAGGCTGTGATGTTACTGTGAGGTTGTGATATCTCAGTGAGGCTGCAATACCAGTGATGATCGACTATGACATGACAGTTCTGATGAGATTTCACTGTTTAGGCTGTGATGTCAGAAGTGAGGCTGATGTCAGTGATGGGGCTGAGATGTCACAGTGAGGCTGGAATATTACTGGTGAGTGTGTGCTATCATTGTTGAGGCTGTCATGTGACCATGAGCCTGATATGTCATTGATGAGTCTGAGGTATCATAGCAAGGCTAGACAGGGTGTCCGTGGTGTCACTGATGCTGTGATTTCAGAAGTTAGCCAGTTATGTCACAGTGAGGCTGTGATGACAGAGGTGAGGCTGTGATTTCACAGTGAGGCTGTAATATCACAGTGAAGCTGTAATGTCACTTTGAGGCTGTGACATCACAGAGAGGTTGTAATGTCACAGTGAAGCTGTGAGGTCAGTGTGAGGCTGTGAGGTCGCTGGAAGATGTGATGTCAGTGGCAAGGCTGATTTCATCATGAGGCTATGATGTAACAGGTGATTCTATGATGTAACAAGTTAGACTGTGTGGTCACAGTGAGGCTGTAAGGTTACTGTTTGGCTGTCATACCTTTGGGAAGATTGATGTCACAGTGAGGCAGTGATGTAACATGTGAGGCTGTGGTGTCATTGTTTATGATGTCAAAGGCTATTATGTCACTGTTGAGGTTGTCATGTCACTGTGAGGCTGTGCTATCTGTAGTAAAGCTGTGGAGTCATAATAAATTTAGGTAGGATACTAGTGGTGAGGCTGTGATGTTACAGTATAGCTGTGATGTCACCATGAGGCTGTGATGTCACAGTGAGGCTCTGATGTCACAGTGAGGCTGTGATATCTCAATGCAGCTGCGAGTTCAGTGGTTAGGCTGTGACTTCAGATGTGAGACTCATGTGAGAGATGAGGCTGAGTTGTCACATTGATGATATGATATAACTGGTGAGGCAGTGATGCACAGTGAGGTTATGATGTCACCATGAGGCTTTGGTGTCCCTGGTGAGGTTGTGATATACTGTGAGCCTCTCATGTCAGTGGTGAGGCTGTGATGTCACAATGAGGCTATGCTGTCACAGTGACAGTGTGATCTCAGTAGTGACTGTGCTTTCACAGGGAGACTGTCATTATTAAGGCTGTAATATCACTGGTAAGGTTCTCATGTTACAGTGAGGTTATAATGTCAAACTGAGGCTGTGATGTCACAGTGAAGCTATGATGTCAGAGGTGAAGCTTTATATCACAATGATGCTTTGTTGCCATGGTATAGCTGAGATGTCACAATGAGGCTGTGATGTCACTGGGAAAGTTGTGATGTCACAGAGAAGTTGTGATGTCAATAGCGACACTGTCATGTTACAGGGAAAGTGTCATGTTTCAATGAGCTTGTGAGGTCAATGGTGAGACTGTAGTCCCATAGTGAGTTTACATATGATGTCAGTGATGAGGGTGTGATTTTTCATTAAGGCCCTTATGTCAGGGCTTATTCTATGAGATATCAGTAAGACTTTGAATTCAGGGGTAATGCCTGGATCTCACAGTGAGTATAGGACATCTGTCTTGAGGCTGTACAGTCACACTGAGGCTGCGATTTCAGAGGAAAGACTGTGATGTTAGTAGTGACTATATTTTCACAGGGTGAGGCTGTATTGTGACTGATGAGGCTCTAATGTCACAGTGAGTTTATTGTGTCAA
The DNA here is from genome assembly GCA_023101885.1 of Typhlomys cinereus. Classification (NCBI taxonomy): domain Eukaryota; kingdom Metazoa; phylum Chordata; class Mammalia; order Rodentia; family Platacanthomyidae; genus Typhlomys; species Typhlomys cinereus. The sequence goes on from JALPQD010000397.1 coordinate 822,516, forward strand.
ACTGAGGCTGCAATGTCACATGAGGCTATGATGTTAGAGGTGAAGCATCATGTCATATTGATGCTTTGATCACAGTATGACTGTGATGTCACTGTGAGGTTGTGATGTCACTGGGGATGTTGTGATGTCACAATGAGTTTGTGATGTTAATAGCAACACTGTGGTGTCACAGGGAGGCTGTCATGTTTCAATAAAACTGTGAGTTTAGTGGTGAGGCTATGGAGGCATAGTGAGGCTAGGTAGAATTTCAATGACTAAGGTGTGAGGTTGTATTGAGGGTATCATTGAAGTGACCCTATGATATCATAGTGAGGCTGTGTTGAAACAGTGAGTCTATAACTTCAGAGTCAATGCTGTGATGTCACACTTGTACAATGATTTCAGAAGTGAGCCTGTTATGTCATACTGAGGCTATCATGTCTCAGTGAGGGTATAACCTCCGAGGTGAGGCTGTGATATCACAGAGAGATTGTGTTGTCACCAGTGATTCCAATATATCACAGTGAGACTGAGATGTCAGTGGAGTGTGACTATGACATTATAGCGAGGATGTGATTGCAGTGGTTAGTCTGTGATATCAGAATGAGCCTGGTGTTAGTGATGAAGATATGATGTTCCAGTGAGGCTGGCATGTCACTGGTGAGGCTGTGATGCCAATGTGAGGCTTTAATGTCACCGTGTAGCTGCAGTGACACCCTGAGCCCATAATGTCACAGGATATGGTGATGTCACTGTTGAAACTGTGAGGTCACAGTGAGACTGTTATGTCAGTGGCAAGGCTGATGTTACAGTGAGGCTGTGCTATCATTGTTGAGCCTGTGATGTCACATTGAGGCTGTGTTGTCACTGCTGAAGTTGTGATGTCACAGTGAGATTGTGGTGTCAGTAACAACTGTAAGGTCTCACAGGGAGGCTGCCATGTGTCAGTGAGCCTGTGAGGTCAGTGGTGAGGATGTCATGTCTTAAAGAAGCTTGGTAGGATGTTAATGATGAGGGTGTGATTCTCATTGAGTCTATGATTTCAGAGGTAGCATGTGATATCCTAGTAAAGCTATGATGTCAAAGTGAGACTATTACCTCAGAGTTGAGGCTGTGATGATCACAGTGTTGCTGTGATCCCACTGTTAGTTTTTGATGTCACCATGTGGCTGTGGTTTCATCATGAGCCTGTGATGTCACAGGGAGTTGGTGATGTCACAGTTTGGGTTGTGTGGTCACAGTGAGACAGTGATGTCTCAATGAGGGTCTGATGTCAGGGCTGATTCTATGAGATGTCAGTGAGTCTGTGATGTCAGTCGTGATGCTTGGATTTCACAGTGAGATTAAAATGTCAGTAGTGAGTCTGTGTAATCTCACCAAGGCTGATGTCGGAGGAGAGGCTGTGATGCTACAGTGAGGCTTTGATATTACCAGTGATGCCATGATATCACAGTGAGGCTATGATGTCAGTGGAGTGAGTCTATGACATCACAGTGAGGATGTGATTACAGTGTGAAGGCTGTTATAGCAGAATGAGGCTGATGTGATTAATGAGGGTATGATGTCAAAATCAGACATGTCACTGGTGAGGCTGTTATGTCATATGCTGTGTTGTTACTGGTGTGGCAGTGATGTCAGTGTTCTGACTAATGCTGAGCTATCACTGGTGGGACTGTGATGTCACAGTGAGTCTGTGATGAGAGTGATAAGAATGAAACAACAATGAGGCTAAGATGTAACAGGTGAAACTGTGGTGTCAGTAGGAAAGATGTGAGGTCATTGTAAAGCTGTGATGCCACCATGAGGATTGATGTCACCATGTATCTGTGGTTTCACTATGAACCCGTGATGCCTCAGGGAGTTTGTGATGTCATGGTGGAGGCTGTGAGGTCACAGTGAGACTGATGTCATAGCAAAGCTGATGTCACAGTGAGATTGGTGTCAGTAGCAAGGCTGATGTCATAGTGAAGCTATCATATCAGTGGTGATGCTGTGATGTTATATCGAGGCTGTGATGTCACAGTGAGGCTAAGTCAGAGGTGTGTATGTGATGTCACCATGAGGCTATTATGGAAGTGACAAATTTGATATAACAGAGAGTTTGTGATGTCACACTGAGGTTGTGATGGCACTGTCAGGTTATAATGTCACAGTGAGGCTGTGAGGACACAGTGTGGCTATGATGTCATAGTTAAGCTGTGATGACACAGTGATGTTGTTATGGCACTGGAGATGTTTGTATGGCACAGAGGCTGTGATGTTAGTGGTGAGGCTGATGTTACAATGAGGATATGATATCACTGGTGAAAGTATGATGTTGCTATAAGGCTATGATGTCATTGTGAAGGTTGTATATCACTGTGGGCTGTCATGTCACCATGAGAAGATATCACTCTGAAGCCTGAGATGTCACATTGAGGCTGTGATGTCAGTGGTATGACTGATGTCACAATGAAGCTATGGTGTAACAGGTGAGCCTGAGTGTCAGTTTGCACGTTGTGAGGTCACTGTGAGAATGTGATGTCAAAATGAGGCTATGATATCAGGACTTATTCTGTGATTTGTCAGTGAGGCTGTGACATCAGGGGTGTTGCTTATATTTCACAGTGAAGTTAGGATGTCAGTGGTGAGGCTGTGCAGACACATTGAGGCTGAGATGTCAAAGGAGAGGCAGTGCTATCACTGTGTGCCAGTCATATCATATCAATGGTGAGGATGTGATGTCACCATGAGGCTTTGCTGGCACTGTGTGGATGTGATATCACAGTGAGGTTATGATGTCATAGTGAGGTTGTGATGTTACCATAAGGCTGTTATGTCACTGTGAGGTTGTGATATCACGGGGAAGTTGTGATGTCACAGTGAGGTTGTGAGGTCAATAGTGACAGTGTGGTGTCACAGGGAGTTTGTGATGTCAATAGTGACACTGTGGTGTCACAGGGAGGCTGTCATGTTTCAGTGAGCCTGTGCGCAGTGGTGAGGCTGTGGTGTCATAGTGAGGCTATGATGAAACAGAGAGGCTATAACGTTAGATTCGATGCTTTACTGTCACTGTTGGGCAACGAATTCAGGGGTAAGCCTAAATTGTCATAGTGAGGCTGTCATGTCACAGTGAGGCCATAACCTATGAGGTGAGGCTGTGATGTCACAATGATGCTGTGTTGTTACCAGTGATGCCGTGATATCACAGTGAGGCTCTGATATCAGTGGAGCGAGACTATGACATCAGTGAGGATGAGCTATCTGTGGTTAGGCTGTGATTTCAGAATGAGGCCGATGTGAGTGATGAGGATATGGGATTCCAATGAGCCTGGCATGTAACTGGTGAGGCTGTGATGCCACCGTGAGGCTTTGATCTCTTGTGTCTGTGGTGTCTCTGTGAGTCCATGTCAGAGTAGTAGGTTATATGACTTTGTGATATCACACCGAAGCTGTAATATCAGTGGCTTAGTGGGTAGGTTGTGATGTTAGAAGTGAGGCTCATGATTTGTTGTATAAGCTTTATTATATTGATAAACGTACCTTCCATTCCAACTGTCTCTCCAGGGGGTGAAATCCAATACCCATCAGGATGGAGCCAAGGGTGGTGCAGGAGCAGCAAAACTGAAAAAAAAAAGCCAACAAACCATAATTCAGAAAATCAGAGACTACATCAACCACCTGCAACCAGGCCAGCCTAATCTCTCCCCATCCTAAAGCTCAGGGAAATTTGCGAAAAAGGGGCAGTAAGATTGTAAGACCCTAAAAATTAGAAGGAGCAATGATATGCAAGATACTCCACACAAGTTAGGACTGAGGTAATCATAATAGGACATTTCATGATCCGCACAATGACCAAGATATCATTGACACCTCAAAGTTTAGCATGGACCATAGGCACTATGATCTTTAGAGGCAAGGAAATAACACAATAGTGTTCCTAAACTAAAGGGGAACACAAAAAAGCTCTAGACAATGCTACTGAGTCCTTATACCTCATTGGAGAGGAGAACCCAAAGGGAAGTTTGACATGCACATTAAAGGATGCTCCAGGAACAGTGGGGTGGGACACTGGGAGCAAGAGAGGGAGGGAGGAAAGGAAAAGCAAAAGGGGGAAGGGAGCAAGGGGATCCAGGGAGGGGTGGAGCGAGAGAAGGGAATGGGGTACTTATCAACATTGTATGAGTGGAAAAAAGATACAGAAAAAAGAAGTGAGGCTGATGTCAATGATGAGGTTGAGATGGCAGAGTGAGGCAGGGATGATACTAATGAGACTGTGATGCCACAGCGAAGCTGTGGAGTCACTCTTGAGGTTCTCATGTGACTGAGTCTGAGATGTCAGGGATGAGGCTGTGGTGTCATAGCAAGGCTAGGCAGGATGTCAGTGGTATCTGTAATGCTATGATTTCAGATGTTAGCCTGTTATGTCACACTGAGGCTGTGATGTAACAGTGAGATTATGATGTCAGAAATGAGGCTATAATGTCTCCAAAGCTGGAATAGGCTAAGTTACTGCAGACATCTTAGAAGCTGAGAGCTGAAGACTGTTTGCTGCAAAGGCAGACTTCTATTGGAGTTAGTGTGGGACTAATCCATCTCAAGGCCCACCCCTTGTGATTGCCTTTTTCCAGCTAAGCTCCACCTCTCAAGATGCCATGACCTTTTCAAACACATGAGACTGTAGGGTACATATTTCAAACCATAACAGTATGTGATGTCACCATGAGGCATTATATAAGTGGCAAGTCTGATGTCACAGTGAGACTGTGATGCCACTGTCAGATTGAAATGTCAGAGTGAGACTATGATGACACAGTATGGCTACGATGTCACAGTACGGTTCTGTTGACACAGTGATGCTGTGATGTCACTGGTGAATGTGTGATGTCACAATAATGCTGGAATATCAGTGATGAGAAAGATGTCACAGTGAGTCTATGATGTCACTGGTAAGGCTACAATGTCAATAGTGAGCCTATTAAGTGACAGTGACACTGGAGAAGCTGTGATGTCAAGGCTGTGTTGTCACTGTTATGGCAGTGATGTCAGTGTTCTGACTAATGTCAGTGGCAACGCTGATGTCACAGTTGAGGCTGTGAGACTGATGTGAGAGATGAGGCTGAGATGCCACATTGACGATGTGATATAACTGGGAGGCTGTGATGCGACAGTGAAGTTAAGATGTCACCATGAGGTTGTGGTGTCACTGATGAGGCTGTAATATCACAATGAGCCTCTTCTATCAGTGGTGAGGCTGTGATGTCACAGTGAGGCTGTGATGGCAGTGTGGCTATGATGTCATAGTAAAGTTGCAATGTCACAATGAGGTTGTGATGTTAGTAGTGACTGTGCTTTCACAGGGAGACTATGTCATTCATGAGGCTGTATAGTCACTGGTGAGGCTCTGTTGTCACAGAGAATTTATACTGTCAAACTGATATTGCAATGTCACAATGAGGCTATTATGTCAGAGGTGAAACTTTAAGTCACAGTAATGCTTGGGTGGCTTGGTATAACTGTGATATGACAATGAGGCTGTGATGTCGCTGGGGAAGTTGTGATGTCACAGTGAGGTTGTCATGCAATAGTGATACTGTGGTGTCACAAGGAACCTGTCAGGTTGCAGGGAGTGTGTGAGGTCTGTGGTAAGGCTGTGGTGTCATAGTGAGGCTAGGTAGGATGTCAGTGGTGAGGGTGTCATGTCACATTGAGGCTATGATTTCAGAGGTGAGCCTGTGATCTCATAGTGAGGCTGTAATGAAACAGTGAGAATATAATGTCAGTATTGAGGCTGTGATGTCACAGTTGGGCTATGATTTTAGAGGTGAGCCTGTGATGTCATACTGAGGCTGTCATATCACAGTGAGTCTATACCCTCAGAAGTGATGCTGTGATGTCATAGTGAGGCTGTGTTGACACCAGATGCTGTGATATCACAGTGATTCTGCGATGTCAGTAAATTGATACAGTGAGGAAGTGATTTCAGTGGTTAGGCTGTGATATCAGAATGAGTTTGATTTGACTGATGAGGGTATGTCACAGTGAGTCTGGCATGTCACTGGTGAGGCTATGATCCAACCTGAGGCTTTGATGTCACTGTGTGGCTGTGGTTTCACTGTGAGCCCATGATGTCACAGGGAGTTGGTGATATCATGGTGGATACTGTGAGGTCACAGTGAGACTGTGATGTCACTGGCAAGGCTGATGTCACAGTGAGGCTATGATGACAATGTTGATGCTGTGACTTCACACTCAGGCTGTGCTGTCACAGTAAAACTATGTCAGAGATGTGTATGTGATGTCACAATGAGACTATTATGTTAGTGGCAAGGCAGTTGTCACAGTGAGTTTGTGATGTTACAGTGAGGCTCTGATGACACAGGGATATTGTGATGTCATTGGAGAGGTTTTTATGGCACAGTGAGGCTATGATGTTTGGGGTGATGCTGATGTCACAATGAGGCTGTGATGCCACTGGTAAGGCTATGATGTCAGTCATGAACCTATTATATGACAGTGAGGCTGTGAGGCTGTGAGGCTGTGATGTCAAAGGCTATGTTGTCACTGGTGTGGCAGTGATGTCAGTGTTCGCCCTAATGTCAGTCGCGATGGTGATGTTGAAGGTGAAGCTGTGCTCTCATGTTATGTCACAGAGAAAATGTGATATCAGTGGTAAGACTGATGCCACAACGAGGCTATGATGGAACATGTGAGCCTGTGTTGTCATTGGGCAGGCTGTGAAGTCACTGAGAGGCTGGCATGCCACTGTGAGGCTTTGATGTCACTGTGTGGCTGTAATGTCACCATGAGCCCATGATGTCACAGAGGGTTGGTGATGTCACGGTGGAGGCTCTACGGTCACAGTGAGACTGTAATGTCGGTGGCAAAGCTGATTTCATCATAAGGCTCCTGTGGCATTATCAATTCAGGGAGGCCCTAGCCCGGCTCCTGAATGCAGGAGGTCTGACTACAGACAAGCCTGAACAAGTTCAGACATGCCCCAGACAGGTCCCAATGGAGGAATTATACTGGTGCAGGGATGGACAACCAATGGGAAGGAGGGATGAACAACGAATAGGAAGCGGCCATCTAACCTGGACACCTAGTAAACAGTGAAATGTTTGGTGGCTTCTCTCCCCCTCCCCTGAGCACAAAGTTGGCCACACCCTGACCCTATATAAGCCCAAACACACCCTGTATAAATCTGAGTCTGTAGCCCAGAAGGCCCATGCCCCTTCCCCCTCCTTTCCCCAGCTGTCCCAGTGGGAATTCAGCAACATCTGGAGCTCCAAGATGGGGTGTTGCTGCCTTCAGTTTAGATGAGACACCCACTTTGGTAAAGTTCAGTGAGCGGCCCCTTTGGTTTTGTGTTTCTGTGCTTATGGTGCCTGAATGTAAGCAGGTGGCCCTCACCTCTTCCCCTTTCCCTCTTTGGCCATTGTTTTGCTCTTAAGGTTAGGAACACAGTCACTTATTTGATTTTTCCACAATCAAAGAGCCCTTCTAAACCAAGGCTTTTTCTGGCAAATTCTCATTAGAAATTGGTTCTTTCAGAACTTGGAGCTCAGGTTCAATTATATTGAATTGGCCTGATCGGGAGAGGGGCATATGGCCCAGGGGAATAATGAACCCCTTAAGTCTTTCAGTAAGCACAGGATACTTAGATCCAAAACAGCTCTGCATATGTCCTGCACTAGGTCTCTCCCTGGATGTGGTTTACCCTTTTAGGAGTTGTTTTCACTTTGACCTTGGTTCTAATTGTTGCTTTTTATTTTCTGCACTTTTTCACCTTGTCTGCTTGCCTTCTAGTCATCTCTGCTCCATTAGGGAACATTTCTTCCATAATGGGTAATTTATCATCCCATCAGAAGGCACACTAGCTGACTGTCCTTAAGGCTCTACTAGACTTACAACAGATTAAAGTGATGCTGAAGATTTGGGGGAGGAAGCCTTAATCTTAGCTCCTTGGATTTCCACAGAAAATGTTTGGGACTTAGAAATTTGGATGGGAGTGCTTTTCGTGGTCTGTAAGAGGGAAGTCCAGAATGGCCATATTCTTCCTTCCCCCTTTGTTCCCATCCTCCTAACTTGTGGAGAGAACACAAAATTAGTCCTTTGTTCTTTTGCCAGATCCTTTCCCCCCCTTCACAGTTGAGGACCCTGCAGAGGGCTCACAGATCTGTGCCAGTGGTGACTCCACCTCCCCATCAGAACAGACCCCTGCTCTCCTGCCCCTCATACATACCCATGACAGGATCTTAGCTTCTTTTCCCATACACACCCTATGGAAGACCCTCCACTTGGACTAAGATCCTCCTTCACTGATAATTATGCTATAACAAGGGTACCAGGGGATGCTTTAGAGCAACCCACTTACAGGCATGCCCATAACCCTATAGCTGCTTTCCCTGTAAGTGTGGAACGTAAAGTTCAAATTAGGTCATGGGTTTTTACACCCTTAGGGGACCTGGCACTAATTAGAAAGACTGTAAAGGAATGTGGGGTCAACTCCCCTTATTTTGAACAAGTCCATTTTCAATGGGCTCTCCAATTACACGCCCATTAAAATTGGTATTCTCTCCTCAAGGCTATTCTCTCCCCCTCTGATTTTCTACAGTGGAGAGCAGCCTATAATGGCATGGCTGAAACCCAAGCTCATATTAATCTACAATATGACATATAAATTACAATAGATATGCTTACAAGTAGAGGTCAATATAGTGATCCTGTTTCACAATCTACCTTTACAATTCCCATGTACTTTGACCAGGTTAGACAAATGGAATTACAAAGCATAAAGGCCTCAAAAACCAGAGTCTTTTTTTTATAACCTTATCCAAGGACGTGATGAAAGATTTGCTGACTTTTTAACTTGTGTGACCAAAGCGATAGAGAGATGCACCCCAGATGGACCAGCAAGAGACGCATTGATTAAAGATCTGATCTGGGAAGGAACAAATACACCTACTGTAATGCAGTCACTCTTTCTGTAATGAAAATATTCATAAGTAGATAGTAGCTACCAAAGATATCAATCCTTTTGCCACCCCATTTGAGGCTTTGGCTACTTCTGTTAAAGCTCTGGGCATTCAGAGACAGACAAAGGAACCCCCCTTATGTTGGGGCTTTAAAAGCTCATGCCCTAAGCTCATGATTAAGCTGAGAACACCCTGCCCCAAATGCGGAAAAAGTTTACACTGGGCTAAAGACTGTAGGTCTAGTTATAAAAAGGCTCCTTTAACCATAAGGAGGGGCAAACCTCAGCCCCACTAAAAAGAGGGTCACCTAGCATCCAATGGACGCTCCCTGTGTATGACCATAGTTCTTGAATGATGGTCTCCCTGGATGGGATGCCAGTCAAAGGCATATTAGATACAGGAGCCAATGTCACCATAATCACGGAGAATGATGCTAGATGAATGTCGCATTGGGAATACAATAAAGGTCCCTCCCATAAAAGGGGTAGGAGGGAACCGACCAACCATAAAACTTATAAACAGTGTAACCTGGAAAGACCATGATAGCAATATAGGCCATATTAAACCACTAGTAGCAGATATCACTACCACTCTGTGGGGCAGAGATTTGATGACTGCCAGTGGTGTCATCTTGACAACAACCCTTTAACAATTATATCTTAGAAAAGGATGCCATCAGTTTATCTGGAAGATTGAATGGCATTTCCCCAGTAAAGTATATGCAACACCCCCATTTCTAAAGGCCACTGCTCCTGTGCTAAGAGCCCATTAAACTGAAATGGACTCACATTGGCCCTGTATGGGTGAAGCAGTGGCCAATATTTGAAACAAAACTTTCTGTTCTTAAGTCTTTAGTGACAGAACAATTAAGACTGAGACATATTGAACCCTTCTTAAGACCTCATAAAACCCCATCTTTGTTATTAGAAAAAAGTTAGGGAAATATCTCCTGTTACAAGATCTACACCAGGTTAATAAGCACATAATAAAAATGGGCCCACTCTGGGCTGGCATCTCACATCCCAGCTCTTCCCTTGAATTATTATCTAGCTATCATAGATATCAAGGACTGTTTTTCTCTCAATTCCCTTACATGAGGATGACAGGCACTTTTTGCCTTCACTGTATGGGAACCCAATTTATCAAACCCTGCAAAGAGATTTTATTGGGCAATTTTACCTCAGGGAATGGAAAACAGCCCAATGATATGTCAGCATTACATTGCTACAGTGATGCAATATATTAAGACTCAATGCTTGCTTAATTATATGAATGATTTACTCATGGCCCACAAATCACAGAAAACATTGAAATCCCTCCTTTTAGAACTTACAGAATCTTAACAACATTGGCCTTTACATACTAATGATAAAGTAAAACTGGTCCCTCCCTATGGATATCTAAATTATAAAATTAATTCAAACATTAGGCCCTTATCCCCACAGTTATTAATAAAAAAGAAATACTCAAATCAGCTACAAAAACTATGCAGTTAAATCAATTGGCTTAAACCCTTCCTATCTTTTTCCCCCAAGGATTTACTACCACTCTTTAATCTATGAAGACTTTCAAATCACCCCCACAAAAACATTACTTTACCCCCTGCTGCTACAAAGGCCCTTCATTCAATATCAGCCTCATTAGACACTCTAAACATCCATAGGATAAACACCAGGAACTCTTATGGGGAATTGTCCTCTCTACCAGAGGGCCCCATTAGGCCTCATCTGGCAAAAAACAAGGACCCCTATTTTGGATCCATCCCTCATGATCCACCTATCATAAAATAATTCCCAGACTTGAAGCTGTCCTCCTCGTGGAACATAAGGTGAATGCATATTTTAACAGAATTTTCAACAGGAAGCCTGATAAAATGATCTTGCCTATTTCCCCTCAGAAATTCAATTTTAATGAGAGATAATTTCCTTTTTCAAGCTATACTTGCAGACTTTACAGGAGACTTAGATAATCACCTTCTTCCTGATAAGCTCCTTCAGACATTACAATAATAGCCATTCTCATGCCTTCCCCTCTTCCTCACCTATCCCTGGTGCTCCATGTGCCTGATGCCAACACCTATCAAATAAGGGTGATAATCAAAGCCCCTAAAAAACCAGACAGAATTTTTGTATGGCCCAATAAAGGATCTGTCCAGATTGGTGAACTGTATCCCATTATCAAAGCATTAGAGGAAACCCAAACTGGGCCCATTAACATTTTCTCTGATGGTCAATATGTGGTACAGTCTACTAAGGTAATCTCATTCTCCAGCTTTAGGGGCTCATCATCCCCTGTTGATATTGCATTACAGATGCTTAAAATGCTCCTAGAGGATAGACAACATCCCTTTCTTATTGAGCACATAAGAGCTCATTCAAGATTATCAGGGTTCATAGCACAAGGCAATGATGAGGTACACAAACTTATCATTGTGACCTCTGTCCCATTATTGAAACAAGGTAGGCTCCTTCACCAAAAATTTCACATGTCCCTTTTCAACCTCTACAAACTATATCCTGAACTAACTCTTAGTGCAAACACTTGTGCAGAATCTGTGCTGCTTATGCCCCTTTTGCATCTTGGGTCCCTTAAAACCTCAGGAAGTTAACCCTAGGGAGCTTTCACCTAATTCTTTTTATTTATTATTTATCCAATTGTGTGTGTATGCTTGTGTGCACATGTGTAGAGTGTGTGTGTGTATTTATGTGTGTGTGTGTGTGTGTAGAACCACGGGCAAATTTGGGAACCACCATGGATGCCTCCAGCTCCTCTCTGTTTACTCTGCCCTGAGATTCACGGGCTTCACCCTACCAGGACCAGAAACTTAGGCCACCCCCGCTTCTGCCTGGCGTCTATACATGGGGTCTAGTATCCAAACTCGGGGCCTTCCGCCTGCAAGGCAGAGACTTAACCCATGAGCCACCTCTCCAGCCCCTCACCTAATTCTTTATGGCAGATGGACGTGACCCACTTTCCTTCACTTGGAACATTCAAATATATACATGTCATCACAGATATGTATTCCAAATTTATTTATGCCACTGCTTTAATGGGAGAAAAGGCTAGCCATGCCAAAAAGGCTGTAAAAATGGCTATGCTGGTTATGGGAGTGCCTTGGACCATATGGCCTTGCTTATGCATCTGCTTAATTTCGCTCTTTTCTCTCATCTTGGAATATAAAGCATGTTACTGGCATCCCTTATAACCCTCAGGAACAAGGGAAAATTGAACGTATGAACAGGACCTTAAAGGACTATTTACAAAGGACTAACATCCTTCCCCAGACCCTTACCTGTGGCTTACTGAGGCCCTCTTCACCCTTAATCTCCTCACCTTTGATAACCATGATTTAGCTCCCACTTACAAACAGTGGAAATCTCAACCCACTATGACACCCTTGCTTCTTGTCCATTGGAAGGATCCCCTGATGGGTATGTGGAAGCAACCTCACTCTCTATTAACACAGGGCCAAGGATATGCTTATGTTCTTCCAGATCCTACCTTGAACCCTATTGGGATACCCTCTCATCTTGTCCTCCTTACGACTGACACACCTGTCATCAGAAATGACTTGGAAAATGATAAGAATCAGCCTGGATGAGTGAGGCTCTCCTGCTTACCCAGGCAGCTCTCATCACTGCTGGCAAGCTTTGGTCCTTAGTCTCCTTTCCTCCTCTTCTTCCTGTAGCTCTAGACACCCCTTCTTTCCCTGGCTGTATTTTCTGCTTCAGATGATACTGGCCTTCCACTTATGAAACAATTATGGAACAGGATATTTGACTTTTTGTGTTTAGTGTGCTTGTATGTTTATATGTTCTGTGTTTACATTTTGTGTGTCTTGTGTTTCAATGTAAAAAAATCTGTGGCCATTTCAATTTTCCTTTCATTTGTGTTGCACACTAACATTAAAATTTTGGCATGTCATTTTTAAATTCATGTTTACAGGGCTGGAGAGGTGGCTCAGGGGTTAAGCCTCCACCTTGCAGGTGGAAGGTCCTGAGTTCGGATCCCAGATCCCACGTATAGACGCCGGGCGGAAGCAGGGGCGGCCTGCGCTTCTGGTCCTGGTAGGGCGGAGCCTGTGAATCCCGGGGCAGAAGGAGGTGGAGGCGTCCATGGTGGTTCGCGAATTCGTCTGTGGTTCTACACATACACAGACACACCACACGCACGCACACATACACACACACATGCACACAGTTGAATAAATAATAATAATAAAAAAAATTAAAAAAAAATTCATGTTTACATACTTAAAAATAAGAACAAATAATTTTGATGACATTTAAGGCCTTAACTACTTATGTTTTATATGATGCACAATTGTTTTTCTAATAGATTGTAAGTTTTTTTTCATACGAGTTTTCTTACAAGTGTTTTTTTTTTTTTTCATATATTCCCAAAATAACAAAATTTGCTTTCCAGGTCCTCAGGGCATCCACTCAAGCCTTGGAAATTCCTAGGATACCAAAGGATCCTGGGAGGCCTGGCTATCCTCCATTAGAGCTATGCCTTACTAATTTACAATTGTTAGGTTTTGATTTGCATCTCCCCAGCTCTTCTGGATCATTTCTGTGCCTATGCCACCTACAGCCCCTACGCCTGCTCCTGCCCTAAAAAAAATTTCCTTTTCTCTGCCATACTTGAGTTTCCCTTTGGGACGATGATTCCTTCTCTGCCATGGTCTCATGACTGGTAATCAATGATGGGTTCACACAAGGGTGGTGCCCAACCCAAGACAGGGACAGTCACTTGTATTCTGAAGAGCTGAAGAATCTTGAGGTCAACCCAGCTATCATGGTCCCCACTAAAAAAATTTATAAATAAATAAAAAGATGAAAATGTGGGACTACTGATTCAGGGTGACCCTAGCCCAGGTTCCTAAATCCAGGAGGTCTCGCTACAGACAAGTCTGAATAAGTTTAGACATGCCCCAGACATGTACCAATAGAAGAACCATACAGGCGGAGGGATGGACAACCAAAGGGAAGCGGTCATCTGACCTGGACACCTAGTAAACAGCTATGACAGAGGTGTGTTTGTGATGTCACTATGAGGCTATTATGTCAGTGGCAAAGCTGTCACAGTGAGTTTGTGATGTGACGGTGAGGCTGTGAGGACACAGTTTGGGTATGATGTCACAGTGAGGCTCTGATAACACAGCAATGTTGTGATGTCACTGGAAAGGATTTGAAGGCACAGTAAGGGTGTAATAACACTAATGTAACAATGAGGCTGTGTAACAGTGAGGATGTCACTGGTGAGGCTATGAGTCAGTGGTGAACCTATTTTGTGACAGTGACACATTTGAGGCTGTGATGTCAAAGGCTCTGTTGTCACTGGTGTGGCAGTGATGTCACTGTTCTGATTAATGTCAGTGGTGTTGCTGACATCACAGGTAAGGTTGTGATGTCACAGTGAGACTGTGATGTCAGTGGTAAGACTGATGCCACAATGAGGCTATGATGGAATATGAGAGTCTATTGTGTCTGGGGCAGGCTGTGATGTCACTGTGAGGCTGTGATGCCACCATGAGGCTTTGATGTCACTGTGTCTGTGGTGTCACCATGAACCCGTGATATCACAGTGGAGGCCATGAGGTCACAGTGAGACAGTGATGTCAGTGGCAAAGCTGATATCACAATGTGGCTGTGATGTCACCATGAGGCTGTGAGGTCAGTGGTTAAGCTGTGATTTCAGAAGTAAGACTGATGTGAGAGATGAGGTTAAGATTTCTCATTGAGGATGTGATAAAACTGGTGAGGTTGTGATGCCACAGTGAGGTTATGATGTCACCATGAGGCTGTGCTGTCCCTGATGAGACTATGATATCAAGATTAGCCTGTCATATAAGTGGGAAGGTTGTTATGTCCCAGTGAGGCTGTGCTGGCACAGTATGGCTGTTCCAGTGAGGTTGTTATGTCACAGTGAGGTTGTGATGTCAAGAGTGACTGTGCTTTCACTCTTGTGAGTCACTGGTGAGGCTCTAATGTCACAGTGAGTTTATTGTGTCAAACTGAGGCTGTGATGTCACAGTAAGGCTATGATGTCAGAGTGAAGATTTATGTCACAGTGATGCTTTGATGGCATGGTATGGCTGTGATGTTACAATGAGGCTGTGAAGTCACTGTGAGGTTTTGATGACACTGTGGAAGTTGTGATGTCACATTGAGTGATGTCAATAGCAATACTCTGGTGTCATAGGTAGGCTGTCATATTTCAGTGAGCCAGTGAGGTCAGTGGTGAGGCAGTGAGGTCAGCAGTGAGTCTATGTTGTCACTGTGAGGCTGTGATGTTACTGTGAGGTTGTGATATCTCAGTGAGGCTGTGATATCAATGGTGCTAGAATATAACATCACAGTTTGGCTAGGATTTCAGTGGTTAGGCTGTGATGTCAGAAGTGAGGCTGATGTCCGTGATAAGGCTGAGATGTCACAGTGAGGCTGGAATGTTACTTGTAAGGCTGTGATTCTACAGTGTGGCTGTTGTGTCACTGTTGAGGCTGTTATGTGACTGAGAGCCTGAGATGTGATTTCAGTAGTTAGGGTATGATATCAGAATGAGTCTGATGTGAGGGCCTAGAGAGGTGGCTCAAGGGTTTGGATCCTAGACCTCATGTATAGATGCCTGGCTGAAGTGGAAGCAGTCTGCATTTCTGGTCCAGGTAGGGGAGAGCCTGTGAATCCCAAGGCACAGTAAACAAGGAGGAGATAGAGGTAGTCCATGGTGGTTCCCGAATTTGCCTGTGGTTCTAGACACACACACACACACACAGGCACAATTGAAAAAGAGTGAGACTGATGTGGGTGATGAGGGTATGATGTCACTGTGAAACTGGTATGTAACTGGTGAGGTTGTGATGCCACTGTGAGGCTTTCATGTCACCGTTTAGCTGTGGTCTCACCATGAGCCCATGATGTCACAGGGAGTTGATGACGTCATGGTGGAGACTGTGAAGTTACAGTGAGACTATGATGACAGTGGTAAGTCTGATGTCACAGTGAAGTTATGATGTCAGTGATAATGCTGTGATGTCACTGGAAAGATTTTATTGGCACAGTGAGTCTGTGATGTTAGTGGTGAGGCTGATGTCACAATGAGGCTGTGAAGTCACTGGTAAAGGAGTGGTGTCTCAATAATATTGGAATATCAGTGGTGAGAAAGATGTCATAGTGAGACTGTGCTTTAACTAATGAGGCCGAGATGTCACATTGAGGCTGTGATGTCACTGTGAAGGTTTTGTCTCTGTGGGCTGTCAAGTCACCATGAAGCGATGTCACTTTGGAAGATTGATGCCACAATGAGGTCATGATGTAATGGGTGAGCCTGTGATATCAGTGGTCAGGTTGTGAGTTCACTGTGAGGCTGTGATGTCACTTTCAGGCAATGATGACACCATGACCCCATGATGTCACAAGGAGTTGGTGATATCACTGTGGAGGTTGTGAGGACACAGTGAGATTGTGATGTCAGTGGCAAGGCTTATGTCACAGTGATACTATGATGGCACTGTAAGGTTGTAATGTCACAATGAGGTTGTGAAGACACAGTGTGGCTATGAAGGTACAGTAAGGCTCTGATGACACAGTAATGTTGTGATGTCACTGGAGAGGTTTTGATGGCACAGTGTGGCTGTGACAATAGTGGTGAGGCTGATGTCAAAATGAGGCTGTAATGTCACTGTTGAAGGTGTGATGTCACAAGGCTGGAATGTCTGTGGTGATAATGATGTTATAGTGAGTCTATGTCACAATGAGGCTGTGTAGTCATCAGTGATGCCGTGATTTCACAGTGTGGCTATGATGTCAGAGGTGAAGCTTTATGTCACAGTGATGCATTGATGGCACAGTATGGCTGTGATGTCACAATGAGGCTGTGATATCACTGTGAGGTTGCAATGTCACTTGGTAAGTTGTGATGTCACAGTGTGGTTGTGATATCAATAGCGATATTTTGGTGTCACAGGAAGGCTGACATGTTTCAGTGAGCCTGTAAGGTCAGTGGTGAGGCTATGGTATTATACTGAGGCTAGATAGGATGTTAGTGATGAGGGTGTGAAGTTGTACTGAAGCTATGATTACAGAGGTGAGCCTGTATTGTCATAGTAAGGCTGTCATGTGACAGTGAGGCTATAACCTCAGAGGAAAATCTGTCATGTCACAGTGAGGGTGAGTTGTAACTGTTTTAATTTCAGTGGCATCCCTGATGTCACAGGGGAGTCTGTGCTGTAACAGTGAGGTTGTTATGTCACAGTAAGGCAGTGATGTCAGTGATAAGACTGATGCCACATTGAGGCATTGTTAAAGTGAGACTGTTGTTTCAATGGGAAGGCTCTGAGGTCACTGTAAGTGTGATGTCACAGTGAGGCTCTGATGTCATAGTGATGTTGTGATGCCCTTGGAGTGGTTGTGATGTTAGCGGTGTGTCTGATTGCTCAATGAGGCTTTGATGTTACAGTGAGGTTGTGATGTTACTGGGAATCTGTGATGTCACCTTGAGGCTGTGATATCAGTGGCAAGACTGATGTCACAATGAGGCTATGATGTAACTGGTGAGCTTTTGGTCTTAGTGGGAAGGTTCTGAATTCATTGTGAGGCTGTGATGTCACAGTGAAGACCTGATGTCAGGGCTGATTCTCTGAGACGTCAATGAGGCTGTGACATTAGGGGTGATGCTTGGATTTCACAATGAAGTTAAGATGTCAGTGGTGAGGCTGTGTAATCATCATACTGAGGCTGTGATGTCAGAGGAGAGGAGGCTGTGATGTCACTGTGAGAATGTCATTTCAGTGGTGAGGAGATGATGCCACAGCGAGACTGTGCTGGCTGTGATATCACAGTGAGTTTGTGATGTCACAGTGAGGTTCTGACGACACAGTGATGTTTCAATGTCACTGGAAAGGTTTTGATGGCATAGTGATGCTGTAAAGCTAATGGTGAGTCTGATGTCACAATGAGGCTGTGATGTTATGGGCGAAGATGTAATGTCACAATAAGGCTGGAATGTCAGTGGTGAGAAAGATGTCATGATGAGCCTATGATGTCATTAGTAACGTTATGTTGTCAGTGGTGAACCTATTACGTGACAATGACACTGGTGAACCTGTGACGTCAAAGCCTGTGTTGTCACTGGTGTGGCAGTGATGTTGGTGTTCAAACTCTTGTCAATGGCAATGCTGATGTCACAGGTGAGGCTGTGCTGTCACTAGTGAGGTCATGATGTCATACTGAGGCTGTGATGTCACTCTGAGGATTGTATGTCACCATGAGGTGATGTCATTCTAGAAGGTGTGAAGTCACAGTGAGGCTGTGATGTCAGTGGCAACACTGATGTCACAATGAGACTATGATGTAAGAGATGAAACTGTGATGTCAGTGAGCAGTTTATCAGGATGCTGTGAGCCTCTGAATGTAGCAGTGAGGTAATGATGTCAGAGCTGATTCTATGAGATGTAAGTGAGGTTGTGACATCAGGTTGATGCTTGGATTTCACAGTGAGGTTAGGAGAGGCTGTGCAGTCACACTCAGGCTGTGATGTCAGAGGAGAGGCTCTGATGTCACCGTGAGGCTGTGATGTTACTGTAAGGTGGTGACATCACAGTTCATTTGTGATTTCAGTGGTAGGCTGTGATGTCAGAAGTGAGTCTGTGATGAGGCAGAAACGTCACAGTTAGGCTGGGATGTTACTGATGAGAGTGATGCCATAGTGTGGCTGTGATGTCATTGTTGAGGTCGTCATGTGATGGTGAGACTGACATGAGTTATGAGGCTGTGGTGTCATAGTGAGGCTAGGCAGCATGTCTGTGTAGTCACTAATGCTATGATTTCAGAGGTTAGCCTCACTGATGTCTCAGTGAGGTTGTGATGTCAGAAGTGAGGCTGTGATATCAGAAATTAGTCTAAAATTCCACAGTAAGGCTGTGATATCGCTGTGAAACTGTGATGTCACTGTGAGGCTGTGACATCACAGAGAAGTTCTGATGTCACAGTAATGCTCTCAGGTCACTGTGGAAGATGTGATGTCAGTGGAAACACTGATTTCACCATGAAGCTATGATTTAGAAGGTAAGTCTATGATGTAACATGTTAGACATGTTAAGCTCTGAGGTCATTGTGAGGCTGTGATATCTGTGGGAAAATCAATGTCACAGTGAGTCAGTGATATAATATTTGAGGCTGTGGTATCACTGTTTATGACATCAAAGGCTATGATATCACTACTAATGCTGCTATGTCACTGTGAGCCTGTGATAACTGTGGTGAAGCTGTGGTGTCCTAGTAAAGCTAGGTAGGATACCAGTAGTAAGGCTGTGATGTCACAGTGTGGCTGTAATGTCACCATGAGGCTGTGATGTCACAGTGAGGCTGTGAGGTTAGTGGTTAGCCTGTGATTTCAGAAATGAGACTGATGTAAAAGATGAGGCTGAGAGGCTGTAATGCCATAGTGAAGTTATGATGTAGATGTAAACATAAGTTTATATGATATCACTGGTGACTCTGTGATATTAAGGTGAGCATGTCCTATCAGTGGTGAGACTGTGATGTCTCAATGAAGCTGTGCTGGCACAGTGTGGCTGTGATGTCACAGTGAGGTTGTGATGTCACAGTGAAGTTGTAATGTCAGTAATGACTGTGCTTTCACAGGGAGACTATGTCATTTGTGAGGCTGTATTGTCACTGGTGAGGATCTAATGTCACTGTGAGTTTATTATGTCAATCTGAGGCTGTGCTGTCAAAGTGGGACTAAGATGTAGAGTTGAAGCTTTATGTAAAAGTGATGCTTTGATGGCATGTTTTGGCTGTGATGTCACAATGAGGTTGTGATGTCACTGGGGTAGTTGAGATGTTATAGTGAGGTTGTGATATCAGTAGTGACACTGTGGTGTCAGATGGAGGCTCTTATGTTTCAGTGAGCCTGTGAGTCAGTGGTGAAACTGTCATGTCATAGTGAGGCTAGGAAGGATGTCAGGGATGAGGGTGTGATGTAGCATGTCAATGGAATGTGACTATGAGATCACAGTGAGGATGTGATTTCAGTGATTATGCTGTGATATAAGAATGAGGGTGATATGGGTGATGAGAGTCACAGTGAGCCTGGCATGTCACTGGTGAGGCTGTGAGGCCACCGTGAGGATTTGATGTCACCATCTGGTTGTGGTGTCACCATAAGCCTGTGATGTCAAGATTGAGGCTTGAGGTCACAGTGAAACTGTGATGTCATTGGCAAGGCTGATGTTATTGAGGCTATGATGTCAGTGGTGAAGTTGTGATGTCACACTGAGACTGTGATGTCACAATGAGGCTATTTCAGAAGTGTGTTTATGATTTCATAATGAGGCTATAATGTCAGTGGTAAGGCTGATGTCACAGTGAGCTTGTGATGTTATAGTGAGGCAATGATGTCGTTGCGAGGTTGTGAGGTCGCTGGGGGAAGTTTTGATGTCTCAGTGAGGTTGTGTTGTCAATAGCAACACTGTGGTGTCATAGGAAGGCTGTCATGTTTCAGTGAGCCTGTGAGATCAGTGGAGAGGCTGTGCTTTCATAAGGCTCCGTAGGATGTCAGTGATGAGGGAGTGATGCCACATTGAAGCTTTGATTTCAGAGGTGAGACTGTGATGTCATAGGGAGGCTGTGATGAAACAGTAAGGTGGCTATAACATCAGAGTTGATGCTGTGATGTCACAGTGAGGCTATAACTACAGAGGGGAAGTTGTGATGTCACAGAGTGGCTGTGATTTCACCTTGTGTCTGTGGTTTCACCGTGAGCCCGTGATGTCACAGGGAGTTGTGATGTCATTATCAGGCTGTGAGGTCATAGTGAGACTGTGATTTCAGTGGCAAGGCTGATGTCACAATGAGGCTATGATGTCAGTGGTGATGCTGTGATGTCACAGTGAGGCTATGTCAGAGGCGTTTATGTGATGCCACCATGAGACTATTATGTCAGTGGCAAGGCTGATGGCATAGTGAGTCTGTGCTGTCACAGTGAGACTCTGATGACACAATGATGTTGTGATGTTAATGAAGCGATTTTGAAGGCAAAATGAGTCTGTGATGTCAGCGGATAGGTGGATGTCATAGTGAGGTTGTGATGTCACTGTCATTTTGTAATGTCATAGTGAGGCTGTGAGGACACAGGCTATGATATCACCATAAGGCTCTGATGACATAGTGATGTTGTGATATCACTGGAGAGGTTTTGATAGCACAGTGTGACTGTGATGTTAGTGGTGAGGCTCATGTCACAATGAGGCTGTGATGTTACTGGTGAAAGTGTGATGTCACAATAAGGCTGGAATGTCAGTGATGAGAAAGATGTCATAATGATTTTATGATGTTAGTGCTGAGGCTATGATGTCAGTAGTGAACTTGTTACTAGACAGTGACTCTGGTGAGGCTGTAATGCCAAATGTTGTCAGTGGTGTGGCAGTGATGTCAGTGTTTTGACTAATGTCAATGCCAATGCAGCTGTCACAGGTGAGGCTGTGTTGTCACTGGTGAGGCAATGAGATCATAGTAAGGCTTTGATGTCAGTGGTAAGACTGATGCCACAATGAGGCTATGATGGAACACATGAGCCTGTGTCATAAGTAGGGAGGCTCTGAGGTTACTGTTTGGATGTAATGCCACCATGAAGCTTTGATGTCACCTTGTGTCTGTGGTTTCACTGCGAGCCTGTCATGTCATAGGGAGTTGTTGATATTTTAGAGGCTCTGAATTCACACTGAGAATGTGATGTCAGTAATGAGGCTGATGTCACAGTGAGGCTATGATGTCAGAGGTGACGATGTGAGGTCATATTGAAGCCGTGATGTCAGAGTGAGGTTATGTCATGGGTGTGTATTTGATGTCACCATGAGGCTATGCTAGTGGCAAGGTTGATGACAAAGATAGTTTGTGATGTAACAGTGAGGCTGTGAGGACCCAGTGTTGCTATGATGTCATAGTCAAACTCTGAGGACACAGTGGCATTGTGATCTCACTGGAGAGGTTTTCATGGCATAGTGAGGTTGTAATGTTAGCGGTGAGGTTGACATCACAATGAGGCTGTGATGTCAGTGGTGAACGTGTGATGTCACAATATAAGGCTGGAATGTCAGTGGTGAAAAAATGTAATAGTCTATGATGTTACTGGTTGTTGCCAAATCCCCACCAGATCTGCCGGGGATATACAGGGAATTTGGCTACGGCATTGTGGGCTCAAGGCAAGGGGGTGAGCAGGGGCGGGGTCATCAACCTGACCCTGGGAGTCAGGTGAGAAGGAGCAGGCAATGGATGAGTTTGCTGTAGACTCACTATTGAGTGGTCCCTTACTAACACAAACCATTGTAGGTCCATGCTATGCAATTCTTCCATCATTTCTGCTGCTGCCACTGCTTCATGCTCCTCCTGGGAGGGCTCCCAACTCATGGCAGGACGTTCTTGCTTTGATAACATTTTTAGTTGTCTTTCTATCTTTTTTCTCTTTGAGTTTATCCTTTCCTGTTGCTTAATAAGGTTTTGGAAAGCAATTAGTCACTTCCTCAGTGGAAGATCCTTTAAGGCTTGCTATGATGCTGAGGAGTATGGGAACAAAGGGGGCAGGAGACATATGGAATTCCTGGACTTCCCCCTTACATGCCAGAAAAAGCACTTCCATCCAAATCTGTGGATCCCAGGTATTTTCTGGGGAAATCCAAGGAACTAAGATTATGGCTACCTACCAAAAATCTAAGTCCTTTGGTTTCACTTCAATCCTATGTAAGTCAAGTAGAGCCTTAAGGGCAGTCAGCTTGGGTGCCTTCTGATGGGATGATAAAGTACCCATTATGGAGAGGAAATGTTCACTAATGGAGCAGAGATGACTAGGAGATAAGCGGACAAGTTGAAAGACCGCAGAAAATAAAATTAATGGATAGAACCAAGGTGAACATGAAAACAACTCTTAAATGGGTAACCAATGTCAAAGGAGAGACCTAGTGCAGGACATATGCAGGTATTTTGGGCTAAGCATCCTGTGCTTAGTGAGGGACTTCAGGGGTTCATTACTTCCTTGGGCCATATGTCCATGGGTCAGGATTGACAGATTGATAGCTCTTTCTCGATTCCGTGGGTGGTGGTGCATGGCCATTCATAGTTTGTGGAGCAATTTTTCTGGTTAATTCTGATAATGAGCAAGACTTTAGCACTCCAACAAGGGGTGGTACCA
Source organism: Typhlomys cinereus (assembly GCA_023101885.1). NCBI lineage: Eukaryota > Metazoa > Chordata > Mammalia > Rodentia > Platacanthomyidae > Typhlomys > Typhlomys cinereus. Next base: position 845,639 of record JALPQD010000397.1, read on the forward strand.
CCTTTGATGTTGACGAGACACCCACTCTGGTAGTTTGTTGAGCAGCCTTTTGGTTTTGTGTTCCTATGCCTAAAGTTCCTGAAGGTGAGCATGTGGCCCCCTTCTCTTGTCCTTTTCATGTTTGTCCGTCATTGTGCTATTAATGTTAGGAATGCATAATCATCATAAGGCATAACGAATCACCACTATGATGTCACTGGTGAACTTATTACATGAAAGTGACACTGGTGAGGATGTGATGTAAAAGGTGTGGCAGTGATGTCAGGGTTCTGATGAATGTCAGAGGTGACACCGATGTCACAGGTGAGGCTGTGCTGTCACTGGTGAGGCCATAACGTCTCACTGAGGCTGTGATGTCACTGTGAAGGTTCGATGTCACTGTGGAATGTCATGTCACCATGAGATGATATCACTTTTGAAGCTGTGATGTCACAGTGAGGCTGTGATGTCAGTGTCAAGACTGATGTCATAAAGAGGCTATGATGGAACAGGTGAACCTATGGTGTCAGTGGGAAGATTTTGATGCCACTGTGAAGCTGTGATATTGCAATGAGACTCTGATGTCAGGGTTAATTTTATGAATTGTCAGTGAGGCTGTGACATCAGGAGGGATGCTTGGATTTCACAGTGAGGTTAGAACATCAGTAGTGAGGCTGTGCAGTCGCACTGAGGCAGTAATGTAACATATGAGGCTGTTGTCATTATTTATGATGTCAAAGGCAATGATGTCACTGCTGAGGCTGTCACATCATGTGTACCTGTACTATCAATAGTGAGGCTGTGGTGTCATGGTAAGGCTAGGTAGGGTACGAAGGTGAGGCTATGATGTCGCAGTGTGGCTGTAATGTCACTGTGAGGCGGTAATATTACCATGAGTCTGTGATATCAGTGGTTATAGACTATGACATCACAGTTCAGCTGACTTTCAGTGGTTAGGCTGTGATGTCAGAGTGAGGATGATGTCAATGATGAGGCTGAGCTTTCACATGAAGCTGGGATGTTACTGATGAGGCTGAGATGCCACATCGAGGCTGTGGTGTCACTGTTGAGGGTTTCATGTGGCCATGAGCCTGTGATATCAGTGATGAGGCTGTGGTGTCATAGTGAGACTAAGAGGGACGTCCATGGTTTCAGTGATGCTATGATTTCAGAGGTTATCCTGTTATGTTTCAGTGAAACTGTGATGTCAGAGGTGAGGCTGTGATGTCAGAAGTAAGGCTGTGATGTCAGAAATGAGGCTAAGATGCTACAGTGAGGCTGTGATATCTCTGTAAAGCTCTGATGTCACTGTGAAGCTGAGATGTCAGAAATGAGTCTGTAATGTAACAACAGTCTGGCTGTAATATCACTGTGGAACTGTGATGTCACTGTGAGGCTGTGACATCAGAGAGAGGTTGTGATGTCACAGTGAGGCTCTGAGGTTACTGTGAAAGATGTGATGTCAGTGGCAAGGCTGATTTAACCATAATGCTATGATGTAATGGGTGAGTCTATATTGCAACAGGTTAGACTGTGAGGTCACAATGAGTCTGTGTGGTCATTGTGAGGCTGTAATATCTGTGAGAAGATTGATGACATAGTGTGGCAGTGATGTAACATGTGAAGCTGTGGTGTCACTGTTTATGATGTGAAAGGCTATGATGTCTCTGCTGAGGCTGTCATGTCACTGTGAGACTCTGTTAAGTGTCGTGAGGCTGTGGTGTCATGGTAAGGCTAGGTAAGATACTCATGGTGAGGCTGTGATGTCACATTGAGGCTGTGATGTCAGTGAGGCTGTGAGGTCAGTGGTTAGGCTGTGATTTCAGAAGTGAGACTGATGTGAGAGATGAGACTGCGATGGCTCATGGATGATGTCATAGTTAAGCATAGGTGTCAATCTGACTGTTTAGGCTTTGAGCTCTGGGCAAAGTTGTAGAGAGTTGATAGTTGAGTTCAGCCCTGAGGAAACCTGAAGGAGATTGTCTAGCTCATGGGGAAGACCCAGCCCATAGTGTATGGGATTAGGCCCTGGATAAATCACAGAGAGGTAGTTGAGAAAGTTGACATCCAGTAGACATGCTGTTTAATCTCTCAGCCGTTATGCAGTGATGGTGTGGCCAGTTCCCTTGGCCCTGATGATGGTGCATGCTCTCCCATCAAGGTGGACTGAGAACTGTAAATGGAGTATCAAAGGAAATAAAAATCCTTGTTCTCTTGAGTCATTTGATGATCATTTATCAACATGTTGCAGGCTGAGTGCAACATCATTTGGTACTCAGGAAGTGAGGTGTTTCTGATAAATCTGACTATGTAGATTTTGTGGCTTTTGAATGGTTCTGCAGGATAAAATTGGAAATGCTTGAGAATTTTCACTTTGCGGATTTATGAATACAGTTCTTTGGAATTTAGTGGTCAATTGCTGAGAGAGATTATTTGGGCCCAATTAGTAATGAGGGGAACAAGGGCTTTGGTAAAGTTGAACTTAAAGATGGACTGGTTTGCTTGACAGAGGAGAGCTGTCCTGGCAGCCTTAAAGGTTTGGATGTGCAAAGCACAGGCAGCAGAATATCTGCTGCTGTTGGAGAAATGAGTATCAGTGAAGGAAAATCTAGTGGCTTGCACTGAGTCAGTGGAAGACATGAAAACAAACATATGGCAAGTTTATGGTTTGGAAACTCAAGTTCCTTCAGGGGCCGAAAGCCCAAGTTAAAACCATTTCTTGCCCTTTGGATGTTTGGCTGCCAAAAAGAGGTTTTTCTGGCATCAGCCCATAAAACTTGGTACAGCTGTGGCTCTAGTGGACTAAGCTACATTTTGAACTCACTTCAGAGTCTGGCAGCGCCCCCAGGTGGTACCGGTTTTGGGGAACAGTTTAAGGGGTTCATGGGAAGAAGCAAAAGCTTGGCACCAAGTGGTAGGCATAGAATCCTGCAAGAGAATGTGTTGCAATCAGCCTGCAACGTTGCTGATAAATGACCACCAAACAGCTTAAGGGAACAAGGGGTTTATTTCCTTAATATATTTTGGTTATAATTCTCAGTTCAGCTTGATGTGAGAGCACACACTAACACCAGGGCCAAGGGAACTGGCCTCACCATCACTGCATAATGGCCGAGAGACAGACAATCCTTACTTTCCAGACTAGCATGTCTGGCCAAGTGAATAGCAGAATCCCCACTCTCTCAACCAGCTCTTTGTGATTTATCCAGACCCTAAGCCCACCCACCATGGGCTGAGTCTTCTCCATCAGCTAGACAATCTCTTTCAAGTTTTCTCTGGGCTTAACTCAACCATCAACTCTCTACAACTGTGCCCAGAGCTCAAACCATAAACAGTCAAGTTGACATCTGTGCTTAACTATGACACCATGATACCACTGCCTCACCAATGACACCACAGCCACATGGTGACATCATAATCTCACTGGGGCATCACAAATTCACCAGTTATATCATATTATCAATGCAACATCTCAGCCTCATCATTCAAATCAGAAACACTTCTGAAATCACAGCCTAACAACTGATGTCACAGCTGCGGTTAGAACCGCAGTGTCACTATCACAGTGAGGTTAGAACATCAGCAATCACAGCCTAACTGTGACATCACAACCTCAGAGTAACATCACAGCCACACTGTGATATCACAGCATCACCACTGGAATCCTACCTAGCCTTACTAGGACACCATAGCCTCACCACAGACTGCACAGGCTCCCAGTGACATGACAGTCACAGCAGTGATATCATACTTTTGACATCATAAACAGTGACATCACAGCCTCATGTTACATCTCTGCCTCATTGTGACATCAATCTTCCCACATATATCACAATCTCACCGAGACCTCACAGCCTCACTGTGACCACACAGACTAACGTGTTACATCATAGGCTAATTGTGACATCAGTCTTGCCACTGATATCACAGCCTCACCGTGTCATCACAGCTTCCAGAGAGATATCACCTCATGGTGACATTAGAGCCCTCAGTAATATACAACCATCACAGTGACATCACAGCCCACCAGTGACCGCACAGCCTCACCTGTAACATCAGCATCACTACTGACATTAGTCAGAAAACTGCAGCAGTGAAAAGACAGCCTTTGATATCACAGCCTCACCAGGGTCACTGTCATGTAATACGTTCACTACTGAAATCATAGCCTCAACAGTAACATCATAGACTCACTATGATATCTTTCTCACCACTAACATTCCATCCTTATTGTGACATCACAACTTATCCAATGACATCACAGCCTCATTGTGACATCACCTCACCATTAACATCACAGTCTCACTGTCCCATCTAAAGCTTTCCAGTGACATCACATCACAGTGTCTTCAGAGCCTCACTGTAGCATCATAGCTATACTGAGTCCTCAAAAATTCAGTGTGATATTACAACATGACAGCCTCACTGTGATATCAAAAACTCACTGTCACAGTAGCATTGCCACTGACATAATAGCTTCATGTTGACATGACATACACACCTCTGACATAGCCTCACTGTGACATCACAGCCTCACTGAGACATCATTCTCTCATCACTCATATCAGCCGCCTACTCTGATATCATAGCCTAATCAGAGAAATCACATCCTCACTATGATGTCAAAGTCTCGATCCACTGACATCACAAACTCACGGTAACATCACAGCCTGCCAACAACATCATAGCATCAATGTGACATCATAGCATCACCAATGACATCATAGCCTCACTGTGATATCAGCCTTGCAACCAACATCACAGTCTCACTGTGACCACAGCGTCCACCATGACATCACCAAATTTCTGTGAAATCACAGATTCATGGTGACACCACAGTCACACGATGATATCAAAACCTCAAAGTGGCATAATGGCCTCACTGTCCCATCATAGCTTCAACTCAGAGGTTACAGCCTCACTGTAACATCAGAGCCTCACTATGATGTCATTGGCTCACCTCAGAATTCATTGCTTGACTGTAACATCCCAGCATTGAATCTGATATTATAGCCTCACTGTTTCATCACAGCCTCACTATGACATCACAGGCTCACCTCTGAAATCATTGTCTCAATTCAAAATCACACCTTCATCACCAACTATCACTGCACAGCCTCTTCACTGACCTCACAAGCTAACAGAAACATGACAACCTCCCTGTGACACCACATTGTTGCTGTTGACATTACAATCTCACTGTGACATCACAACTTCCACAGTGACATCACAGCCTCACAGTGACATCACAGCCTCATTGTTATATCACAGCCATTCCGTGCCATCCAAGCAGCACTGACATAAACCTTCACATCTGACATCAGATTCCCTGTGACATCATAGCCTCAGTTTGACACAATAAACTCACTGTGACATTAGAGCCTCACCACTGAAAATACAGTCTCACAAATGACAAAGTCTCCCCGTGAAAGCACAGTCACTGCTGACATCGCAACTTCATTGTGACATCACAATCTCACTGTGACATTACATCCTCACCACTAATATGACAGGCTCACCATGCTATTACAGCCTCACCAGGAACACCACTGCCTCATGGTTACATGTTAATCTCACTGTGGCGTCATACCCTCACCAATTATATCACATCATCAACAATCTCTACCTCAACTCTCACATCAGTTTCACTTCTGAAATCACAGTCTAACCACTGAACTCACAGCTGCACTGTGACATCATAGCCTCACTGTGACATCAAAGCCTCATGGTGACATCACAGACACACTGTGCCATCAGCCTCAACACTGGTTTCCTAACTAAATTTACCATATCACCACAGATTCACCACAAATAGCAAAAACTCACAGTGATATGACTGCCTCATCAGTGACAGCACAGCCTTTGCAATCATAATGACACCACAGCCTCACATGTTACATCACTGACTCATTGTGACATCAATCTTCACACAGATATGAAGGCCTCACAATGACCTCACAGCCTCACTGTGACTTTGCAGTCTAACCTGTTACATCCTTTTACGTCATAGTCTCATGGTGACATCAGCCTTGCCACTGACATCACATCTTCCACGGTGACTTCACAGCCTCACTGTGACATCACAACCTCCCTGTAATATCTGCATCACCACTGTCAGAACACTGACATCACTGCCACACCAGTGACAACACAGCCTTTGACACCACAGTGTCACTAAGGCACTTTAGCCTCATTTCTGTCATCACAGCCTCACTGTGACTTCAAAGCCTCACCTTTGTCATTACAGCCTCACTGTAGCATAGCAGGCTAACCTCTGAAATCATAGCATCAGTGACACCATGAACATCCTGCCTAGCCTCACCATGACAGCACAGCCACATCACTGACATATAATGCTCACTGTAACATGACAGCCTTGAGTGACACCACAGACATGCTGGGGCATCACAGCCACACCAGTAATATCCCAGCTTCCCTGGGACATCTCAGCCTCAAAACTGACATCAATCTTACTTCTGACATCACAGCCTAACGACTGATATCTCAGTCGAAATGTGATATCACAGTCTATCATCACTGATATCACAACCTCACTGTGATATCACAACCTCACGGTAACAGCACAGGCTCACAGTGACATCACATTCTCTCCTCTGAAATCACAGCCTCAGTGTGACTGCATAGCCTCACCAGGGACATCCTAAACTCATTGTGAGATCCATGTATCACCGCTGATGTCACAGCCTTACTGATATTTCACAGAAACCACTCTGACATGAGATTCTCTCTGAGACATCACAGCCTCACAGTGAACTAACAACCTGCCCACTGACACCACAGGCTCACCTTTCACATCATAGCCACATTGTGATATCAGTCTTGCCACTGACATCACAGCCTCACTGTGACATCCCAGTTTCCAGAGTGATATCACTTCATAGTGACATGATAGTCCACAGTGATATACAATCTTCATGGTGATATCACAGCCTGTGTGACATCAGGATGTCAGCAGTGACAGTACAGCCTAACCTGTAATATCTGCATCACCACTGACATTATTGCCACACCAGTGATAACACAGCCTTTGACATCACAGCCTAACCATTGTCACTGTCACATGAGGTTCATAGTGATGTCATAGCTTGATGCATGACATCATAGACTCACTATGATATCTTTCTCATCACTGATATTAAAGGCTTATTGTGACATCGCACCTTCACCAGTGACATCACAGATTCACCTGTGAAATCATAGTCTCAATACGACATCACACCCTCATCACTGGCATCCTACTCTCAGTATGACACCATAGCCTCACCAATGACCTCACAGGCTCACTGAAACATGGCACCCTTTGGTGTCACAGCCTCACCAGTGTCATGGTCACATAATAAGTTCACCACTGATGTCATAACCTCATCAGTGACATCATAGACTCACTATGACATCTTTCTTACCATTGACATTCCAGCCTTATTGTGACATCACACCTTCACCTGGGGGATCATATCTTCATTTTGATATCAGCCTCATGACTAACATCACAGCCACACTGTGCCATCAAAAACTCTCCAGTGAAATCACATCAGTGTGTCATCAAAGCCTCATTATAGTCATACTGTGTTCTCATAGCCTCACGTGACAATTATAACCTGACAGTGACATCACAGCCACACTGTGACATCATAAACTCACTGTGACATCAGCCTTTCCACTGATACCAGTCTCACTATGACTTCACAGCCTCCACTATGACATCACCAATGCCCTGTGTCATCTCAGGCTCACAGTGACACCACAGATACACAGTGATATCAAATCCTCATGGTGGCATCACAGCCTCACTAGTGACATATCAGCCTCACTGTGATATACCCTTATCACTCAGATACACCTCATTCTGTTATCACAGCCTAAACACTAAAATTACATCTTCACTATGATGTCTTAGTATCACTCCACTGAAACCACAGACTCACTGAGATATCATAGCATCACTGGTGACAACACAGACTTTTTGGGCCTCCAAGCCTGAGGCCTGCTGGAAATTCCTAAGCCTGGCTGGAGTTTCAAGACCTGTCCTTGAGTTCTGAAACTTATCTCTGACCCCCTCCTCCCCTCTCTGATGTAGTGCTGCTGTAACCTCCCCTCACTGGACTGGACACAGCCCTTTGGCTGCCTTTCTCCTTCATCACCCCTCATGGCACCTAGCTCTCCTCCTCCCAGCAGGGCCCTATATAAACTCAGATGCTATTCAATAAAGTTGAATTCCTGCTTTGACAGATCTCCTGGCCTGGTGTATTTCTCCCCAGTAGAGAGGGGGATCCGGGCTGTGACACCCATCACCCGCCCAGCCCTGAGGGATATTTGGCTGGACCAGAATCCCTCAATCACACTAGCTGCAGGCCCATCATACCCCCTGCACAGACTCACGGTGACAACACAACCTTACCTCTGAGGTTATAGCCTCACTGTGACATGACAGCCTCACTGTGGCATCACAGCCCTACCAATTATATCACATCGTCAATGCAACATCCCTGCCTCATCTCTCACATCAGTTTCACTTCTGAATTCATAGCCTAACCACTGACCTGAGCGGTACACTGTGACATCACAGCCTCACTGTGACATTCACAGCATCACTGTGATGTCACAGCCTCATGGTGACATCACAAACACACTATGATATCACAGCGCACCACTGGTATCCTACCTAGCTTTACTATAACACCACAACCTCATCATAGAGAGCACAGTCTCACTGTGATGTGGCAGCCTTAGCAGTGACATCATCAACTTTGACATCATAAACAGTTACACACAACTTCACATGCTACATCACTGCCTCACTGAAACCTCAAACTTACCACAGATATCACAGCCTCACAATGAAGTCACAGCTTCATTGTGACTTCACAGTCGAACCTGCTACATCATAGACTCACCTCTTTCATCATAGACTCATGGTGAAATCAGCCTTGACACTGACATCACATCTTCCACAGTGACCTCACAGTCTCACTGTTACATGATAACCTCTCTGTGATATCATAGCCTCATAGTGACATCACAGCTTCACAGTGATATCACAGCCTTAATGTGGCATTATATTCTCATTTCTGACATCGCAGCCTCACCTCAGACATCATACCATCAGTGACACCAAAAAATGCTGCCTAGCCTCACCATGAAACCACAGCCTCATCAATGACATCATAGGCTTACAATCACATGACAGCCTCAACAGTGACACCACAGCCTTGCTGGGGGGCATCACAGCCTCACCAGTAACATCCCAGCCTCACTGTGACATTTCAGCCTCATCACTGACATCAACCTCACTTCTGACATCACAGCCTAACCACTGAAATCTCAGGCAAACTGTGATGTCATAGTGTGTCTTTATATCACATCCTCACTGTGAAATCGCAACCTCACGGTAACATCACAGCCTCACAGTGACATCACAGCCTCTCCTCTGACATCACAGCCTCAATGTGACTGCACAGTCTCACCACTGACATCCTAACCTCACTGTGTAATCCAAACATCACCCCTGATGTCCCAGACTCACTTACGTCTCATAGAATCAGCCCTGATATCAGAGCCTCACAGCTACATGGTGATATAAAATTCTCAAGTTGGCATCAAAGTTTCACTGTGACATCACAGCATCACCAGTGAGGTTATAGCCTCATTGTGACCTGACAGCCTCAATATGACCTAACAAGCTCCCCTCTGAAATTATTGCCCAACTTTGACATCCCAACATTGACTTTTATGTAAATCACTGTATCATCACAGCCTCAGTATGACATCACAGGTTCACCTGTGAAATATAGCATGAATGCATCATCACACCCTCAACACTGACCTCCTACCTAGCCTCACTATGGCACCACTGACCTCAAAGGCTCACGGAAACATGACAGGCTCCCTGTGACACCACAGTGTTCCTATTGACATCACAACTTCACAGTGATGTCACAACACCCCCAGTGACATCACAACCTCACAGTGACATACTCATTGTAACATCACAGCCATACCATGCCATCAAAGCATCATGGTGACATAAAGCTTCACTTCTGATATCACTGCCTAATCTCTGACATCACGGCTTCACTGTGACATCACAGCCTCACCTCTGTCATCACAGCTTCACTGTGCCATAACAGGCTAACCTCTGAAATCTTAGCATCAGTGACACCATAGATATCCTGCCTACCCTTGCTGTGACACCAAAGCTTCATCACTGACATCTCATGCTCAGTATCATATGACATAGTCAAAAGTGACACCATAACCTCGCTGGGGCATCACAGCCTCATTAGTATCCTACCAGTCTGACTGTGACATCTCACCCTCATCATTGACATCAGCCTCATTTCTCACATCACAGCCTTACACTGAAATCTCAGCCTCAGTGTAACTTACTGCTTCACCACTGATGTCCTAACCTCACTGTGAAATCCAAGCATCATCCCTAACCTCACAGCCTCACTCACATCTCATAGAATCAGCCCTGACATCAGAGCCTCACTAAGAGATCTCAGCCTCACAGTGACCTCATCTGCCTTCCCATCAACACTGAAGGATCAGCTCTTACATAATAGCATCATTGTGATAGCTTCCAGAATATTATTACCTCACAGTGACATGACAGCCCACAGTGACATACAACGTGCCCAATGACATCACAGCCTTAGTGTGACATCATGACATCACCAGTGACAGCACAGCTTTACCTCTGACATAAGCGTGGCCACTGCCATTAGGTAGAACACTGAGATAGCTGCCACACCAGTGACAACACAGAATTTGTCATCACAGCCTCACCAGTGTCACTTTCACGCAGTAGATTCACCACTGGCATCATAGTCTCACTAATGACATCATGGACTCACTATGACATCTTTTTTACCATTGATATTCCAGTCTTAGTGTAACATTGCATCTTCACCACTGACATTACAGCCTCACCAGTGACATGACATTTTTCTCACCATTGATACTCCAGCCTTATTGTAACATCACAACTTCACCACTGACATCACATCCTCATTGTGATGTCAGCCTCAACACTAACATAACAGTACACTGTGCCATCAAAACCTATCCAGTGACATCACAACATCAGTGTCATTAGAGCCTTACGGTGACATCATAGCCACACTGTTTCCTTAAAGCCTCACTGTAACATTACAACTGACAAAGCCATCACTGTGACATCACATACTTGCTGTGAAATCAGCCTGGCCTCTGACATAATAGCCTCAGGGTGATACAAAATACACACCTCTAACATAGCCTCACGGTGATATAACAGCCTCACCAGTGACATGCCAGCCTCGCTATGACATCATACCCTCATCACTCACATCAGCCTCATTCTGATATCACAGCCTAACCACTGAAATCACATCCTTACTGTGATGTCATAGTCTCGCTCAATTGATATCACAGATTTACTGTGATATCATGGCATCATTGGTAACAACACAGCCTCACTGGGACACCACAAACTCCCCTCTGAGGTTATACCCTAACATGACAACTTCACTATGACGTCACATGCTAACTTCTGAAATCATAGCCTCTATGTGACACTGCACCCTCATCACTGACATCCTACTAGCTTCACTATGGCACCACAGCCTCATCACTGACCTCAACGGCTCACTGAAATATGACAGCCTCCCATGACACCACAGTTTTATATAGACATAACCTCACTGTGACATCACAACTTCCCCAGCGACATCACAACCTCGCAATGATATAACAGCCTCATTGTGACATCACAGCCATACTGTGCCATCAAAGCATTACTATGTTATAAATCTTCACCTCTGATATAGTCTTGTGGGGAATGCTCAAGCTCAAGATCTCCATTTCTTGTAGATGGATGCCGAAGGCATCACACCTTCCCCAGTGACATCACAACCTTGCAGTAACATCACAAATCCATGGTGCCATCACAGCCATATCTTGCCTTAAAAGCATCACTGTGACACAAAGCTTCACCTCTGACATCATTGCTTCATTGTGACATCTCAGCCACAGTTTGAAATAAAAGACTTATTAGAAATTAGAGCCTTACCACAGACAATACAACCTCATTAGTGACATAGTCTCCCTGTGAAAGCACAGTCACTACTGACATCATAACCTCACTGTCATATCACCACAACACTGTGCCAGAACATCTTCACTGTGACAATACAGACTCACAATTGTTATGACAGGTTCACCATGATATCACAGCCTCACAAGTGACACCACTGCTTCATGGTGACATTATAATATCAATGTGGCATCACAGGCTCACCTAAATAACATCATCAATATGACATCTCAGATTCATCTCTGACATCAGTCTCACATCAGTCTCACTTCTTAAATCACAGCCTTGCTACTGACATCACATCTTCCATATTGACCTCACAGCCTCACTGTGACATCACCACCTCTCTGTGATGTCACAACTTCACAGTGACATCACAGCTTCACAGTGACATTACAGCCTCACTGTGGCATTATAGCTTCATTTCTGACATCACTGCCTCACTGTGACATCACAGCCTCATCTCTGATATCACAGCCTCACTGTGACATAACAGGCTAATCTCTGAAGTCATAGATCAGTGACATCACGGACATCCTGCCTAGCCTCGCTGTGACACCACAGCCTCATCACTTACATCTCAGGCTCACGTTCACATGATAGATTCAACAGTAACACCACAGCTTTATTCTGACATGTCAGCCTCACCGCTAACATCCTCACTTCTGACATCACAGCCTAACCACTGAATTCTCAGGCAAACTGTGATGTCATAATCTATCACCAGTGATATCACAGCCTCACTGTAATATCACAGCCTCATGATAACATTGCAGCCTCACAGAGACATCACATCCTCTCCTCTGACATCACAGACTCATTGTGACTGCACAGCCTCACCACTGACATCGCAACCTCACTATGAAATCACAAGCATCACCCCAGAAGTCACAGCCTCACTGACATCTCATAGAATCAGCCCTGACATCAGAGCCTCACTGTGACTTTACAGCCTCACAGTGACCTCACAGCCTACCCACTGACACCACAGAGTCAGTGGTTACATCATAGTCCCATTGTGATATTAGTCTTGCCACTGACATCACAGCCTCACTGTGATTTCACAACTTACAGAGTGATATCAATGCAAGGTGACCTGACAGCCCACAGTGATATACAACCTTCAGAGTGACATCAAAGCCTCAGTGTGACCTCATGGCCTTATCTGTGACAACACTGCCTTTGACATCACAGCATCACCAGTGATATTATAGACTCACCATGACATCTTTCTCACTGATATTCCAGGCTTATTTTGAGTTCTACACCTTCAGCAATGACATCACAGCTTCACTGTGATGTCAGCCTCACCACTAACTTCAGAGAGTCACTGTGCCATCACAATCTCACTGTGAAATCTGTCTTGCCACTGACATAATAGCCTCATGGAGACATAATGTACACACGTGACATTAACTCACTGTGCTAACACAGCGTTAATGTGATTTCACAGCATCACCACTGATATGATAGCATCACTGAGACATCAGCCTTGCCATTGACATCATTGTCTCACTGTTTTATCACAGCCTCCCTGTGACATCACAGAGTCATAGTGACATCACCGCCACACTGTGACATCACAGCTTCATCACTGGTATTCTATGTAGCCTTATAATGACACCATAACCTCACCACAAATAGCACAGGCTCACAGTGATGAGACTGCATTAACAGTCTCATCAATAAACAGAGAAGCCACAACCTCACATGTTATATCATTGCCTCATTGTGCATCAATCTTCCCACAGATATCACATCCTAACAGTGACTTTACAGACTCACTGTGATCTCACAATCTAACCTGTTAAAACACACACCAGTTACATCATAGCCTCATGGTGAAATCAGCCTTGCCACTTACATCACATCTTTCCCAGTGACATCACACCCTCACTGACACCTCACAGTCTAACCTGTTACAAAATAGACTCACCTGTTACATCACACCCTCCCTATGACATCACAGCTTCACCATGACATCACAGCTTCAGTGTGACATCATGGACACATCAGTAAGATCACAGTGTATCCTATGACATCAGCATGACCATTGACAGTCAGAACACTGACTTCACTGCACACCAATGACAACAAAGCCTTTGACATCACATCCTCACCAGTGTCACTGTCTTATAGTAGGTTCACCACTGACATCATAGCTTCACCAGTGACATCATAGACTAATTATGATGTCTTTCTCACCACTGACAGTCCAGCCTTACTGTGACATCACACCTTTCACCAATAACATCACAGCCTCATTGTAGCATCAGCCTCACCACTAATATCACTGTCACACTGTGACATCGAAACCTCTCCTGTGATATCACAACATCACTGTGTCATCAGAGCCTCACTGTGATATCATAGCCAAACTCTTTTCTCATAGACTCTCTGTGACATTACAACTTGGCAGTGCTATCACAACCTCACTGTGACATCACAATTTCCCAAGTGACATCATAAGCTCAGTATGAAATCATAGCCTCATCACTGATAGGACAGGTTCTCCGTGATATCACAGCCTCACCAGGGACACCACAGTCTTATGGTGACCTCAAATCCTCAGTGTGGCATCACAGCCTCATCAGTTATATCACATCATCAATGTGACATCTCAGCCTCATCTCTCACATCAGTCTTACTTCTGAAATCACAGCCTCAGCAATGACATCATAGCCTCACATGTTACATCACTGACATCAATCTTCCTACAAATATCACAGCCTCACAGTGACCTCAGAGCCTCACTGTGCCCTCATAATCTAACCTGTTACACCATTGACTCACCTATTGAATCACAGCCTCATCGTGAAATCAGCCTTGCTACTGACATCCCATCTTCCACAGTGACTTCACAGCCTCACTGTGACATCACACTCTGATATCACAGCCTCACCTTTGATATCACAGCCTCACTGTCACATAATAGGTTAAGCTCTGAAATCATAGCAACAGTGACACAATGGACATATTTCCTAGCCTTGCTATGACACCACATCCTCATCATTGACATCTAATACTCATGTTTGCATGACAGCCTTAACAGTGTCACCACAGCCATACAATGGCATCACAACCTTGCCAGTGACATCCAAGCCTCACTGTGATATGTCACCCTCATCACTGACATCAGTCTGAATTCTGACATAACAGCCTAACCACTGAAATCACAGCCAAACTTTGTCATATTTTATCACCACATATAACACAGTCTCACATTGACATCATAGCCACTCCTCTGACATCAACTGCACAGATTCACGACTGACATCCTAACCTCATTGTGAAAAAAAAGCATCACCCCTGACGTCACAGCCTTACTGAAAGCTCATAGAATTAGCACAGACATCAGAGCCTCACTGCAGTATTGCAGCCTCACAGTGATCTCACCGCCTGCCCACTGACACCATAGATTAACCTGTTACATCATAGCCTCATTGTGATATTTATCTTGCCACCAACATCACAATCTCTTTGTGATATCACAAACTCACTGTGAGATTATAGCTTCATTTCTGACATCACAGTCTCACTGTGACATCACAGCCTCATTTCTGACATCACAGTCTCACGGTGACATCACAGCCTCACCTATGACAATACAGCCTTACTCTGACATAACAGGCTAACCTCTTAAATCATAGCATCAGTGACATGATGGACATCCTGCATAACCTTGCTATGACACCACAGACTCATCACTGAAATCTCAGGCTCACAGTCATGTGACAGATTCAACAGTGAAACACAATATCACTATTGACATAAAAATCTCACTGTGACATCACAACCTCACTGAGATATCACAGCCCCACTGTGACATCACAGCCTCAACACTGATAGGACAAAGTCATTGTGATATGTCAGCCTCAACAGTGACACCACAAACTCAGGATGACATCATAACCTCACTATGACATCACAGCCTCACCAGTTATATAACATCTTCAATGGGATATCTCAGCCTCATCTCTAACATCACTCTCCCTTCTGAAATCACAGCCTAACCACTGAACTCACAGATTCACTGTGACATCACAGACTCACAGTGGTATCCTAGCTAGCCCTACCATGACACCACTGCCTCACCACAGATAACACAGGCTCATGGTGATGTGACAGCCTCAATAGTGACATACTTTGCAATAAAAACCAGTGACACCACAGCATCACATGATACATCACTGCCTCATTTTGACATCAATCTTTCCACAGATATTATAGCCTCACAGTCACCTCACACCCTCACTGTGATCTCACAGTCTAACTTGAGGCTATATCATAGCCTCATGGTGAAATCAGCCTTGTCACTGACATCACATTTTCCCCAGTGATCTCACAGCCTCACTTTGACATCACAGCCACACTTCTGACATCACAGCCTCACTGTAACATAACAAGCTAAACTCTGATATCATAGCATCATTGACACCGCTGACATCCTGCCTAGCCTTACTATGACACTACAGCCTCATCCCTGACATCTCAGTCTCACGGTGATAAGAGTCACAACAGTGACACCACAGCCTTGCCACTGAAATCACAGTTTCACTGTGACCTCACAGCCTCCACTCTGACATCATGAACTCTCTGTGACATCACAAACTCACAGTGACACCACAGAAATACAGAGACATTAAAGCCTCACAGTGGCATTACTGCCTCACCAGTTATGTCATATCTTCAATGTGTCATCTTAGCCTCATCTTTGACATCAGTCTCACTTCTCATATCATATCCTAACCACTGACCTCACAGCTTCACTGTGACATCACAGCCTCACTGTGACATCACAGCCTCAGCTCTGACAGCACAGTCTCATGTGCTATAACAGGCTAACCTCTGAAATCATAGCATCAGTGACAGTATGGACATCATGCCTAGCTTCTCTATTACCACACAGCCTCATCACTGAATTCTCAGTCTCAGTCACGTGACAGCCTCAACAGTGACACCACAGCCATACTATAGCATCACAGCCTCACCAGTAGCATCCCAGCCTCACTGTGACATCTCAGCATCATCACTGACTTCAGCCTGACTTTTGACATCATAGCCTAATTAATGAAATATCAGCTGATCTTTGATGTCACAGTGTATCACCATTGATATCGCAGACTCACAATGATGTCACAATTTCACATTAACATAATAGCTTTACAGTGATATCATAGCCTCAGTGTGAAATCACGGACTCACTAGTGACAGCACAGCCTCACCAGTGATATCAGAGTCACCTCTGACATAAGTCAGAACGATGACATCACTGCCACACCAATGGCAACATAGCCTTTGACATCATAGTCTCACCAGTGTTATTGTCATGTAATAGGTTCACCACTTATGTGATAGCCTCAGCAGTGACATAGACTCATTATGACATCTTTATCACTACTGATATTCCAATTTTATTGTGACATCACACCTTCACCAGTGGCAACACCGCATCATTGTGACATCAGCCCCAAACTATCTTCACAGAATCACTGTGCCATCAAAACCTCTCAGGTGACATCACAACATCAGTGTCTTTACAGCCTCACTGAGTCATCATGGCCAAACTGTGTCCTCACAGCCTCACTGTGACATCACAACCTGACAGTGTTATCACACACTCACTATGAAATCACAATCTCTCTGGTATCAGCCTTGTCACTGCCATAATAGCCTCATGGTGACATCACATACAAGGCTCTGACATAGCCTTACTGTGATACCACAGATTCAGTGTGACAACACAGCATCTGTACTGACATCATAACCTCACTGTGACATCATCCTTTCCACTGACATCACAGTTTCACTGTGACCTTACAGCTTCCACTATGACATCAGCAATTTCCTATGACACCATGGTGTCACCACAGCCAAATGATGACACAAATACAGCCTGAACAGTGACATGCCAGGCTCACTGTGACATCATACTCTCATCACCCACATCAGCTTCATTTTGATATCAAAGCCTAAACACTGAAATCACATCCTCACTCTGATGTCACACTCTTCTTCCACTGAAATAACAGGCTCACTGTGGTATCACAGCATCACTGGTGACAACACAACCTCACTGGGACATCGCAGCCTCACCTCTGAGGGAATAGCTTCACTGTGAAATCATCGACCAATTTTTACAACACAGCACTGATTCTGACATTATAGACTCACAGTTTCATTATAGCCTCATTATGACATCACAGGCTCACCTCAAATCATAGCTTCAATGCGACATCACACCCTCATCACTAATATCCTACCTACCCTCACTATGACACCACAGCCTCACTACTGACCTCACAGGCTCACTGAAACATGACAGCCTCCCTGTGACACCACAATGTTGCTATTGATATCAAAACCTCACTGTGACATCAAAACTTCCTCACTGACATCACAACCACACAGTGATATCACAGCCATACCCTGAAATCAAAGCATCACTGTCATGTAAATATTTACCTCTGACATGATAGCCTCACTGTGATGTCACAGCCTTAGTTTGACACAATAAACTCAATGTGTCATTAGAGTATCTCCAGCAACAATACAGGCTAACAAATGACAATATCCCTGTGAAAGCACAATCACTACTGACATCACAACTTCACTGTGACATCACAATTTCACTGTGACCTCACAGCATCACTGTGCCAGAACAGCATCATTATAACATCACAGATTCACCACTAATACGACAGGCTCACCATAACATTACAGCTTCACCAGGGTCACCAGAGCCTCATGGTGATATCATAAACTCACTGAGGAATCACAGCCTCACCAGTTATATCACATTATCAATGCATCATCTCAGCCTCATCTCTCACAGGAGTCTCACTTCTGAAATCACAGTGTAACCACTGATATGTCACTCATAGCTGCACTACGACAACACATCCTCACTGTGACATCACTGCCTCACTGTGCCATCACTGCCTCACTGTGACAGCACTGCCTCATGTTGACATCACAGACAGAATGCCTCTTTGTGGCATTATTTCTCATTTCTGACATCACAACCTCATTGTGACATCACAGCCTCACCTCTGACATCATAGCCTCACTGTGACATAGCAGGCTCACCTCTGAAATCATAGTCTCCTCATTGACATCTCAGGCTCTCAGTCCCATGATAGCCTCAATAATGACATTACAGCATTGCTGTCGCATCACAGCCTTACCACAAACATCCCAGCCTAACTACGATAAAACATCCTCACAACCTGCCCATTGATATCACACACTCACCTGTTACATCATAGCCTTATTGTGTCTTCAGTCTTCCCACTGATATCACAGCCTCACTGTAACATCACAACTTCCAGAGTGATATCACCTCATGGTAACATGACAGTCCATAGTGACATACAGCTCTTACAGTGATATCATAGCCCCACTGTGACATCAACCTTGCCACTGATATCAAAGTCTCACTATAACCTCACAGGTTTCACCGTGACATCACTAACTCCCATGACATCATGGGCTCATGGTGACACCACAGCCACATAGTGACATCACAGCCTCAGCAGTGACATGCCAGCCTCTCTGTGATATCACAGCCTCACTGTGATATCATAGCCATACTGTGTCAACGAGGCATTACTGTAACATAAAGCTACATCTCTGACATCATAGCCTCACTGTGACACCATAGCCTAAGTTTGACATAATGAACTCACTGTGATATTAAAGTCTCACCAGTGACAATAAAGCCTCACCAAACACATAGTCATCCTGAGAAGGAACAGTGACTACTGACATCACAACCTCACTGTGACATCATTTTTACATTACAGTCACACTGTGCCAGCACAGCCTCAAAGTGACATCACAGCCTCAATAGTGACAGCACAGACTTTCTTGTGATGTCAGCAACGCCACTGATATTAGTCAAACACTGACATCACTGCCACACCAGTGACAACACAGCCTTTGACATCATAGCCTCACCAATGTCACTGTCACGTAATAGGTTCACCACTGACATCATAGTCTCACCAGTGTCATTAAACTTCATTATGACATCATTCTTACCAGTGACATCACAGCCTCACTGTGCCATCAAAACCTTTCCAGTGACATCACAACATCACTGTCATCAGAGAATCACTGTGACATCAAAACCACACTGTGACCTCACAGCCTCACTGTGACATCAGACCCACACTATGTACTTACAGCCTCACACTTATATCAGCCTCACTTCTGACATTACAGCCTAACCACTGAAATCACAGCCGAACTATGATGTCAAAAAATCACGGTAACATCATAGCCTCACAGTTATTTCACAGCATCTCTTTTGACATCACAGCCTCAGTGTGACATCACAGCCATACCAGTGACAGCATAGCCTCACTTATGACATAAGCATCACCATGGATATTAGTCAGAACACTGACATCACTGCCACAGCAGTGACAACAAAGCCTTTGTCATCACAACATCACCATTGTCACTATCACATAATCGATTCACCACTGACATCATAGCCACACCAGTGACATCATAGATTCACTATGACATCTTCCTCACCATTGACATTCCAGTCTCATTGCGATATCACACTTTCACAACTGACATCACAGCCTCATTGTGACATCAGCCTCACCACTAATATCACAGCCTCACTGAGGTACAAAAACCTCTCCAGTGACATCACAACATCCCTATCTCATCAGATCCTCACTGTGACATCATAGACACACTGTGGCCTCATGGGCTCACTGTGACATTACAACCTGATATTGCCACCAGAGCCTCACTGTGACATCACAAACTCTCTGTGACATCAGCCTTGCAACTGACATAATAGCCTCATGGAGACATCACATACATACCTCTGACATAGCCTCACTGTGACATCACAGGCTCAATATGATTTCACAACATCACCATTGACATCATAGCCTTACTGTGATATCAGCCTTGCCACTTACATAAAAATCTCACTGTGACTTCACAGCCTCCTCTGTGACATCACCGACTCCTTGTGACATCATGGGCTCAGAGTGACACCACAGCCACACGGTGATATAAAAGCCTCTCTGTCGCATCACAGCCTCACAAGAGACATGCTAGTCTCACTGTGACATCATAGTCTCATCACTCACCTCAGCCTCATTCTGATATCACAGCCTAATCACTGAAATCACATCCTCACTGCGATGTCACAGTCTTGCTCCACTGACTTCACAGCCTCACTCTGACATCATGGCATCGTTGGTGACTACACAGCATCATTGTGACATCACAGCCTCACCTCTGAGGTGATAACCTCACTGTGACCTCACAGCCTCCACCGTGACATCACCAAATCCCTTTGACATGAGAGGCTCATGGTGACACAACAGACACTTGGTGACATCAAAGTCTCATGATGACATCACAGCCTCACTACTGGTATCCAACTCAGCCTTACTATGACACCACAGCCTCATCACAGATATCAGAGGCTCACATAATGTGACAGCCTCAGCAGTGACATCGTAGGCTCATGTCTGAAATCATTGCCCAACTGTGACATCACAGCATCGACTCTGATATTACAGCCTCATTATTTCATAACAGCCTCACTATGACATCACAATTTCACCTCAGAAATCATAGCCTCAATGCGACATCACAACCTCCTCACTGACATCCTACCTGTAGGAGGAACGGACAATGATTGTACGAAAGAGACTCCCATCTCCCATACAGAGAGACACCTTGGACTCCTCCCTCCAGCTCAGCATACAAATCTCATGAGACTACAAATCTCGTGAGACTACGCTTTTTCCAGAACAAAGACAGTTGTTGCCATTAAACCACCTGGTTAAGATGACCAATCCAGAAAAGACAACATAGCAAAGGCTCACGCTGGAAATTATGGGACGTTGGGTGGGGTATATAGCATGTTAGTATATTCACAACATACTAGCCTGCAAGCATGAGAGCCTACGAGCCTGAGAACCTGCTTTGCTATTCACCTGATCCCTGAGTCTGTGCTGTTGACTCCACACTAGCTTATCTCCACCCCCAAGGGTCTCCGTGGGCCCCCATTACACTGTTACATATGGCACCCCAACGTGGGTCTTCCACAGAGGCCCTTTCCTTCTCACAGCACCAGTGTAGAGTACTATGCCCCCTTTGGCAGTTGTTCAGTAAGCCGGCCCTTTGTGTTTTTACCTTCTCAAGAGGCAAGCGTGAAGGTCCCTTTCCCTTTCTCTGTGTTTGTCCACCAATAGGGAGATACATGGCATCTCCACCTAAGAGTTGACTCCCCAGGAAACAGAACCCAGGATTGGTCTCCCAATCGACCCTCCTCTGGAGACACTGTGTGGGCATATGGCCATGGCCTAGGAACCACAGAAGTTCCCCACTATATGTTCCTTGTCGCGTCTGTTCCTCTTTAGTCTTGTCTCTGTTCCTCTTTAGTCTTGTCTGTTTTTAAAAAATAAAAAAAATAATAAAAAAAACCCTGCAGATGAAATACTCACTCAATACCCGGGGGGGGGGAAAGACATTACTTATGTCTTTCCCAACCCGGACTTGGTGCAGCTGGGTGAACTCTTGGGGCTCTTAAAGATTTTTACTGAATGTCAATTAGAACCTGTTAATATTTTTTCTGATAGTCAATATGTGGCACAAGCTGTCCGGACCCTTTCATTTTCTTTGTTCAAGGACTGTATAAGCCCCTTACATGTCACCATACAGTTGCATCAAGATGAGTTAAAACACAGGGCTCACCCTTGGTATATTTCTCATATAAGGTCACACACAAAACTTCCCAGAATCATGGCTGAGGGAAATGATTTAACAGATATTATGATTATGACTGTGGACTTAGAGCTTCTTGAACAAGTTAGGGAATTACACCAACAATTTCACCTTACCCCTCAGAGCTTACACAAGCTTATTCCAGAGCTTACAATGTCACAATGTAAACATTTAGTCAGGTCCTGTGTGACCTATGCCCTCTTGGCTCCACTTGGCCCTCTAAATAAGGGAGGGGTAAATCCTAGAAGTCTCTTGTCTAATGCAATTTGGCAAATGGATGTGAGCCACCACTTCCCCTTTGGGAACCTAAAATATGTTCATGTCATAGTGGACACTTGTTCCTCCTTTGTGTATGCAATAGCCCTTACAGGATAAAAGGCAACTCATGTTATTAAAGGCCTAAAATCTGCCATGTTGGTTATGGGTGTATCTTCGACACTAAAAACTGGACCTGCATTATGCTTCCCAACAATTTGGCTCCTTTATAGCCTCATTGAAAATTCATTACACTTTTGGCATTCCCTAGCCCACAGGGACAAGCCATTGTGGAAAAAGCCAACAGAACCTTGAAAGGCCTTTTGGCAAAAGTCACATCCCCTGAATCTAAACGTGACCCACACTTGACTCTGACAAAGGCCCTTTTTCAACTTAACTTCCTCACTTTTGATGATTCAGGACTAAGTCCTGGTTATAAATACTGGGCTTTCTGGCCTCGCAATACTCCCCTGCCTCTTGTTCAATGGAGGGATGCTGTCACACTGCTATGGCAGGGACCCACTCCCTTATAAACCCAGGGTCAAGGATATGCTTGTGTCTTCCCTAGGGATTCCACTTCGCCAATATGGGTGCCAGCTCGAGATGTAAGACCAGCAACAAAGATTGTGAAGCCTTCCCAGGAGTCATATTCATAAAATGAGAAAATATGTGGCCAGTTCAATTTTTTTTTCATTTCTGTTGCGCGCTAATTTTTCTTTGGCATACCATTTTTGAATATATGTATACATACTTAAAAGAACAATCATTTTTGGTAACATCTAAGGCCTTAGCTACTTATGTTCTATATTGATCATAGTTGTTTCTCTATTAGATTGTGGGTTTTATTCCATTGTTTTCTCACTCGATTTTAATTTTTAATGGGTTGTAACTTACGTTATTATAAAAGAAACTGGTTTTTATCAATTATATTGCTTAAGTATTTCCTTCAGCACATCTCTCAGTGGCGCTCCATCAATAAGACCACACTACAGGTGCTTAGGGCTTTTGAATATCTGAGCCATAGTGCTCCTAGGGCCACGGTTTGAGCTTGGATTGCTGAGATTGTGACGTGTTTGTCTAGTCTAATATCCACATATCCTGACATGCCTTCCAGAGGGGAGGTCCTTCGATAGCTGGTAGCCAATGACAGATAAGATCCTGTGAGACAGGACAACCTAAGAAAGGTACGGTCCATAATGCTGGGTGCCCTCTTAGGCGAGGTCAACAAGGTCAGAGCAAAGAACTCTGGCTCCCACTGGCTGTCAAAAATAAATAAAAAGGATGGTTATGTAGGACGAATGGACAATGACTGCACCACAGAGGCTCCCATCCCAAATACAGAGAGACTCCTTGGACTCCTCCCTCCCGCTAAGCATACAAATCTTGCAAATCTCTCAAAACTACACCTTCTACAGAGCAAAGACAATTGGTGCCATTAAACCGCCTGGATGAGAGGACCAATCCAGATAGGACAATTCAGCAAAGGCTCTCACTGGGACTTATGGGATGTTGGGTGGGGTGTATAAGCATATATTTATAATATATGAGCCTGCAAGTCTGACAGCCTATGAGCTTAAGAGCCTGCTTTGCCATTCGCCTGACTCCTGGAATCTGTGCTTATCCCCCACCTTCAAGGGTCTCCATGGGCTCCCGTGACACTATTACACCTACCTAGCTTCAGTTTGACACTACTACCTCACAGGCTCACCTAAACATGCTATTCTTCCTGTGACACCACAGTATCACTATTGACATCACAACTTCACTGTGGCATCACAACAACCCCAGTGACAACACAACCAAACAGTGACATCACAACCCCATTGTGACATCACAGACATACTGACAAAATAGCCTCACTGTGACATCACAGCCTCAGTATGACACAATAAACTCACTGTGACATTAGAGCCTCACCAGTGACAATACAGTCTCTCCAAAGACATAGTCTGCCAGTGAAAGCACAGTCACTGCTCAAATCACAACCTCACTGTGATATCATAGCCACATTGTGCCAGCACAGCCTCATTGTGACATTACCACTTCACCACTGATATGACAGGCTCACCATGATATCACAGCCACATCAGGGACACCATGGTTACATCATAATCTCACTGTGGCATCAGAGCCTTACCAGTTATATCACACTATCAATGGGACATCTCAGCCACACCTCTGATATCAGTCTCACTTCTGAAATCACAACCAAACCATTGATCTCACAGTAGCACTCTGATATCACAGCCTCATTGTAATATCACAGTCTCACCGTGACTTCACAGCTTCATGGTGACATCACAGCCACACTACTGGTATCCTACCTTGGCTTACTGTGATACCACAGCTTCATCTCAGAAAACACAGGCTCACAGTGATGTGACAGGCTCAGCAGTGACATCATAGCCTTTGACATCATAAGCAGTGACACCACGGCCTCACATGTTAAAACACTGCCTCACTGTGACATAAATCTTGCCATAGATATCACAGCTTCACAGTGATCCACAGCATTACTGTGACCTCACAGACTAACCTGTTACATCATAGACTCAACTGTCCCATCATAATGTCATGGTGAAATCAGCCTTGCCACTGACATCACATCTTCAACAATTACTTCACAGCCTAACTGTGATATCACAATTTGTCTGTGACGACACAGTCTCATAGTAACATCACAGCTTAAAAGTAATATCACAGCCTCACTGTGGCATTATAGCCTCATTTTTGACATCACCCATTCACAGTGACATCACAGCCTCTCCTCTGACATAACAGCCTCAGTGTAACTGTACAACTTCACTACTGACATACTAACCTCGCTGTGAAATCCAGGCATCACTCCTGCCATGACAGCTTCACTGACATCTCATAGAATCAGCCTTAAAATCAGAGCCACACTGTGACATAACAGACTCACAGTGACCTCACAACATGCCCAGTGACACCATAGGCTCACATGATACATCATAGCCTCATTGTGACATTCGCCTTGCCACTGATATCACAGCCTCAGAGTGACATCACTCATTCCAGAGTGATATCGCCTCAAGGAAACATGACATCCTGCAGTGACATTCAACCTTCACAGAGACATCACAGCCCTAGTGTGACATCATGGCCTCACCAGTGACAGCACAGCTTCTCCTGTGACATTAGTGTCGCCACAGACATTAGTCAGAACATTGACATCCCTGCTACACCAGTGAGAACACAGCCTTTGACGTCACAGCCTAACCAGTGTCACTGTCCTGTAACAGGTTCACCATTTACATCATAGCCTCACCAGAGACATTATAGACACACTATGACATCTTTTTCACCACTGACATAGCAGCGTTATTGTGACATCACAACTTCACCAATGATTTCACAGCCTCATTATGACATCACAGGGTGATTGTGAATCCACAGGCTTGTGAAATCACAGCCTCAACACTGATACCATCCTCACTTCTGACATCACAGCCTAACCACTAATATCTCAGCTGAACTGTGAGGTCATAGTCTATCACCACTGATATCACAGTATCACTGTGATATCACAACCTCACTGTAACATCACAGCTTTACCGTGACATCACAGCCTCAATGTGACATCAAACCATCACCACTGACATCATCGTCTCACTGTGACTTCAGCCAGTCCAATGACATCACAGTCTCATTATTACTTCAGAGCTTCCACCGTTACATCACCAACTCTATGTGACAACACAGGCTTATGGTGATATCAAAAACTCCTGGTGGCATCAAAGCTTCACTATGACATCACAGGTTCACCTCTGAAATTAGTACCCAATTTTGACATCACAGCATCGACTCTGATGTTATGCCTCACTATGTCATCACAGACTCATTATGACATCACAGGCTCGCCTCTGACATCATAGCCTCAATGCAACATCACACCCTCATCACTAACACCCTATTTAGACTCATGGTGGGACCACAGTTTCAACACTGACCTCAGAAGCTCACTGAAACATGACAGACTCCCTGTGACACCACAGTGTTGCTACTGACATCAAAACCTCACAATGACATCACAGCCTCATGGTGACATCACAGCCATAACCTCACAGTGACATCACAACTTCCCCACTGACATTACAACCTCATGGCGACATCACAGTCATACTGTGCCATCAAAGCCTCACTTCTGACATCATAGCCTAACCATTAAAATCTCAACTGAACTGTGATATCATAGTCTTTCACCACTGATATCACAGCCTGACTGTGATATCACAATCTCATAGTAACATCACCAACTCACAGGGAGATCACAGCCTCTCCTTTGACATTACATTCTCAGTGTGACTGCACAGCCTCACCAATGATGTCCTAAACTCACTGTGAAATCTAAGCATCACCCCTGATGTCACAGCCTCACTGACATCTCATGGAATTAGCCCTAACATCAGAGTCTCACTGTGATATCACAGCCTTACAGTAACCACAGCCTGCTCATTAACCCCACAGGCTCACCTTTACATCATAACCTCGTTGTGGCATCAGCCTTGCCACTAACATCACAGTCTCACTGTGACATCACGACCTCTACAGTGACAGCCAAGCCTCACTTGTGACATCAGCGTCGCCACTGTTATTGAACATTGTCATCACTTCCACATCAGTAACAACACAATCTTTGATATTACAACCTCACTCACCTGTTCACTGTAATGTAATACGTTCACCACTGATATCACAGCTTCACCACTGACATCATAGACTCAATATGACATATTTCACACTGCTGACAATCCAGTCTTATTGTGACATCACAACTTTACCAGTGACATCACAGCCTCATTGTGACATCAGTCTCACCACTAATATCACAGCCTCGCTCTACCATCAAAACCTCTCCACTGATATCATAACATCACTGTGTCCCCACAGCTTCACTGTGACATCATAGACACTGTGTCCTCATGGCCTCACTGGTATATTACAACCTGACAATGAAATCACAGCCTCACTGTCTCAT
Organism: Typhlomys cinereus; assembly: GCA_023101885.1. Lineage (NCBI taxonomy): Eukaryota > Metazoa > Chordata > Mammalia > Rodentia > Platacanthomyidae > Typhlomys > Typhlomys cinereus. The sequence continues at coordinate 873,739 of JALPQD010000397.1, forward strand.
CACAAACTCACTGTGACATCAGCCTTGCCACTGATTTAATAGCCTCATTTTAACATCACACACACTTCAGACACAGCCTCACTGTGACATCACTGCCTCAAAGTGACTTCACAGCATCACCACTGATATAGCCTCACTGTGACATCAGCCTTGCCATTGCCATCACGGTCTCACTGTGACCTCACAGCTTTCACCATGGCATTACCAACTCACTGTGACATCATACCCTCATCACTCACACCACCCTCATTCTGATATTACAGCCTAACCATGGAAATCAATCTTCACTATGATGTCATAGTGCTGCTCCACTGATATCACAGCTTCACTGTTATATCACAGCATCACTGGTGACAACACAGCCTCACTGGGATATCACAGCCTTATCTATGAAGCTATAGACTCACTGTGACATCCAGCCTTAGTATGGCATCACAGGCTCACCTGTGAAATCATTGTGGCACTATGACATCATAGCATTGACTCTGACGTTGTAGCCTCACTGTTTCATCACAGCCTCACTATGACATGACAGGCTCACCTGCAAAATCATAGCCTTAATGCAACATCATATCCTCATCACTGACATCATGCCTAGCCTCACTATGACACCATAGCCTCACCACTGATCTCACCATCTCACTAAAACATGACAGCTTCTCTGTGACATCACAGTGTCACTACTGACATAGCATCCTCACAGTGACATCACAGTCTTATTGTGACTTCAGAGCCATACCGTGTGATCAAATCATAAATGTGATTTAGTCTACTTATGAAAGCACAGTCACTACTGACAAAACAACCTCACTATGTCATCACAACCTCACTGTGATATCATAGCCTCATTAGAACATCAGAGCTATACTGTGCCATCAAAGCATCCCTAAGACATAAAGCTTCACCTCTGACATCATAGCCTCACTGTGACATCACAGGCTCAGTTTGACACAATAATGTGATATTAGAGCCTCACCAGTGAAAATACAGCCTCATCAATGACATAATTTCCCTGTTTAAGCACAGTAATTACTGATATCACAACCTCACTGTGACATCAGAGCCACACTGCCAACACAGACTCACTGTGACATCCTAGCCTCACCACTGTAGGATAGGCTCATGGTGATACTACAGCCTTATCAGTGACACCACAGCCTCTTGGTCACATCATAACGTCATTATGGCATGACAGCCTCACCAGTTATATCCATCGTCAATTCGACATCTCAGCCTCATCTCTCACATAAGTCTTACATTTGAAATCACAGCCAAACCTCTGACCTCACAGCTGCACGGTTACCTCAAAGCACCACTGAGACATCACAGCCACACCAGTAATGTCCCGGCCTCATTGTGACTTCTCAGCCTCGTCATAGACATCAGCCACACTTCTGAAATCATAGTCTAACCACTGAAATCTCGGATGAACTGTGATGTCTCCGTCTATCACCAATCACATCACAGCCTCATTGTGGTATCACAACCTCATGTTAAAATTACTGCCTTACAGTGACATCACAACCTCTCCTCTGACATCACAACCTCAGTGTGACTGCAGTCTCACTACTAATGTCCTAACCTCACTATGAAATCCAATAATCACACCTGAAGACACAGTTTCTCCAATATCTCACAGAATAAGCCCTGACATCATAGTCTCAATGTGATATCACAGCTTCACAGTGACCCGTACACCAGCCCAGTAGTACCACAGGCTCACCTGTTACATCGTAGCCTCATTGTGATATCACACTTCCCACGGACATAACAGTCTCACTGTGACATCAATTTCATCATGACATTACAGCTACACTGTGACATCAAAGCCTCATCACTAGTATCTTACCTAGCTTTACAGCCTCAAGCTGTAAAGTTAGCACAGGCTCACAGTGACGTGACAGCCACAGCAGTGACAGCCTTTGACATCATAAACAGTGATCCCACAGTCTCACATGATACATCACTGTCTTATTGTATCATCAATCATCCCACAGATATCACAACTTCACAGTGACCACACAGTCTTACTGTGACTCTACAGTCTAACCTGTTACATCATAGACTCACCTGTTACATCATAGCCTTATGGAGAAATGAGCCTTGCCACTGACATACCATCTTCCACAGTGCGTTCACTGCCTCACTGTGACATCTCAACCTCTCTGTGATGTCACAGACTGATAGTGATATCACAGTCTTACTTTGGCATTATAGACTCATTTCTGACATCACAGCCTCACAACTGAAATCCCAGGTGATTTCATAACTGTGAATTCATAGTCTATCACCACTGATATCATAGCTTCACTGTGATATCACAACCTCACCAATGGTAGCACAGACTCACCTGTGACATCAGCATATCCACTAACATTAGTCAGAACATTGACATCACTGCCACACCAGTGACAACATATTGCCGCTCTCCTATCCAACTAATCTGGTAGAATATGTCTCAGTGTGGAAAAGGTGGATTCAAAGTAACATGTTTTGGGATAAGGACATGGCTTTATTTTAGAGAAATAAGGAAAAATATGGGAATTGTCAGGTCTTGGTGTTTCTTCCCAGTTCAGGCCTAAAGCCTGTTCCCTGGGAAGGTCACAGTAATCCCATGGGCAAGTGCTAGGAATTTCTCGGTATGTCACAATAAGCCCATGGACAGGTGCTAAGCATTTTTACCTAGGTTTTGTCTGGGATAATTCAAGTTTTGCCTCTGGAAGAATTCCTCTGGGATTTAGGAGTGCCCTTTCTTAGGGTTTTTTTGGAACTAGCTTCCTGCTCTCTGTTCTAGAGAAGAAGCCTGCTTTTTAAGTTTTAGTCAAATACTAAATAGAAATTTCATGTCTAGTCATTTACGATAAGTAGACTTGTTAGCCAGAATGTGTGCACTGATTTTAAGGAAATTAGAGAATAACTTCTAGAATCTTAAAACATAGATTGGGTAAGATTCCCACCTATGTGGTTCCACCTTACTTATAAATTCCAGAAATACAAGACTATGCTCTCAGTCCACCAGAACCTTAAAAGAAACTGTGATACCCTCTTACCCTGGCTGAAGGAAGAGACCATCATGCCAGAAAGTCTAGATGCCACGACTGCCCCTGGAGATGGTATTTGCAATCCAAACTGGGAGAATCCATGTCAGAGGCAAAGGGGGCCGTGTCTTTCCTACCCCAAACAGCACTCTTATGAGAAATCACAGAGATGGACCATCTGAGTGCACTCCCACCAATGATTGCCTCCGCCCCGAAAGAGACACCCTTGAAAGAGACACCCTCGGCATATGGGGCCTGACTGGACCCCAGGTTTGGAGTATGCATGGTTCACAGATGGGTCATCTAACTGATGGCAATATACTTCTGGAATTCCTCAAAGGAAGACATAAGCAACCTTACTATTAAAGGAATAGAAGGATGCTATTATAGAAGTTATTCTTTTAATAATTATATTGCTTAAGTGTTTTCTTCAGTGCATATCTCAGTAGTGCTCCATCGACAGAACCAGCTATAGCTTATGGGCCTTGAGTATCCAAGTCAAGGCCCCCTTAGAGATGTGGTTTAAGCTTGGATGATAGAGACTACATGAGCTGCATACATTTTCCCAAGTTAGAACCTGCTGCCATGCCTGGTGCCTATGTCGACCTGCCTGACTGAGAGTATCAACTTGGAGAGGACAATAGCAAAAGCTCACGCTGGGACTTACGGGGTGTTGAGGATTCCTATAGTTAATAAAAATATGTTCCTTGCTAAAATCTATAGGAGAACATTTTGCCTTATATTTTAAAAGAAAGCCGTCTCTGTTAAAATGTGGGCTCAGCCCCATAGCTATCCAGTGAAGCATTATAGATTAGATAAGTTTGGAAATACTGAGAGAATGTTTCTGTTAAGTGCCTTTGTCCTGAAGCAATGGGTTAGGTTCTTGAAAAATGTCCACCCTGAAGGTGATTTTTGCTGACTAAAAAATTATGTCTGTTGTAGGTACAACATTCTTTACCCCAAAATTTTCTGTATAAAAGTTGTCATGATGGACATCCTGTGTAACCTTGCTATGACACCACAGACTCATCACTGACAAATCAGGCTCACAGTGACATGACAGCCTCAACAGTGACATCATAGCCTCACCAGTAACATCCCAGCCTCACTTTGACATCTAAGCCTAATCACTGTCATCAGCATTACTTCTGACATCACAGCCTAACCACTGAAATAACAGCCAAACTGTGATGTCATAGTCTATAAACCACTGATATCACAAACTCACTGTAACATCAGCCTTGCCACTGACATAATTGTCTCATAGTGACATCACAAACGCACCTCTGACATAATCTCACTGTGACATCACAGCCTCGCCTCTGGTATCACAGCCTTACTGTGACATAACAGGCTTAACTTTGAAATCAGCATCAGTGACATCACAGTCATCCTGCTTAGCCTCACTGTGACACCACAGTCTCACCACTGACCTCTCAATCTCACTGAAATATGACACCCTCCCTGTGACAACACAGTATCACTATTGACAACCTCACAGTGACATCACACTATCATAATATAACAGCCATACGGTGCCATCACTATGATGTAAAGCTTCACCTCATGGTGACATCACAGTCTCACAGTAATCTCAGAGCCTGCTCACTGATAACACAGCTCACCTGATACATCATAACCTCATTGTGGCATCAGTCTAGCCACTGATATCACAGCCTCACTGTGACATCTCATCCATCCTCAAAAGTGACAGCACAGTTTCACCTGTGACATCAGCATTGCCACTGACATTGGTTAGAACACTGATATAATTGCCACACAAGTGACTACATGGCCTCACCACTGATGTCACAGGCTCACTGAAACATGACAGCGTCCCTGTGACACCACAGTGTCACTATTGACCTCACAACCTTACTGTGATATCAGAGTCTCATTGTGACATCACAGACATACCGAGCTATCAAAGCATCACTGTCACATAAAGATTCACCTCGGACATCATAGCCTCACTGTGACTTCATAGCCTCAGTTCGACACAATAAACTCACTGTGACATGAGAGCCTCACCAGTGACAATATAGCCTCAGAAGTGAGATAGTCTGCATGTGAAAGCACAGTCACAACTGATATCACAACCTCACTGTGACATCATAGCCACACAAGTCACCACAGGCTCACTGTGACATCATAACCTCATGGTGACATCATAACCTCACTTTGTCATAACAGCCTTACCACCAGTATCCTACCTAGACTTACTATGACACCATAGCCTCACTACAGTTAGCACACGCACACAGTGATGTGCCAGCTTCAGCAGTGACATCATAGTCTTCGACATCATAAATAGTAACACCACAGCCTCATAAGTTACATCACTGCCTCATTGTGACATCAACCTTCCCACAGATATCACAGCCTTACAATGATCTCACAGTCTAATATGTTACATCGTAGATTCACCAGTTACATCATAGCTTCACAGTGAAATTAGCTTTGCCACTGACGTCACATCTTCTATAGTGACCTCACAGCCTCACAGTGACATCACAACCTTATAGTGACATTACAACTTCACTGTGGCTTTAAAGCCTCATTTCTGATGTCACAGCCTCTCCGTGACATCACAGCTTGCAGTGTGCTATCACAACCCCATGTTGGAGCACCAGAGTCTCATTCATTAGCAGAATTAACTAGACAAATAGCTCCATCAACTAAGAACAGCCATGCACCAACTCCCATGGAATCAAAAAACAGCTATCAATCTATCAATTCTGATCCAGGGGCATATGGCCCAGGAGAGTAATGAACCTCTGCATATGTCTAGGTCGTTGGACATTAGTTACCCTTTTAGGAGTTGTTTTCACTTTTACTTAGTTCTAATCATTGGTTTTTATTTTCTGCGCTCTTTTGCTTTGTCTGTTCACCTTCTAGTCATCTCTGCTCCATTAGGGAAACTTTACTCTCCACAATGGGCAATTTAGCACCCCATCAGAAGGCACCTCAGCTGACTGCCCTTAAGGCTCTACTAGACTTAGGTAGGATCAAAGTGAAACCAAAGGAATTAGAAGTGTTGGGGGAGGAAGCTTTAAGGAAGCTTTAATCTTAGCTACTTGGATTTCCCCAGAAAATATCTGGGACCCACACATTTGGATAGAAGTGCTCTTCCTGGCCAGTAAGAAGGAAGTCCAAGAAGGCCATATGCCTCCCATCCCCTTTGTTCCCATCCTCCTAGGCATCATAGCAAGCCTTAAAGGATCCTCCACTGAGGAAGTGACTAATTGCTTTCCAAAGGCTAATCAAGCAACAGGAAAGGATAAATTCACAGAGGGAAATAGAAACACAACAGGAATGTTAGCAGAGTGGAAATCTTCTGCCATGGGTCAGGGACACTCCCAAGAGGATATGGAGTGGTGGCAGTGGCAGAAATGATGTAAGAATTGCATAGCCTGGACCCAAGACAGCAGGAATTGTTAGACAGCAGGTTTACTGGAGTTGGTTTTAGTAAGGGGCAATTCAATAGTGAGTCTACAGCAAACTCGCTTTCTGACTGCTTCTTTTCCCCTGACTTCCAAGGTCTGCGTAGTGACCCCACGCATACTCACCCCCTCACATCAAGCCCACGATGCCTCTGCTGAATTCTCCCACTTTCCTAGGCTATCCTGGTGGGGATTCAGCAACAACCAGTGACATCATAGATTCACTATGACATCTTTCTCACTATTGACAAATAACATCACAACTTGACTGTGTGATCAAAACATCTCCAGTGACATCACAACATCACTATGTCATCAGAGCCTCATATCACATCATAACCGTATGGTTCTCACAGCTTCACTATGACATGATAACCTGACAGTGCCATTTACATCACATCTTCCATAGTGACCTCACAGCCTCACTCTCACATCACGACCTCTCTGTGATGTCACAACCTCACAATGAGGTCACAGCTTCACAGTCATATCACAGCCTCACTGTGGCATTATAGCATAATTTCTGATATCATAGTCTCACAGTGACATCACAGCCTCACCTCTGATATCACAGACTCACTTTGACATAACAGACTAAGCTCTGAAAACATAGCATCGGTGACACTACAGACATCATCCCTACCCTCGCAATGACACCACAGTGCCATAACTGACATCTCAGGCTCACCAGTAACATTCCAGCCTCACTGTGAAATCTTAGTCTCATCACTTACATTAGCCTCACTTCTGACATCACAACATGAGCCTCACTTCTGACATCACAGCCTAACCACAGAAATCTCAGCAGAACTGTGATGTCATAATCTATCTTCCCTGACATCACAGCATCACTGACATATCATAGCATCAGCCCTGACATCAGAGCCTCACTGCCACATCACAGCCTCACAGTCATCTCTCAACCTGCCCACTTGTGGTACTATTGATTCAGGGAGGCCCTAACCCAGGCTCCTGAATGCACAAGGTCTGGCTACAGATAAGCCTAAAAAGGAACCATACAGGCAGTGGGATGGACAACCAATGGGCGGAGGGATGAACAACCAATGGGAAGGAGGGATGAACAACCAATGGGAAGTGGGCATCTAACCTGAACACCTAGTAAATAGCTAAATGATTGGTGGCTTCTCTCCCCCTCCCCTGAGCAGAGGAGTGGCCACACCTGATTGGACCTCGACCCTATGTAAGCCCAAATACTTCCTGAGTAAAGTTAAGTCTGTGGCCAACTTGTCATCTGCGTGCTGCTTCTCGCCTGACTCCCAGGGTCTGGGTGGTGATCCCATCATTGGTTTGCCCATTCGCCTCGTACCCACGAAGCCCCACCGTTTCCTCTCTTTTTCCAGCTGTCCTGGCGGGGGATTCGGCAATGTCTGCCGCACCAACGTGAGGCAGTGCTGCCTTTGGTGTAGATGAGACACCTATTCTCATACCTTCCCCTCTTCCTCACCCATCCCTGATGCTCCATGTGCTTTTACTGATGCCAACACCCATCAAATAGAGGTGATAATCAAAGCCCTTAATAAACTGGACAAAATTTTTTATTTCCCAATAAAGGATCTGTACAAATTGGTGAACTATATGCCATTATCAAAGCCTTAAAGGAAACCCAAACTCAGCCCATTAACATTTTCTCTGACAGTCGATATGCAGTACAGTCTACTAAGGTGATTTCCTTCTCCAGCTTTAGGGGCTCATCATCCCCTGTTAATATTGCTTTACAGACTCTTAAAATGCTCCTAGAGAATAGACAACATCCCTTTTTTATTGAACACGTAAAATCTCATTCAAGATTACCAGGGCTCATAGTGCAAGGCAACGATGAGGTAGACAAACTTATCATGTCAGTCTCTATTCCATTGTTGGAACAAGCTAGACTCCTTCACCAAACATTTCACATGTCCCCTTCAACCTCCACAAATTATATCCTGAACTAACTCTTATTCAGTGTAAATACTTGTGCAGGACCTGTGCTGCTTGTGCCCTTTTTGCACTCTGGGTCCCTTACAACCTCAGGGAGTTAACCCTAGGGGACTTTCACCTAATTCTTTATGGCAGATGGATGTGACCCACTTCCCTTCATTTGGAACACTCAAGTATATACATGTCACCACAGGTATGTATTCCAAATTTATTTATTCCACTGCTTTAACAGAAGAAAAGGCTAGCCATGCCATAAGGCTGTAAAAATGGCTATGCTGGTTATGGGAGTGCCTTGGGCTATAAAAACAGACAATGGCCCTGCTTACACGTATGCTCAATTTTGCTTCTTTCTCTCATCTTGGTGTATAAAACATGTTACTGATATCCCTTATAACCCTCAGGGACAAGGCATAATTGAACGTAGAAACAGGACCTTAAAGGACTGTTTACAAAGAACTAACACCCTTTCCCTAGATCCTCACTTGCGGCTCACCAAGGCTCTCTTCACCCTTAATTTCCTCAACTTTGATAACCATGGTTTATCTCCAGCTTACAAACATTGGAAATCTCAACCCACTACGATGCCCTTGCCCCTTGTCCTTTGGTAGGATCCCTTAATGGATATGTGGAAGGGACCCCACCCTCTATTAACACAAGGCTGAGGATATGCTTGTGTTCTTAAAGATCTCACCTTGAACCCTATTTGGGTACCCTCTCGTCTCGTCCACCCTGCAATTGATGCAACTGCCATCAGGAACAACTGAAAAAATGATGAGCATCAGCCTGGATTCCCTGGCAGCTCTAATCACCGCTGACAATCTTTGGGCCCTAGTCCCTTTCCCTCTTCTTCTTCCTACAGCTCTTGACTCCCCCTCTTTCCCAGCTGTATTTTCTGCTTCAGGCGATACTGATCTTCCACTTATGAAACAATTATTAGACAAGATATCTGTCTTCTTGTGCTTCATGTGCTTGTATGTTTATATGGTCTGTGTTTACATGTTGTGTGTCTTATGTCTGTGGCTACTTCTACTTTTTATTTCTATTGCACACTAATATAAAAATTTTGGCATGCCATTTTTATACATGTATGCATACTTAAATATAAAAACAAATAAGAACAAATAATTTTGATAACATCTAAGGCCTTAACTATTTATGTTTTATATCTATCACAATTGTTTTTCTAATAGATTGTAAGTTTTCTTTCATACAAGTTTTTTTACAGGTTTTTTCATATATTCCTGAAATAACAAAGGTTGCTTTCCAAGTCGTCAGACCATCCATTCAGACCTCAGACATTCCTAAGATCACCAAAGGCCCATTGTAAGCCTGGCTGTCCCTTATTGGAGCTGTGACTTACTAATTTATAATTGTTAGGTTCTGATTTACGTTTTCCCAGCTCTTCTAGATTATTTCTATGCCTGTGCCACCTACAGTCCCTCCGCCTACTCCTGCCCTGACAAAACCTCCTTTTCTCTGCCACTGCTTGAGTTCCCCTTGATTCCTTCTTTCCAATGGTCTCATGACTGGTAGTCAATGACGGGTAAGGCTCCACATGAAGGTGGTGACCAACCTAAGACAGGAACAGTTACCTATATTCCATGCAGCTGAAGAGGCTCGGGGTCGCCCCAGCTATCATGGTCCCCACTGAAAAAATTTTATAAATAAAAGGGTGAAGATGTGGCACTATCAATTCAGAAAGGCCCTAGTCCGGGCTCCGGAATGCAGGAGGTCTGGCTACAGATAAGCCTGAAAAGGAACCATACAGGCAATGGGATGGACAACCAATGGGTGGAAGGATGAACAACCAATGGGAAGCAGCCATCTAACCTGGACACCTAGTAAACAGCTAAATGATTGTTGGCTGCTCTTCCCCTTCCCTGAGCAGAGGAGTGGCCACACCTGATTGGACCTTGACCCTATGTAAGCCCAAACACTTCCTGAGTAAAGTTGAGTGTGCTCGTCATCTGCGTGCTGCTTCTCTCCTGACTCCCGGGGTCTGGGTGCTGATCCCATCGCCAGATCACCCATTCACCTCACGCCCATGAGACTCTGCCATTTCCCCTCTTCTCCCAGCTAGCCCGGCGGGGGATTTGGCAACACCCATTGACACCACACGCTCACTTGTTACATCACAGCCTCATTGTGACATCTGCCTCATCACTAACATTACAGTCTCACTGTGACATTCAAACCCATCAGGTGACATCACAACATCACTGTGTCATCAGAGCTCACTGTAATTTCATAGCCACATTGTGTCCTCAGAGCCTCCCTGTGACATTAAAACATGACAGTGCCATCACAGTCTCACTGTGACATCACAAACTCACTTGGACAACAGCCTTGCCACAGACATAATAACCTCATGCTGACATCACATACACATCTCTGACATAGCCTCTCTGTGACATCACAGCCTCACCATTGAGGTTAAAGCATCACTGTGACATGACAGCCACACTATGACATAAAAAGCTCATATCTGAAATCATTGCCACATTGTAACATCAAAGCCTCACCACTGGTATCCTATCAAGCCTTACCATGACCCCACAGCGTCACCACAGATAGCACAGGATCATAGTGACGTGACGACCTCAGCAGTGACATCATAGCTTTTGACATCATAAACAGTGCATGCCACTGCCTCATTGTGACATCAGTCTTCCCACAGATATCAGACTCACAGTGACCTCACAGCCTCACTGTGATCTCCCAGTCTAACCTGTTACATCATAGCCTCATGTTGAAATCAGCCTTGCCCCTGATATCACATCTTCCACAGTGACCTCACAGCCTCACTCTCACATCACAATCTCTGTGTGATGTCACAGCCTCACAGTGACATCACAGCCTCACAGTGATATCACAGCCTCACTGTGGCATTATAAGCTCAATTCTGACATCACAGCCTCACTGTGACATAACAGGGTAATGTTTGAAAACATAGCATCAGTGACACATTGACATTTTGTCTAGCCTCGCTATGACATCACAGCCTCATCACAGATATCTCAGTCTCAAGGTCACTTAACAATCTCAAGAGTGACACTAGAACCCTCTGCTGTGGCATCGCAGCCTCACCAGTAACATACTGGCCTCACTGTGACATCTCAGCCTCATCACTGACATCAGCCTCATTTATGACATCACAGCCTAACTACTGAAATCACAGCTGAACTGTGATGTAATAGTCTATCACCACTGGTATCACAGCCTCAGTATGATATCACAACCTCATGGTAACATCACTGACTCACAGTGACATCACAACCTCTTCTCTGACACCATAGACTAATTGTGACTGCAAAGCCTCAACAATGACGTCCTAAGCTCACTGGAAAAACCAAGAATCACTCAGCTTTATTGATATCTTATAGAATCAGCCCTAACATCAGAGCCTCACTGCCAGATCACAGCCTCACAGTGACCTCACAGCCTAATCACTGATACCACAGGCTCACCTTTTTCCTCATAGCATCATTGGGACATCAATCTTGCAACATCACAGCCTCACTGTGACATCACAGCTTTTAAGAGTGATAGCACCTCACGGTGACATGACAGCCCATAGTGACATACAACATTCACAGTCACATCACAGCCTCAGTGTGACATCATGGCTTCACCAGTGACAGAATTGTCTTACCTGTGAGATCAGCATCACCTGTGATATTACTCAGAAGACTGATATTACTGCCACACCAGTGACAACACAGTCTTTGACATCACAGCCTCACCATGGTCACTCACATAATAGGTTCACCACTGACATCATAGCCTCAACAGTGACATCATAGAATCACTATGATATCTTTCTCACCACTGACATTCCAGACTTATTGTGAAATCACACATTCACCAGTGACACCATAGCCTCATTGTGGCATTAGCCTCACCACTAACATCACAGCCTCACTGTGCCATCAAAATCTCTCCACTGAGACCACATCACTGTGTTATCAGAGCTTCACTGTGACATAATAGACACTTTGTGTCCTCACAGGTTCACTGTGACATTGCATCCTGATAGTCACATCACACCATCACTGTAACATCACAAAATACTGTGACCTCAGCCTTGTCACTTACATAATAGCCTCATGGTTATACCACATACACACTTCTGACTTAGCCTCCCTATGACATCATAGCCTCAATGTGACTTCAGAGCATCACCACTGATATCATAGCCTCACTGTGACGTCAGCCTTGCCACTGATATCACAGTCTCACTGTGATCTCACAGCCTCCACTGTAACATCACCAACTCCCTGTGACATCACAGGTTCATGATGTCACCACAGCCACATGGTGATATCAAAGACTCGTAATGGCATCCCATCCTCACCAGTGACATGCCAGCCTCTGTGACATCCTATCCTCATCACTCATATCAGCCTCTGTATTAGTTAGGGTTCTCTAGAGTCACTGAATTCACAGAATGAATATATATATATAGGAAATTTATTGGGTTGGCTTACAGAAATGGCCGAGGTAGTCCAGCGAAGGCTGTCAGCAGCTGAGGTAGTCCAACGATGGCTTCCAGTAGCCGAGGTAGTTCCAACGATGGCTGCCAACAGCTAGTTGCTCAGTTCGGTAGTCAAGTAGGTGCTGGCTGAAGGCTAGAGAACTCCTGGAGTCTTGGAAGGTTGAAGGAACTGGGCAGCTGGAAGGAAGAACGATTCCTAGCACAGCTGCAAGAAGGCATCTGTTCTCCTTGGTGGCTCCTTTTTATATGATGCAGTACTGGGAGGATCCTTTGAGAGCTTTGGAGGTCCTGATAGGATCTAGGGTGGGTATCCTTCAAGTCGTCTCAGTTGATCCTCTCCAGACGTGGTCTCAGCTCAGCTTAGTTAATACCGGGTGTGTCAAGTTGACATCCAGGCTTAACTATCACAGCCTCATTCTGATATCACAGCCTAACCATTGAAATCGCATCATCATTGTGATGTCATCGTCTCCCTCCTCTGATATCTCAACCTCACTGTGATATCACATCACTGGAAACGACAGAGCCTCAATGTGACATCACAGTCTCTCCTCTGAGGTTCTAGTCTCACTGTTACATCACAGCCTCACTATGACATCAAAGGGTTAGCTCTGAAATCATTGCCCAAATGTGACATCAAAACAACTCTGATGTTATAGCCTCATTGTTTCATTACAGTCTCACTAACACATTACAGACTCACGTCTGAAATCATAGCCTCAATGTGACAACTCACCCTCATAACTGACATCCTCCCCACCATCGCTATGACACCACAGCCTCACCACTGACCTCACGGGCTCACTGAACATGACAACCTCCCTGTGATACCACAGTGTCGCTACTGACATTACAGTTTCAATGTGACATCACAACTTCCCCAGTGACATTACAACCTCACAGTGACATAATAACCTCATGATGACATCACAGCCATGCTGTTCCATCAAAGCATCACTGTGACATAAAGCTTCACCTCTGACATTGCCTCACTGTAACAATGCAGCTTCAGTTTGACACAATAAACTCACTGTGACATTAGAGCCTCACCAGTGACAATACAGCCTCAACAATAACATAGTCTCCCTGTGAAAACACAGTCACTATTGATGTCACAACCTCACTGTAACATCACAAACTCATTGTGACTTCAAAGCCTCACCACTGATTGGACAGGCTCACTGTGATATTATAGCCTTACCAGAGACACCACAGCCTCATGGTGAGATCATTACCTCACTGTGGCACCACAGCCACCACAATTACCTCTCATCATCAATGCGACATCTCAGCTTCATCTCTTACATCAGTCTCACAGTGAAATCGCAGCCTCTCCTCTGACATCATAGCCTCAGTGTGACTTCCCAGCCTGCCACTGACGTCTTAACTTCACTGTGAAATCCAAGCATCACCCTGATATTACAGTCTCACTGACATCTCATAGAATAATACCTCACATCACAGCCTCACCATGACATCACAGTCTCACAATGAACTCACAGCCATCCCAGTGACACCACAGGCTCACCTTATACATCATAGCCTCATTGTGACAGTAATCTTTCCCTTGACATCACAGCCTCACTGTGATATCACATCATCCAGGGTGATATCAACTCATGGAGACATAACAGCCCACAGAGACATCCAATCTTCACATGACATCACAGCCTCAGTGTGACATATGTCCTGATCAGTGACAGCACAGTTTCACCTGTGACATCAGCAGCGCTACTGAGAAGAGTCAGATCACCCACATCACTTTCACACCAGTGACAACACAGGCTTTGATGTCACAGCCTCACCAGTGTCAATGTCATGAAATAGGTTCGCCATTGACATCATAGATGCACTATGACATCTTTCTCACCACTAATATTCAAGAATTATTATGACATCACACTTTCACAAGTGAAACAAGAGCCTCATTTTGACATCATAGACACATTGTGTCCTCACAGATTCACTATGAACTTATAACCTGACAGTCTCATCACAGCCGCACTGTGACATCACAAACTCTCTTTGACATCAGCCTTGCCACTGACATAATAGCCTCAGGGTGTCATCACATACACATCTGTGATATAGCTTCACTGTGACATCACAGCCTCAATGTGTCTTCACAACCTCACCATTGATATCAGAGCTTCACTGACATCAGCCTTGCCACTGACACCACAGTTTCACTGTGACCTCACAGCCTCCACTGTGACATCACCAACTCCCTGTGACATCACAGGCTCATAGTAACACTACACGCACAAGGTGACATCAAAGCCACATGGTGACGTCGCAGCCTCACCAGGACATGTCAACCTCACTTTGACATTATACCCTCATGTCACACATCAGGCTCATTCTAATATTACAGCCTAACCACTGAAATCTCATTTTCACTGTGAGGTCATAGTCTCGCTCCACAGACTGTGGATCGACTGTGATATCACAGGCTCACCTCTGAAATCATTGCCCAACTGTGACATCTCAGCTGATGGAATGACCTCACTGTTTCACCACAGTCTCACTATGACATCACATACTCACCTCTGAAATCATAGCCTCAATACAATATCACACCCTCATCACTGACATATCCTACCTTGCCACAACAGTCTCACCCTGGCCTCACAGGCTCACTGAAACATAACAGCCTCCCTGTGACACCACAGTGTCACAACATCATCATAGCCTCACTGTGACATCACAAAATCTCTGTGATGTCTGCCTTTCCACTGACATAACAGCCTCATGGTGACATCATATACACACCTCTGACTTACCTTAATCACAGCCTTAATGTGACATCAAAGCACCACTGACATCATAGCCTCACTGTGACATCAGCCTGACCCCTGACATCACAGTCTCACTATGACCTCACAGACTCCACTGTGATATCAATGACTACCTGTGACAATATAGGCTTATGTTGACACCACAGCCACATGGTGACATCAAAGCCTCATGGTGACATCACAGCCTAACTGTGACCTCAAAGCCTGCCCACTGACATTACAAGCTTACCGGTTATATTATAGCCTCATTGTAGCATCAGCCTTACCATTGACATCACAGTCATAGTCTGACATCAAAGCTCACCAGTGACAGCACAGCTTCACCTGTGATATCAGCATCACCACGGACATTAGAACACTGACATCACTGCCACACAAGTGACAACACAGCCTTTGACATCACAGTCTCACCAGTGTCACTGTCAAATAATAGGTTCACTATTAACACATAACCTCACCAGTAACATCATAGACTCACTATGACATCTTTTTCACTGCTGACACTCCAGCCTTATTGTGACATCACATGTTCATGTGACAACACAGCCTTATTGTGACATCAACCTCACCACTAACATAACTGCCATACAAAGCTCTCCAGTACCATCACAACATCACTATATTGTCAGAGCCTCACTATGACATCATAGCCTCACTCTATTCTCATAACCTCACTATGACATTACAACCTTACAGTGCCATCAAAGCCTCACTGAGATCACAGCCTCACCACTGATATTAACATCTCACTATGATATTACAGCCTCACCAGTGAAACCACAGCCTCATGGCTACATCATAATATCACTGTGGCATATAACCTCATCAATTATATCACATTGCCTATGCAACATCTCAGCCTCATCTCTCACATCAGTCTCACTTTTGAAATCACAGCCTAACCACTGACCTCACAGCTGCACTGTGACATCTTAGCTTCATTCTGACATCACAGCCTCATGGTGATATCACAGCCAGATTGTGACATTAAAGCCTCATCACTGGTATATCCTACCTAGCCTCACCACATATTAGCAGAGGATCACAGTGACATTACACCCTCAGCAGTGACATCATACCTTTGACATCATAAACAGTGACACCACGGCCTCACATGTTACATCACTGCCCACAGGTATCACAGGTTCACAGTGATCTTACAGCCTCACTATGACCTCACAGTCTAACCTGTTACATGAGAGATTCACCTGTTACATCATAGCCTCATGGTGAAATCAGCCTTGCCACTGTCATCACATCTTCCACAATGACCTCACAGTCTCACTGTGACATCACAAGCTGTCTGTGATGTTATAGCCTCACAGTGACATCACAGCTTTATGGTGATATCACAGCCTCACAGCAGCATTATAGCCTCGTTTCTGACATCATAGCCTCACTGTTACATCACAGTCTCAATGTGATATAACAGGCTAACCTATGAATGACACCACGGATATCATGCCTAGCCTCGCTATTGCACCACAGCTTTTTCACTGACATTTCAGGATCATGGTCACATGACAGCCTCAACAGTGGCACCACAACCTCGCAGTGGCATCACAGCCTCTCCAGTAACATCCCGATGACAATCTGATATCTCAGCCTCATTACTAACATCAGCCTCACTTCTGACATCACAGCATAACCACTGAAGTCTCAACTGAACTATGATGTCATACTCTATCACCAGTGATATCACAACCTCACTGTAATATCACAAGCTCACAGTAACATGACCGCTTCACAGTGACATCGCAGCATCTCCTCTGACATCGCAGTCTCACTGTAACTGCAGAACCTCACCACTGACATTCTTACCTCACTGTGAAATCCAAGCGTCACAACATCCCTGAGATCTCATAGAATCATCCCTGACATCAGAGTTTCATTACAAAATCACAGCCTTACAGTGACCCCAAAGACACAGGCTCAAGTGTTACATCATAGCATCATTGAGACTTCAGTCTTGCCACTGACATCACAGCCTCACTGTGACATCACAGCCTCACTGTGACATCACAGCCTCATTGTGACATCACAGGCTCACTGTGATATCACAGCCTCACTGTGATATCACAGCCTCACTGTGATATCATGACCTCACCACTGGTATCCATTCTAGCTTTACCATGAGACCACAGTCTCACCACAGATACCAGATGCTCACAGTGACATGACAGCCTCAGCAGTGACACCCGTTGACATCATAAACAGTGATACCACAACCTCACATGTTACATCACTGCCTCATTGTGCCATCAATATTCTCAAAGATATCACAACCTCACAGTGGCCTCACATACGTACTGTGACCTCACAGTGTAACCTGTTACATCATAGCCTCATGGTGACATCAGCCTTACCACTAACATCACATCTTCCACAGTGACCTCACAGAATCACTGTGACATCAAAACCTCTCTGTGATGTCACAGCCTCATAATAACATCACAGGTTCACAGTGATATCACAGCCTCACTGTGGCATTGTAGTCTCATTTTTGACACTAGAGCCTCACAAAGACATTTCAGGCTAACCTATGAAATCATAGCATCATAACACTAAAGACATCCTGCACATCCTGGCTATGGAACCACAGCCTCATCAATAACATCTCAGGCTCACGGCCACATGACACCCTCAACAGTGACACTACAGCCTTGCTGTGGCATTGCAGCCTCAACAGTATCATCCCAGCATCTCAGCCTCATAATTGACACTTTCCCAATTCTCACTATGACATCACACCCTCACCATGGACCTCACAGGCATCAGTCTTGCCACTGACATCACAGCCTCATTGTGACAACACAGCTTCAAGAGTGATATCCCCTCATGGTAACATGACAGCTCACAGTGATATATAACCATCACAGTTACATCACAGCCTCACAGTGACATCATAGTCTCACCAGTGACATCAAAGCTTCACTGTGACATGACAGGCTAACCTCTGAAATCATAGCAGTGACACGCTATAATACTTCAGCATTGTCACTGACATCTAAGGTTCATGGTCATGTGACAACATCAATAGTGACACTACAGCCTCACTGTGATATCTCAGCCTCATCACTGACACTTGCCTCACTTCTGACATCACAGCCAAACCACTGATACCACAGCCTCACTGTGTTATGCTACAATATCTATGACTACTATGAACTCTATGACTATTGTGAGCATTCATTGATGACTATGAGATATCTATGACCATTGTGAACCCTCTATGAGCACTATGATCTATAACCACTGTGAGCTCTCTAGGACCACTTTGAGGTCTCTTTGACCATTGTGAGTTGTCTATGACAGTTATGAGCTCTAAATGACAACTATGGGCTATGACCACTATGATGCTCTATGATAAATATAAACAAAGACAACTGTAAGCTCTCAAGACAACTATAAGTTATGACCTCTGTGAGCTCTCTATGGCTACTATGAGCTCTCTTTGATCACTGTTATCTATGACCACTATGAACTCTCTATGACCTCTGTGACCTAGGACCACTATTAGCTCTCTATGACCACTGTGATCTCTATATAACCACTTTGAGGACTTTGTGACCACTATGATCTCCTCATGACCACTATGAGCTATGACCATTGTGAACTTTCACTGATCACTTTGAACTATCTGTGAATATGTAGCTCTCTATGCATGGTATGAACTATGAAGACTAACAGCTCTGTATAAACACTATGAGCTATGACCACTATGAAGTCTTCATGACCTTTGGGAGCTATGACAACTGTGAACTCTTATTTTCCATTATGAGCTCTCTATAACCACTGTGAGCCCTGACTAATGTGAGTGCTCTATGACCACTGGGAATTCTCTATGACCACTATGATCTATAAACACTGTGAGCTGTTTATCAACATTATAAGCAATGTCCACATTGAGCTCTTAATTATTATTATGAATTCTCTATGACCACTGTGAGGTATCAACACTGTGAGTGCTGTATGACCACTGTGAGCTATCAACACTATGAGTGCTCTATGACCACTATAAGCTATGACCAATTTGACACTGCGATTTATGATTACTATCCACGTATAACAATTATGAGCTATGGCCGTTGCAAGATCTCTATGACTACTATAAATTATGCATACTCTAAGCTCTGTTTGACAACTGTGAGCACTATGATCTGTGTCAATTGGGAGCTCCATATGACCACTATGAACTCTCCATATCTCTTTATGACCAGTATAAGCACTCTATGACCATTGTGAACTCTCTATTACCACTATGGGCTCTTTATGACCACTGTAAGCTCTCTATGACCACTGTGAGCTAACTACCACCACTATGATTTCTCTGTGAGTAGTCAGCCATCTATGACCACTGTAAGCTCTCTATGACCACTGTGAGCTAACTACTACCACTACGAGTTCTCTGTGAGTAGTCAGACATCTATGACGACTGTGAGGTTTCTAGTAAAACTGTGAGCTGTCCGTGACAACTATCAGATCTATGTGATCTCATTGCCACTTTCAACTCTTTATAATCATTGTAAGCTCTCTATAAATACTGTGACCTCTCTATGACCACTGTGACCTCTGTGTGACCACTGTAAGCTATGACCATTGTGACTACTTTGTGCTCTTGTTCAACACTGTGATCTCTCAATGTGCATTATGATTAATGACAACTGAGAGTCCTATATGACCACTATGAGCTCTCAATGACCACTGTGAGCTCTTTGTGACCACTATGAGCTAAGACAACTGTGAGCTCTCTATTACCACTGTGACCTCTCTATGGCCACTATGAACTGTGACCACTGTGAGCTCTCTGACTACTAAGATATATGACCATTATGATTCCTCTATGATCACTGTTAGCTATGACAACTATGAACTTTCTATGACCACCACGAGGTCACTTTGAGCTCTGTGAAATCTTTATGACCATTGTGAGCTCTCTATGATAACTGTGCTCACTCTATGACCACTGTGAGCTATGAACATTATGCAATTTCTATGACCACCATGAGCTATGACTAATGTGCTCTCACTTGGACCACTGTGAGCTCTCAATGAGCACTATGATCAGCTAGTAATGTTACTGTGCTATGACCATTGATGTTCTCTATGACCACTGTGAGCTTACTTTAACTATTGTGACCTCTCTATGGCCACTGTGAGCTATCTATGATAACTGTGAGATCTCTAGGACATCTCTAAGCTATGACCAATATGAGATCTCTATAGCCAATGTGAACAGTATGAGCTCCCTGTTACCACTATGAGCTATGACTACCATGAGCTCTCTATGACCACAATGAGGTCTCAATGACCACTCTCAACTCTATGACCATTGTGAGCTCTCTATGACCACTGTGAACTACCAATCACCACTGTGAGTTCTCTATGTCTACTGTCAGCCCTCTAGGACAACTGTGACCTCTTTATTAATACTGAGAGTGGTCTGTGACAACTGTCAGCTCTATATGAGCACTGCCAGCTCTCTTTGACTACTGTCACCTCTTTATAACTACTGTATACTCTCTATGAACACTGTGAGCTCTCTCTGGCCACTGTAAATGCTCTATGACCAGTTTGAACTATGAGAATTGTGAGCTCTCTATCACCATTGTGAGCACTCTGCAACCACTATGAACTTTCTCTAATCATTGGAGCTCTCCATAGCCATTATGAGCTATGTCCACCCTGAACTCTCAATGTCCATTATGAGTTGTCTATGACCATTGTGAGCTATCACCACTGTGAGCTCTCTTTGACAATTAGGAACTCTCTATGACCACTATGACCTATTTCTATGATGACCATTATGAGCTCTTTATAACCACTAGGTGCTATGATTACTGTGGGATCTCTATGACCACTACCATCAATGACCACAGTAAGCTCTCTATCAACACTATGTGATATGGAGATTGTGAGTTCTCTATGATGATTATGAGTTCTATATAACCACTGTGAGCTCTCTATGACCATTATGAGCTATGACCACTGTGAGCTCTCTATGACCAGTATGAGTTCTTTAAGACTACTTTGAGGTATGACCACTATGAGTTCTCTATGACCACAATGAGGTCTCAATAACTACTGTCAACTCTATGACCACTCTTTGAGCTCTCTATGACTACTATGGTCTATGACCATAGCGAGCTCAGCATTATGAGAGGGAGCTGTACCACTAGGAGATTTCTATAATCTCTGTGAGCTCTCTACACCCACTGTGAATTCTTGATGACAACTGTGAGCTTTCTATGACCATTAAAAGCTATGACCACTGTGAGCTCTTTGTGACAATCATGAGTTGTAACCACTATGAGCTCTCTGTGACCTCTGTGAGCTCTCAATGACTTCTATAAGCTATGACCACTTTGACCTCTCAATGTCCATTATGAGCTCTCTATAACCAATGTGAGCTATGTCCTCTGTGAGCTCTCTATGACAACTGTGATCTCTCTATGACTACTAAGAACTACGATCACTGTGAGATCTCTGTGACCACTATGAGCTCTCTATGGACACTATGAGATATGACCACTGTGATTTCTTTATGTGAATTATGAGCTGTGATCACTATGACCTCTCTATGACTACTGTGAGCTCTACGTGATCACTTTGGACTATGAACACTGTGAACTTTCTATCACCACTATGAACTATGACCATCATGAGCTCTCTTTGATGATTATGAATTTTCTATCACCACAGTGAGCTGTAGCCACTGTGATCTCTCCATAACCATTATGAGCTATGACCACTGTGAGCTCTCTGTGACTGCTATGAGCTCTCCATGAAATCTGTGAACACTCTATGACCACAGATAGCTCTCCATGCCCATCATGAGCTATGTCTACTGTAAATTCTTTATGAACACTGTCAGTTCACCATGACCACTATGAGCTCTTTAGGACCATTATGATCTAAAACCACTATGAGCAATCTATGACCACTGTGAGCTTTCTGTGACAACTGTGAGCTGTGGGTACTGTGAGCTATGACCATTATAATAATTCTGTGGCCACAGTAAGCACTCAATGATCACTGTGATATCTCTATGACCACTATGACCTCTCCATGACCACCAAGAACTATGACCATTGTGACCCCTCTATAAACACTAAGTTATGACCACTGTGAGCACTCTTTGACTGCTGTGAACTTTCCATGAATACTATGATCTATAACAACTATGATCTCTCAATGACCACTATGAACTCTCACCACCATTAGCTCTTTATGACAACTTTTGAGCTGTGACCACTTTAAGCTTTCTATGACTACTAAGATTTATGACCATTGTGAGTCTTCTATGAAACTGTGATATGAGAGCAAAGTTGAGGCTGCAATGAGACAGTGAGTCTGTGTTGTTACTGGTGATGCTGTGATATCACAATGAAGCTGTGATGTCAATGTGGAGACTGTGATGTCATAGTGTATCTGTGATGTCACAGTGACGGTATGCTATCATAGTGAAACTGTGATATCTGTGTTGGGGCTGGAACGTCACAGTGAGGCTGTGATGTCACAGTGAGGGTGTGATGACACTGTGAGGACACAGTAAAGCTAAGATGTCATTGGTGAAGTAATGATGTCACAATGAGGCTGAGATGTCAGTGGTGAGGCTGTGATATCAGAGGAGAGGTTGTGATAATACAGTGAAGCTGTTATATCACATTTGGATGTGATGTCAGATGTGAGGCTGTGATGTCACTGGTGAAGCTATTGTCTCAGTGGCAAGGCTGAAGTCACAGTGTGTTTGTGATGTCACAGAGAGGCTGTGATGTCATAGTAAGGGTTATGTCACAGTGACAATGTGACATTAGAGGTGAGGCTGAAACACAAGTGTGAGCATATGATGTCACTGGCAAGGCTGTGACATCACAGTAAGGCTTTGATGTCAAAGTTGAGGCTGTGATATGACAGTGAGGCTATGATGTCAGAGGTGAGGATATGGTATAAAAATGAGGCTATGATGTCAGTGGTAAAGATATGATGTCACAATGAGGCTGATATGTCTATAATGAGAATGATGTCATACTGTGGTTATGACCTCACTGGTAAGGCTATGATGTCAGTAGTGAGCCTATTAGGTGACAATGACATTGTGATGTCTGTGGTGAAGGTGTGATGTCACAGTGATGCAAGGTGGTCAGTGGTGATGCTATGAAGTCACAGTGAGCCTGTGATATAACAGTGACCCTGTGACATCACTGTGGAAGTTTTGAAGTCACAGCGAGGATTTAATATCAGTGGTAAGGCTGATGTCACAGGTAAGGCATCGTTTCAAGCGTGAAGTTTTGATGTCACTGTCAGGATGTTGTGTCACAATAAGAATGTGATATCACAGTGAGACTGTGAAGTCATAGTGAAGCTGTAATATCAGTGGAAAGACTGGTGCCTCCAGTAAAGTTTGGTTTCAATGGGGAAGCTCTCAAGTCTCAATGAGGCTATTGTGTCTTGCTGAGGTTGTGATGTCAAAGTGAGGCTTTGATTTTAAAGGAGATACTCTGATGAGACCGCTGAGGCTGTTGTGTCAGTGGCAAGGCTGAAGTGATTTTGTGACATCAGAGAGAGACAATGATGTCACAGTGAGGCTGTTATGTTGAGGGTGTGACATCAGAAGTGAGGCTGAAACATAACAGTGACCCTATGATGTCAATGGTGTGACTGAGATGTCACAATGAGCCTTTTGTGTCTGAGTCATGTCACAGTTAGGCAATGATGTTAATGTGGAGTCTGGGATGGCACA
The DNA here is from genome assembly GCA_023101885.1 of Typhlomys cinereus. Classification (NCBI taxonomy): domain Eukaryota; kingdom Metazoa; phylum Chordata; class Mammalia; order Rodentia; family Platacanthomyidae; genus Typhlomys; species Typhlomys cinereus. Next base: position 898,194 of record JALPQD010000397.1, read on the forward strand.
GTGTGGCTGTGATTTCACAGTGAGGCTATGCCCTCACAGTGAGGCAGTGATGTCAGATGTTTCACTGTGATGTCACAGTGAGGCTGTAATATGACATTCATGCTGTGCTGTCACAGTGAGGCTGTGATGTCAATGATGAAGCCTATTATGTGACAATAAGTTTGTAATATCGGTGGTAAATCTTTGATGTGACAGTGAGGCTAGGATGTCAGTGGTGAGGTTGAGACATCATAGTGAAGCTGTGATGTCACAGTGAAACTGTGATATCACAGTGTGAAGGTGAAACATAATAGTGATGTTGTGATATCAAGGATGACCTTGTGATATCACAGTGAGGTTGTGATGTCAAAGTGAGCCTGTGGTGTCACTGCTAATGAAGTGATGTTCCAGTGACGCTATGTCCTCCTGTTGGAGACTATGATGGCACAGTGTGTCTGTGATATCACAGTGAGCCTGTGACCTCAGGTTTGAGACTGTGATGTCACAGTGAGATTGTGATGTCACAGTAAGGTTGTTATCTCACAGTAAATGATCTCACTGTGATGTCAATGGTGAGGCATTTGTGTCAGGTTGAAGGCTGATGTCACAGCTATTTTGTGATGTCACAGAGAGGCTATGATGTCACAGTGAGGTTGTTATCTCACAGTAAAAGTGTAACATCAGATGTGAAGCTGAAATGTTACAGTTAGCCTGTGATGTCAGTGGTGTGGCATTGATGTCACAGTGAGGCTGTGATATCAGTGTTTGGGCTGCGATTCCACAGCAAGGCTTTGATGTCACAGTGTGGCTCTGATGTAACATTGAGGCTGTGCCCTTACAGCTACTTTGTGATATCAGAGTTGTGGCTGTAATGTCACAGTGATTCTGTGAAGTTACAATGATTGCTGTTGTGACAGAATGAGGTTCTGATGTCAGTGGTGATTCTACGAGGTGACAATGAAGCTTTGACATCAGTGGTGATTCTGTGATTACATGGTGAGTTTAGGATGTCAGGGAGGAGGTTCTTCAGTCATGGTAATGCTGGGATATCATGTCTGAGGTGAGGCTGCAATGTGACAGTGAGGCTGTATTATTACTGGTGGTGCTGTAATGTCACAATGAGGCTGTGATGTCAATATGGAGGCTGTGAAAGGTGTGGCTATGATGTTACTAGTGAGGTTGTTGTGTTAGAGGCAAGGCTCAAATCGCTGAGTTTTGTGACATCACAAAAAGGCTTTGATGTCACAATGAGGTTGTTATGTCACAGTGAAGTTGTGATATCAGAAGTAAGGCTGAAAAGTAACAGTGAGCCTTTGATGTCAGTGGATATGCTGTGACATGACAGCGAGATTATGATGAGAGTTGAGCCTGGGATGTCACAGTGATACTAGGCTGTCACTGTGGAAGCTGTGTTCACAGTTAGGCTGCAATAACAGAGGCAAAGCTTCAATGTCACAGTGAGGCTGTGCTGTCAGTGTAGAGTCTGTGCCATCACAGTGAGGCCATCATGTCAGAGGCTGTGTTTTCACAGTGATCTTGTGATGTTACAGAAAGGCTGTGATAACACAGTGATGCTCTAATGTCGGTGGTGATTCTACAAGATTAGAATGAGGTTGTGATATCATTTGTAATGCTGCAATTTCACAGCAAGTTTAAGATGTCAGTGGTGAGGCTTTGCCATCACATTGAGGCTATGATGTAATTTCAGATGTGAGGCTTCGATATGATAATGAGGCTATCTTGTGACTTGTGAGACTGGAAAGTCACAGTGAGGCTTGGTATCTGTAGTGAAGCTTTGATATGACAGTGAGGCTGGGATATCAGTTGTGAGGCTGTGTCACAATGCGTTGTGATATTACAGTGAGGCTGTAATATGAGTGGCAAGGCTGATGTCACAGGTGAGGCTTGGTTTCAATAGTTAAGCTCTGATGCCACAGTGAGACTGTTCTGTCACAGTGTGGCTGTGATGTCAGAGGTGAGACTGATGTCTCCTGTGAGGCTGTTGTGCCAGTAGCAAGGCTGAAGTCACAGGGAGTTTGTGATGACACAGAGAGGCTGTATTGTCACAGTAAGGCTATTAAAGCACAGTGACGGAGTGATTTCAGAGATGAAGCTGAAATGTAATGGTGAGACTATGATGTCAGTAGTGAGTCGGTGTGGTCACACTGAGGCTGTCAAGTAAGATTTGAAGTTATGATGTTACAGTGAGGTTGTTATATCATTGGTGATGCAGTGATATCACAGTGAGGCTATGATGTTAGTGTGGAGGCTGTGATATAAGAGCTGTGGCTATGATGTCACAGTGAAGCTGCATTGTCTGAGGTGTGGCTCTGATGTCACAGTGAGGTTGCAATATAAAGTGAGGCTGTGATGACACATGAGGTTGTGATGACACAATGAGTATATGATGACATAGGTGAGGTTGTGATGTCATCATAAGGTTGTGATGTTTGCAGTGAAGGTACAATGTCACAATTAGGCAAAGATGTCTGTGGTAAAGTATGATGTCACAATGAGACTAAGTTGTAAATCGTGAGAATGATGTCATAGTGAAGTTATGATCTCACTGGTGAGACTATGATGGCAATGGTGAATCTCATGTGACAGTGATGCTGTGATATCTTTGCTGAAGCTTTGATGTCACAGTGAGGCTAGGATGTCAGTGTTGAGGCTGTGAAGTCAGTGGGGCTATCATGTCAGTGGTGAAGTAATGAAGACATGGTGAAGCTCTAATGTCTATGGTGATTCAATGCTATAACAATGAGGATGTGACATCAGGGGTGACGCTGTGATTTCACATCACAGAATCACCAGTGACAATATAACTTCACAATATAACTTCATCTCAGCATCACCTCTGACATCACATGACAGCGTCATTTTGATGGCACAGCCTATCCATTCACATTCTAGCCTCACTGTAGAATCACAGCATCAACACTGATGTCACAGCCTCACTGTCATCTGGTAGAATCAACATGCATATCAAAGCCTCAGGGTGTCATCATAGCCTTACTGTGACTTCAGTCTGACAGTGAGGTCACAGTGCAGCTGTGAGGCCAGTGATTATGCTGTGATTTCAGCATTGAAACTGATGTAAGTGATGAGACTAAGATGTCGCATGGTGACATGATATAAATGGTGAATTTGTGATGACACAGTGAGGTTATGTTGTCTCCATGAGGCTGGGTTCCCTGGTGATGCTAAAATATCATGAGGAAACTGTCCTATCAGTGGTGAAGATGTTATGTCAAGATGTTATGTCACAGTGAGGAAGTGCTGGCACAGTGAGGTTGTGATGTCATCAGTGATTGTGCTTTCACACAGAGACTATGTCATGTATGAGGCTGTTTTGTCACTGGTGAGGCTTTAATATCATAGTGAGTTTATTGTGTCAAACTGAGGCTGTAATGTCACAGTGAGACTATGATATCAGAGGTGAAGGTTTATGTCACATTGATAGTTTCATGGCACGGTATGATTCTGACGTCACAATGACATTGTGATGTCAATGTAAGCCTGTGATGTCACTGAGGAAGTTGTAATGTCACAGTGAGCTTTTGATCTCAATAGCGACACTATAGTGTCACAAAAAGGCTGTCATCTTTTAGTGAGCCACTAAGGTCAGTAGTGAGGCTATGGTGTCATAGTGAGGCTAGGTAGAATGTCAGTGGTGAGGGTGTGATGTCGCATTGAGGCTATGATATCAGAGGTGAGCCTGTGATGTCATAGTGAGGCTATGATGAATCAGTGAGGCTATAAGATTAGAGTCAATGCTGTGATGCCATACGTAGGCAATGATTTCAGAAGTGAGCCTGTGATGTCATAGTGGGGCTGTCATGTCACAGTGAGGTTATAATCTCAGAGGTGAGGCTGTGATGTCACTGTGAGACTGCGTTCAGAAGTGATGCTGTGATATCCCAGTGAGGCTATGCTGTTAGTGGAACAAGACATTGTGTGACATCACATTGAGGATGTGATTTCAATGTTTAGGCTCTAAAGCTGGCATGTCAATGGTGAGGCTCTGATGCCACCATGAGGCTTTGATGTCATCTTTTGGCAGTAGTGTTACTGTGAGCCTGTGATGTCACAGTGTGTTGGTGATGTCATGGTGGAGGTTGTGAGGTCACAGTGAGACTGTGATGTCAGTGGAAAGGCTCATGTCACAAAGAGGCTATGATATCAGTGGTGATGCTGTGATGTCACATTTAGGCAGGGATATCACTTTGAAGGTTGCATGTCACTGTGGGATGGCATGTCACTGTGAGGTGATATCAAGCTGAGATTTAACAGTGATGTGTGATATCAGTGGCAAGACTGATGCCACAATAAGTCTATGATTTAAAAGTGAATTTGTCCTGTCAGTGGGCAGGCTGTGAGGTCACTGTGAGGTTGTGATTTTGAATTGAGGCTCTCATGTCATGGCTGATTCAGTGAGATGTCCATGAGGCTGTGACAATGGGGTGATGCTTGAATTTCACAGTGAAGTTAGGGCATCAATGGTGAGGCTGTGTAGTCACGCTGACACTGTGATGTCAGAAGAGAGGCTGTGAAGTCACTGTGAGGCAGTGATATTACTGTGAGGTTGTGATGTCAGTAGTGACTATGCTTTCACAGGGAGACTATATCATTGGTGAGACTGTATTATCACTGGTGAATCTCACGGAGTGAGATTATTGTGTCAAATTGAGGCTGTGATATCTCAGTGAGGCTATGATGTCAGAAGTGAATTTTAACCTGACAATGTTGTTTGATTGTGTGTATGTCCTTGATGTCACTGTCAAGGTGGCTGTCATGTCACTGTGAGGTGATATTACTCTGGAAACTGTAATGTCACAGTGAGGCTGTGATATCAGTGGCAAGACTGATGAGGCTATGATGTAACAGGTGAGTCTGTGGTGTCAGTGGACAGGTTCTGGGAGGCTGTGATGTGAGAGGAGAGGCTGTGATATCACTGTGAGGCAGTGATGTTACCATGAGATTTTGATATCAGAGTGAGGCTGTGATATCAGTGATGATAGAGTATGACATCACAGTTTGGCTAAGATTTCAGTGGTTAGGTGTGATGTGAGAAGTGAGACTGATGTCAGTGATGAGGCTGTGATATCACAATGAGGCTGTGTTAGTGCAGTGTGGCTGTGATGTCACAGTGAGGTTATGATATCACAGTGTTGTGATATCAGTAGTTACTGTGCTTAAACAGGGAAACTATGTCATTGCAGAGGCTGTATTTTCACTGGTGATGCTGTAATATCACAGTGAGTTTATTGTGTCAAAGTGAGGTTGTTATGTCACAGTAAGGCTATGATGTCAAAGGAGAAGCTTTATGTTACAGTGATACTTTGATGGCATGGTATGGCTGTGATGTCCCAATGAGGCTGTGATATCACTGTAGGTTGTGGTGTCCCTGGGGATGTTGTGATATCACAGCAAGGGTGTGATGTCCATAGTGACACTATGATGTCACAGGAATGTTCTCATCTTCCAATGAGCCCGTGAGCTTAATGGTGAGGCTGTGGTATAATAGTGAAGCTAGTTAGGATGTCAGTGATAAGGGCGTGATCTCGCATTGAGGCTCTGATGCAGAGGTGAGAGTGTGATATCATAGGGAATCTGTGATGAAACAGTGAGGCTATAACATCAGAGTCGATTCTGTGATTTCACAGTTAAGCAATCTTTTCAGAGGTGAGCCTGTGATGTCATAGTAAGGCTGTGATGTCACACTGAGGGTATAAACTCAGAATTGAGGCAGTTATGTCACAGTGGGGCTGTGATGCCAGAGTGAGGCTTTGATGTCACCATGTCTCTGTGTTGGCACCATGAACATGTGATGTCTCAAGGAGTTAGTGATATCATAGTGAAGGCTGTGAGGTTACAGTGAGACTGTGATGTCGGTGGCAATGCTGATGTGACTATGAGTCTATGATGTCAGTGGTGATGTAGTGATGTCACATTATGGCTGTGAAGTCATAGGCTCTGTCAGAGGCGTGTATGTGATGTCACCATGAGGCTATTATGTCAGTGGAAAGGCTGATGTCACAGTGAGTTTGTAATGTCACAGTGTGCCTGCAAAGTCACTGTCAGGTTATAATTTCACAGTAAGGCTGAGAGGTCACAGTGTGGCTCTAATATCACAGTGAGTCTCTGATGACACAGTGATGTTGTGATGTCACTTGAAATTTTTTGATGGCATAGTGACTCTGTGATGTTAGAGATGAGGCTGATGTCACAATGAGGCTGTGATATCACTGGTGAAGGAGTGATGTCACAATAAGGCTGGAATGTCAGTGGTGAAAAAGATGTCATAGTGGATCGAAAATGTCACTGATGAGGCTATGGTATCAGTAGTGATACTATTACATGAAAATGACGCTTTTAGGGCTATGATGTCAAAGGATGTGTTGTCACTGTTGTGGCAGTGATTTCAGTCTTCTGACTAATTTTAGTGGTGACGCCAATGTCACATGTGAGGCTGTGCAATAGTTGATGAGGCTGAGAAATTACACTGAGGATATTATGTTATTGTGAAAGTTTTATGTCACTGTGGGCTATAAAGTCACTGTGAGATGATTTCACTCTGGAAGCTGTGATGTCACACTGAGTCTGGGATGTCAGTGGCAAGACTGATGCCACAATGAGGTTATGATGGAACAGGTGACCATGTGATGTCAGTGGGCATGCTGTGAAGTCACTGTCAGGCTGTGATGTAGCTTTTAGACTCTGAGGTTTGGGCTTATTCTATGAGATGTAGTGAGGCTGTGACATCAGGAGTGACGCTTTGATTTCACAGTGATGTTAGGATGTTAGTGGTGAGCCTGTGCAGTCACACTGAGGATGTGATGTCAGAAGTGAGGCTGTGATGCCACTGTGAGGCTCTGATATTACCGGGAGTTTATGATGTCACAGTGAGACTGTGATGTGAGTGGTGACAGACTATGAGATCACAGTATGGCTGATATTTCAGTGGTTAGGCTGTGATGTCAGAAGTGAGGCTGATATCAGTGATGATGCTTAGAAGTCACAGAGAGGCTGGGAAATTACTGGTGATGCTGAGATTCCACAGTGAGGCTGTGGTGTCACTGTTGAGGCTATCATGTAACTATGAACCTGTGATATCAGTTGTGAGGCTGTGGTGTCAGAGTGAGGCTATGCAGGATATCCCTGGTGTCACTGATGCTATGATTTCACATGTGTGGCTGTGATTTCATAGTGAAGCTGTGATGGCAGAAATAAGGCTATAATGCCACAGTGAGGCTGTGATATCACAGTGAAGTTGTGACATCACAGAGAGGTTGTGGTGGCACTGTAAGACTGTGAGGCCACTGTGGAAGACGTGATGACAGTGGCAAGGCTGATTTCACCATGAGGCTATGATGTAACAGGTAAGTTTATGATGAAAGAGTGAGGTCACAGTGAGGTTGTGATATCTGTGGGAAGATTTTTGTCATAGTGAGGCAGTGATGTAATATGTAAGGCTGTGGTGACACTGTTTATTTTGTCAAAGGCTATGATGTCACTGGCGAGATTATCATGTCACCGTGAGTCAGTGCTATCTGTGGTGAGAATTTGGTGTCATAGTAAGGCTAGGTAGGATATCAGTGGTGAGGCTGAAAGTCACAGTGTGACTGTGATGGTGTGACTGTGATGAGGCTGTGAAGTCACAGTGCAGTTGAGAGGTCAATGGTTAGGCTGTGATTTCAGAAGTGAGACTGATGTGAGACATGAGGCTGAGACATTGCATTGATAATGTGATTTATCTTGTGAGGCTAAGATGCCAAAGTGAGGTTATAATGTCACCATGAGGTTGTGGTGTAACTGTAATATCATGGTGAGCCTGTCATATCAGTGGAGAGGCTGTGATGTCAGAGTGAGTCCCTACTGGTGCAGTGTGCCTGTGATGTCACAGTGAGGTTGTGATTTCACAATGAGGTTTTGATGTCACAGTGAATGTCATTAGTGAGGCTATATTATCACTGGTGAAGCTCTAATGTCAGAGAGAGTTTATTGTGTCAAACTGAGGCTGCGTGGTCACAGTGAGCCTATCATGTCAGCATTAAATCTTTATGTCACTATCATGCTTTGATGGCATGGTATGGCTCTGATGTCACAATGAGGCTCTGATGTCACCGTGAGGTTCTGCTGTCACTGGAGAACTTGTGAGGTCACTGAGTTTGTGATGTCAATAATGACACTGTAGTGTCTCAGAGAGCCTGTCGTGTTTCAGTGAGCCTGTGAGGTCAGTGGTGAGTCTGTGGTTTCATAGTGAGGCTAGGTAGGATGTCAGTGATGAGAATGTGATGTTGTATTGAGGTTATGATTTCAGAAGCATGCCTGTGATGTCATAATGAGGCTGTGATGAAACAGTGAGGCTATAATGTCAGAGTCAATGATGTGATTTCACAGTTGGGCAATGATTTCAGAGGTGAGCCAGTGATGTCATAATAGGGTTGTCACGTCACAGTGAGACTATAACCTCAGTGGTGACCCTGTGATGTCACAGTGAGGCTGTGTTGTCACCAGTGAACAGTGATATCACAATGAGGCTGAGATTTCATTGGAGACTGACTATGATATCACAGGGAGGATGTGATTTTAGTGGTTAGGCTGTGATATCAGAATGATGCTGGTGTGACATCACAGTGGGCCTGGCTTGTCACTGGTGAATCTCTGATGCCACCATGAGGCTTTGGTGTCACTGTGTAGCAGTAGGGTCATTCTGAGCCCATGATGTCACAGGAATTTGTTGATGTCACGGTGGAAGCTGTGAGATCACAGTAAGACTGCGATAACAGAGGCAAAGCTGAGGTATCAGTGAGGCTACAATGCCAGTGGTGATGCTGTGAAGTCACATTGAGGCTGTGCTGTCACTGTGAGGCTATGTCAGAGGTGTGTATGTGATGTCACCATGAGACTATTATGTAAGTGGCAAGGCTGATGTCTCAGTGAGTTTGTGTTGTCACAGTGAGGCTGTGAGGATAAAGTGTGGCTATGATGTCACAGTGAGGTTCAGATGACATAGTGATGTTTCAATGTCACTGGAGAGGTTTAGATGGCAGAGTAAGGCTGTGATGTCAGTGGTGAGACTGATGTCTCAATGAGGCTATGATGTCAGACATGAGGCTATGATGCCACAGTGAGGCTGTGAAATCACTGGATGCTGTGATGTAACTGTGACGCTGTGACATCATAGAGAGGTTGTGATGTCACTGTGAGGCTGAGATCACTGTGGAAGATGTGATATCAATAGCAAGGCTGATATCACCACAAGGCTATGATGTCACAGGTGATTCTATGATACAACAGGTTAGACTGTGAGGTCACAGTGAGACTGTGAGTTCAGTAGTGGCTGTGTTTTCACAGGTAATCTATGTCACTGGAGAGGCTGTATTTTGACTGGTGAGGTTTAATGTCACAGTGAGTTTATTCTGTTAAACTTAGGCTGTGATGTCACAGTGAGGCTATGATGTCACAGTGCAGTTGTGATGTAATAGCAACATTGTGGTGTCACAGGGAGGCTGTCTTGTTTCAGTGAGCTGATGAGGTCAGTGATGAGGCTGTGGTATCATAGTGAGACTAGGTAGGATGTCAGTAATGAGGGTGTGATGTTGCATTGAGGCTATGCTTTCAGAGGTGAGCCAGTGAACAGTGATATCACATGAGGCTGTGATGTCATAGAGATGCTGTGATGTCACAGCGAGACTCTGATGTCAGTAGAGCAAGACTATGACATCACAAGGAGGATGTGATTTCAATGGTTAAGGGAGTGATATCAGAATGAGGCTGATATGAGGCCAGTGGTTAGGCTGTGATTTCAGATGTGAGATTGATGTGAAAGATGAAGTTGAGATGTCCCATTGACGATGTGATATGACTGGTAAGGGTATGATATCACAGTGTGGCTGTGATGTCACATTGAGGCAGTGATGAAACAATGATGTTATGATGTCACCATGAGGCTGTGGTATCACTGGTCAGGCTGTAGTATCATATTGAGCCTGCCCTATCAGTGGTGAGGCTGTGATGTCACAGGGAGGCTGTGATGGCAGTGGCAAGACTGATGTCACAATGAGGCTATGATATAACAGATGATTTCTGTGGTGTCAGTGGGCAGGCTGTGAGCTCACTATGAGTCTGTGATGTTGCAGTGTGGCTTTGATGTCAGGGCTGATTCTAGGAGAAGTCAGTGAGGCTGTGACATAAGAGGTGATGATTGGCTTTCACACTGAGGTTAGTATGTCAGTGATGAGGCTGTACAGTCACACTGAGGCGGTAATGAAAGAGAAGGGGATGTTATGTCACTATGACCCTGTCACATCAATGTTGAGGCTGTATTGTTACTGTGAGGCTGTGCTTACATGTGACTGTGATGTCACAGTGAGTTTGTGATGTCAATAGCGACACTGATAGCACAAAGAGGCTGTCATATTTCAGTGAGCCTGTGAGCTTAGTGGCGAGGCTGTCATGTCATAGTGAGGCTGTCATGTCACAGTGAGGCTATAAACTCAGAAGTGAGGTTGAGAGGTCACAGTGAGGCTGTGAGTTCACTGTGAGGCTGTGATATCTGTGGGAAGATTGATGTCACAAAGAGGCAGTGAGGTAAAGTGTGAGGTTGTGGTGTAACTGTTTATGATGTCACAGGCTGTGATGTCACTTCTGAGCCTGTCATGTCAATGGGAGCCTGTGCTATCTATGGTGAGGCTGGGGTGTCATGGTAAGGCTAGATAGTATACCAGTGGTGAGGCTGTGATTTCACAGTGAGGCTGTGGTGTCACAATGAGGCTGTGGTGTCACTGTGAGGCTGTGGTGTCAAAAGTTGTGTTGTCACTAGTGTGGCAGTGATGTCAGTATTCTGACTAATGTCAGTGGTGACACTGTGAGGCGGTGATGTTAACATGAGATAGTGATATTGCAGTGAGGCTGTGATATATGTGGTGATAGACTATGACATCACAGTTTGGTTGAGATTTCTGTGTTTAAGGCTGTGATTTCAGAAGTGAGGCTGATGGTAGTGATGAGGCTGAGCTGTCGCAGTGAGGCTGGGATGTTACTGGTGAGATTGTGATGCCTCAGCATGGCTGTGGTGTCACTGTTGAGGCTGTCAAGTGACCTTGAGCCTGAGGTGTCAGTGATAAGGCTGTGATATCATTATGGGCTAGGTAGGACACCAGTGTTGATGCTGTGATGTCACAGTGTGGCTGTGATGTCACCATGAGGCTAGGATGTCATAGTGAGGCTGTGATGTCACAGTGCAGCTATGAGGTCAGTGGTTAGGCTGTGAATTCTAAAGTGATACTGATGTGAGAGATGAGGCTGTGATGTCGCCTTGATGATGTGATATAATTGGTGAGGCTGTGATGCCACAGGGAGGTTATGATGTTCCCATGAGGCTGTGGTGTTAATAGTGAGGCTTCTATGTCACGGTGCACCTGTCCTAGCAATGGTGGGGCTGCAATGTCACAGTGAGGTTTTGTTGGCACAGTGTGGCTGGGAGGACACAGTGAGGTTGTGATGTTGGTAGTCACTGCTTTCACAGGGAAACTATGGCATTGGTGAGGCTGTATTGTCACTAGTGAGATGAAACTCTCACAGATTATTGTGTCAAACTGAGGCTATGATGTCACTTTGAGGCTATGATGTCAGAAGTGAATATTTACGTGACAGTGATACTTTGATTGCACAGTATGGCTGTGATGTCACATTGAGGTTGTGATGTCAGTGGAAGACTGATGTCAAAATGAGTCTATGGTGTAACAAGTGAGTCTGTTGTGTCATTAAGCAGTCTATGAGGTCATATAAGGCTGTGATATTACAGTGAGGCTCTCATTTCAGAAGTGTTGTTCCAGGTGAGGCTGTGATGTCACAATGAGTACAGTGTGTCTGTGATGTCACAGTGAGGTTGTGATATCACAGTGAGTGACAGTACTTTTACAGGGAGATTATGTCATTGGTGAGGCTGTGTTGTCACTGGTGAGACTCTAATGTCACAGTGAATTTATTGTTTAAAACTTAGGCTGCAATATCACAGTGAGGCTGTGCTGTCAGTGGAGAAGTTTCATGTCAGAGTGATGCTTTGATGGTAGAGTATGGCTGTGATGTCCCAATGAGACTGTGCTGTCACTGTGAAGTTGTGATGCCAATTGCAACACTGAAGTATCACAGGGAAGCTCTCATGATTCATTGAACCTGTGAGGTCAGTTGTGAAGCTGTTGTGTCATAGTGAAATGAAGTAGAATAGTAGGGATGAGGGTTTAATGCCACATTGAAGCAGTAATTTCAGAGGTACGCCTGTTATGTCATAGTGAGTCTGTGATGAAACAGTGATGCTATAGCATCAGAGTCAGTGCTGTGATGTCACAGTTGGGCAATGATTTCAGAGGTGAGCATATGATGTCACATTGAGGCTGAGATGTCACAGTGAGACTATATCAGAGGTGTGTATGCGATGTGACCATTAGGCTACTATGTCAGTGGCAAATCTGATGTGACAGGGAGTTTGTGATGTCACAGTGAGGCTATGAAGTCACTGTCAGATTGTAATGTCACAGTGAGGCTGTGAGGACACAATGTAGCTATGATGTCACAGTGAGGCGCTGATGACACAGTGATGTTGTGATGTCACTGGAGAGGTTTGGATATCACAGTGAGGCTATGATATCTATGAATATACTGTTGTATTTCACTGTGGGCTTTCATGACACTATGAGGTGATATCATTCTGGAAGCTGTTATGTCACATTGATGTTGTGATATCAGTAGCAAGACTGATGTCACAATGAGACTAAGATGTAATAGGTGAGCATGTGGTGTCAGTGGGCAGATTGTGAGTTCACTGTGAGGCTGTGATTTCACAGTGAAGCTCTGATGTCAGGTCTATTCTATGAGATTTCGGTGAGGCTGTGATGTCAGTGAGACTGTGATGTTAGGACATCAGTGTTAAGGCTGTGTAGTCTCGCTGAGGCTGTGATATCAGAGGAGAGGCTGTGATTCACTGTGAGACACTGATGTTACCATGAAGTTGTGATATCACAGTGAGGTAGTGATATCAGTGGTGATAGACTATGAAATCACAGTTCAGCTGAGATTTCAGTGGTTAGCCTGTGATGTCAGAAGTGAGGCTGATGTCAGTAATAAGGCTGAGATGTCACAATGAGACTGAAATGTTACTGGTGAAGCTGTGATGCCACAGAGTGTCACTGTTGAGGCTGTCATGTGACTGTAAGACTGAGATGCCAGAGATGAGGCTGTGGTGTCATAGTAAGGCGAGGCAGGATGTCCGTGGTGTCACTGATGCTATGATTTCAGAGGTTAGCCTGTTATGTCACAATAAGGCTGTGATGCCAGAGGTGAGGCTGGGATATCAGAAATGAGCCTATAATGCCACAGTGAGCCTGGGATATCACTGTGAAGCTGTGATGTTGCTATGAGTCTGTGACATCACAGAGAGGTCATGATGTTACAGTGAGGCTATGAGGTCACTGCTGAAGATGTGATGTCAGTGGCAATGCTGATTTCACCCTGAGGCTATGAGGCAACATTTGAATCTGGGATGCAAGAAATTAGATGCTGTGATGCTGTGATGTCACAGTGCTGCTGCGATATCACTATGAGGTTGTGATGTCACAGTGAAGGTGGGATGTCAGTAGTGACTGCTTTTACAGGGAGAATATGTCGTTAGTATGGCTGTATTGTCACTGGTGATGCTCCAATGTCACAGTGAGTTTATTGTGTCAAACAGGCTGTGATATCCCAGAGAGGTTATGATGTGAGAGATGAAGCATTATGTCACGATGATGCTTTGATGGTATGGTAAGGCTGTGATGACACAATGAGACTGTGATTTCATTGCAAAGCTGCGATGTCACTGGGAATGTTGTGATGTCACAGAAATATTGTGATGTCACAGTGAGGCTCTGAGGTCACTGTGGAAGATACAATGTCTGTGGAAGATACAAAGGCTAAATTCACCATGATGCTCTGATGTAACAGGGTAGACTGTGAGGTTACATGAGGTTGTGAGGTCACTGGGAGGTTGTGATATCACTAGGGAAGGTGTGATATCACAGTGAGGTTGTGATGTCAGTAGCAAAACCGTGGTGTCATAGGAAGGCTCTCATGTTTCAGTGAGCCTGTGAGGTCAGCAGTGAGGCTGTGGTGCCATAGTGAGTCCAGGTATGATATCAGTGATGAGGGTTTGATGTTGCATTGAGGCTATGATTTCAGAGGTGAGCCTATGATGTCATAGTGAGGCTGTGATTAAACAGTGAGGTTATAACTTCGAGTCGATGCTGTGATGTCACTATTGAGCAATGATTTCAGAGGTGAGCTTGTGATGTCACAATGAGGCTATATCCTCAGAGGTGAGGCAGTGATGTCACAGTGAGACTGTGATGCCACTATGAAGCTTTGATGTTACCAGTGATCTGCACAGTCACTACTAACAGCACTTCCTTACGATGATGACACAGCCTCACCACTGATATGACAGGCTCATAGTGACATCACCATTTCTCCTCTTTCGTCACAGCCTTAGTGTGATGGCACAGCTTCACCACTAACATCCCAACCTCACTGTGAATTCCAAGCATCACCCTGATATCACAGTCTCACTGACATCTCATAGAATCAGCCCTGACATCAGAGCCTCACTGTGACATCATAGCCTAACAGTAACCTCACAAACTGTCCACTGACACCACAGGCTTACCTGATACATTATAGCCTCACAGTGTTATCAGTCTTGCCACTGACATCACAGCCTCACTATGATATCACAACTTCCAGAGTGCTATTACCTTATGATTATATGACAGCCCACAGTGACATACAACCTTCACAGTGATATCACAGTCTCAGTGTGACATTATGGACTCACGAGTGATGGCACAGCCTCAACTGTGACATCAGCATTGCCACTTACATTAGTCAGAACACTGACATCACTGCCACACCAGTGACAACACAGCCTTTGACATCATGGCCTCACCAGTGTCACTATCATGTAATAGGTTCACCACTGACATAGCCTCACCAGTGATATCATAGATTCACATCAGTTTCATTTAGGAAATTACAACCTAACTATGGACCTGACAAGGGCACTATGACATCACAGACTCGTCACTGACATCTCAGATTCATGTTCACATGACAGCCTCAACAGTGACACCACAATCTCGGTGTGGCATCACAGCCTCACCAGTAACTTCTGAGCCACAATGTGACATCTCAGCGTCATCATTGATATCAGCCTCAATTCTGACATCACAGCCTAATCACTGAAATCTCAACCAAACTATGATGTCATAGTCTATCACCACTGATATCACTGCCATACTGTGATATCACAAATTCATGGTAACATTATAGCCTCACAATGACATCATAGCCTCTCCTCTGACATTACAGACTCAGTGTGAATGCACAGTCTTAACACTGACTTCCTAAGCTCACTGAAATCCAAGCATTACCCCTGATGTCACAGCCTCCTTGATATCTCATGAGATCAACCCTGACATCAGAGCCTCACTGTGACATCACAGCCTCACAGTGATCTCACAGCCTGCCCTCTGGCACCACAAACTCACCTGATACATCACAGCCTCACTGTGACATCACAGCTTCCAGAGTGATATTACATCATGGTGACATGAAAGTCCACAGTGACATACAACCTTGACAGTGAAATCATAGTCTCTGTGACATCATGGCCTCATCAGTGTCAGCACACGCTCACCTTTGCCATCAGCATCGCCACAAACATTATTCAGAAAACTGACATCATTGTCACATCACTGACAACTCAGACTTTGACATCACAGCCTCACAAAGGTCACTGTTATGTAATAGATTCACCACTGACATCATAGCCTCACCAGTGACATCATAGACTCACTATGACATTTTTCTCACCACTGACATTCCAGCCTAATTGTGATTTTCATCAGTGATATCACAGCCTCATTGTGACATTAGCCTCATTACTAACATCACAGCCTCACTCTGCCATCCAAACTTCTCCAGTGGCATCATAACCACACTGTGTCCTCATAGCCTTACTGTGACATTACAACCTGACAGTGACATCACAGTCTCACTGTGCCATCAAAACCTCTCCAGTTATATCACAACATCACTGTGTCATTTGAGACTCACTGTGACATTATAGCCACAGTGCATTCTTGCAGCCTCACTCTGACATTACAAACTGACAGTGACATCACAGCCTCACTGTGACATCATAAACTTACTGTGACATTAGCCTTCCCACTGACACAATAGCCTCATGGTAACATCACAAACTTCTGACATAGCCTACTGTGACATCACAGCCTCAAAGTGACTTGACAGCATCACCGGTTACATAGTATACTCACTGTGACATCAGCCTTGTCACTGATATCACAGTCTCACTGTGAAATCACAGCCTCCACTGTGATATCACCAACTTCCTGTGACATCACGGGCTTATGGTGACACCACAGCCAAACGGTACATCAAAGCCTTACGGTGGCATCACCATCTCACGAGTGATATGCCATCCTTATTGTGACATCATACCTTCATAACTTACATCAGTCTCATTCTCATATCATAATCTAACCACTGAAACCCTATCTTCACTGTGATATCACAGTCTCACTCCACTGACATCACAGCCTCACTGAGATATCACAGTACTGCTGGTGACAAAACATTATCATTGTGACATCACAGTGTCATCTCTGAGGTTATTGCCTCACTGTTTCATCACAACCTCGCTATGATATCAGAGGCTCACATCTGAAATCATAGCCTCAGTGCAACATCACACACTTGTCACTGACATCCTACCCAGCGTCTCCATGACACTACACTCACCACTGACCTCATAGTCTCACTGAAACATGACAGCCTCCATGAGACGCCACAGTTTCACTATGGACATCACAACCTCACTGGGGTATCATAACTTCCTCAGTGACATCAAAAAAACCTCACAGTGACATCACAGTATCATTATGATATCACAGACATACCATGCAATCAAAGCATCACTGTGACATAAAGCTTCACCACTGACATCATAACCTCACAGTGACCTCACAACCTGCTGACTGACACCACAAGCTCACCTGTTACATCATAGCCTCATTGTGTCACCAGTCTTATCACTGATATCACAGTCTCACTGTGACATTACATCTTCACTACTCAAAGCACAGCCACACCTGTGACATCAGTGTTGCCACTGATATTAGTCAGAACACTGACATCATTGCCACACGAGTGACACCATAGCCTCACTAGTGACCTCACAGGCTTATTAAAACATGACAGACTCCCTGTGACACCAGTGTCACTATTTACAACACAACCTCACTGTGATATCAGAGCCTTATTGTGACATCAAAGCCATACTGTCACGTAATGCTTTACCTCTAACATCATAGCCTCATAGCTTCATGGTGAAATCAACCTTGCCAAGGACATCACATCTTCCAGAGTGACCTCACAGCCTCTCTGTGATATCACAAACTCTCTGTGATGTCACAGTGTCACAGTGACATCACACCTTCACAGTGATATCACAAACTCATTGTGCCATTATAGTCTCATTTCTGATATCACAGCCACACTATGATATCACATCTGCACCACTGACATCACAGCCTCATTTTGACATAACAGGTTATCCTCTGAAATCATACCATCAGTGACACAACAACATCCTGTCTCACTGTGATACCACAGCCTCATCACTGATATCTCAGGCTTATGGTCACATGACAGCCTCAACAGTCATACCCAGCCTTGCTGTGGTATCACAGCCTCACCAATAAAATCCCAGTATCACTGTGATATCTCAGCCCTCATAACTGACATCAGCCTCACTTCTGACATCACAGCCTAAACACTGAAATCACAGCTGATCGGTGATATTACAACCTCATGGTAACATAACAGCCTCTCCTCTAACATCACAGCCTCAATGTGATTGCACAGCCTCATTACTGACTTCCTAACCTCACCGTGAAATCCCAGCATCACCCCTGATGTCTCACCCTCACTTGCATCTCACAGAATCAGCCATGACATCAGAGCTTCTGTGATATCACAGCCTCACGGTGTCCTCATATCTTGCCCACTGACACTACATGCTCACCTGTTACATTATAGTGCCATTGTGACCATCAGTCTTGTCACTGACATCACATCCTCACTGTGACATTATATCTTCCTGAGTGATATCATCTCATGGAGACATGATAGCCCACAGTGACCTCATAGCCTCATTGTGACATCATGAACTCACCAGTGACAGTACAGCCTCACCTGTGACATCTGCATTGACAATGACATTAGTCTGAGCACTGACATCACTGCCACAACAGTGAAAACACAGCCCTTGACATCACAGCCTCATCAGTGTCACTGTCATATACTAGGTTCACCATTGTCATCATAGCTTCACCAATGACATCATTGATTCCCTGTGACATCTTTCTCACCACTGAAATTCCAGCCTTATTGTGACATCACACCTTCAACACTGAAATCACAGCCTCACTGTTCCATTAAAATGCCTCCAGTGACATCACAATATCACTGTGTTTTCAGAGCCTCATAGCCACACTGTGTCCTCACAGCTTCACTGTGTCCTCACAGCCTCACTGTGACATTACAATCTGATCTGACATCATAGCATAAATGTGACATCTGCCTTGCAATTGACATAATAGCCTCATAGTGACAATACATACACACCTCTGACATAGCCTCACTGTGACATCACAGCCTCAATGTGACATCACAGCATTGCCACTGACATCATAGCTTAAGTGTGACATCAGTCATGCTTCCAACCTCACAGTCTCACTGTGACTTCACAGTCTCCACAATGATATCACAAACTCCCTGTGACATCACAAGCTCATGGTGACACCATAGCTACACAGTGACATCAAAGCCTGATGATGGCATTACACTCTCACTGTGACATAACAGCCTCACCTCTGAGTTATATAGCCTCAGTGTGACATTCATTGCCCAACTGTGGTCAGTGGTGAGGCTGTGGTGCCATAGTGAGGCTAAGTAGGATGTCAGTGATGAGGGTGTGATGTCCCATTGAGGTTATGATTTCATAGGTGAGCCTGTGATGTCATAGTGAGGCTGTGAGGAAACAGTGAGATTCTAATGACAGAGTGGATGCTGTGATGTCACAGTTGGGCAATTATTTCAGAGTTGAGCCTATGATGTCACCGCTGAGGATGTAACTGTGATCCTATGCTATCAGTGGTGAGGCTGTGGTGCCTTAGTAAGGCTAGATAGGATACTATTGGTGAGGCTATGATGCCAAAGTGAGGCTTTGATGTCAACCAATGTCTGTAGTGTCACTGTGAACCTGTTATGTCATAGGGATTTGGTGATCTGATAGTGGAAGTTACGAGGTCACAGTAAGACTGTAGTGTTAGTGGCAGGGCTGATGTCACAGTGAGGTTGTGATGTCAGTGGTAATGCTGTGATTTCACACTGAAGCTGTGATGTCACGGTGAGGCTATATCAGAGTTGTATAAGTTATGTCACCATGAGACTATTATGTCAGTGACAAGGCTGATGTCACATTGATTTTGTCATGTCATAGCGAAGCTGTGATGTCAGTGTCAGCTTGTAATGTCACAGTGAGTCTGTGAGGACAATGTGGCTATGATGTCACAATGATGTTGTGATGTCACTTAAGGGGTTTGGATGGTAACATGGGGCAGTGATGTCAGTCTTGAGGCTGATGTCACAATGAGCCTGTGATGTCATTGGCGAAGGTGTCACAATAAGGCTGGAATGTCAGTGGTGAGAAAAATGTCATAGTGAGTCTATGATGTCTCTGGTGAGGCTATGATGTCAGTGGTGAACCTATTACGTGAAAGTGACACTGGTGAGACTGACTTCAAAGGTTGTGTTTTCACTAGTATGACAGTCATGTCAGCATTCTAATGTCAGTGGTGATACTGATGTCACAGGTGTGGCTGTGCTGTCACAGATGAAGCCTTGAAGTCACATTGAGATTGTGATGTCACTGTGAAATTTGAATGTCATTGAGGGCTGTCATGTCACCGTGAGGTGATATCATTCTGGAAGCTGTGATGTCACAGTGAGGCTATGATGTCAGTGGCACGACTTATGTCTCAGTGAAGCTATGATGTATCTGGTGAGCCTGTGGTGTCAGTGAGCAGTCTGTGAGGTCACTGTGATGCTGTGGTATCTCAGAGAGGTTCTGATGTCAGGGGTAACTCTATGAGATATCAGTCATGCAGTGACATCAGGAGTGATGTTTGGATTTCACAGTTAGGTTAGGATGTCAGTTGTGAGGCTGTGAAGACACAGTGAGGCTGTGATGTCAGAGGAGAGGCTGTGATATCACTTTGAACTTGTCATATCAGTAGTGAGTCTGTGATGTCACTGTGAGGCTGTTCTGGCACAGTGTGACTGTGATGCCGCAGTAAGTTGTAATGTCACTGTGTTTGTGATTTCAGTAGTGACTACTTTCACAGGGAGAAATGACCATGTCATTGGTGAGGATGTATTGTCACTGGTGAGGCTCTAATGTCACAGTAAGTTTATTGTGTTAAACTGAGGCTGTGATGTCACAGTGCAGCTAGGATGTCAGAGATGAAGCTTTATGTCACAGTTATATTTTAATAGCACGGTATGTCTCTGATGTGACAATAAGGCTGTGATGCCACTATGAGGTTGTGATGTCACTGGGGTAGTTGCGATGTCACAGGGAGATTGTGATTCCAATTGTAACATTGTGGTCTATCAGGGAGGCTGTTATGTTTCAGTGAGCCTGTCAGGTCAGTGGTAAGGCTGTCATGTCACCGTTTTGTGATATAACTTTGGATGCGCTGATGTCACAGTAAGGCTGTAATGTCAGTGACAAGACTGATTTCACAATGATTTTTTGATGTAACAGGTGAGTCTGTTACAGTGGGGACATTGTGAGATTACTGTGAGTCTATGATGCTGCAGTGAGGGTCAGGGCTGATTCTATGAGACATCAGTAATGCTGTGACGTTAGGGGTGATGTTTGGATTTCACTGTGAGTTTAGGATGTCAGCGGTGAGGCTGTGCAGTCACACTGAGACTGTGATGTCAGAGGAGAGACTGTGACGTCACGTTGATCCTGTCATATCAGTGTTGAGGCTGTGATGTTACAGTGAGGTTATGATGTCACTAAGAGGTGGCCCTGATGAGTCTGTACAGTGCCTTCACAGTGTGGCTGTGAGGTCACAGTGAGGTTGTGATGTCACAGTGAGGCTGTAATATCAGTAGTGACTGTGTTTTCACAGGGAGACCGTGTTATTGGTGAGACTACATTATAACTGGTGAGGCTTTAGTGACACAATGAATTTATTGTGTCAAATAAACTGAGGCTGTGATGTTACAATGAGGTTACGATGTCACTAAGAGGTTATGGTGTCCCTGATGAGTCTGTAGTATCACAGTGAGTGTGTCATATCTGTCATGAGGCTGCAATGTCACATTGAGGCTGTGCTGGCACATTGCAGCTATGATGTCACAGTGAGGTTGTGATGTCAGTGGTAACTGTCCTTTCACAGGAGATTATGTCATTGGTGAGGCTGTATTGTCATTGGTGAGGTTCTAATGTCACAGTGAGTTTATTAGGTCAAACTGAGGCTGTGATTTCACAGTGAGGCTCTAATGTCAGTTGTGCAGTGTTATGTCATAGTGATGCTTTGATGGAAACCTGTGACTGTGATGTCACAATGAGGCTGTGATGTCACTAGGGAAGTTATATTGTCACAGTGAAGTTTTAATGTCAATAGCAACACTGTGGTGTCACAGGGAGGCTATCATGTTTCAGTGACCCTGTGAGGTCAGTGGTGTGGCTATGGTGTCATAGTGAGTGTAGGTAGGATGCCATTGATAAGGTTGTGATATTGCATTGAGGCTGTGATTTCAGAGGGTATCCTGTGACATCATAGTGTGGCTGTGATGAAACAGTAAGGCTCTAATGACAGAGTTGATTCTATGATGTCACAGTTGGGCAATGATTTCAGAGGTGAGCATGTCATGTCATAGTGAGGCTATGATGTCACTGCTGAGGCTGTCATGTCAAAGTGAGCCTGTGCTCTCTGTGGTGAGGCTATGGTGTTATAGTAAAGCTAGTTAGGATACCAGTCCTAAGGCTGTGATGTCATGCTGTGTCTCTAATGTTTTTGGGAGCCTGTGATGTCATAGTGCAGCTGTAAGGTCAGTGGGGTGTGGCATCAGAGTGATTCTTTGAATTCACAGTGAGGTTAGGCAGTCACACTGAGGCTATGATGTCAGAGTTGATGTTGGGATGTTACAGTTGGGCAATGATTTCAGAGGTGAGCATGTGATGTCATAGGAAGGCTGTCATGTCACAGTGATGCTGTGTTGTCCCCAGTGATGCAGTGATGTCTCATATAGACTGTTAATTGAGTGAGACTATGACATCATAGTGAGGATGTAATTTCAGTGGTTAGGCTGTGATGTCAGAATGAAGGTGATGTGAGTAATGAGGCTATGATGCACCATGAGGCTGGAATGTCACAGATGAGGCTGCGATGCCACCATAAGGCTTTGATATCACCGTGTGGCTGTGCTGTCACCATGAGCCTATGATGTTACTGGGAGTTGGTGTTGTCACGGAGGAGGTTGTGAGGTCACAATGAGACTGTGATGTCAGTATCAAGGCTGATGTCACAATGAGGCTAGGTGATGTTGTGATGTCACTTTGAGGCTGTTCTGTCACTGTGAGGCTATGTCAGAGGTATGTATGTGATATCACCATGAGGCTATTATGTCAGTGACAAAGCTGATGTCCCACTGAATTTGGGATGTCACAGTGAGGCTGTGAATCGCTGTCAGATTGTAATGTCACAGGGAAGTTGGGAGATGGGAGATCACTATGAGGCTGTGATGCTACCACCGTGAGGCTTTGATGTCACCTGACGCTGTGATATCACAGTGAGGCTATGATAGCAGAGGTAACGATTTATGTTCCAATCACAGTTAGGCAATAATTTCAGAGGAGTGTCTGAGATGTCATTCTGAGACCTTCATGTCATAGTGAGGCTGTAACCTCAGAGGATACGCCATCACTTCATAGTGAGACTCTGTTGTCACCAGTGATGCTGTGATATCAGAATGAGGCTATGATGTCAGTGGACTGAAGATGTGATTTCAGTGGTTAGGCTGTAATGTCGGAATGATGCTGATGTAAGTGATGAGGGTATGATGTCACAGAGAATCTGGCATGTGACTGGTAAGGCTGTGATGCTATAGTGGGGTTTTGTGGTCATCGTGTGGCTGTGGTATCACCATGATCATTTGATGTACCAGGGAGTTGGTGATGTCACGGTGGAGGCTGTGAGGCCACAGTGAGACTGTGATGTTGGTGGTAAGGCTGATGTCAGAGTAAGACTTTGATGTCAGTGGTGATGCTGTGATGTCACATTGAGGCTGTGATGTCACAGTGAGGCTATGTCAGTGGTGTGCATGTGATGTCACCATGAGGCTATTATATCAGTGGCAAGGCTGATGTAACAGTTTGTAATGTCACAGTGAGGCAGTGATGGCAGTCAGGTTGCAATGTCACAGGCTGTGAGGACACAGTGTGGCTAAGATATCACATTGAGTCTCTGACAACACAGTAATGTCACTGGAGGGGTATGGATGGCACAGTGAGGTTGTGATGTTAATGGTGAGACTGATGTCACAATGAGGTTGTGATGTCACTGGTGAATGTGTGATGTCACAGGCTGGAATGTCAGTGGTGAGAAAGATGTCATAGTGGGTCGATGATGTCACTGGTGAGGCTATGATGTCAGTGGTGACATGTGACACTGATGAGGTTGTGATGTCAGAGGAGGCTGTGTTATCCCTGGTGTGGTAGTGATGTCAGTGTTCTGACTAATTTCAGTGATGATGCTGATGTCACAGGTGAGCCTGTGCTATCACTGGCAAGTCCATGATGTCACACTAAGGTTGTGATGTCATTATGAAGGATGTATGGTCCTGTCGGCTATCATGCCACCTTGAGGTGATATCACTTGGAAGCTGTGATGTCACAGTGAGGCTGTGATGTCAGTGGCAATATGATGTAACCTCATTGACTGTGGTGTCATTGGGGAATGTTGTGAGGTTACTATGAGTTTATGATGTCACAGTGAAGCTCTGATGTCAGGGCTGATTTGATGTGATGTCAGTGAGGATGTGATGTCAGGGGTGATGCTTTCATTTCACAGTGACGTTAGCACATCAGTGATGAGGGTGTGCAATCACACTGACACTGGGATGTCAGAGTCAATGCTGTGATCTCACCATTGGGCAATGATTCCAAAGGTGAGACTGTGACATCATAGTGAGGCTGTCATGTCACATTGAGGCTATAACTACAGAGGTGTGGCTGTGATGTCACAGTGAGGCTATGTTGTTATCAGTGAGTCTATGATATCTCAGTTAGACTGTGATGTCAGTTGAACGAAACTATGAATCACAGTAAGGATGTGATCTCAATGGTTAGGCTGTAATGTCAGAATGATGCTGATGTGAGTGATGAGAGTATGATGTCACAATGAGGCTGGCATGTCACAGGTGAGGCTGTGATGCCATCCTAAGGCTTTGCTGTTACCATGTGGCTGTGGGATCACCATTAGCCTGAGATATTACAAGGAGTTGGTGTTATCACAGTGGATACTTTGAGGTCACAGTGAGACTGTGATGTCAGTATCAAGGCTGATATCACAGTAAGGCTAGGTGATGTTGTCATGTCACATTGAGGCTCTGTCTCAGGTGTGTATGTGATATCACCCTAAGGTTATTATGTCAGTGGAAAGGCTGATGTCCCAGTGAGTTTGTGATGACACAATGAGGCTGTGATATCAGTGTCAGGTTGTAATGTCACAGGGAAGCTGAGAGGTCACTGTGAAGCTGTGATGTACCAGTAATGCTGGCATGTCACTGTTGAGGCTGTGATGCCACTGTGAGGCTTTTATGTCACTATGACACTGTGATATCATAGTGAGGCTATGATGGCAGAGGTAAAGTTTTATGTTCCGGTGATGCTTTGATGGCACGGTATGGCTGTGATGTCAAAATGAGGCTTTGATATCATTGTGAGGTTGTGATATCACTGGGGAAGTTGTGATATCACAGTGAAGTTGTGATGTCAATAGCGACACTGTGGTGTCACAGGGAGGCTGTCATGTTTCAGTGATCCTGTGGGGTCAATGGTGAGGCTGAGGTTCCACGGTCAGGCTAAGTAGCATGTTAGTGATGAGGGTGTGATATCACATTGAGGCTATGATTTCAGAGGTGAGCTTGTGATATCATAGTGAGGCCATGATAAAACATTGAGGCTGTAAAATCAGAGTCGGTGCTGTGATGTCATATTTGGGCAATGATTTCAGAGGTGAGCCTGTGATGTCATAGTTAGGCCAACATGTCACAGTGAGGCTATAACCTCAGAAGTGAGGCTGTGATGTCACAGTAAGGCTGTGTTGTCACCAGTGATGCCATGATATCACAATGAGGCTGTGATGTCAGTGGATCAAGACTATGACATCACTGTGAGGATGTGATTTCAGTGGTTAGACTATAATATCAGAATGATGCTGATGTGAGTGATAACAGTATGGTGTCATAGTGAGGCTGATATGTCACTGGTGAGGCTATGATGTCACCATGAGGCTTTGATGTTACCTTGTGGTTATGCTTTCACCATGAGTCCGTGATGTCATAGACACTTACTGATGTCATGGAGGCTGTGAGTTTACCTTGAGACTGTGATATCAGAGGTAAGGCTGATATCACAGTGAGGCTATGATGTCAGTGGTGATGTTGTGATATCACATGAGGCTCTGATATCACAGTGAGACTATATCAGAAGTGTGTATGTGATGTCACCATGAGGCTATTGTCAGTGGCAAGGCTGATGTCACAGTGAGTTTGTGATGTTATAGTGTGGCTGTAATATCACTGTCAAGTTGTAGTGTCACAGTGAAGCTGTGATTTCACAATGTGTGTCACACATGAGGCTGTGACAGTGATGTTGTGATGTCATTGGTAGGGTTTGTATGGCACAGTGAAGCTGTGAGGGTAGTGGTGAGGCTGATGTCACAATGAGGCTGTGTCACTGGTGAAAATGGATGTCACAATAAAGCTGGAATGTCAGTGGTGATAAAGATTTCAAAGTGAGTCTATAATGACAGTGGTGCGGCTCTGATGTCAGTGGTGAATCTATAATGGGATAGTGACACTGATGAGACTGAGATATCAAAGGCTGTGTTCTTGGTTTGGCAGTGATGTCCGTGTTCTGACAAATGTCATTGGCGACACTGATGTCACAGTTGAGGCTGTGCTGCCACTGGTGAGTCTGTGATGTTACACGGAGACTGGGATTTCACTGTGAAGTTTGTATGTCACTGTGGGCTGTCATGTCACTGTGAGGTGACATCACTTTGGAAGTTGTGATGTCACAATGAGGCTGTGATGTCAGTGGCAAGGCTGATGTCACAATGATATTATGATGTAAGAGGTGAGTCTGCAGTGTCAGTGGGCAGGCTGTGAGGTAACTGTGAGGATGTGATGTCGCAATAAGGCTCTGACATCAGGGTAGATTCTATGAGATGTCAGTGAGGCTGTGACATTAGGGGTGATGCATGGATTTCACAGTGAGGTTAGGATGTCAGTGGTGAGGCTGTGAAGTCACACTGAGGCTGTGATGTCAGAGGAGAAGCTGTGATGTCCCTGTGAGGTGGTGATTTTACTGTAAGGTTGATATCACAGTGAGGCTATGGTATCAGTGGTGATAGACTAAGACATCACAGTTCAGCTGTGATTTCAGTGGTTAGGCTGTGATGTCAGAAGTGAAGTTGATGTCAGTGATGAGGCTGAGATGTCACAGTGAGGCTGCTGTTTTACTGGTGAGGCTCTGATGCTGTCAAATGATTGTGAGCCTGAGATATCATAACAAGAGATTAGTGCTCTGTTCTTATCCAACCATGCTGTTTTGACAAGGTCCAGCATGATAGAATATTGTTTCAAGGAAACAATTTCTGGATAAAGACATGACATTATTTATTATAAATAAGAGAAATAGGGAAAATATGGGAATAGTCAGACCTTAGTGTTACTGCCTGCCTTAATGTTACTGTCTGGTTCTGGCCTAAAGCTGCTGGCTGGGGAGTGACACATTAACTTCTGAATGGCAATTGCTAGATCCTATGTGTCCTCTCTATGTAAATGAGGATTTGCTTCTGGCAAGAAGATTGCTCCCTCTGGAATTTGAGTCTACCTCTTGTATGTTCTCAGATCTTTTTGTTGTTTTTGTTGTTGTTTTTCTCAGGAATAGCTAGCTTACAGTCTCTCCCCTACACATTTGATGCTTATACATAAACCAGGGAAAAATCCACTTTGAAACATTCATTTTCCCTTTGCATATTGCAACCGAGTGTCATGACTGCTTTAACTCTACCTGGAGATATCTGCTCTCACTTTGTTACCTGGAATGAATACATTTTAAATAATCCTGTAAAGAATTTGGTCCTGATTTTCCTTAATGTTTTCTCTAAAGGCGTGGTGACACATCCCCTTGCTTTTACTCTGGATCTCTAAAGTATATAAACTCTGCTTAGAATTTCAATAAAGGGGCTGGAGAGGTGGCTCAGGGGTTAAGCCTCCGCCTTGCAGGCA
Organism: Typhlomys cinereus; assembly: GCA_023101885.1. Taxonomy (NCBI): domain Eukaryota; kingdom Metazoa; phylum Chordata; class Mammalia; order Rodentia; family Platacanthomyidae; genus Typhlomys; species Typhlomys cinereus. Next base: position 925,890 of record JALPQD010000397.1, read on the forward strand.
GAAGGTCCTGAGTTTGGATCCCAGATCCCACGTATAGATGCCAGGCAGAAGCGGGGGCGGCCTGTGCTTCTGGTCCTGGTAGGGCGGAGCCTGTGAATCCCGGGGCAGAACGAGGTGGAGGCATCCATGGTGGTTCGCGAATTCGTCCGTGGTTCTACACACACACACACACACACACACACACATGCACATGTGCACAGTTGAATAAATAATAAAAAAAAAATTAAAAAAAAAAGAATTTCAATAAAGGGTTCAGATTCACTCATCTCAGAGAGCTGTCTGTCTGTCCTCCATTTACCAAAGCCTTGCCCATCTCCTTGAGGGGAACACTGGATTCATGTTTGCAGTTTGGAGTGCAACATTTGGCGCCCAAACCTGGGACACTCAACTAGGTAAGTCTTTCCTTTTCTCTTTTTTTCTCTTTAAGTCTTTCAGGCAAGGATAGGATCCTGTCAGGGTGCAGAAGACTCCTCAGACCAAGTGGAGCCAAGTAAAGAAGATGGGTAAGGATAGGATTCTGTCAGGGTACAGAAGACTCCTCAGATGATAATGAAGCCAAGTTAAGAAGACGAGTAAGAAACATGGGCCATGCTGAGTATAAAGAAAGAAGACTCTTTATTGGTGTAATTAAGCAAATGATAAATGCACAAGGTGTTCATGTCTCTTCTAAGCAGTTGCCATAGTTAAGCATGAGTGTGAAGTTGACTGTTGAGGGTTTGAGCTCTGAGCACAGTTGTAGAGAGTTGATGGTTGAGTTAAGCTCAGAGCAAACCTGAAGAAGATTGTCTAGATGATGGGGAAGACCCAGCCCATGGTGGATGAGATTAGGCCCTGGATAAATCACAGAAAGCTGGTTGAGAGTTGGCATCCTTCTGTTCACTTGGTCAGACATGCTGGTCTGGCAAATAAGGATTATCCATCTCTCAGCTGTTATGTAGTAATGGTGGCCAGTTCCCTCAGTCCTGGTGTTGGTGTGTGCTATCCCTTCAAGCTGGACTGAGAACTGTAACCAGGAATTGTAAGAGAATAAACCCTTGTTCCATAAGCCATTTGACCATCATTTATCAGCAACCATGTAGGCAACATGCAACAGAATTTGGTACCCAGGAAGTGGGGTGTTGCTGATAAATCTGACTATGTGGACTTTGTGGTTTTTGAGTGGAACTTTGTTGAAGTTGAATGTAAATGTGATAGACTGATTTACTTGATAGAAGAGAGCTGTGTTGACGTCTTAAATGTTTGGATGTGCAAAGGGCAGGCAGCTGAATATTTGCTGCTGTTGGAGAAATGAGTATCAGTGAAGGAAAACCTACTGACTTGTACTGGGACATTGGAAGACATGAAAACAACCATAAGGCAAGTTCGTGGTTTGGAAACTTAAATTCCTTCAGGAGCCAAAAGGTCAAGTTAAGCTCATTTCTTGCCCTTTGGATGTTTGGCTGCCTAAAAGAGGCTTTTCCAAAGTTAGCACGTTAAAAGTTGGTACAGCTGTAGCTTCAGTGGACTAAGCTATGCTTCGAATTTGTTTCAGAATCTGGCAGCATCCCCCAGGTGCTACTGGTTTTGGTGAACAGTTTGAAAGGTAAATGGAAAGCAGCAAACGCTTGGCACCAAATGGCAGGCATGTAGTTCCTGTGAGAGAAGGTGATACTTATAGCTACAGAGGTGAACCTAGAGTGTTTGAGATGCCAGAACCGTAGGATGTATGCTGAAGTTTTTTTTTAACATTTGTTATTATTATTTCCGCTCATACAAACTTAATAGGTAGACCAGTTCCCTCCACCCCACCTCCTCCCCCCGAACCCCTTGCTTCCCCTCCCTCCCTCCCCATCTCCCAGTGCCTCCTCCCCAATTCCCAGAGAGTCCTTTATTGTGTATGCCTAAATCTCCTCTTGGTCCTCCTTTCTGATGACGTACAAGGATCCAGTGGCATTTCCCTGAACCCTTTCTCGTGTTCCCCTTAAGCATAGGAACACTTCTGTGGCCATCAATCCCTTGCCTCCAAGGATATTGGTGCCTTTAGCCGATGTTAGACTTTGTGAGATCAATAATGTGATGGACATGGTGCAGGGCATGCAAAGTCCTATTATGATTGCTTCAGCCCTAACTAGTGTGGAGACTCTTCAAATCATTGCTCCCCCCATCCTTTTGCTCTTACAATCTTACTGCCTCCTCTTCCGCAAATGTCCCTGAGCTTCAGGATGGGGAGAGATTAGGCTGGCTTAGTTCTATGTGGATGATATAGAGTCTCTGAAGTTCTGGATTGTGGTTTGTTGATTTTCTTTTGCAGTTTTGCTGCTCCTGCAATGACCTTCACTCCATTCTGATGGGCACTGTATGTCACCCCCTGGTCAGAGACAAAAAACTGTTACACTGGAGTCTTGTTATAATAGCACATTCAAGGGTAGATGTAATAAAAGCAGAGGGATCAGTCACCCATTTGCAAAATGATCACTTTTCATCTGCCAGACTATATGCCCTCCCCTTCTGGTGAGATCATACCCCCTCAGTTGTACATGATCAGGAACGAATGTCTGTGAACTTAAGAAGGTGTCACATTACTTACTTGCATTCCTTGGAGGCCGATTTTCTCTGCTGTAACATGGTCCCCTCTCTCCTTGTGTCTGGTGTGGACCTCCAACTCCATCCCTTCTGTTCACAATCCTTGCAATTACCGTATTACATAGGTTTACCCTTGAGTGTCTCAATGTGGGCTGCGTGAGTTTGGTACTAGGAGCCACCTATTAAAGAGTACATATGGCGCTTAACTTTCTGTGTTTGGGATACTTCACTTAATATAACTGTTTCTAATGACATCCATTTCCTAGCAAATTCCAGTAATTCATCATTTTTGATGGCTGAGTAGTACTCCATTGTATAGATGTACCACAGTTTCCTTATCCACTCGTCAACTGTTGGACATTTAGGTTGATTCCATGACTTTGCTATTTTAAACAGTGCTGCTATGAACATGGTCGTGCTTGTGCTATCGAGGTAAACCTCTGCTGCATGGGGCGTTATTCCTAAAAGTGGAATCGCAGGGTCATATGGTATTTCAATCTTTAATTTCTTTAAGAATCTCCAGACGGCTCGCCAGAATGGCTGTAAGAGCCTGCATTCCCACCAGCAATGTAGGAGAGTTCCCCTCTCTCCACATCCTCTCCAACACTTGTTGTTTGTATTGTGGATTTTTGCCATCCTGACCGGGGTGAGATGATATCTCAGGGAGGTTTTGATTTGCATTTACCTGATGGCTAAAGAAGTGGAGCATTTTTTAAGATATTTGTTAGATATTTTAATTTCATCTCTGGTAAAATTTCATTGGGCCATTGTTTCCCTTGGTGTTTAATTTTCTAAGTTCTTTGTGCACTCCGGACAGTAGAGCTCTATCAGATATGTGGTTAGTGAAGATTTGCTCCCATTCTGTGGGTTGCCTTTGAGCTCGTGTTACAATCTCTTTATCTGAACAGAAGCTCTTTAATTTCACAAGATCCCAACTGTTGAGAGTTGGTAGCAGTGACTGTGCCATTGGATGTCTGTTTAGGAAATGTTGGCCTAGCCCAATCAGCTCAAGGTAGTTCCCTATCTGCTCAGTTATGATTTTTATAGTCTCTGGCCTGATATCAAGGTCCTTTATCCATTTGGAATTAAGTCTTGTACATGGTAACAAGTACGGGTCCAGCTTTAATCTTCTGCATGTGGAGATCCAGGTTTACCAGCACCATTTGTTGAAGATGCTGTTCTTTTTCCATCGGGTTCTTTGGGCCCCTTTGTCAAAGATCAAATGGCTGTATTTTTGTGGGCATATATCTGGATCTTCAACCCTTATCCATTGATCTGTGTGTCTATTTTGGAGCCAGTACTAGGCTGTTTTTATAACTATGGATTTGTAGTATAGACTAAGGTTTGGTATGGTAATACCTCCAGCATTGTATTTGTTACTCAGGATTGTTTTTGCTATCCTGGGTCTTTTGTGCCTCCATATGAATTTTGAGATTATTTGGTCAACTTCTTTAAAGAATTGTTTTGGGATTTTAATTGGTATAGCATTGAATTTGTATATTGCCTTTGGTAGGATGGTCATTTCTACAATGTTAATTCTGCCAATCCAGGAGCATGGGAGGTCTTTCCACCTTCTGATGTCTTCAGCAATTTCTTTCTTTAGGGTTTTAAAGTTTTCATTGTAAAGTTCTTTTACCTCCTTGATTAGGTTTATACCAAGGTATTTCATTTTTTTAGGGGCTACAGTAAATGGGATTATTTCTCTCAGGGCTTTTCATTTCTTTCATTCTGGGCATATAGGAAGGCCTCTGATTTTGCACATTTATTTTGTATCCTGCCACCCTGCTGAACTTCTCAATTAGTTCCCGGAGCTTCCTGGTGGAGTTTTTGGGATCACTCAGGTATAAGATCATGTCATCTGCAAATAGGGATAGCTTGACTTCTTCCTTGCCGATTTGAATCCCTTTGATGTCCCTTTCTTGTCTTATGGCTTCAGCTAAGACTTCAAGTACAATATTGAAGAGAAGTGATGAGAGGGGACAGTCTTGTCTAGTTCCTGATCGAAGTGGGGAATGCTTCCAATTGTTCCCCATTGAGCATAATCCTTGCTGTGGGCTTGTTGTATACAGCTTTTATTATATTGATAAAGGTTCCTTCCATTCCTACTGTCTCTAGCGTTTTGATCATAAAAGGCTGTTGGATCTTCTCAAAGGCTTTTTCTTCGTCTATCGAGAGTATCATGTGGTCTTGGACTTTGCACTGGTTTACATGATGAATTACATTTATTGATTTGCGTATGTTGAACCAACCTTGTGTGCCGGGGATGAAGCCTACTTGGTCCCTGTGAATGATCTTTTTGATATGTTTTTGAATCCAATTTGCTAAGACTTTGTTGAGAATCTTTGCGTCTGTTTTCATCAGAGAGATCGGCCTATAGTTTTCTTTTTTAAGTGAATCTTTATTAGGTTTTGGGATTAAGACGATATTAGCTTCATAGAAGGAATTTGGTAGTGTTCCTTCTTTTGCTATTTGATGGAACAGTTTAAGGAGTATTGGTCTTATTACCTCCTTAAATGTCTGGTAGAACTCTGTGCTGAATCCATCTGGTCCAGGACATTTTTTGGTGGTAAGATTCGACATTACTTCTTCAATTTCCTTATATGTTACAGGGCCATTTAAGTAATTCACAACTTCCTGATCCAATTTAGGTAAGATGTGTTTACTTAGAAATTCATCCATCTCTTGTGTGTTGTCAAACTTCACAGAGTATAAGTTTTTGAAATATGACGTTATAATTCTCTGGATTCTTGGATATCAGTAGTGATTACTCCATGTTCATTTCTAATTTTGTTAATTTGGGTTTTCTCTCTCTTGCTTTTGGTTAATTTAGCTAGGGGTGTATCTATCTTATTGATTTTTTCAAAGAACCAACTTTTTGACTGGTTGATTTTTTCTGTCGTTTTCTTAGTCTCGATTTCAGATATTTCTCCCCTTATTTTGCTAATCTCCTCTATTCTACTACTTTTGGGATCAGATTGCTCAAGTTTCTCTAAAGCCTTAAGCTGCATCATTAAGTTATTTATTTCTGATGTTTCCATTTTTTGATGATAGCATTAAGAGCTATGAACTTACCTTTTAGGACAGCTTTCATTGTGTCCCAGAGATTTTGATAACTTGTATTTTCATTATCATTCACTTTAAGGAAATCTTGAATTTCCTTTTTAATTTCCTCCTGAATCCAGTTCTCATTCAGCATCATATTGTTAAGTTTCCAGGAGTTAGTGTATTTTCTCTTGTTTGTTGTGTTGTGGATGTCCAGCTTCAGGCCGTGGTGGTCTAATAGGGCATAGGTTAGAATTTCAACTTTTTTGTATATGTGTAGATTCGTTTTGTGGCCCAATATGTGATCTATTTTGGAAAAAGTTCCGTGTGCTGCTGAGAAAAATGTGTATTCTTTGGTGCGTGAGTGAAAAGTTCGATAGAGATCTGTAAGGTCCATTTCTTTAAGGGTTTGATTAAGTTCCAAAGTGTCTCTTAAGCTTTTGACCTGTTGATCTATCCCATGTTAAGAGGGCGGTGTTGAAGTCCCCAAGAATTATCGTTTGGGGGTTGATTTCTTGGTTTAGGCGCCGTAGGGTTTTCTTAATGAATGTGGAGGGGCCTGTATTGGGTGCATAAATGTTCAGTATTGTGAAGTCTTCCTGCTGAATTGTATCTGTGACTAAAATGTAGTATCCATCTGTGTCTCTCATGATTTTCTTTGGTTTGAAGTCCACTTTGTCTGAAAGCATAATTGCTACCCCTGCCTGTTTCCTGGTTCCATTAGCTTGCAAGATTTTGGACCAGCCTTTCATTCTTAGGATGTGCCTATCTTTTGTGGTGAGATGAGTTTCCTGAAGGCAGCAGATTGTTGGATTGTGGTTTTTAATCTAAGTTTGTAATCTGTGTCTCTTAATCGGCGAGTTAATACCATTGACATTTAATTTTATAATGGAGAAATTATTTTTAATTCTGGACAATTTTTATGTTTAGTAGATTTTGTAAGCATGTTGTTTGATATTTATGTTTTCTTGGTATTATTCTTCCCTTGTGTCCTCCTGGATACGCTTGTTCTTTTCTTCAAGCTTGAGTATCATTTCTAGGATTTTTTGAAGGCCTGGTTTGGTAGACATGTATCCCTTTAAGTTTTCTTTGTGCTGGAAAACTTTTCTTTCTCCCTCAATCATGACAGATAGTTTTGCCGGGTATATCAGTCTGGGTTGGCATTTTTGCTCATTTAATACTTTAAGTATGTCTCTCCAAGCTCTTCTTGCTTTTACTGTTTCCATTGAGTAGTCATTTGTTATTCTAATAGGTTTACCTTTAAAAGTGACTTGCTTTTTTTCTCTTGAAACTCTCAGCACCTTTTCTTTGTCTTGAATGTGGAGTGTTTTGACTCTTATTTGCCGTGGCGATTTTCTATTTTGGTCATATCTGTTTGGAGTGTGAAATGCCTCTTTTATTTGGATAGGCCTCTCATTCTTTAGTTGTGGGAAGTTTTCATTTATGATGAATTGAAATATTTCCTCCGGTGTGGTATTTTGGGATTCTTGTTCTGGTATTCCATGAATGCACATGTTAGGCTTCTTCAGGGTGTCCCATATCTCTTGAATGTTCCTCTCCAGTGTCTTTTTGGCTTTAACAATCTCTTCCATTGAGCTGGTTAATTCTCCCACTTTGTCTTCAAGATCTGAAATTCTATTTTCTGCCTCATTTGTTCTGCTGATAAGACTCTCTGTTGAGTTTTGGGTTGAAGATAACTTGTCTTTTAGTTCAATTTTAAACTCTGCCTGAGAATGTTTTAATTGCTCCATACCTATTTTTGTTTCTTGAACTGTTTTTCTCAACTCCTCCAAGTGCCTGTTGTGTTCCTGTTCAAAGTGGTTGATACGGTTGTTTAACTCTTCTCGGATTTCCTCTTTCATAGTATTAATCATGGTAATGATCATACTCTGAAAGTCGTTATGTTGGGTCTGGCTTTCATGGCTATTTTCTGTGGATTTGTTCTGATCAGAATCCCTCATTATGGGATTGATTCTTTCGGCAGGAGATTGGTCTTCTTGGGTTTTGTTTCTCGTGGATCTGCACTTTGGTTTGTACATTGTTGTTTTGTTTTTTAGGACCTTTCAGTTTCTGTGTGTTTTTCACTGAATCGACGTAGTTGGTATTGTTACGCTTGCCAGTTATTACTAGTGCTTGCCTTGGATTGGGTATGTTTGTGTATTGTTATTGTTATATCCTAGATGAGGCTACTAGGCTGTTAGTACGTCAGTTAAGTCAGGTTATGTTACCAGGGGGTCAATATTAGTTTGGTAGTGCACTTTTTACGATTTAGTATCTTGGTGAAATGTGGAGGTGAGTGGTGTACTCCCTGGAGTTGTATGTTGTGGGGTGGCTGTATGAGAAAGTTGATCTACAGCATTGATACTTTAAAGGATCAGTAAGGTGAAAAGTAAAAGTTTACTTATCTTTGGGCTGGATAAGAAGAAATTCGCCCACGGGATATAATGATTGTAGTGGAGTCCAGATGTATGGCCTGTGCTCCCTTTGTTCCTTAGAATTTTGCTTGAGTTTCCTTTGGGCTCTATTGAATTGTGAGTAGCAGTGTGTCTTCCGTGGACCACTGTGCGTATGTCCCTAGTGGGCCAGAGAGGCAGAGGGTCTGATGTTGATGGCAGAATTCTTCACCTGTGACCTGGTGGGGGGGGCGGAGGCATGGGGCGCTGGAGGGTGCGAGGGGCTGGGGTCCAGGATGGGGCCCCGGGGGCTAAGCCTGTGGCCGCGCGCCCGGTGCTGCTGGCCGGGCGGCTTCGGGGTGGGGGGCAGGGCTGGGCTGGGCTCTCTGGCTTGCTGGCTCACCTTGGAAGGTCAGCGAGGAGGGAGGTGGGCCCCGGGGGCAAAGCGGGGCAGCGTTGTGCAGTGCTGCTGGCCGGGCGGCTCCAGGGTAGGGGGCGGGACTGGGCTGGGCTCTTTCGCTCACTGGCTCAATGGCAGAATTCTTCACCTGGGACCTAGGGGGGTAGCGAGGCGCATGGGGCAGGAGGATGCGAGGGGCTTGGCTCCAGGGCGGAGTCAGCCTGGGTGCTTGCTGCCGGGACGTGTGGTGCTCTGTGGTGGTTGGGCTGGGCTGGGCTCTCTCTCTCACTCACCTTGGGCAGCGGGCAGCAAGCGGGGGTGGGGCGGTGTGGAGGGGACTAGGGTCACCCGGGCCGGGGCGCAGGCCAAGCCGGAGTCGGCCTTGGGTTATGCGGAGGTTTTTTGAGAGTGGAGATTCAGCCTGGTTCAAAGGAACTGTGCTTTTACAACTTTGAGCTGCAAACAGGGACTGGGCAATTCCTGAAACCTTTGAGCCACCATGATTACATGATGAGCAACAGATGATAGACAATGAAGTACAGGATGTTAGAATTTGCTGGACTTTGATAAATGTTCTCTTATTGTATCCTTCTGTTTTAATGTTTAATTTGTTTTAAAGTATTGAAATTATTCTGATTTAATACCATTTTAAACTTAAAGAACTTTGAACTTTTAAAATGTTGGAACTGAAGTTTTAATGAAAACATTTTAAATTTGTACATGGAATGAATGTATTTATATTTTTTAACATTTGTGGGGACAAGGAAAGGTTACAGTTTAAAAGTGCCATTGTTTTTGTGTCAAGTTGACAAGGGATGGAGTGTTATAGCTAAGCACAGGTGTCAACTTGACTGTTGAGGGTTTGAGCTCTGAGCACAGTTGTAGAGAGTTGATGACTGAGTTAAGTTCAGAGCAAATCTGAAGTAGAATGTTTAGCTGATGGGGAAGACCCAGCCCATGGTCAGTTGGATTAGGCCCTGGATAAATCACAGAGCCGGTTGAGAGAGTTGGGATCCTTCTGTTCACTTGGCCAGACATGATGGTCTGGCAAGTAAGGGTTATCTATTTCTCAGCAGTTATGTGGTGATGGTGGCCAATTCCCTAGGCCCTGGTGTTGGTGCATGCTCTTCCTTCAAGCTGGACTGAGAACTGTAACCAGAAATTGTAAGATTAAAAAAAAAAAACTTTGTTCCCTTAAGCTGTTTGATGGTCATTTATCAGCAACTATGCAGGCAAACTGCAACAGCAGTTAAGATTTTGTTTTCATTTTGTACAAAAATGTAGTTGTTGTTTTCCAGAGGAAAGGACCTTAGATCTAGAAACTTGGAAAAAGATAGGAAAAGATATAAAAGAAAACTATTATAATGTTTATGGACCAGAAAAGGTCCTAATTGTTACACTTTCTTTTTGGAGTTTAAAGATAGATTATTTAGATCCTAGCCAAGAAACAGTAAGCATAGCACAGGAAACTAAGTTAGAGGAGAAGACTCCTCTGACTCCAAAGGAAAATAAAGATAAAAATTATGAAGACTTAATTTAGCCTCAATGTGTCAAAACAGTAAGTTTAGAGGAGAAAGCAGTAGATGATGTCCTGTCTCCCTCTGAGGAGACTGAATTAGAGAAGGAAGCAGATGATGATGTCCGGTTTCCCTCTGAGGAGACTGGTTTAGGGAAAGAAGCAGACAGTGATGTCCTGTCTCCTCCTGAGGAGACTGATTTGCAGGCAGAAGCAGCACCTCACCATAGTGAAGATGATGGGGTATTTCTAAAGGCTTCAATGTCATTTCCCCTTGAGAGTCCTAGGAAGACTCCCAAAGAGATAGGCTTTCTTGGAGTAGTACAACAGGCTAGAAAGATGGAAAATGAAGATCCCATATTGGAGCCAAATCTAGAAGCTACAGAAAGAGTTATAAAGCAATTGTTGGTGATGCCACAGTGATTCATGTGACCGTGAGCCTGAGATTTCAGTGATGAGGCTGTGGTGTCATAGCGAGGCAAGGCAGGATGTCCATGGTGTCATTGATGCTATGATTTCAGAGGATATCCTGTTATGTCACAGTGAGGCTGTGATGTCAGAAGTGATGCTATAATGGCACAATGAGGCTGTGATATCACTGTGAAGCTGTGATGTCACTATGAGTCTGTACATCACAGAGAGGAAGTTATGTCACAGGAAAGCTGTAAGGTCACTGTGGAAGATATGAATGTCAGTGGCAAGGCAGATTTCATCATGAGGCTACGATGTAACAAGTGAATCTATGATGTAACAGGTTAAATTGTGAGGTCACAGTGAGACTGTGATGTTACTGTGAGGCTGCGATATCTGTGGGAAGATTAATGGCAAAATGAGGCAGATGTAACATGTAAGGTTCTGGTGTCACTGTTTATAATGTCAAAGTGTATGATGTCATGCTGAAGCGGTCATGTCACTGTAAGGCTGTGTTATCTATGCTGAAGCTGTGGTGTCATAGTAAGGCTAGTTAGTATATCAGTGTTGAGGCTATGGTGTCACCGTGAGGCTGTGATATCACTTGATGCTCTGATGTCACAGTGAAGCTGTGAGGTCAGTGGATAGGCTGTGATTTTAGAAGTGAGACTGATGTGAGAGATGAGGCTGAGATGTCACATTGATGATGTGATATAACTGGTGAGGCTATGATGCCAAAGTGAAGTTATGATGTCACTGTGAATCTGTGGTGTCACTGGTGAGACAGAAATATCATGGTGACCTTGTCCTATCAGTGCTGAGACTGTGATGACAGTGAGGCTGTGAAGTCAGTGGCAAGACTGATGTCAATATAAGGCTATGTTGTAACACGTAAGCCTCTAGTGTAATTGGGCAGGTTGTGAGATCACTGTGAGGCTGTGATGTCACAATGAGGCTGATTCTATGAGATGTCAGTGAGGCTGTCATGTCAGTGGTGATGCTTGGATTTCACAGTGAAGTTAGGAAGCCAGTGGTGAGGCTGTGCAGTCATACTGAGGCTGTGATATCAGAGGACAGGATGTGATGTCCTGGTGATGCAGTGATGTTATCATGAGGTTGTGATGTCACAGTGAGGCTGTGGTGTCAGAAATGAGACTATATTGCCACAGTGATGCTATGAAATCACTGTTAAGCTGTGATGTCATTATGAGTCTGTTACATCACAGAGAGATTGTGATATCACAGTAAGGCTATGAGGTCACTATGGAAGATGTCAGTGGCAAGTCTAATCTCACCATAAGGCTATTCTGTAACAGGTGAATCTATGATGCAATGGGTTAGACTCTAGAGTCACATTGAAGCTGTGATATCTGTGGGAAGATTGATGGCACAATGAGGCAGTGATATAACATATGAGGCTATGGTGTCACTGTTTATGATGTCAAAGGCTGTCACTGCTGAGACTGTCATGTCACTGTGAGCCTGTGCTATCCATGTTGAGGCTGTAATGTCACAGTGAGGCTATGAAGTCAGAGTGGATCTATGAGGTCAGTGGTTAGGCTGTGATTTCAGATGTGAGACTGATGTGAGAGATGAGGCTGAGATGTCACATTGATGATGTGATGTAACTGTTGTGATGCCACAGTGAGGTTATGATGTCACCACGAGGCTATTGGGTCATTGGTGAAGCTGTTTAATCATGGCGAGCCTATCCTATCAGTGATGAGGTTGTGATGTTGCAATGAGGCTGTGCTGGCACAGTGTGAATATGATGTCACAGTGAGGTTGTGATGTTAGTAGTGACTGTGCATTCAGAGGCAGACTGTCATTGGTGAGGCTATATTGTCACTAGTGAGAATCTAATGGCACAGTGAGCTTATTGTGTCTAAGTGAGGCTGTAATGTCAAGGTGAGACTATGATGTTAGAGATGAATGTTTATGTGACAGTGATGCTTTGATGGCACGGTATGGCTGTGATGTCACTGTGAAGTTGTGATGTCAAAAATGAGGCTGTAATGTCATAGTGAGGCTGTGATGTCAGGGCTGATTCTGTGAGATGTCAGTGAGGCTGTGACATCAGGGGTGATCCTTGGATTTCACAGTGAGTTTTGAACATCAGTGGTGAGGCTGTTCAGTCACACTGAGGCTGTGATGTCAGAGGAGAGGCTGTGATGTCTCTGTGAGGCGGTGATGTTACTGTGAGGTTGTGATGTCTGTGGTGATAGACAGTTAGGCTGAAATTTCAGTGGTTAGGCTGTGATGTCAGAAGTGAGGGTGATGTCAGTGATGAGGCTGAGATGACATAGTGAGGCTGGGATGTTACTGGTGAGGCTTTGATGCCACAGCGAGACTGTGGTGTCACTGTTGAGGCCGTGATATGAACGTGAGCCTGAGATGTCAGTGATGAAGCTGAGTTGTCAAATCGAGGCTAGGCAGGATGTCCTTTGTGTCACTGATTCCATGATTTCAGATGTTAGTCTGTTATGTCACAGTGAGGTTGTGATGTCTGAGATGAGGCTGTAATATCACCATTAGCTGTGATGTCAGAAATAAAACTATAATGCCAGAGTGAGGCTGTGATATCACTGTGAAGCTGTGCGGTCAAGTGAGGCTGTGATATCACAGAGAAGTTGTGATATCCCAGTAAGGTTGTGAGGTCACTGTGGAAGATGTGATGTCAGTGGCAAGGCTGATTTCACCATGAGGCTATGGAGTAATAGGTAAGTGTATGATGTAACATGTTAGACTGTGAGGTCACACTGAAGCTGTGATGTCACTGTGGGGATGTGATATCTGTAGAAAGATTGATGTCACACTACGGCACTAATATAATACGTAAGACTCTAGTGTCACTGTTTATTATGAAAAAGGCTTTGAGTCACTGCTCAGGCTATTACATCAGTTGAGCCTGTGCTAATTGTGCTGAGGCTGTGTTGTCCTAGTAAGGCAAGCTCTGATGTTACAGTGTGACTCTGATGTCACCATGAGGCTGTGATGTCACCATGAGGCTGTGGTGTCACAGTGAGGCTATGATGTCATAGTGAGGCTGTGATATCACAGAATTTAGACTGATGTTAGGAATAAGGCTGAGATGTCACATTGATGATATGATATAACTGGTGAGGGTGTGATGCCACAGTGAGATTATGATGTCACCATGAGGCTATTGTGTCCCTGGTGATGCTGTGATATCACAGTGAGCCTGTCTTATCAGCACTGAGGCTGTGATGTCACAGTGAGGCTGTGCTTGAACAGTTTGGCTGTGATGTCACAGTGAGGTTTTGATATCACAGTAAGGTGATATCAGCAGTGACTGTGATTTCAGAAGGGAGACTATGTCATTAGTGAGACTCTTATATCACAGTGAGTTTATTGTATCAAACTGAGGCTGTGATACCACAACGATGCTAGAATGTCAGAGGTGAAGTTTTATGTCACAGGGATGCTTTGTTGGCATGGTAAGGCTGTGATGCGATAATGAGATTTTGATGTCACTGTGAGATTGTGATGTCACTGGGGAAGTTGTGATGTCACAGTGAGGTTGTGATGTCAATAGCGACATTGTGGTGTCACAAGGAGGTGGCAGCTTTCAGTGAGCTAGTGACATCAGTGGTGAGGCTGAAGTGTCATAGTGAGGCTAGGTAGTATTTTAGTGATGAGGGCGTGATGTTGTATTGAGGCTATAATTTCAGAGGTGAACCTGTGATATCATAGTGTGGCTGTGATCAAACAGTGAGGCTCTAATGTCAGAGGCAATGCTCTGATGTCACATTTGCGCAATGATTTCAATGGTGAGCCTGTGATCTCACTACTAAGCCTGTAATATCACTGGGGGCTGTTTGTCATAGTAAGTCTAGGTAGGATACCAGTCATGAGGCTTTCATACCACCGAGAGGATTTGATGTCATCATATGTCTGTGGTATCACTGTGAGATTCTGATGTCACAGGGATTTGGCGATGTCATGGTACAGGTTGTGAGGGTGGCATCACTGATGTCATAGTTGAGGCTATAATGTCAGTGGTGATGCTGTCATTCACATTGAGGCTGTGATGTCACAGTGAGTTTATGTCAGAGTTATGTATTTGATGTCACCAAGATGCTATTATGTTAATGGCAAGGTTAATGTCACAGTGTTTGTGATGTCATAGTAAGGCTGTGATGTCACTATTAGCTTGTAATGTCACAGTGAGGTTGTGAGGACACACTGTGTCTATGATGACACAGTGAGGTTCTGAGGACACAGTGATGTTGTGAGGCCACTGGAAAGATTTGGATTGCACAGTGAGGCTGTGATGTTAGTGGTGAGGCTGATGATACAATGAGATGTGATGTCACTGGTAAAGGTGTGATGTCACAATAAGGCTGGAATATCAATGGTGAGAAAGATGTCATAGTATGTCAATGATGTCACAGCTGAGGCTCTGATGTCAGTGGTTATCCTACTACACGACAGTGACACTGGTGAGGCTGTCACTATGAGGCTGTGTTGTCACTGGTGTGGCAGTGATATTAGTGTTCTGACTAATGTCAGTGGTGACGCTGATGTCACAGGTAAGGCTGTGCTTTCAATGGTGATACTGTAATGTCACATTGAGGCTCTGATGTCACTGTGAAGTTTGGATGTCATAGTGGGCTGTTGTGTCACTGTGAGGTGATATCACTCAGAAAGCTGTAATGTTGTAGTGAGGCTGTGATATAAGTGGCAAGATTAATGTCACAATGAGGCTGTGATGTATAAGGGGAACCTGTAGTGTCAGTGGGCATACTGTGAGGTCCCAGTGAGGCTGGGATGTTGCAGTGAGACTGTGAAGTCTGGGGTGATTCTATGAGATGTCAGAGTGGCTGTGATATCAGGGGAAATGCTTGCAATTCATAGCGATGTTAGGACATCAGTCATGAGGCTATTCAGTCACACTGAGGCTGTGATGTCATAGGACAGGCTGTCATGTCACTGTGATGTGGCGATATTACTGTGAGATTACAGTGAGACTGTGATATCAGTGGTGATAGACTGACAGTTCAGCACAGTTCAGCAGAGATTTCAGTTGTTAGGCTGTGACGTCAGAAGTGAGGCTGAAATGCCACAATGAGGCTGGAATGTTATTCGTGTGATATCAGAGGTGAGGCTGTGATGTCATAGTGAAGATGTGGTGAAACAGTGAGGGTATAACATCAGAGTTGATGATGTGATGTCACAGACGGGCAATGATTTCAGAGATGAAACTGTGATGTCCATAGTGACACCGTCATTTCACAGTAAGGCTATAACACCAGAGGTGAGCCTGTGATGTCAAAGTGAGTTGGTGATGTCATGATTGAGGCTGTGAAGTCACAGTGAGTCTGTGATATCAGTGGCGAGGCTGATGTCACAGTGAGGCTATGATGTCAGTGGCGATGCTGTGATGTCACATTTAGACTATGATGTCAGAGTGAAGCTGTGAAAGCGGTATGTATGAGATGTAACCATGAGGCTATAATATCAGTGGTTGATGTCACAGTTATTTTGTCATGTCACAGTGAGGCTGTGATGTCACTATTAGCTTGTAATGTCACAGTGAGGTTGTGAGGACACAGTGTGTCTATGATAACCCAGTGATGCTCTGAGGACACAGTGATGTTATGATGTCACTGGACAGATTTGGATGGCACAGTGAGGCTGTGATGTTAGTGGTGAGGCTGATGTCAGAATGAGGCTGTGATGTTGCTGGTGAAGGTGTGATGTCACAATAAGGCTGGAATGTCAGTGGTGAGAAAGATGTCATAGTGTGTCTATGATGTCACTGGTGAGGCTATGATATCAAGG
Source organism: Typhlomys cinereus (assembly GCA_023101885.1). Classification (NCBI taxonomy): domain Eukaryota; kingdom Metazoa; phylum Chordata; class Mammalia; order Rodentia; family Platacanthomyidae; genus Typhlomys; species Typhlomys cinereus. The sequence goes on from JALPQD010000397.1 coordinate 942,019, forward strand.
GTGAACCTATTACATGACAGTGACACTGGTGAGGCTATGATGTCAAAGGCTGTGTTGTCACTGGTGTAGCAGTGATCTCAGTATTCTGAATAATGTCTATGGTGATGCTGATGTCACAGGTGAGCCTCTTTAGTCACTATTGAGACTGTGATGTCATACTGAGACTTTCATGTCACTGTGAAAGTTGTATGCCATTGTGGGCTTTCATGTCACCGTGAGGTGATATCACTCTGGAAGCTGTGATTTTACAGTGAGGGTGTGATATCAGTGACAAGACTGATATCACAATAAGGCTATAATGTACCAGGTAAGCCTGTGGTGACAGTGGGAAGGTTGTGAGGTCATTGTGAGGCTGTGGTATCGCAGTAAGGCTGTGATGTGAAGCATGATTCTATGAATGTCATGAGGCTATGATGTAAGGTTGATACTTGATTTCACAGTGAGGTTAGAACAACAGTGTTGAAGCTGGGCAGTCACACTGAGGCTGTGATATCAGAGGAGAAGCTATGATGTCACTGTGAGCCTGTCATATCAGTGGTGAGGCTGTGATGTCACAGTGAGTCTGTGCTGGTATAGTCTGGCTTTGATATCACAGTGAAATTATGATGTCACAATGAGGTTCTGAGGTCAGTAGTGACTGAGCTTTCACAGGGAGATTATGTCATTGGTGAAGCTGTATTATCACTGGTGAGGCTCTAATGTCACAGTGAGTTTGTGTCAGACTGAGGCTATGATGTCACAGTGAGACTATGATGTCAGAGGTGAAGTTTTATGTCACAGATATGCTTTGATGTCACAGTATAGCTATGATGTCACAATGAGGCTTTGATGTCACTGTGAGGTTGTGATGTCTCTGAGGAAGTTGTGAAGTCACAGTGAGGTTGTGATGTCAATAGTGACACTGTCATGTCACAGGGAGGCTGTCATGTTTCAATGAGCCTGTGAGGTCAGTGGTGAGGCTGAGGTGTCATAGTGTGGCTAGTTAGGATGTCAGTGATGAGGGTGTGATGTCGCATTGAGGCTATGATTTTAGAGCTTAGGCAGTGAAGTAATATTGAGGCTGTGATGAAACAGTGAGACTATAATGTCAGAGTTGGGGCTTTGATGTCACAGTTGGGCAATGATTTCAGAGATGAGCCTGTGATGTCATTGTGAGGATGTCATGTCACAGTGAGGCTATGATCTCAGTGGTGAGGCGTGATGATACAGTGAGGCTGTGTTTTCACCAGTGATGCCATGATATCACAGTGAGGCTGTGATGTCAGTGGAGTGAGACTATGACATCACAGTGAGGATATGATTTCAGTGGTTATACTGTGATATCCGAATGAGGGTGGTGTGAATGATGAGGGTATGATGTCATAGTGAGGCTGGCATGTCACTGGTGATGCCACCATGAGCCTTTGGTGTCATCATGTGGCTGTGGTGACATGGTGAGCCATTGATGTCACAGGGAGTTTGTGAGGTGGAGACTGTAAGGTCACATTGAGAGTGTGATATCAGTGTAAGACTGATTTCACAGTGAGGCTATGATGTCAGTTGTGAAGCTGTGATGTCATATTGAGGCTGTGATGTAATGATGATTTTATGCCAGAGGGTGTATGTGATGTGACCATGAAGCTCTTATGTCAATGGAAAGGCTGATGTCACCGTGAGGTTGTGATGTCACATTCAGGTTGTAATATCACAGTGAGTCTTGATGATGTATTATGTCTATTATATCACAGTGAGGCTCTGATGACACAGTGGAGTTGTGATGTCACTGGAGAGGTTTTGATGGCACAGTGAGGCTGTAAGCTTAGTGGTGAAGCTGATATAACATTTAGGCTGTGGTGTCATTGTTGAAGTTGTGATGTCACAATAAGTCTGGAATGTCAGTGGTGAGGAAGTGAAAAGTTACTATGAGTCTGTGACATCACAGAGAGATTGTGATATCACAGTGTAAGATGATTTCAGTGGCAAGACTGATTTCACCATGAGGCTATGATGTAACAGGTGAGTCTATGTTTTAACAGGTTAGAATGTGTGGTCACAGTCATTCTGTGTGGTCACTGTGATGCTGTGATATCTGTGAGAAGACTGATGACACAGTGAGGCAGTGATGTAATATGTGAGGCTCTGGTGTCACTGTTTATGATGTCAAAGGTTATGAAATCCCTGATGATGCCATTATGCCACTGTGTGATGAGGCTGTGTTGTCCTAGTAAGGCTAGGTAGAATATCCGTAGCGAGGCTGTGATGGCACAGTGTGGCTATGATTTTACAGTGAGCCTGTGATGTCACAATGAACCTGTGATGTTAGTGAGGCTGTGATGTCACAGTGCAGCTGTGAAGTCAGTAGTTAGGCTGTGATTTCAGAAGTGAGACTGATGTGAGAGATGAGGCTGAGATGTCGCATGGATGATGTCATAGTTAAGCAGAGGTGTCAAACTGATTGTTTAGGGTTTGAGCTCTGGTCACAGTTGCAGAGAGTGGATGGTGGGTGGGATTAGGCCTTGGATAAATCACAAAGAGGTAATTGAGAAAGTTGTCATCCTTTTGTGCACTTGGCTAAACATGCTGGTCCATCTCTTATCCATTATGAGTGATGGTGTGGCCAGTTCCCTCAGTCCTGATGATGGTGCATGCTCTAATATCAAGCTGGAGTGAGAACTGTAAAAGGAGTATCATAAGGAAATAAACCCCTTGTTTCCTTAAGGCCTTTGATGGTCATTTATCAGCAATGTTGCAGGCTGACTGCACAGAGTTTGGTACCCAGGAAGTGGGATGTTGCTGATTTTGTGGCTTTTAAACAGTTCTGCTAAACAAAATTGGAAATGCTTGAGAATTTTCACTTTGTGGATTTAAAAATACCATTCTTCAGAGTTTAGTGGGCCAATTGCTGAGAGAGATTATTTGGGCCAAATTCGTGATGAGGGGAACAAGGGCTTTGGTAAAGCTGAATTTAAAGATGATGGACTGATTTGCTTGACAGAGGAAAGTTGTGTTGGCAGCTTTAAAGGTTTGGATGTGAAAAGACCAGGTTGGAGAAATAAATATCAGTGAAGAAAAAACCTAGTGGCTTGCACTGGATCGGTGAAAGACATGAAAACCACCATATGGCAAGTTTGTGGTTTGGAAACTCAAATTCCTTCAGAAAGGAAAGCCCAAGTTAAAACCATTTTTTGACCTTTGGATGTTTGCTTGCCTAAAAGAGATTTTTCCAGCATCAGCCCATAAAACTTGGTAGAGCTGTAGCTTTAGTGGACCAAGCAATATTTCAAACTCGCTTCAGAGTCTGGCAGCCCCTCCCCCAGGTGGTACTGGTTTTAGTGAACAGTTTGAGGGGTTCATGGAAAGCAGCAAAAGCTTGGCACCAAGTGGCAGGTGTAGAGTCTTAAAAGAGAAGGTGTTGCAGCCTGAAACGTTGCTGATAAATGACCATCAAACAACTTAAGATACAAGAGGTTTGTTTCCGTAATATAGTCTGGTTACAGTTCTCAATCCAGCTTGAGGTAAGAGTATGCACCAAAACCAGGGCCATAGGAATTGGCCACACTATCACCACATAACAGCTGAGAGACGGACAATCCTTACTTGGCAGACCAGCATGTCAGGCCAAGTGAACAGAAGGATGCCAACTCTCTCAACCAGCTGTCTGTGATTTATCTAGGGCCTAATCCCACCCACCATGGACTGGGTCTTCCCCATCAGCTAGACAATTCCCTTCAGTTTTGCTCTGGGTTTAACTCAACCATCAACTCTTTACAACTGTGCCAAGAGCTCAAAACCCTCAACAGTCAAGTTGACACTTGTGCTTAATTATGACACTGTGATATCACTGCCTCACCAATGACACCACAGACACATGATGACATCATAACCTCACTGAGACATCACAGCCTCACAAGTTATATCACATCATCAATGCGACACATCAGTATCATCACTCACATCAGAAACACTTCTGAAGTCACAGCCTTACAACTGACCTCACAGCTGTACTGTGACATCATAGCCTAACTGTGACATCACAGTCACACTGTGATATCAAAGCCACACTGTGACATCATATCTTCACCACTGGAATCCTACCTAGCCTTACAAGAACACCACAGCCTCACCACAGACAGCACAGGATCCCAGTGACTTGACAGCCACAGCAGTGACATCATACCTTTGACATCATAAACAGTGACAACACAACTTCATATTACAACTCTGTATCATTATGACATAAAATTTCCCATATATATCACAGCCTCACAGAGACCTCACAGCCTCACTGTGACTTCACAGTCTAATTTGTTACATCATAGCCTCATTGTGAAATCAGTCTTGCCACTGATATCACAGCCTCACTGTATCATCACAGCTCCCAGAGTGATATCACCTCACGGTGACATTAGCACCCACTGTGATATACAACCATCACAGTGGCATCATAGACTCACAGTGACATCACCGACTCACCAGTGACAGCACAGTCTCACCTGTGACATCAGCATTACCACTGACATTAATCAGAACACTGCCACATCAGTAACAATACAGGCTTTGACATCACAACCTCACAGTGTCACTGTCATGTAATAGGGTCACCACTGACATCACAACATCTCCAGTGATATCAGAGCCTCATTGTGACATCAGCCTCACCATTAATATCACAGCCTCACTGTGCCATCAAAACCTCTCTAGTGACATCACACATCACTATGTCATCAGAGCTTCACTGTGGCATCATAGCTATACTGTGTCCTCAAAGATTCAGTGTGATATTACAAAATGACAGTGATATTACAGCCTCTCTGTGACATTGCAAACTCACTGTGATATCAGCATTGCCACTAACATAATAGCTTCATATTGACATGACATACACATTTATGACAGCCTCACCATGACATCACAGCCTCCCTGAAACACTCATCACTCACATCAGGCTAATTCTGATACCACAGCCTAACACAGAAATAACATCCTCACTGTGATGTCAAATCTCAATCCACTAACATCACAACCTCACGGTAATATCACAGCTTGTCAGTGACATCACAGCTCCAATGTGACATCACAGCATCACCAGTGACATCATAGCCTCACTGTGATATCAGCCTTGCCACTGGTATCACAGTCTCACTATGACCTCACAGCCTCCACCGTGACATCACCAAATCCCTGTGACATCACAGGCTCAGAGTGACACCGCAGCCGTATGATGATATCAAAGCCTCACAGTAGCATCACGGTCTCACTGTCCCATCACAGCCTCAACTCAGAGATTGTAGCCTCACTGTGATATCAGAGCCTCACTATGAAATCACAGGCTCACCTCTGAATTCATTGCCCAACTGTGATATCTAAGCATCAACTCTGACATTATAGCCTCACTGTTTCATCACAGCCTCACTATGACATCACAGGCTCACCTTTGAAGTCATAGCCTCAAGGCAAAATAACACCCTCATCACTAACTCACTATGGATGAACAGCCTCATCACTGATGTCACAGGCTCACAGAATCATGACAGCCTCCTTGTGACACCACATTGTCACTATTGACATCACAACTTCACGGTGACATCACAACATCCCCAGTAACATCACAGCCTCACAGTTACATGACAGCATCATTATGATATCACAGCCATACCGTGTAATCAAAGCATCACTGTGACATAAATCTTCATCTCTGACATCAGAGCCTCCCTGTGACATCACAGCCTCAGTTTGATACAATAAACTTACTGTGACATTAGAGCCTCACCAGTGAAAATACAGCCACACCAGTGACAAAGTCTCCCTGTGAAAGCACAGTCACTACCGACATTACAACCTCACTGTGACAATACAGCCACTCTTTGCCAACACAGACTCACTATGATATCACATCCTCACTACCAATATGACAGGCTCACTGTGATAATACAACCTCACCAGGAACACCACAGTCTCATGGTGTTATCTTTACCTCACTGTGGCATCATAGCCTCCCCAGTTATATCACATTGTCAATGTGACATCTCTACCTTAACTCTCACATCAGTCTCACTTCTGAAATCACAGCCAAACCACTAACCTCATAGCTGCACTGTGACATCACAGCCTCAACACTGGTTTCCTACCTAAACTTACCATGACACCACAGCAGGACCACAGAGTGCAAAGACTCAAAGTGATGTGACAGCCTCAGCAATTATGCCACAGCCTCACGTGTTATATCTCTGACTCATTGTGATATCAATCTTCACACAGATATCACACCCTCACAATTATCTCACAGCCTCACTGTAACTTCACAGTCTAACTTGTTACATCCTCTTACATCATAGTCTCATGGTGACATCAGCCTTGCCACTGACATCACATCTTCCAGACTAACCTCACATCTTCATTGTGACATCACAATTTCTCTGTAATGTTACAGCTTCATAGTGACATCACGGCTTCACTGTAATATCACAGTATCACTGAGGCAATATAGCCTCATTTCTATCATCACAGCCTCACTGTGATTTCACCTCTGACATCACAGCCTGACTGTGACATAACAGGCTAACATCTGAAATCATAGCATCAGTGACACCACGGACATCCTGTCTAGCCTTGCTATGACACCAAAGCCTCATTACTGACATATCATGCTCAATGTGACATGACAGCCTCAAAAGTGACACCACAGATACGTTGGACATGACAGCCACACCAGTAACATCCCAGCCTCGCTGTGACACCTCATCCTCAACATATCAGCCTCACTTCTGACATCACAGCCTAACCACTGATATCTCAGCCGAAATATGATTTCATAGTCTTTCACCACAGATATCACAGCCTCACTGTGATATCACAACCTTACAGTAACATCACAGCCTCAAAGTGACATCACAGCCTCTTCTCTGACATCACAGACTCAATGTGACTGCACATCCTTTCCACTGCCACCCTAAGCTCAGTGAATTCAAAGGATCACCCCTGACATCACAGCCTCGCTGACTTTCACAGAATCTGCCCTGACATGAGAGTCTCACTGTGACATCACAGCCTCAGGGTGACCTTACAAATTGCCCACTGACACCACAAGCTTACCTGATACATCATAGCCTCATTGTGACATTAGTCTTGACACTGACATCACAATCTCAATGTGACATCACAGCTTCCAAAGTGATATCACTTCACGGTGACATGACAGCTCACAGTGACATACAACATTCACTGTGACATCAGAGCCTCAGTGTGACATCATGGCCTCACCAGTGACAGCAGAGCCTCACCTGTGACATCAGCGTACCCACTGACATTAGTCAGGACACTGATATCACTGCCACACCAGTGACAACACAGCCTTTGACATCACAACCTCACCTGTGTCAATGTCACGTACTAGGTTCACCATTGACATCTCAGCCCTATCAGTGACATCATAGACTCACTATGACATCTTTCTCACTAGTAAGATTCAAGCCTTATTTTTACATCATACCTTCAGCAGTGACATCACATCCTCATTGTAACATCAGTACCACCACTAATATTAGCCTCACTGTGCCAACCAAACCTTTCCAGTGACATGGAACTGTGTCATCAGAATCTCATTGTGACATCATAGCCACACTGTGTCATCACAGTGTCACTGTGACATTACAACCTGACAGTGACATCATAGCCTCACTGTCACATCACAATCTCTCTGAGACATCAGCCTTCTCTCCTATATAATACCTCATGGTAACATCAAATATACACCTCTGACATAGCCTAACTGTGAAATCACAGTCTCAATGTGATATCACAGGATCACCACTGATATACACTTACTGTGACATTAGCCTTTCCACTGATATCACAGTCTCACTGTGACCTTACACCCTCCACCTTGACATAACCAACTCCCTGTGACATTATGGGATCACCGTGTCACCCAGTGACACAGTGATATTAGAGCCTTACAGTGACATCACAGCCTCACCAGTGTTTCACTGTGATATCACAGCTTCACTGTGTTATAGCAGGCTAACGTCTGAAATCATAGCATAAGTGCCTACCCTTACTATGACACTACAACTTCATCATTGAAATCTCAGGGTCACCATCACACGACAGCCTCAACAGTGACACCATTTCTTCACTGTGGCATCACAGCCTTGCTGTGGCATCTCAGCTTTATCACTGACATCAGCCTCACTTCTGATATTATAGCCAAACTACTGAAATCTCAGCTGAACTGTGATATTATAATCTATAGCCATATCACAACCTCATGGTAACATCACTGCCTCACAGTGACATCACAGCCTCTCCTCTGACATCACAGCTTTACTGTGACTGGGACGTTCTAACCTCATTGTGAAATCCAAGCATCACCTCTGATATCACAGCCTCATTGACGTCTCACAGAATCAGCCCTGACATCAGAGCCTCACTGTGACATCACTGCCTCACAGTGACCTCAAAACCTGCACACTGACACCACAGGCTCACCTTTTACATCATAGCTTCATTGTGATATCAGTCGTGCTACTGATATCACAGCCTCACTGTGACATCCCAGCTTTCAAAGTGATGTCACCTCATGGTGACATGACAGCCCACAGTGACATAAAATCTTCAAAGTGATATCACAGCGTCAGTGTGACATCAGGGTCTCAGCAGTGACAGCACAGCCTCACCTGTAATATCTTCATCACCATTGACATTAGTCAGAACACTGACATCACTACCACACAAGTGACAAAACAGACTTTGACATCATAGTCTCACCATTATCACTGTCATGTAATAGGTTCACCACTGACATAATAGCCTCACATGTGACATCATAGGCTCACTATGACATTTTTCTCACCACTGATATTAAAGCCTTATTGTGACATCCCACCTTCACCAGTGACATCACAACCTCACTGTGACATCACAAACTTGCTGTGACATCAGTCTGGCCTCTGACATTATAGTCTCTGAGGGACATAACATACACACCTCTAACAGCCTCCCAGTGACATCACAGCCTCACCAGTTACATGCCAGCCTCACTGTGACACTCTACCCTCATCACTCACATCAGCCTCATTCTGATATCACAGCCTAATCACTGAAATCAATCCTCACTGTGATGTCATAATCTAGCTCAACTGACATCACAGCATCACTGTGATATCATGGCACCATTGGTGACATCACAGCCTTACTCGGACACCACAACCTCCCCTCTGAGGTGATAGCCTCACTGTGACATGACAGCATCACTATGACATCACATGCTAACCTCTGAAATCATAGTCTCTATGTAACACCACACCCTCATCACTGACATCCTACCTAGCCTCACTATGGCACTACAGCCTCAACACTGACTTCACAGGCTCATTGAAACATGACAGTCTCCCATGACACCACAGTTTTGTATTGACATCACAACCTCACTGTGACATCACAACTTCCCCAGTGCTTCAAAACATCACAGTGACATCACAGCCATACCATGCCATCAAAGCATCACTATGACATAAAGCTTCACCTCTGATATCATAGCTTTTTAGGAAACGCTCAAGCCTGAGATTTCTTATAAATAGCATCCCTTGTGGTCTCAGTTGCAGTGTGCCTCTTATGACAGCTTAGCTAGCCTACGCAGGTATAGTCTTAGTCTGACTCCTGTTGACCTTTCCGCAAGGGACAGGGATGGATCTTGTCCTGTCTTTAATTGGGTTCAAGGGCAGAGGTTTTTTTTACATATTGCTTCTGTTCTTTGGAAGCCATTTAGACATTGATTAGCATACATGAAGGATGGGCACAGAGCTTTATCATTATAATTGATCGGTGTTCCTGACCTGTTTTCTCCACCCAATATGGGGCCATTAGGGTCTATTAACATATCTAAGGATTGGCAGGGCTGTATTGTTATTGATGGCCCCACCTGTTGTGGACTTTGCATCTGCAGGCTGTCATTATTGATAATAAACTCGACTTGGTTTTTTCGCTTTTCCAAGACCCCCTCTTGACCAAGCCTGACTTAATTCTTGCTGATCCCACTTTGGTAACACATCAAGATTGAGAGGTAAGCATGCTGGTCATGGGACCCTGCACATGATGCCCCTGATGTGGGGCCAAAGTACAGTACGGGAGAATTTAATTGGTTAAAGCAGGAATCTTAAATGGAAGGACCTCAGGATACAAGTTAAAGAAATTTTGTGTTGAAGGAATTAATTGAGAGGTTAAAAAATAATGGGACAGGTAGGTAGCAAAGAACAGAATCTCTTTATTAAAAATGAAGTATTAAAGGCAGAAAAGATAAATGTAGAAAAAAAGCAAATACTAAAGTTTTCAAATCTTGTTACAGAATTACAGGCCTCTTTTGTTGAAGGGAGCTTAAATCCTAGAATGTGGGTTCATATAGATCAGAAAAATAAGAGGACAAGAAAACGTTCCTCCTGATAATCCTTAAATTATGAAAAAAAATCTGAGATCCTTAAAACAGCGGCTGCTCCAGAAAAACTAAAAAACCTCCACTTCTGTAGCTGTGAGCTGGAGGTTCTCAAGGAGAGAAACAAGAATGCAAAACTATTGGCCTTTGAAAATGCAAATGACACTTGTGGGAATGTTAACAGATTGATTTTTGGAGAAATAAAAACTCAGGCAACTAATTCATCTGTTGCTAAAATAAGGTTTTTAAATAATAACTTATTTTGGTACTAAATTTTAAGGTGTAATCTGCTTTCAATAATGTTTTTCATAATTACACTAAGCTGCTGGACTTTTAAATGTTAATCTACCTTTGATGAAGCTTTCAAGGATAATTTTAAGACAGTTGCTGGTAAATTTTATGTTTTTCATGTGTTTGTATGTTTATGTGTTTTGTATTTAGATATATTGTGTCTTGAGTTTTTAAAGTAAAAAAGCTGTGGCACTTCAATTTTTTTATTACTGTTGCACAATTCTGGCATGCCTTTTTTTCTTAAACACATGTATGCATACTCAAAATAAGAACAAATGATTTTAATAACATCTAAGGCCTTAAATATTTATGTTTTAAATGAATCACCACTAATTTTCTGATAGATTGTAAGTTTTATTTCATGAAAGATTATCTTGCTTGATTTTTATCTTTAATAGGACTACAAATGAAAATGCTATTGTGTTCTTAAAGGTTTTTCCATGTGTTCCCAAAATGACAAAGTCTCTATGATATCACTTGGTTGAATTCACCCCTCTGATTTCTTTTATAGAATTTTTTTCCCACCAAATCTAACAACCAGGAAAATAACTGTATTCTAAAAATTTCATTGGAATTTCTTCATTCTTCTTGTGATAAGATATGAGAATATCTAAATGTTTCTATTGCTTTAGGATAAGCTTACTCTCTTAAATTTTAAATGCTATGTTGTATAATGTACATAGAGTTTTAAGATCAGACCTCCTCATGTCCTGGGTGTACATAAAATGGTAATGTCTGATTATTTCATACATGGTAGTTGTCTCTACAAAAGATAATGTAACTTTATAGTAAAAGTGTGGTTTAACAATCTTTGCCTTATAATTATAATTAAAATTTACTATTCTGCTAATCATCATAATGTATGTAGAAAACAATTTTCATTAATCTCCCCTGTTAAGATATTCTCTAATGGTATATTTAGAATCTTGATTTTTCTAATTCCTGTATTACACAATCCTGGCCTGTAGCTAAAGTGATTGCTTTTATCCAGGTACATTTCATTCACAATGTTATAGGGTTATTTATAAATTAACAATTACAATTAATCATAAATAAGAATTCCTTAAATCGAGAAAAGATTAGAAGAGCTATGCTGGGATGGGTCTCAAGGTCTTTGAAGGTCTTTGGATTACATAAGGCCATCCCCCACATCTAGAGGCTAGAATCTCCTGAAAGAACACTCCTCTTGAGGAACTGACTCCAATCCTCCCAGAGATAAAATGGCCAACTTCACTATGATGAGATTATGGAGATAAGCTCTCCTCTAGCCTCACCTGGGCCCAGGAGCAACTCTGTTAGGCCCAATAAGAAAAAAGTCAATGTCCCAGGCTTACTCTGGCAGCTATCTTTGGTAAAGCCCCTGGTGACACTCTAGTGCCATTTCTAGTTCCATACCTGTTTTACATGGATTCCACGAGTTCTTTCTAGCTGCCCACTTTTCATGAGTCCTGTAACATTCGGCACGAGGCTACTTCCCATAATAAAATTACAATGTTGGTTAATAATTTTTTGAGATATTTCAAAAACTTTTAAAAGACAAATTTTTGAAGATAACCTACAGATATTGGGGACTTTCTTGCAACAGAAGTTAGAAAGCAAAAAACAGATACTAATAGACCAATAAAGGCTCTACACAACAACAATGTAGCTCATGGATTTGGGGGAGGTTCTACTCAGTATTATAGCTCCTGAGGTTTTATTTTTTAAAAATCTAACTAGAGACATACAGGTATTCTCCTCTGACCATGCGCTGCTTGTTTATTCAATATTCAATGTCTTGTTCTCTACAAAGTTAAAAGAATTTTACTGACTTTTGTTGTGATTCATCTATACATTTGGTTCTAACGGATATTTAGATACTTAAGATAAATAAATAAATTGAGAATAACAATATCTTAGATTTCAATACATACATCTATAAATGACTATATATAAATGTGTATTGTTTACACAATTGCCTAAGAAAGCCCAACTCTATTTCTTTTAAGGATAAAGTTTATAGTTATACAAAAAGTTATGTTATAATAATGACTAAAAAAGATAAAGTATTCTCTTCCCCCCCTCACCCTTCTGGAACATGTGCAGTTCAGACAGGACACGCTGCACCTTAGGTAAGCACTCCCTGCACATCCCCAAAACCTAGGTAATCCACGAATCCCAGCTCCTCCCACCAGCAAATCAGAGCAGGCACAGCTCCAGGCCAAATAATTTAGTTCAGTCAAAAATACAGAGAAATTGAGGGCTGGAGAGGTGGCTCGGAAGTTAAGCCTCTGCCTTGCAGGCGGAAGATCCCGAGTTCTGATCCTAGGCCCACATATAGACACCAGGCTGAAGCGCGGGTCTGTAGGGCGGAGCCTGTGAATCCCGGGGCAGAGTAAACAAGGAGAGGGTGGATGCGACGAAGGTGGTTCCCGAATTTGTCCGTGGTTCTACACACACACAGACACGCGCACACACACATACATACGCACACACGCACAATTGAATAAAAAAAAAATTTTAAAACAATTTTAAAAAAATACAGAGAAATTGAAAGAAGGTCTTAAGAGATAAAAAGAAAATGTCCAAGAAAAAGTGCAAATCCATGAGAAACAAAACAAATCTCCCACTGAAGGAATTAACCCCATAATAATAGACTCCAACTAGAGCAAATCCATGGAATAATAGCCAAGAAATACGGACCCAAGATAACGACTTTCAAAACATGATCATTACCATGATCAATATTATGAAAGAGGAAATCCAGGAGGAGTTAAATAACTGCATCAACCACTTTGAAGAGGAACACAACAAACACTTGGAGGAGTTGAGAAAAACAGTTCAAGAAACAAAAATAGGCATACAGCAGTTAAAACAGACTCAAACAGAGTTCAAAACTGAACTAAAAGACAAGTTATCTTCAATACAGAACTCAACAGAGTCTTATCAGCAGAACGATTGAAGCAGAAAATAGAACTTCAGACCTTGAAGACATAGTGGGAGTATTAACCAGCTCAATGGAAGAGGTTGTTAAAGCCAAAAAGACACTTCAGAGAAATATTCAAGAGTTATGGGACACCCTGAAGAAGTCTAACATGTGTATTCATGGAGTACCAGAGCAATAATCCCAAAATACCAAACCTGAGGAAATTTTTCAAACTATCATCAAGGAAAATTTTCCTCATCTAAAAAAATAGTGGTTGGGCTGGAGAGGTGGCTCAGGGATTACGCCTCTGCCTTGCAGGCGGAAGGTTCGGATTCCAGATCCCACGTATAGACGCCAGGAAGAAGCGGGGGTGGCCTGCGTTTCTTGTCGTGGTAGGGCAGAGCCTGTGAATCCCGGGGCAGAAGGAGGTGGAGGCGTCCATGGTGGTTCCCAAATTCGTCCATGGTTCTACACACACACACACACACACACACACACACACACACACACACAGACATACACACACACGCATGCACATACATATGCACACACGCACAATTGAATAAAAAAAAAAGTAAAAATAGTGGCCCATCCATATACAAGAGGCATTCCACACCCCAAATAGATATGACCAAAATAGAAACTCGACATGGCAAATAATAATTAAAACACTCCACATTCAAGATGAAGAAAAGCTTCAAGGGAAAAAAAAAAACAAGTCACTTTTAAAAGTAAAGCTATTAAAATAACAAATGACTTCTTAATGACAACAGTAAAAGCAAAAAGAGCTTGAAGAGACGTACTTCAAGTATTGAATGAGCAAAAATGTCAACCCAGGCTGATATATCCTGAAAAACTATCTGTCATGATCAAAGGAGAAAGAAATATTTCCAGCACAAAAACAACTTAAAGGGATACATGTCCACCAAACAGGCCATCAAAAATGCTAGAAATGATACTCAAGCTTGAAGAAAGAAAGAAGCATATCCAGGAGGACAAAAGGGAAGTATAATACCACCAAAACCTGAAAGCAAAACAATATACTTACAAAAGCCACTAAATACAATAAATGTCCGGAATTAAAAATAATTTCTGCATTATAACATTAAATGTTAATGGAATTAACTCATTGATCAAGAGACACAGATTACAAACTTGGATTAAAAATCACAACCCATCAATCTGCTGCCTTCAGAAAACCCATCTCACCACAAAAGATAGGCACATCCTAAAAATAAAAGTCTGATCCAAAATTCTGCAAGCTAATGGAACCAGGAAACAGGCAGAGGTAGCGATTATGCTATCAGACAAGTGGATTGCAAACCAAAAAAATTTACGTGAAACACAGATGGATACTACATTTTAGTCACATGTACAATTCACCAGGAAGACTTCACAATATTGAATACATATGCACCTAATGCAGGTAGCCCCACATTCATTAAGCAAACCCTACAATGTCTAAAGCAAGAAATCAACCTCAAAACAATAATTTTTGGGGATTTCAATACTGCCCTCTCAACATGGGATAGATCAACAGGTAAAAAACTTAACAGAGACACTTTGTAACTTAAACAAACCCTTACTGAAATGGATTTTACAGATCTCTATCAAACTTTTCATCCACACACCAAAGAATACACATTTTTCTCAGCAGCACATGGAACTTTCTCCAAAATAGATCACATATTGAGCCATAAAACAAATCTACACATAAACAGGAAAGTTGAAATTCTAGCCAGTATCCTATCAGATCATCATGGTCTAAAGCTTGACATCCACAACACAACAAACAACAGAAAATACACTAATTCCTGGAAACCTAACACTATGATGATGAATGAGAATTGTATTCAGGAAGAAATTGAAAAAAGAAATTCAAGATTTCCTGAAAGTGAATGATAATGAAGATACAACTTATCAAAATATTTGAGATAAAATAAAAGCTGTCCTAAGAGGTAAGTTCATAGCTCTTAATTCCTACATCAAAAAAATGGAAACATCAGAAATAAATAACAACAATGCAGCTTAAAGCTGTAGAGACACTAGAGCAATCTGATACCAAAAGCAGTAGAAGAGAGGAGATTGGCAAAATAAGGGGAGAAATACCCGAAATCAAGATTAGGAAAATGATACAGAAAATCAACCAGTCAAAAAGCTGTTTTTTTTTTAAATCAATAAGATTGATACACCCCTAGATAAATTAACCAAAAGCAAGAGAGAGAAAACACAAACTAACAAAATTAGAAATGAAAATGGAGTTATCACTATGGATCCCATGAAATCCAGAAAATTATAATGTCATATTTCAAAAACTTATACTCTGTGAAATTTGACAACACAAAAGAGATAGATGAATTCCTAAGTAAACACAACTTACCTAAATTGAATCAGGAAGTTGTGAATTATTTAAATAGTCTTATAACATATGAAGAAATCGATGAAGTAGTCTCGAATCTTCCCACCAAAAAATGTCCTTGACCAGATGGATTCAGCACAGAGTTCTACCAGACATTTAAGGAGGTAATAAGACCAATACTCCTTAAACTGTTCCACGAAATAGCAAAGGAAGGAACACTATCAAATTCCTTCTATGAAGCTAGTATCATCTTAATCCCAAAACCTAATAGAGATACACTTAAAAAAGAAAACTATAGGCCAATCTTTCTGATGAACACAGATGCAAAGATTCTCAACAAAGTCATAACAAATCAGATTCAAAAACATGTCAAAAAGATCATTCTCACAGATCAAGTAGGGTTTATTCCAGTCACACAAGGTCGGTTCAACATACACAGATCAATAAATGTAATTCACCATATAAACCCATCCACAATTCAAGATCACATGATATTCTTGACAGATGCAGAAAAAACTTTTTTCAAGATCTCAACAGTTCATTATGATCAAAACCCTAGAGAAGTTTGGGATGGAAGGAACCTTTATCAATATAATAAAAGCTGTCTACAACAAGCCTACAGCAAGGATCATACTCAGGGGGAGGAAAACTTGAAGCATTCCTGCTTCAATCAGGAAATAGACAAGCTTGTCCACTCTCACCACTTCTATTCAATATTGTACTTGAAGCCTTAGCTGAGGCCTTAAGAAGAAAGGAAGATAAAAGGGAATCAAATTGGCAAGGAAGATAAACGGGAATCAAATTGGCAAGGAAGAAGTCAAGTTATCTCTATTTGCAGATGACATGATCTTATACTTGAGTGATCCCAAAAACTCCACTAGGAAACTCCTGAAACTAATACAAAAACTCTGCAGGGTGGCAGGATACAAAATAAATGTACAAAAATCAGTTGCCTTCCTATATGCCAAGAATAAAAAAAGTGAAAAAGCCCTGAAAGAAACAATCCCATATACTATAGCCCCTAAAAAAAGAGATACCTTGGCATAAACCTAACCAAGGAAGTAAGAGACCTTTACAATGAAAAATTTAAAACCCTAAAGAAAGAAATTGCAGAAGACACTAGAAGGTGGAAAGACTTCCTATGTTCCTGGATTGGCAGAATCAACATCATAAAAATGACCATCCTACCAAAGGCAATAAACAGATTCAATGCTGTACCAATTAAAATCCCAAAGCAATTCTTTTTTTTTAATTTTCTTTTTAAATTTTTTTATTCAATTGTGCACATATGCATGTGTGCGTGTGTGTGTATATGTATGTGTGTGTGTGTGTGTGTGTGTGTGTACGTGTGTGTAAACCACGGACGAATTTGGGAACCACCCTGGACCACCTCCATCTCCTCCTTGTTTACTCTGCCCCGGGATTCACAGGCTCCGCCCTACCAGGACCAGAAGCATAGGCCGCCACTGCTTCCGCCCGGCGTCTATACATGGGGTCTAGGATCCGAACTCAGGACCTTCTGCCTGCAAGGCAGAGGCTTAACCCCTGAGCCACCTCTCCAGCCCCCCAAAGCAATTCTTTAAAGAGGTTGAACAAACAATCTCAAAATTCATATGGAGGCACAAAAGACCCAGAATAGCAAAAATTATTCTGAGTAACAAAAACACTGCTAGAGGTATAACCATATCAAAACTTAGTCTATACTACAAATCCATAGTTATAAAAACAGCCTGGGTACTGGCCCACTTATCCAGATCAGTGGATAAGTGTTGAAGACCCAGATATTAGCCCACACAACTAGAGACATTTGATCTTTGACAAAGGAGCCCAAAAAATCCAATAGTAAAAGAACAGCATCCTCAACAAATGGTGCTGACAAAACTGGATATCCACATGCAGAAGATTAAAACTGGACCTGTACTTGTCACCATGTACAAGAATTAATTCAAAATGGATCAAGGACCTCAATATGAGGCCAGAGACTATGAAAACCTTAGTTGAAAGGACAGGGAACTCCCTCGAGCTGATTGGGCTAGGCCAACAGTTCCTAAAAGGACATCCAATAACACAGTCACTACAACCAACACTCAACAGATGGGATCTTGTGAAATTAAAGAGCTTCTGTTCAGATATAACTCGAGCACAAAGGCGACCCACAGAATGTGGGAAAATCTTCACTAACCACATATCTGATAGAGCTCTATTATCCCAAGTGCACAAATAATTTAGAAAACTAAACACCAAGAAAACAAATAGCCCGATTAAAAAATGGGCCTTGGAACTTAAAAGAAACTTTACCAGGAACAAAATTAAAATGCCTAACAAATATAGTAGAAAATGCTTGACATCCTTAGCCATCAGGGAAATGCAAATCAAAACTTCCCTGAGATATCATCTCACCCCGGTCAGAATGACAAATATCCACAACACAAACAACACTAAATGCTGGAGAGGATGAGGAGAGAGGGGAACTCTCCTACATTGCTAGTGAGAATGCAGGCTTATACAACCACTTTGGCAAGCCTTCTGGTGATTATTTAAAAAGTTAAAGATTGAGGGGCTGGAGAGATGGCTCAGGGGTTAAGCCACTGCCTTGCAGGCAGAAGGTCCTGAGTTCGGATCCTAGACCACACGTATAGACACTGGGCAGAAGTGGGGCGGCCTGCATTTCTGGTCCTGGTAGGGTGAAACCTGTGAATCCCGGGGCAGAGTAAACAAGGAGGAGGTGGAGGTAGTCCATGGTGCTTCCCGAATTCACCTGTGGTTCTATACACACACATACATACACACACGCACACATACATACACACACATACACGCACAATTGAATAAACAAAAATTAAAAATTAAAAAAATTGAAAAAAAAAGTTAAAGATTGAAATACCATATGACCCTAGCAAAGTCATGGAATCAACCCAAATGTCCAACAGTTGATGAGTGGATAAGGAAAATGTGGTACATCTATACAATGGAGTACGACTCAGCCATCAAAAATAATGAATTACTCGAATTTTCCAGGAAATGGATGGAATCAGAAACAATTATATTGAGTGAAGTATCCCAGATACAGAAAATTAAGCACCATATGTACTCCCTAATAGGTGGATCCTAGTATCAAACCCTCTTAGAGATACTCAAAGATAAACCTCTGTAATACCTACAATAATTGCAAAGATTGTAAACAGGAGGGATGGGGAAAGAGGGCCCCACCAGAAACAAAGAGAGAGGGGATCATGCTACAGCAGAGAAAATAAGCCACCATCAAGGACTGCAAGTAATGAGACACCTAGTTAAGGTCACAGACTTTTCTTCCAGATCTTTGCAACTGAGAGGGTTTGATCTCACCAGAAGGGGAGGGCATATAGTCTGGCAGAGAGAAAGTAACCATTTTGCAATAGGAGACTTACCCACCCCTCACCACGATTTCCTACTTTTATTCCATCTACCTTTGAAATTACTCTTATAATAAGACTCTAATTTAACAGCTTTTTAATCTCTGGCCAGGGGGTTACATCCAATACCCATCAGGATGGAGCCAAGGGCATTGCAGGAGCAGCATAACTGAAAAAAATCAACAAACAATAATTCAGAACATCAGAGACTCCATATCAACAACCTAGAACTAAGCCAGCCTAATCTCTCCCCATCCTGAACCTCAGGGAAATTTGCAGAAGGGGAGGTGTTAAGATTGTAAGAGTCTAAAGATGGGGAGGAACAATGGTATGCAAGATACTCCATACAAGTTAGGACCTAAGAAATCATAATAGGACTTTGCATGACCTGCACAATGACCAACACATTATTGATTCCTCAAAGTCTAGCATTGACTAAAGGATCCTTAGAAGCTAGGGATTAACAACCATAATAGTGTTTCTATACTCAAGGGAAACACAAGAAAAAGTTCTAGGAAATGGTACTGGGTCCTTACACCTCATCAGAGTGGAGGACCCAAAGGAAAGTTTGACATACACATTAAAGGATGCTCCAGGGATGGGGGGAGGAGGCACTGGGAGATAGGGAGGGAGGGGGAAAGGAAAGGGAAAAGTAGGGAGGGAGTAAGGGTGTTCAGGAAGGGGCGGAGGGAGGGAGGGGACCAGGATACCTATTAAGTTTGTATGAGCAGAAATAAAAAAAATATGCTGGAGTATTAAAGTCTCTCTATTTCTAATTCCTCAGAGGCCTAAAATACATATCTAATCTCACCAGGACTGCCCCTGATAGTACAGGCCTTGCCTCTAGAGTTTTGACATCCTAACAAGTTGTTAGAATTCCCAATCAGGTTTGAAAACCCCTACCAAGAGGCTTTTCTACATTGATTCTAGGGAGAAATAACCTAATCTTAAAGAGTTCAATTGTTTATTCAAAAGTAATTGATGCTGAATATGAAGAAAAAATTTTGGTTTTGGCCTCCTTGCCTTTTAAAATATTTACTCTGGGTGAGAGAGAAAAAGTTGCTCGAATGTTAACACCTCTTCCAAAATTAATAGAAAAATAATTACAACCAGGGCCTAGAGAAACCTGAGGATTTGGATCCTCAGAGATACTGGGTAAAGTCCTTGAAAAAAAGGAGTGGTCCACTCTTTCCTTAAATGTCAATGGGAGGACATAATTATCTGGCTTCATGAACACTGGTACAGACGTGTTGGTCATGGCCTCTATGTGGCACTAACACGAAATTATGAGGTATGAGAATCTCCACCAGATTTCAACAAAGTGCTGCCTTTCTACAGTGAGAAACTGAGGAAAGTCTGCCCCAAAGGATGGCTAATAGCTTCACCCAGTTGTGTCAAAGTTTTGTATATATAAGGAGACCTTACAAAATTTATTTAGTGATCTTCAACTGTCTCTACACCAAAAAAGGGAGATATATTTTTTGAACTGTGCTTGAAAAGGGAAATTATGTCCCCTAAGATAAATTTGATCCACTTATGCTCTAATTAATAGCAAGAGTGCCAAAAACTTTTATTTGATATTTTGGAGGGGTTCTGCTTCAGATATCTGTAGGAACATGCACACTACAGACAATAGTGCTCATGTTCTACCTCAGATGGTAGTAATCCTATATTTTAAGTTCTGGGAGATAGTAAATGGAAAAGATAAGTTTGTGCCTTTATAAAAATTGTTTGTTGCTTTTAATTTGGAGATTGGAATTTGATGCCTTTTCTTGTCTGTAACTAGCATTTTGGGCCCTGATACTTCAAATTAGTCCCAAATGAGGGCTTGTCATAATTATAATAATATTAATAATTAATTTTGTTAATTATAGCAATTGTTGATGGTTGAAATATAATTAATAGTTAGCTTTGTTATTTCATAATAAAACTGTTTACAAATAGTACAGATATATTTGTAGTTCCCTAAAGTGATCATGTTGAGTTTTCAAATTGCATTATAATTCACTAACTTTGTTTATAGATTTTTCTATAACAATGTTAATTAAAATAAACTAATCTTGGTTCATTTTAATCAATATTTTATCCTTTTTGCTATTGTTGCCTTTTAAAACAGATTTAATTGTACATTTCAAACTAACTTTAAAATTCCCTGTACAAACCCTAGCAATCTTTCTCCTGCCTTTAACTCATAAATATTAAAGTTATAGATTGTACTTTACCACACTTAATAATTTGGACCTCCATGTATTTGCCTCATAGTACTCTTTCTTCCATTTTATTCACATTAACCTACTTAAATTTAGGAAAAGATGATTTTACAGCAACAGAACACCTTTGACATGTACTTTAAGTCCTAAATGGACCCAGTGCTCCACTGAAGTCCTGGGTATCTTTGTATTTCCCCACCAACAGGGTCACTTCTGTGGATTCCTTTATTGGTCTTGTTATAATTAAAAATGTAATTAACTTTATTTCTAATCACTCAACTCAAATTAAAAAGTAAATAGATTATTCCTCATCAAAATAATTTTTGCCAAATAATATAGAATGTACATTATATACTTGTCACCTATTATAATACTTTTTCTAATTCAAGATAATACTGTATTGACTGTTATATAATTAAAAACCATATGGACTATTAGAAATGACCACCCTGTTCTAAATGGTTTGCCTTTTGGATTCTCCAGAGATTCTGGGGACAAAAAATGGTGCTTTTGCTCGTTTTATTAAAAAATATATTTCTCATACAATTCCCTATAATCCTCAATGACAAAGATCTATTAAGCATGCTAATTACATGATTAATGCTATTTAAAAATAAAGGAAGGGAAGAGGACTTCCACGTATTTGCCTCATCGTACTCTTTCTTCCATTTTATTCACATTAACCTACTTAAATTTAGGAAAAGATGATTTTACAGCAACAGAACACCTTTGATATGTACTTTAAGTCCTAAGTGGACCCAGTGCTCCACTGAAGTCCTGGGTATCTTTGTGTTTCCCCACCAACAAGGTCACTTCTGTGGATTCCTGAATGGCTAATGTGACCAATGGAAGGAAATGAAGTCTTTTTCTGAGAAAATGAAAGGACTGAGCCTGAGAGAGAGGCAGAGATGGAGAATACTACAGGAACGCCTGTCCACATGGAACCGAATGGAAAACCTGATATGTGAAGGGGAGCGACTGGCGCAAGAAACCCAACAACCAATGATGCCAAGGCATCTCTTCCTTTTGCACCGGACCATGCTGTTCCTTCCTACAAATTCTTTGATCTGTAATCCTGACTTACTAATAGTGCATGATGCAATGCCGGAAAGCAGAGAAGGCTTGATACAGAAATCACCCCATGGCAAGTTGCTCAAATGCATCTGAACTTCACCTACAGGAGAATAGCTGAAGGCATTTGCTTTGACTTTCCTGCTGTGGAAAGTGTGGCCTATGAGAGTATTCTTTACAGATATGCTACAAATCAAAATGTGAGAAACCATCCAGTGTGGGTCTTGTGTGTGGCTGACCACACATATGAACGGGGACTCGGTCACTGCTCAGTTCCAGACTGTTCAGTACCTGGACTACCAGATATGCAAAAATGTGACTTTTTAATAAAGGATTCAGTAGGAAGTATGCACAATGGACTATGGAAATTGGCTGGAACAATCGAGGCAGCCAATGTGTATTAAAAGGAGACCTGTTTGCCCCAGGCTTCATGGGGACAGCCTCAGTTTTTGGAATGAAGTCTTTTGTGGACTCCCCCTATTCATTGTTAAGGTTTGAAGGTAGGGTACACTTAGTTGATTATGTGAATTGTTTGTTTGTCAATCGTACTTCTCCAAGGCTGATGCCAAGGCGGTATTAGTTCTTGTGCAAACTTTAAATGTGTCTATACCTACAAAAATTTCTATATCTTGGTTTGATAAAATAGGGGAACAATTGTTTAAGGAACTAACAGAGTTAGTGAAGCCTAAGAGAGTACATACTATTATCATTGCCAGCATAATTGTAGTCTTGATTGCTGCTACCACTGAAAGAGTTAATGTAGAAGAAGAAATTTTCTAGACAGAAAGAATATAGAAGAAATTTCCTAGGCAAGCAAGAATGGCAAGAAAGTGATAAGCTAGTCTCAGAATCACACTACCTAACCCCGAGCCCAAACCAAGAATTCCCAAAAAAGGCAAAGGACATGTGTGTCCAGGCCAGATACCGGGACCTCCCCCCACCTTGGGAATTCCAAGGGAACGCACTCATCCTTAGGTTTTCGGTAAAGCTGCGAATACGTGCTGCTATGCTCGTGGCCACCAAACCCGCCCCATTCCCTTCGCGCCTAAACTTGCACCAATGAGTTTAAAAGTTAAGTGTATGAGCCAATTATTTGGTAACACCTCACTACCTCAACACCTCCTTACAAAAAACTGTATAAAAAGTCTGTGCCCTTTGTGCTCAGGGTCGCCTCCTTAATTCCCGTATGGAGCAGCCACAGTGCGCTGGACAATAAAACCTCTTACTGTTTGCATCGATCTCGTTGTCAGCGTGGTCTCCTGAGTCGGGTCACCTCCCGAGTGGGAGTTCTGTCCCAACATCACTAATGCTCTGTCTTTAATACATGGCATATACATGGCTTATTTTATCAAAGCCATAAAAAAGGATATTTCTGATGTTTTGAGAACCCAGCTACGCATTGATCAGGACTTACAGAAAAAATAGATTTGTTAACACAGACCATGGTGATCATAGGAGTAGAGGTACAGAATTTAAAGGTTAAAGGTACCTTACAATGTCACCTAATTAATGAAGAACATAATGCTTCTAGTTTTTTTTTATTAAAAATTTAATTATACATTTTAAAATTTTTTTACCAGTTCCCTCCCTCCCCCCTCCTCCCCCCGAACCTCCTCCTCCCCCTCCTCTCCCTCTCCATCCCCCAGTGCCTCCTCCCAAATTCCCAGAGAGTCCTTTATTGTGTACGCCTAACTCTCCACTGGGACCTCCTCTCCGATGACATATAAGGACCCAGTGACATTTCCATAAGCCCTTTCTCTTGTTCCCCTTAAGCATAAGATCACTACTATGGCTGTCAATCCCTTGCCTCCAGGGGTCTCGGTGCCCTTAACAGATGCTAGACTTTATGAGGGCAACAGTGCACTGGACATTGCGCAGGGCATGCAAAGTCCCATTATGATTGCTTTGACCCCAACGATTGTTGAGAATCTTGCAAATCGTTGCTCCTCCCATCCTTTTGCTCTTACAATCTTCTGCAAATGTGCCCTAGCTCCAGGATGGGGAGAGATTAGGCTGGCCTAGTTCTATGTGATTGATATAGAGTCTCTGAAGTTCTGGATTGTGGTTTGTTGATTTTCTTTTGCAGTTTTGCTGCTCCTGCAATGCCCTTCACTCCATTCTGCTGGGCACTGTATGTCACCCCTTGCAGACCTTGATATGACTGGGAAAAGATTAAGGCTCATCTAATTAATATCAAGAATCTGGGGGCTGGACAGGTGGCTCAGGGGTTAAGCTTCTGCCTTGCAGGCAGAAGGTCCTGAGTTCGGATCCTAGACCCCATGTATAGACGCCAGGTGAAAGCGGAGGGAGAGGGGGGGCAGCCTGCGTTTCCGGTCCTGGTAAGGCGGAGCCTGTGAATCCCGGGGCAGAGTAAACAAAGAGGAGGTGGAAGCATCCATGGTGGTTCTCGAATTCGTCTGTGGTTCTACATACACACACATACATACACACATGTACACACACACACATGCACACAATTGAATAAATAAAAAACAAAAAAAATTAAGAATCTTAATAATGTGAAGTTAGCATTGCTATATAATCAGATAATGTGCATCTGTCAGGTGGCTTCATTACCCATATGTCTTCAAGTACCTCTGTCATTGATTAGTGAATTGTTTAGTTAGATTCTAAACACAAGTTTTGCAAAAAGGCCTTGATCTGTGTGCTTTGCCCTGATAACTGTAATACTAGATATGGTAATATGATTAGTAACCTTTAGAAACTGACATGGCTTCTTTTTAAAAAAAAATAAAAAGGGGAGTTGTAGGGAACGCTCAATTCCAAGAATTCCATTTCTTGTAGATGGATGCTGAGGGCATACCTTGTGGACTCAGTTGCAGTGTGCCTCCTATGATAGCTAGTTAGCTAGCCTATGCTGGAAAAGTCATAGTCTGACTCCTGTTGACCTTCCCGCAAGGGGCAGGGATGGATCTTGTCCTGTCTTGAATTGGGTTCAAAGGCAGAGTTTTTTTTTTTACATATTGCTTCTATTCTTTGGAAGCCATCTAGACACTGATTAGCATATATAAAGGATGGGCGCAGAGCTTCATCATTATAATTGTATCACCATATTCCTGACCTGTTCTTTCTCCACCCTGTATGGAGTCATTAGGGCCTATTAACATATCTAAGGATTGGCAGGGCTGTATTTTGGTGGTGACCCTACCTGTTATGGACTTTGCATTTGCAGTCTGTCACTATTGATGTCATCACTGCACAATGTACAGACATCATCCCCTGTTTCATGGTATATAAGAGATTGGACTCCATAATAAACTCAACTTGATTTTTCTGCCTTTCCAAGATTCCCTCTTGACCAAGCCTGACTTAATTCTTGCTGATCCTACTCTGGTAACCTATTAGGATTGCGAAGTAAGCATGCTGGTGACGAGACCTGCATAGCCTCACTGAGACATTGCAGCCTCAGTTTGACACAACAAACTCACTATGACATTGGAGCCTCACCAGTGACAATACAGCTTCACCAATGACATAGTCTCCTTGTGAAAGCACAGTCACTACTGGCATCACAACCTCACTGTGACATCACAACATCAACACTGATAGGACAGGCTCACGGTGATATTACAGCCTCACCAGTTACTCCAGAGCCTCATGGTGACATCATAACTTCACTATAGCATCACAGACTCACCAGTTAGACCACATTGTCAATGTGAAATCTCAGCCTCATCTCACATATCAGCCTCACTGTGACATCACAGACTCACTGTGACATCACAGCCTCACCACTCGTATCCTACTTAGCCTCACCATGACACCACAGACTCACCACAGATAGCACAGTCTCACAGTGACATGACAGCCTCAGCAGTGACATCATAGCCTTTGACATAATAAACAGTGACACTATAGCCTCACATGTTATCACTACCTCATTGTGACATCAACCTTCGAACAGATAGCACAGCCTCATGGAGACCTCACAGCCTCTCTGTGACCTCACATTCTAACCTGTTACATCATAGACTAACCTGTTAAATCATAGCCTCATGGTGAAATCGGCCTTGCTACTGAAATTACATTTTCCAGAGTGACCTCACAGCCTCACTGTGACATGACAGCCTCAGAGCTCACATAACAGCCTCACTGTGACATAACAGACTAACCTCTGAAATCAGCATCAGTGATACCACAGATATGCTGCTTAGCCTCGCTATGACACCACAGCCTCATCATGGACATCTCAGGCTTACAGTCACATGACCATCTCAACAGTGACACCACAGGCATGCTGTGGCATCTCAGCCTCATCACTGACATCAGTCTCACTTCTGACATCTAAGCCTAACAGTTGAAATCTCAGCTGCACTGTGATGTCATAGTCTATGAAAAGTGATATCACAGCACTGTGATATCACAACATAAAGGTAACATCACCTTCTCACATTGACATCTCAGCCTTAATGTAACATCATAGCCTCACTGTGACATCAGCCTTGTCACCGACATCACAGTCTCATTGTGACCTCACTGCCCCACCATTATATCACCAAATCCCTTTGACATCATGGGCTCATAATGTCACTACAGCCATAAAATGAAAGTAAAGCCTCACAGTGACATCACAGCCTCACCAGTGACATGCCAGCCTCACTGTGGCATCCTATCCTCATCACTCACATCATTGTCATTCTGATATCACAGTCTCAGCACTGAAATCACATCCTCAATATGATGTCATAATCTTGCTCAACTGACATCACAGCCTCACCGTGATATCATGGCATCACTTATGACAACACAGACTCACTGCACTTATGACAACACAGACTCACCGGGACATCACAGCTTCATCTCTGAGGTTATAGTCCTACTGTGACATGCCAGCCTCACTGCGACATCACAGGCAAACATCTGAAATCATTGCCCAAATGTAACATCACAGCCTCTCCTCTGACACCACAGACTCATGGGGACATCATAACCTCACTGTGGCATCACAGCTGAATGGTGACATAACAGCTATATCACATCATCAATATAACATCTCAGTCTGATCTCTCACTTCTGAAATGATAGCCTAACCATTGAACTCACAGGTGCACTGTGACATCATTGCCACACTGCGACATCATACCTTCACCTCTGAGGTTATAGTCTTATTGTGACATGACAGCATCAGTATGACATCATAGGCTCACCTCTGAAATCCTTGCCCAACTGTGATATCACAGCATCGACTGTGACATTACAGCAAGTTTCATCACAGCTTCACTATGATATCATAGGCTCACCTCTAAATTGTAGCCTCAATGCAACATAACACCCTCATTATTGAATCCTACCTAGCCTCACTATGGCACCACAACCTCACCACTGACCTCACAGGCTCACTGAAAGGTGACAGCCTCCCTGTGACTCCACAGTGTCGCTATAGACATCACAACCTCACTGTGACAGCACACCTTCCCCAGTGACATCACAACCTCGCAGTGATATCACAGCCATACCATGCCATAGAACATCACTATGAAACAAAGCTTCACCTCTGACATCATTGCTTCACTGTGACATCTAAGCCTCAGTTTGAAAAGATAAACTCAGAAATTAGAGCCACACCACTGACAATACAGCCTCACCAGTGACATAGTCTCCCTGTGAAAGCACAGTCACTACTGACATCACAACCTCCTATGACATCACAAGCTCACTGTGCTATCACTGTGCCAGCACAGCCTCACTGTGACATCACAGCTTCACCACTGATATGAAAGGCTCAACATCATATCACAGGCTCAAAAGTGACCCCACTGCCTCATGGTGACATCATATCATCACTGTGGCATCACAGGCTCATCAGTTATATCACATCATCAATGCGACATCTCAGTCTCATCTTTCACATCAGTCTCACTTCTTAAATCAGAGCATAAATACTGACCTCCCAGCCGCACTGTGACATCACAGTCTCATTGACATCACAGCCACACAATGACATCACATCCTCTCAACTGGTATCCTAGCTAGCCTTACTAGGAGATCACAGCCTCACCACAGATAGCACAGGCTCAAGTGACGTGACAGCCACAGCAGTGACATCATAGCCTTTGACATCACAGTGACACCACAGCCTCACATGTCACTTCACTACCTCACTGTGACATCGATCTTCCCACAGACATCACAGCCAAAGAGAAACCTCACAGCCTCACTGTGACCTCACAGTCTAACCTGTCACATCATAGACTCACCTGTTACATCATCGCCTTATGATGAAATCAGCCTTGCCACTGACATCACATCTTCCACAGTGAACCTCAGAGCCTTACTCTGACATCACCACCTCAATGTTATGTCACTGCCTCACAATGACATCACATCTTCACAACGATATCATGCCTGCTCTGTGGCATTATAGTCTCATTTCTGACATCACTGCCTCACTGTGACATCACAGCCTCACCTCTGACATCACAGACTCACTATGACATCACAGTCTCACCTCTGACATCACAGTCTCACTGTGACATAACAGGCTAACCTCCGAAATCATAGCATCAGTGACATCACAGACATTCTACCTAGCCTTTCTCTGACACCACAGCCTCATCACTTACATCTCAGGTTCACGTTCACATGAGAGGCTCAACAGTAATATCCTACCCTTGCTGTGGCATCACAGTCTCACCAGTAAAATCCCAAAGACTCACTTTGACATGTCGGTCTCATCTCTAATATCAGCCTCATGTCTGACATCACAGCTTAACCACTGAATTCTCAGGCAAACTATGATGTCATAGTCTATCACCACTGATATCACAGCCTCACTGTAATATCACAACCTCACAATAACATCACAGCCTCACAGAGACATCACAGCCTCTCTGCTGATATCACAGCCTCAGTGTGATTGCATACCTTCACACTGACATCCTAACCTCACTGAGAAGCCCAAGCTTCGCCCCAGAAGTCACAGCTTCACCAACATCTCAGAGAATCAGCCCTGACATCAGAGCCTCACTGCGACATCACAGCCTCACAGTGACCTCAAAAACTGCCCACTGACACTACACTTTCACCTGTTATATCACAGATTCTTTGTGATGTCAGTTTTGCCACTGACTGACATAGCCTCACTATGATATCACAACTTCCAGAGTGATATCAACTCAAGGTGGTATGTCAGCCCACAGTGACATACAACCTTCACAGTGACATGATAGCCTCAGTGCAACATCATGGCCTTAACAGTGACAACACTGCCTTTGATATCACAGCTTTACCAGTGTCAATATCATATAGTAGGCTCATCACTGACATCATAGCATCACCAGTGATATTATGGACTAACAATGACATCTTTTTCACCACTGACATTACAGCCTTATTGTGACATCAGCCTCACCACTAACATCAGAGTCTCACTGTGCCATTACAAACTCACTGTGACATCTCCCTTGCCACTGACATAATAACCTCATGGAGACATCATATACACACCTGTGACATGGCCTCTCTGTTACAATCAAGCATCAATGTGACTTCACAGCGTTACCATTGATATGATAGCATCACTGAGACATCAGCCTTGGCACTGTCATCATAGTCTCACTGTTTCCTCACAGCTTCCCCATGATATCATAGTGTCATGGTGACATCACAATCACACTGTGAAATCATAGCTTCACCACTGGTATCCTACCTAGCCTTATTATGACAACATAGCCTCAACACAAATATCACAGGCTCACAGTGATGTGACAGCCTAAGCAATGTCATCATAGCCTTTGACTTCATAAACAGAGATGACACAGTCTCACTGTGTCATATCACTGTCTCTTTGTGACATCAATCTTCCCACAGATATGAAAGCCTCCCAGTGATCTCACAGCTGCACTATAACCTCACAATCTATCCTGTTAAATCATAGAATCACCAGTTACATCATAGCATCATGTGAAATCAGCCTGGCCAATTACAACACATCTTCCACTGTGACATCATACTCTCACGTTGACCTCACAGTCTAACCTGTTACATCATAGAATCACTTGTTACATCACACCCTCACTGTAACATCATAGCCTCACAGTGATATCACAGCTTCAGTGTGACATCAGACTCACTAGTGAGATCATAACCTAATCTGTGACATCAGCATGACCACTGACATTAGTCAGAACACTTACTTCACTGTCATACCTTTGCCAACAAAGCCTTTGACATCCCATCCTCACCAGTGTCACTGCACATAGTAGGTTCACCACTGACATCATAGCCTCACCAGTGACATCACGCACTCACTATGACATCTTTGTGACATCATGCCTTTCCCAAATGACATCACAGCCTCATTGTAGCATCAGCCTCACCACTAACATCACCGTCACACTCTGCCACCACAACCTCGCTAGTAACATCACATTACTGTGTCATCAGAGCCTCACTGTGACATCATAGCAAAACTGTCCCACAGGCTCACTGTAACATTACAACCTGACAGTGCCATGACAACTTCACTGTGACATCATAATTTCCCCAGTGACATCACAAACTCACTGTGATATCACAGCCTCACCAGGGACACCACAGCCTCATTGTGACATCACAACCTCAGAGTGTCATCACAGCTCATTAGTTATACCACATCGTCAATGCGACATCTCAGCCTCATAGCTCACATCAGTCTCACTTCTGAAATGATAGCCTCAGCAATGGCATCATAGACTTTGACATAATAAACAGTGATAAAATAGCCTCAAATGTTACATCACTGCTTCATTCTGACATCAATCTTCCTACAAATATCACAGCCTCACAGTGACCTCACAGCTTCGCTGTGACCTCACAATCTAATCTCTTACATCATAGACTGACCAGTTCAATCACAGCCTCATGGTGGAATCAGCCTTGCTACTGACATCACATCTTCCACAGTGACCTCACAGCATCACTATGATATCACCACCTTTCTGTGATGTCACAGCCTTATAGTGATATCACAACTGCACAGTGATAACACAGCCTTATTGTGGCATTATAGTCTCATTTCTGACATCACAGCCTCACTGTAATATTACAGCCTTACCTCTGATCTCATAGCCACTGTGACATAACAGGCTAAACTCTGAAATCATAGCATCAGTGATACCATGGACACCCTGCCTAGCCTGGCTAAGATACCACATTCTTATCACTGACATCTCATGCTCATGGTCACATGACAGCCTCAACAGTGTCACCACAGACATGCTATGTCATCACAGCTTTACCAGTAACATCCAAGCCTCACTGTGACATCTCACCATAATCACTAACATCAGCTTCACTTCTGACATCACAACTAACCACTAAAATTACAGCCGAACTGTGATGTCATATTTTAATCACCATGAATAACACAGTCTCACAGTGACATCACAGCATCAGTGTGACTGCACAGATTCACCACTGACATCCTAAACTCATTGTGAAATCAAAGCATCATCCGTGACATCACAGCCTCACTGACATCTCATAGAATCAGCCCTGACATTAGAGCCTCACTGCAACATAACAGACTCACAGTGCCCTCACAGCCTGCCCACTCACACCAGAGGCTTACCTGTTATCATAGCCATATTGTGTCATCAGTCTTGCCACTGACATCACAGCCTCACTAAAACCTCACATTCCATTGTAACATCACCAACTCCCTGTGACATCACGGCTTCATGGTAATGCCACAGTTACTCGGTGACATCAGAGCTTTAAGATGGCATCACAGCCTAACAGTTAACTCACAGACTGTGTACTGACAACACAGGCTCACCTGTTACATCATACCCTCATTGCGACATCAGTCTTGCCACTGACATTACAGCCTCACTGTGACATCATAGCTTCCATAGTAACATCACCTCACGGTTTCATGACAGCCCACAGTGACATACAATGTACCCAGTGATCTCAGTGTGACATCACAGTCTCACCATTGACAGCACAGCCTCACCTGTGACATCAGCATCGCCCCTGACACTATTCAGAACACTGACATCACTGTCACACAAGTGACAACACAGTCTTTGACAGTCTCACAAGTTTCACTGTCACATCATAGGTTCACCACTGACATCATAGACTGACCAGTGACACCATAGATTCACTATGACATCTTTCTCACCACTGACATTCCAGCCTCACTGTGACATCACACATTCACCAGTAACATCACAGACTCATTGTGACATCAGCCTCACCACTAACATCATAGCCTCACTTGCCATCACACCTTTCCAGTGATATCACATCACTGTCTGCAGAAGCTCATTGTGACATCATAGCAACACTGTGTCCTCTAGTGTCACTGTGACATTACAACCTCATAGTGATATCATAAACTCACTGTCACATCACAATCTCTGTGTGGATCAGCCTTGTCTCCTATATAATTCGTCATGGTGACATCACATATACACCTGTGACATAGCTTCACTGTGAAATCACAATCTCAATGTGACATCACAGCATCACCACTGACATCATAACTCACTGTGACATCAGCATTGCCACTGACATCACAGTCTCATTGTGACCTCACAGCCTTGCCACTAATATGACTGGCTCACTGTGATATCATAGCCTTACCAGGGACACCACAGCTTCATGGAGACATCATAACCTTAGTGTGGAATCACAGCCTCACCAATTATATCATATAGGAAATGCGACATCTCAGTCTCATCTCTCACATCTGTGATTCAAAAATCACAGCCCACCCACTGACCTCACAGCTGCACTGTGATATCAGTCTCACTGTGACATCACAGCCTCATGGTGACATCAATATTCCCACAGATATCACAACCTCACAGTGACCTCATAGATTCACTGTCACCTCACAGTGTAACCTGTTGCATCATAGACTCACCTGTTAAATCATAGCTTCATGGGGAAATCAGCCTTGCCACTGATTTCACATCTTCCACAATGACCTCACTGCTTTCTGTGAGATCACAATCTCTCTGTGATGTCACAGCCTCACAGTGACATCACAGCATCACAGTGATATCACAGCCACACTGTGGCATTATTGACTCATTTCTACCATCACAGCCTCAATAGTGGCACCATAGCCTCCCTGTGACCTCACACCCTCACCAGAAACATCCCAGCTTCACTGTGATATCATAGCCACACTTTGTCCTCGCATCCTCACTGTGGCATTACAACCTGACTGTATCATCACATACTTACTGTGACATCACAAACTCTCTGTGACATCAGCTTTGCCACTTCCATAATAGGTTAATGGTGACATCACATACACACCTATGACATAGTCTCACTGTGACATCACAGCCTCCATGGACATCACAGCATTAACACTGACATCATCGCCTAACTGTGACATCAACCTTGCCACTGACATCATAGTCTCACTGTGACCTCACATTCTCCACCGTGACATCACTAACTCCCTGTGACATCATGGGCTCATGGTGACACCACAGCCACATGGTTACATCAAACTATATGGTGGCATTTCAGACTAACAGTGACCTCATAGTCTTCACGCTAACAACACAGGCTCACCTGTTACATCATACCCTTATTGTGGCATCAGTTCTGTCACTGCCCTCACAGCCTTACTGTGACATCACAGCTTCCAGAACAATATCACCTCATGATGATGTGATAGCCCAAAGTGACATACAACCATCACAGTGTCAACATAGACTCATTGTGACATCACGGCTGCACCAGTGACTTCACAGCCACAACATGCCATTAAAGCATCACTGTGACATAAAGCGTCATTGTGACTTCATAGCCTCACTGTGACATCAGCCTTGCCATTGACATCACAGTCTCATTGTGACCTCACACCCTCCACCATGACATCACCGACACCACAGCAACACAGTTACATCACAGCCTCAGCAGTGATATGCCAGCCTCACTGTGACATCATACCCTCATTACATCAGCCTCATTCTAATATCACAGCCTAACCACTGAAATCCACCTCACTGAGATTTCACAGTCTCACTCCACTGACATCACAGCCTTACTGTGATATTAGGGCCTCACTGGTGACAACACAGGCTAACTGTGACATCAAAGCCTCAGCTCTGAGGTTATAGCCTCCTGTGACATGACAGCCTCACTATGACTGCCACGGACCAGAGTCGCAGCCTCAAGACTAGGGCTCCTCCGAACCAGGTGGATGGAGCACAGAACACATGCAACTCTTTTTAGCCCGAGTGAATTCTGAACCTATATTTGAAATTTTTGTGACAGCTTTTATACAGAAAATTTTGGGGCAAAGAATGTTGCACTTACAGTAGACATAATTTTCTAGTCAGCAAAAATCACCTTCAAGGTGGACATTTTTTTCAAGAACCTATCCCAATGCTTGAGGGTAAAGACACTTAACAGAAATATTCTCTCAGTAGTTCCAAACCTATCTAATCTATAATGCTTCATGGATAGCCATGTGGCTGAACCTATATAATTGACATATCTAAACAGACTGCTTTTTTTAAAATACACAAAGGAAGAATGATCTCCTTTTGATTTCAGTAAGGAACATATTTTATAATTAATTATAGGAGTCCCCCCCAACACCCCATAAGTCCCAGCATGAGCTTTTGCTGTTGTACTCTCCAGGTTGATTCTCTCAGTCAGGCAGGTTAACATGGGCACCAGGCATGGCAGCAGGTTCTAACTTGGGAAGTTGCATGCAGCTCATGCAGTCTCTGCTATCCAAGCTTGAACCACATCTCTAGGGGAGCCATGGCTTAGATATTAAAGGCCATAAGTGCCTAGAGTGTGGTTCTGTTGATGGAGCACTACTGAGATATGCACTGAAGAAAACAAACAATATAATTATTAAAAGAATAATTCCATCTATAATAGCATCCTTCTATTTCTTTAATAGTAAGGTTGCTTATATCTTCCTTTGAGGAATTTCAGAAGTATATTGCCATCAGTTAGATGACCCATCTTTGAACCATGCATACTCCAAACCTGGGGTCCAGTCAGGCTCCATATGCCAAGGGTGTCTCTCTCAGGGCGGAGGCGATCATTGGTAGGAGTGCACTCGAATGGTCCATCTCTGTGATTTCTCATAAGGGTGCTATTTGGGATAGGAAAGACATGGCCCCCTTTGCTTCTGACATGGATTCTCCCAGTTTGGATTGCAAATACCATCTCCAGGGGACAGTCTTGGCATCTAGAGTTTCTGACATGATGGTCTCTTCCTTGGCCTTCTGCCAGAGGATATCACAGTTTCTTTTAAGGTTCTAGTGGATTGATAGCATAGTCTTACACTTCTGGATTTTCTGAGTTAGTTCATAGGTAGGAATTTTACCCACCTATGTTTTAAGATTCTAGAAGTTATTCTCTAATTTCCTTAAAATAAGTGCACACAATCTGGCTATCAAGTCTACTTATTGTAAGTGACTAGATATGAAATCTCTATTTAGAATTTGACTTAAAGTTAAAAAGTAAGCTTCTTCCCTAAATCAGAGAGCAGGAAGTCAGTTCCAAAATAACTAAGAGGAGGTAAAAGGCACTCCTAATTTCCAGAAGAATTCCTCCTGTCAGAAACACAACTTAAATTACCTGAGGAATACTTAGTACCTGCCCATGGGCGGTATTGTGACTTTCCAAGAAATCCTTAGCGCCTGCCCATGGAGTTATGTGACCTTCACCAGGGAACAGGCTTTAGGCCTGAGCTGGGAAAAAACACCAAGGCCTGACAATTCCCATATTTTTCCTTGTTTCTCTTAAATAAAGCCATGTTCTTATCCCAAAAGATGTTTCTTTGAATCCATCTTTTCCAAACTGAGACATATTCTACCAGATTGGTTGGATAAGGACGTGGCGTATGACAGCATAGGCTTACTCTTGAAATCATTGCCCAACTGTAACATCACAGCATCGATTCTGATATTATAGCCTCACTGATTCATCACAGCCTCACTATGACATCACAGGTTCACCTCTGAATTCATAGCCTTCCTCAATGCAACATCACACCCTCATCACTGACATACTACCTAGCCTCACTATGACACCACAGCTTCAACACTGACCTTAAAAACTCATTGAAATATCACAGTCTCTCTGTGACACCACAGTGTTGCTATTGACATCAGAACCTCACTGTGACATTACAACTTACCCAGTGACATCACAACCTCACGTTGATATTGCACCATCATTGTGACATCACAGCCATGTCATCAAAGAATCACTATGACATAATGCTTCACCTCTGATATTGTAGCCTCACTGTGACATCACAGCTTCAGTTTGACACATTAAACTCACTGTGACATTAGAAGATCAGCAGTGACAATACAGAATCACCATGACATAGTCTCACAGTTAAAGCACCATCAGTACTGACATCACAATTTCACTGTGAATTTATAGCCAAAGTGTACCAGCAGAGCCTCACAGTGACATCACAGCCTCACCAGTGATATGACAGGCTCAAAGTGACATCAAGCCTCTCCTCTGACATCACACCCTCAGTGTGATTGCCAAGCCTCACAACTGATATCACAACTTCCTGTGACATCACAACCATACTGTGCCAACTAGACTCATATTGACATCACAGCCTCACCACTGATTGAACAGGCCCACTGATATTTCATCCTCACCAATGACACCTCTGCCTCATGGTGACATCATAATCTCAATGGCATCACAGCTTCACCAGTTATATCACATCATCAATGTGACATCTCAGCCTCCTTTCTCATATCAGTCTCACATCTGAAATCACAGACTAACCAATGACCTCACAGTTGCACTGTAACATCACAGCCTCACCGCGGGTATGTTACTTAGCATTGCTACGACACCACTACCTCACCACACATAGCACAGGCTCACAGTGATGTGACAGCCTCAGCAGTGACATCATAGCCTTTGACATCATAAACAGTGACAACACAGTTTCACATGTTGCATCACTGCCTCACTATGATGTCAATCTTCCCACAGACATCGCAGCTTCCCAGTGACCTCACACCCTCACTGTCACCCCAAAGTCTAACTTCTTACATCTTAGACCCTTGGTGAAATCAGCCTTGCCTTTAACATTCCCATCTTCAACAGTGATTTCACAGCCTCACTGTGACATTACAATCTCTTTGTGATGTCAGAACCTCATAATGACATCACAGCTTTACAGTTATATCACAGCCTAGTTGCTGAATCTCCACTGGGACAGCCAAGGGGAAGAGGGGAAAGGGCAGGGGCCTCATGTGCTCGAGGTGAATGAGTGAGCCAGTGATGGGGTCACCATCTAGACCCTGGGAGTGAAGAGAGAAGCAGCAGGCAGAGAATGAGTTGGTTGCAGGCTCATCTTTATTCAGGAAGTGTTTGGGCTTATATCAGGTCAGGATCCAATCAGGTGTTGCCATCCCTTCACTTAGAGGAGAGCCAACAATCATTTAACTGCTTACTAGGTGTCCATTACAGAGGTAGATTAGATGGCTACTTCCCATTGTTTGTTCTTCCTTCTGCCTGTATGGTTCCTCTATTGCTACTTGTCTGGGGCATGTCCATATCCAGGAGCCCGGGCTAGGGCTTCCCTGAAATGGTAGTGACACATTTCATCCTTTTATTTATTTATAAATTTTTTGTGGGGACCATGATTGCTGGGGTGACCTTGAGCCTCTTCAGCTGTGTGGAATATAAGTGACTGTGCCTGGCTTAGGTTGATCACCAACCTCGTGCGGAGCCTTACCCATCATTGGCTACCAGTCATGAGACCACTGCAGCAAAGGAATCAAGGTCCCAAAAAGGGAACTTAAGGTGTCAGGTTTTCAAGTTTTCATCATTGCATGGCAGGCTGAGAGGCTATAGGAGGGGCAGGCAGAGATGCTGTGGGTGAAGTTGGCAGAGAAACGATCTAGAATAGCTAGTGAGACACAAATCAAAACCTAATTGTAAATTAGTTAGGCATAGCTTCAATAGAGGACAGCCAGGCCTCCAAGGGGCTTTTGGTGGCCTTAGGAATGTCTGGAGCCTGAATGGATGCCCTGAGGATCTGTGTAAAGCAAGCTTGAGTTGTAAATGCTGAAACCTTACTGCTTGACATTTTCATCTAAATAGGCCATTTAGCACTAAAAGGGTAACTCCAAAAGTTAACCAAGTTACCAAATTTACAGGTGAAAAGAAAGCAGGTATCCTGTTCCATAATTGTTTGCCAAGGGATACAGCAGTAATAATTTGAGCTTTAGTCCCATTAATTTTTGATACATCAAAGGATAGTTTGAAACATTCCAGGTGTCATTAATACTGGCAGCCAGGAGGCATATGGCTGTCCTGGACTTCCTTCTTATGGGCTAGGAAAAGCAGCACTCAGGACATGTTTAAAGCATTTTTTTCTTTCTTTTCCTGTGGGAGAAAGAAATTCCAGGTTTGTCAGCTTAGGCATGCCTACTAGTTCTCTTAGGCAGATGAATCCTCAGAGAAATTCCTTAAGTAACTTAGGCCAAAATCTTGCAAGGAAAAGGGAAACATGAACCTGAGTTGACCCAAATGTACTTAGAATTTCCTGAAAACAGACTACGCTGGGTCTGGATTTTATTGATCCTGTTTAGTTTCAAGGTGGAGGCTTGAAATTCCTGTTCTACCTTAGTAGAAGTACACATGGGAGTATGGAATTAAAAATCAGATTTGTCCCCAAGAAAGGAAGCTCATACCTACCAGGAGAAGGAAGAAATTCCAATGAACGTTTTAGAAGACAATTATATTTTACTGGTTGCTATATTTGATGGGATAAAGTTCTATAAATGGAGTCAGAGGAATAAACAAGTTCAATTAAACAATATCATAGTGGCTTTGCTATTTTGGGAACACATGGAAAAATAATCTATTAGAAAAACAATTGTGATCAATACAAAGTATAACTAGTTAAGGTCTTAGATGTTATCAAAATTATTTGTTTTCACTTTTAAGTATGCATACATGTATTTAAAAATGTCATGCCAGAATTTTCATATTAGCATGCAACAGAAATAAAAAATTGAAGTGGTCACACACAACACGTAAACACAGAACATATAAACATATAAGCAAATGAACAACATTTTACCAACAATTGTACAATTTAGCGGCAACTGTCTTAAAATTACCTTTGAAAGCTTTATCAAAGTTGGGTTGACATTTAGAAAAACCATATTTAAAACAAGACTTCATATTAGTTAAGTCTGGCAGCTTAGCTTAATTATGAAAAACATCTATCAAGGAAAACATTCTTATCCATAGGCCAGTTCCCACATATTCTCTGGGGGGATCCAAGGTGTTAAACCGCAGCCTCATTCCAGAATTCCTGTAGTCCAGCAGACCTAACCTCGAGGCCTCTAGTCTCTAGGAGAGGTTTTAAGACACGTATCTGGGGCTCACGAGGGGAGGTTTCCTGTTTTTCTAAAGAACAGAGATGAGACCAAAAGAGGCACAGATGAGACAAGGAATGTATCAGATCCAAATGTCTTATGCTTAGTGGGGGGCCTCCAGTATTTTCAACTACCCCTGTACTGTATGCGTGTATGGTGTCTCCCAGTCAGACCTATGTAATCGAGACTGGGCGCTGAGTTCTGAGGGGACCAATTTCTCATGTGAACTGACCAGGAAAAGCCTTGATTTAGAGGGGCTCTTTGATCATAGGGAAATCAAACAAGCGACTGCATTAAGAGGGGCTCCTTGATCATCAGCAAATCAAGCTAGCAATTGTGTATCTAAGGACAAACAGGGAAAGGGGAAGAAGAGGGGGCCAACTGCTCACCTTCAGGCACTGTAAGCACAGGAACACAAAACCAAAGGGGCCACTCACCAAACTTTATCAGAGTGGGTGTCTTGGCTACACTGAAACAGGCACCACCCCATGTTGGATGCCAGATGTTGTTGAATCCCTACCAGGACAGCCAGGGGGAAGAGGGGAAAGGACAGGGGCCTCATGGACTTGAGGCGAACGGGCAAGACACACCCAGACCCCAGGAGTCAGGCAAGAAGCAGCAGGCAGAGGACAAGTTGGCTGCAGATTCAGCTTTATTCAGGAAGTGTTTGGGCTTATATAGAATCAGGGTCCAATCAGGTGTTGCCATCCCTCCACCAGTTGTGACAGCCACCAATCATTTGACAGTTTACTAGGAGTCCATTCAAGGGGTAGGTTAGATGGCTGCTTCCCATTTGTGGTTCATCCTTTCACCTGTATGGTTCCTCCACTGGGACATGTCCGGGTCATGTCCGTACACAGGAGCCTGGGCTAGAGCCTCCATGAATCAGTAGTACCATAAGCCTCACTGTGGCATTATTGCCTCATTTCTGACATCACAGCCTCTCTGTGATATCACAGGTTTCAGAGTGTTATCACATCATAGTGACATGACAGCCTACAGTGATATACAACCCTCACATTGACATCATAGCCTCAATGTGACATCACAGCCTTGCAAGTGACAGCCTAACGTGTGATATCAGTATCGCCACGAAAATTAGTCAGAACACTGATATCACTGCCACACCAGGGACAACACAGCTTTTGATATCACAGCCTCGCCAGGGTCACTGTCATGTAATAGGTTCACCACTGACATCATAGACTGACCAGTGACATCATAGACTCACTATGACATCTTTCTCACCACAAACATTCCAGCCTCATTATGATATCACATCTTCACCAAGGACATAACAGCCTCATTGTGGCATCAGCCTCACCACTAACATCACAGCTTCACTGTGCCATCAAAAACTCTCCAGTGATATCACAAAATCCCTATGTCATCAGAGCCTCTATGTGACATCATAGCCACACTGTGTTCTCACAGACTCACTGTGACATTGCAACCTGACAGTGCCATAACAACCTCACTGTAACATCACAAATCCGCTGTGACATCAGGCTTGCCACTGACATATTAGCTTCATGGTGATATCACATGCACACCCCTGGTATAACCTCACTGTGACATCACACCCTCAATGTGACATCACAGCATCACCACTGATATCATAGCCTCGCTGTGACATCAGCCTTGTCACTGACATCACAATCTCACTGGGAACTCAGAGCCTGCACCGTGACATCACTAACTCCATGTGACATCAAATGATTGCCATAAGACCACAGTCATATGGTGATATCAAAGCCCCAGAGTAGCATCACAGCCTCACCAGTGACATCCCAGCATCACTGTCATGTCATACACTCATCAGTCACATCAGACACATCACGGGCTCATGGTTACACCACAACTTCCTCAGTGACATCACAACCTCACAGTGACATCACAGCCTCATTGTGACATCACAAGCATTCCATGCCATCAAAGCATTACTGTGACTTAAAGCTTCACCTCTCACATCACAGTCTTACTGTGACATCCCAGCCTCATTTTGCCTCTCTAAACTCACTGTGGCATTAAAGCCTCACCAGTGACAATAGTCTCACCAATGACATTGTCTCCCTGTGAAAGCACAGTTGCTATGGACATCACAAACTTACTGTTTCATCACAACTTCACTGTGACATCCCAGCCTCAGTTTTTCTCTCTAAACTCACTGTGACAATAAAGCCTCACCAGTGACAACACAGCCTCACCAATGACATTGTTCACCTGTGAAAGCACAGTTGCTATGGACATCACAACCTCACTGTGACATCACAGACCCACTGTGTCAGCACAGCCTCACTATGACATCACAGCCTCACCACTGTTAATACAGGCTTGCTGTGATATTACAGACTCACCAGAGACACCCCAGCCACTAGGTGCCATCACAACCACACTGTGGCATCAAAGTCTCAACTGTTATCTCACACCATCAATGTGACATCTCAGCCTCATCTCTCACATCAGTCACACTTCTGAAATTATAGCCTATCCACCAACATCACAGCTGCACTGTGACATCACAGCATTATTGTGACATCATGGTGACATCACAGCCTCAACACTGGTATCCTACCTAAACTTAATATGACACCAGAGCCTCACCACAGATAGCACAAGCACACAGTTACATGACAGTCTCAGCAGTGACATCATAGCATTTGACATAATAAACAGTGACACCTCATTTACATAACTTCCTCACTGTGACATCAAACTTCCCACAGATATCATAGCCTCACAGTGATCTCACAGCCTTACTGTGATTTCAAAGTGTAACCTCTTACATCATAGATTTACCTGTTACAACATAGCCTCATGGTGAAATCAGCCTTGCCACTGATATCACATCTTATACAGTGACCTCACAGCCTGTGACATCTCAACCTCCCTGTGATGCCACAGCTTCACAGTGACATCACAGCTTCACAGTGATATAGAAGCCTCACTATGACATTACAGACTCATTTCTGATATCACAGCCTCACTGTGACATCACAACATTACATCTGACATAACAGCTTCTCTGTGACATAAGAGGTTAGCCGCTAAAATAATAGCATCAATGACACTAATGACATCCTTCCATGCCTCACTATGACACCAGAGCTTCATCACTGACATCTCAGGCTCATGATCACATGATAGCCTCAACGTGAGAGCCACAGAATGTCCTCACAGCCTCACTGTGACATGACAACCTGATATTGCCATCCCAACCCCACTGTAATATCACTGTAAATCTCCCAGTGATATCAACCTTGACAACGACATCACAGTCCTTTTTCCAGAAATTGTTTCCTTGAAACAATATTCTGTCATTTGGGCCTTATCAAAACAGCATGGTTGGATAAGGAT
Organism: Typhlomys cinereus; assembly: GCA_023101885.1. NCBI lineage: Eukaryota > Metazoa > Chordata > Mammalia > Rodentia > Platacanthomyidae > Typhlomys > Typhlomys cinereus. The sequence goes on from JALPQD010000397.1 coordinate 985,381, forward strand.
GCTGCACTAACCACCGAAATCATAGCATCAGTGACACCACGGACATCCTGCCTAGACTCACTATGACACACTACAGCCTCATCACAGACATCTCAGACTCAGTCACGTGACAGCCTCAACAGTGACACCACACCCATGATGTGGCATCAGAGACTCACCAGTAACATCCCAGCCTCATTGTGACATCTGACCTTCGTCACTGATATCAGCCTCACTTCTGACATCACAGCCTAACCACTGAAACCTCACCCAAACAGTGATGTCATAGTCTATCACCACTGATATCACAGCCTCACTGTGATATCACAGCCTCTCTGATATCACAGCCTGTGAAACTATACAGCCTCACCACTGACATCCTAACCTCACTGTGAAATCCAAGCATCACCCTATGTCACAGTCTCACTGATATCTCAGAGAATCACCCCTGATATCAGAGCCTCACTGCGACATCACATCCTCACAGTGACCTCACATCCTGCCTACTGACACCTCAGGCTCACCTGTTATGTCATAGTCTCACTGTGAAATCAATCTTGCCACAGTTAGCACAGACACACAATCACGTGACAGCCTCATCACTGACATCAACCTCACTTCTGACATCACAGCCTAACCACTGAAATCTCAGTTGAACTGTGATGTTATAGCTTATCACCACTTCAATCACAGCCTCACTGTGATATAACAACATCATGTTAAAATCACAGCCTCATAGTGACCGCACAGGCTCACCACTGAGGTCCTATCCTCATTGTGAAATCCAAGCCTCAACAATGACGTGACAACCTCAATGAAAAGTAATACTAGCAGCCCGGACATAATAGCCTCACTGCAACATCACAGCCTACCAGCGACCTCACAACCTGCCCACTGACACCACAGGCTCTCCTGATTTCTTAAATTTTTTTTTATTTATTCAATTGTGTGTGTGTGTGTGTGTGTGTGTGTGTGTGTGTGTGTGTGTGTGTGTGTAACCACGAGCGAATTTGGGAACCACCATGGACTGCCTCCACCTCCTCCTTGTTTACTCTGCCCCGGGATTCACAGGCTCAGCCCTACCAGGACCAGAAATGCAGGCCACCCCTGCTTCTGCCTGACATCTATACGTGGGCTCTAGGATCCAAACTCAGAACCTTCCACCTGCAAGGCAGAGCCTAACTTCCTGAGCCACTTCTCCAGTCCCCTTTCCTGTTATATCATAACCTAATTGTGACATCAATCTTGCCTCTGAAATCACAGCTTCACTGAGACATCACAACCTCACAGTAACATCACCACCTCATAGTGACATCACAGCCTCTCCTCTGACATCACATACTCAGTGTGACTGTATGGCCTCACCATGGACATTCTAACCTCACTTTGAAATTCATGCATCATCCCTGACATCATAGCCTCACAGATATCTGATAGAATCTTCCCTGTGACTACGTGATGAGCAACAGAAGATGGACACTGAAATACAGGATGTGGTATTTGATTAGCTGGACTTGATTCTAATTTGATATTTTCTTACTGTGTCAAGATGCTTCTATTTTGATGTTTTATCTGTGTTGGAGTATTTAACTTATTTTGACTTGATAGACTCCTACAGTTAAAAGATTTGGTATAATTAAAAACTTTCAGTTCCGACATCATAATAATTGAACTTTTAATGATTGACATTTTAAAATGGATTATAGAAGCTTTTAATTTTGGACTTTTAGAATTAATAAAGTTAAATGTATTTGTATTATAAATAACTTTTAACACCTATGGGGACAAGGATTGAAGGTTACAGTTTAAAAGTGCTATGTTTTTGTGTCAAGTTGACAAGCGGTGTAGTGTTATAGTTAGGCACAGGTATCAACTTGACAGTTAAAGAGTTTGAGCTCTGGGCACGTTGTAGAGAATCGGTGTTGAATTAAGCCCAGAGCAAACCTGCAGGAGATTGTCTAGCTGATGGGGCGGGTCCAGCCCATGGTGGGTGAGACTAGGCCCTGGAATAAAATACCCAGACCTGATTGAGAAAGTTGGCATCCTTGTGTACACTTGGCCAGACATGTTGGTCTGGCAAGGAAGGATCGTCCCTCTCTCAACTATTACATAGAGATGGTGTGGCCAGTTCCCTTGGCCTAGTATTGGTGCTTGCTCTCCTGTCAAGCTGGACTACAGACTGTAACCGGACTATCAATAAGAAAACAGTAAGAAAATAAATCCCTTCTTCCCTTAAAAAAAAAAAAAGAATCTTCCCTGACATTACAGCCTCACTGAGACATTGCATCCTCTCAGTGACCTCAAAACCTGCTCACTGACCTCACAGGCTCTCCATATCCTCACTGTCACTGACATCACAACCTCCCTGTGACATCACAGCCTCAGTGTGACATCACGGCCTCACCAGTGACAGCACAACATCATCTGTGACATTTTCATTGCCAGTGACATAAGTCAGAACAATGACATCACTGACATACCAATGACAACACACCATTGACATCACAGCCTCACCCATGTCACTGTCATGTAATAGTTTCACCATGGGCATCATAGCCTCACTAGTGACATCAGCCTTCCCACTGATATAACAGTCTCACTGTGACCTCACAGCCTCCACCATGACATCACCAACTGTCTGTGACATCATGGGTTCATGGTCACACCACAGCCATACAGGGATATCAAAGCCTCACAGTGGCAACACACCCTCACCAGTGACATGCCAGCCTCATTGTGACATCATACTCTCATCGCTCATATCAGCCTCATTCAGATATCACAGCTGAACCACTGAAATCACAGCTGAACTGCGATATTATAGTCTATCACCACTTATATCGCATCCTCACTGTGATATCAAAACCTCACAGTGACTTCACAGCCTGCTGACTGATACCATAGGCTCACCTGTTACATCATAGATTCATTGTGACATCATTCTTGCCACTGACATCACAATCTCACTGTGACATCCATCTGCCAGAATGATATAACCTCATGGTGACATGACAGCCCACAGTGACATACAACATTCACAGTCACATCACAGACTCAGTGTGATATTATGGCATCACTGGTGACAACACAGCCTCACTGTGACATCACAGCCTCACCTCTGAGGTTATAGCCTCACTGTTTCATCACAGTTTGACTATGAAATCACAGGCTCACCTCCGAAATTATAGCCTCAATGAGGTATCCATGGTGATTGTTGACATCCTACTAGCCTCACTGTGGCACCACAACCTCACCACTGATGTCACAGGCTCAATGAAACATGACATCTTCCCTGTGACACCACAATGTCGCTATTTCATCACAACTTCATTGTGACATCACAACTTCCCCAGTGAAACTACAACTTCACAATGACATCACAGTCTCATTGTGACATGACAGCCTTAGTTTGACCAAATAAACTCACTGTGACATTAGAGCCTCACCAATGACAATAAAGCCTCACCAATGACAAAGTCTCCCTGTAAAAGCACAGTCACTACCGGTGCCACAACCTCCCTGTGACATTACAACCTAACTATGAGAACACATTCACACTGTGCCAGCACATTTTCACTGGGACATCATAACCTCAACACTGATAGGACAGGTTCACATTGACATCACAGCCTGTCCTCTAACATCATAGCCTCAGTGTCACCCCATAGCCTACCACTGACATCGTAACCTCACGGTGAAATCCAAACATCACCCATGATGTCACAGTCTCACTGTGACATCACAGCCTCATCAATGATATGACAGGCTCACCGTGATATTACAAACTCAGTAGTGAAACTGCAACCTCATGGTGACATCATAACCTCTCTGCTGCATCACAGCCTCTCAAGTTATATCACAACATCAAGGTGACATCTCAGCCTCATCTCATATCCTCTCACATCAGTCTCAATTCTAAAATCTCAGCCTAACCTCTGACCTCACAGCTTCACTGTGACATCACATCCTCACTGCGACATAACAGGATAACCTTTGAAATCATAACATCAGTGACACAATGGACATCCTGCCTAGCCTTGTTATGACACCACGGGCTCACCAATGACATCTCAGGCTCACGGTCTCCTGACAACCTCAAGAGTGACATAACAGCCTCTCTGTGGCATCAGAGCCTCACCAGAAACATCCCAGCCTCACTATGACATTTCAGCCTCATCACTTACATCAGCTTCACTGCTGACATCACAGTCTAACCACTAAAACCTCAGCTGAACTGTGATGTCAGAGTCTATCACCACTGATATCAAAGCCTCACTGTGATATCACAACCTCACATTAACAGCACAGACTCAGAGTGACATAACAGCCTCTCCTCTTACATCAAAGTCTCAGGGTGACAGCACAGCTTCCCCACTGACTTTCTAACTTCACCTCTGATGTCACAGCCTCACTGACATCTCATAGTATCATCCTAACATTAGAGCCATACCATGCCATCAAAGCATCATGTGACATGAAGCTTCATCTCTGACATCATAGCCTCACTGTATCAACACAGCCTTATTTTGACACAATAAGCGCATTGTGACATTAGCGCCTCACTGGTGACCATACAGCCTCGCCAATGACATAGTCTCCCTGTGAATATACAGTCACTACTGACATCACAACCTCACTGTGGCATCACAAACTCATTGTGACATCACGGCCACACTGTTCCAGCACAGCCTCACTGTAACATCACAACCTCACCACTGATGTGGCAGGCTTACTGTGATGTCAGAGCCTCTATGACATCACAGTCTCAGTGTGACTTCACACACTCACCACTCACATCCTACTTGGATTTCACAGTGAAATCCAAGTATCACCCCCAATATCAGAGACTCACTGAAATTTCATAGAATCAATCCTGACACCAGAGTCTCACTGCACATTTCAGCCTCAGTGACCTCACAACTTAATGACTGACACCACAGGCTCACCTGTTATATCATATCTTCATTGTGACATCAGTCTTGCTACTGACATCACAGCCTCACTGTGACATCACAGCCTCATCACTGATATGACAGGCTCACTGTGATATGAAAGCCTCTGTGACATCACAGCCTCAGTGTGACTTCACACCTTCACCACTCACATCCTAAACTCAATGTGAAATCCAAGTATCACCTCCAATATTAGAGACTCACTGAAATCTCAGAGAATTAGTCCTGACATCAGAGTCTCACTGCACATTTCAGCCTCACAGTGACCTCACAATCTACTGACTGACACCACAGGCTCACCTGGTTATATCATATCCTCATTGTGACATCAGTCTTGCTACTGACATCACAGCCTTACTCTGACATCAAGCCTCACCACTAATTTGACAGGCTCACCGTGATATCACAGCCTCACCATGGACAACACAGCCTCATGGTGACATCATAATTTCACTGTGGCATCACAGCCTCACCAGTTATATGACATCATCAATACGACATCTCAGCCTCATCTCTCACATCAGTCTCACTTCTGAAGTGACAGCCTAAACTGAACTCACAGCTGTACTGTCACATCACAGCCTCTCTGTGACAGCAGAGCCTCACTGTGGTATCACAGACTCACAGTGATTTCACAGCCTCCTCACTGACACCACAGGCTCACCTGTTATATCATAGCCTCAATGTAGCATTAGTTTTACCACTAACATCACAGTCTTGTAACATCACAGGTTGCCCACTGACCGCTCCACCTCATCTTTGACAATAGGGATGCCACTGACATTAGTCAGAACACTGTCATCACTGCCACACCAGTGACAACACGGTCTCAGTGTGATATCACAGCCTCAGCTCTCGTGTTTAAGCCTCACTGTGATATGACAGCCTCACTACAGAAAACATAGGGTCATAGTAGCGTGACAGCCTTAGCAGTGACATCATAGCCTTTGGCATCATAAACAGTGACATCACAGCCTCACATGCTACATTACTGCCTCATTGTGACATCAAACTTCCCACAGATATCACAGCCTCACAATGTCCTCACAGCCTCACTGTAACTTCAGAGTCTAACCAGTTACATCATGGCCACATGGTGAAAACAGCTTAGCCACTGACATCACATCTTCCAGAGTGATCTAACAGTCTTACTGTGACTTCATAACTTCTCTGTGATATCACAGTCTTATAGTGATATCACAGCTTCACATTGATATTACAGGTTTACTGTGGCATTATTGCCTCATTTCTGACATCACAGCCTCACTGTGATATAAGAGGCTAACCTCTGAAATTGTAGCATCAGTGCCACCACAGAGATCATGCCTAGGCTTGCTATGTCATCACAGCCTCATCACTGACATCTCAGAGTCACAGTCATATGACAGCCTCAACAGTGACATCATAGCTTTATACATAATAAACAATGACACCAAAGCCACATGTTACATCATTGCTGCACTGTGACATCAGTCCTCCCATAGGCATCTCAGCATCACAGTGTCCTCACAGCCTCACTGTAACCTCATGATCTAACCTGTTATATTACAGACATACCAATTACATCATAGCCTCATGGTGAAATTAGCCTTGCCACTGACATCACATCTTCCACAGTAACTTCATACCCTCACTGTAACATCACAAGCCCTGTGATGGCACAGCATCACAGTGACACCACAGCTTCACAGTGATATCACAGCCTCATTGCGGCATTAGAGACTCATTTCTGACATCACAGCCTCACTGTGTAATCACAGCCTTACCTCAGACATTCAAGCCTCACTGTGACATCTCAGCCTCATCAATGCATCAGCCTGACTTCTGACATCAGAGCATAACCACTGAAATCTCAGCCAACTTGTGATGTCATAATCAATTACCACTGATATCACAGACTGCTTGTGATATCACAACCTCATGGTAACATCATAGACTCACAGTGACATCACAGCCTCTCTTCTGACATCACAGCCTCAGTGTGAATGTACAATCTCACCACTGACATCTTTAACTCACTGTGAAATCCAAGTAGCACCTCTGATGTCACAGCCTCACTGACATCTCATAGAATAGGCCTGACATTAGAACCTCAATGGGACATCACAGACCCACAGTGACATTACAGCCTACCCAATGAAAACACAGGTTCAGCTGTTACATCATAGCCTAATTGTTATATCAGTCCTGCCACTGACACCACAGCCTCACTGTGCCATCCAAACCTCTCTAGTGACATCCCAACATCCCTGTGTCATCAGAATCTTACTGTGTACTCACAGACTCACTGTGACATTATAACCTTACAGTGCCATCACAGACTCTCTGTGATGTCACAAACTCACTGTGACAAATACCTTGCCACTGACATAATAGCTTCATGGTGACATCACATACACAAGACAGACATAGCCTCATTGTGACATCACAGCCTCAATGTGATATCACAGCATCAATCTAACATCATAGCCTCACTTTGACATCAGTGTTACCACTGACATCACAGTCTCAGTGACCTCATAGCCTCCACCATGACATCACCAACTCCCTGTGACATCACATCCTCACAGGGACACCACAGCCATACGGTGACATCAAAGCTTCATGATGGCATCACAGCCCCAACAGTGACATTCCAGTCTCACTATGACATTATACCACCATCACTCACATCAGAATCATTCTGCTATCACAACCTAACCACTGAAATCACATCTTCATTGTGATGTCAGCCTCATTCCACTAATATGACAGCCTCACAGTGACATCACAGCCTCACTTCTGAAATCATAGCTAAATTTGACATCACACCCTCATCATTGTCATCCTACCTAGCCACACTATGGCTCACAACTGACCTCACAGACTCACTTAAACAGCCTCCCTGTGACACCACAATCTCGCTATTGACATCACAACCTCACTATGACATCACAACTTCCTCAGTGATATCACAATCTTACAGTGAGTCATTGGTGTATAACAACTCTATTGAGCCATCAAAGCATCACTGTATCATAAAGCTGCATCTGTGACATCATATTCTCACGATTTTATCACAGCCTCAGTTTGATACAATGAAATCACTGTGACATTAGAGCCTCACCAGTCACAATACAGCCTTACCAATGACATAGTATCCCTATGAAAGCACAGTAACTACTGACATCACAACCTCACTGTAATATCACAGCCTCTTTGTGATGTTATAACCGCATGGTGACATCACAGTAACAGTGTGACATCAAACACTCACTACTGGTATCCTACCTAGTTTTACTAACACAAGTTAGCCTCACCACAGATAGCACAGGTTCACAGTGACGAGACAGCCTCAGCAATGATATCATAGACTTTTACATCATAAACAGTGAGACCACAGCCTCACATGTTATATCACTCGCTCATTGTGACATGAATCTTCCCATAATTATCACAGCCTCACAGTGACCACACAGCCTCACTGTGACCTCACAGTCTAGCCTATTGCACCACAGCCTCTTGGAGAAATCGGCCTTGCACTGACATCACATCTTCCAAAGTGATCTTCCAGCCTCACTGTGACATTAAAACCTTTCTGTGATATCACAGCCTCATAGTGACATCACAGATTCACAGTGGTATCACAGCCTCACTATGACTTCACAAACTTACTGTGACATCAGCCTTGCCACTGACATAATACCCTCATGGTGACATCACACAAGCACCTCTGACATAGCCTCACTGTGACATCAGTCACAATGTGACAACACAGCATCATATCTGACATCATAGCCTCACTGTGACATCAGCCTTGCCACTGATAATACAGTCTCACTGTGTTATCTTCCCATAATTATCACAGCCTCACAGTGACCACACAGCCTCACTGTGATCTCACAGCTTCGAACATGACATCACCAACTCTCAGTAACATCAAACTCTCAAGGTGACACTACAGGCACACGGTAACATCAAAACCTCATGATGGCATCACAGCCTCTCAGTGACCTCACAATCTTCCCACTGATACTTCAGTCTAAACTGTGACATCATAGCCTCATTAGGGCATCAAACTTACAACTGACATCACAGCCTCACAGTAACATTATAGCCTAACCAGTGACATCAAAACATCACCGTGTCATCAGAGCTTCACTGTGAAATCATAGCCACAGTGTATCCTCACAGCCTTACCACTGGTTTAATACTAAGCCTTACTATGGAAACACAACCTCACCACAGAAAGCTCAGGCTCACAGTGACATGATAGCCTTTGACATCATAAACAGTGACATAAGAGCCTTACATGTTATATCACTGCCTTTTTGTGACATCAATCTTCCCACAGATATCACAGCCCAGCCACACAGTGAGCTCACAACCTCACTGTGAACTTATAGTCTAACCTGTTACATCATAGACTCATGGTGAAATAAGTTTTGCCACAGACATCACATCTTCCACAGTGACCTCACAGCCTCACTGTGACATCACAAACTCTCTATGATGTCACAGCTTCACAGTGACTTCACATCTTCCACAGTGACCTCACAGCCTCACCTCTGACATCACAACCTCAATGTGACCTAACAGGCTTACCTTTGAAATAATAGCAACAGTGACAATATGGACAAATTCCCTAGCCTCACTATGATGCCAAGGCCTTATCATTGATATCTCAAGTTCACGGTCACATAACAGCATCAAAAGTGATACTCCAGATTCACTGTGCCATCCAAACCTCCCCAGTGATATCAAACATCACTATCGTCAGAGCCTTACTGTAACATCATAACCACACTGTGTCCTCACAGCCTCACTATGACATTATAACCTGACAGTGATATCACAGCCTCACTGTGCCATCATGAACTCACTGTCATGTCAGCCTTACCACTGACATAATAGTCTCAAGGTAACATCACAAACACACCTCTGACATAGCCTCACTGTGACATCCCAGACTTAATGTTACAACACAGCATTATAACCCTGGCATCATAGCCTCACTTTGACATCAGCCTTGCCTCTGACATCACAGTCACAGCCTCCACCGAGACATCACCAACTCCCTGTGACATCATGTGCTCATGGTGATACCACAGACACATGGTGACATCAAAGCCTTAAGGTGGCATCAGAGATTGACCAGTGACATGACACCCTCACAGTGACATCATACCTTCATCACTCACATCAGCCTCATTCTGATATTCACAGCCTAATCACTGAAATCACATCCTCACTACAATGTCATAGTCTTGCTCCATTGATATCACAGCCTCACTGTAATATCATGGCATCACTGGGGACAAAAAAGCCTGACTGTGACATAACAGGCTCACCTCTGAAATCATTGCCCAGCTGTGACATCACAGCCTCAATTCTGACTTTATAGCCTCACTGTTTCATCAGAGCCTCACTATGACATCACAGGCTCACCTCTGAAATCATAGCCTCAATGTGATGTCACACCCTCATCACAGCCACCCTACCTTTCCTCATTATGACACCACAGCCTCACCACTGACCTCACAGGCTCATTGAAACCTGACAGGCTCCCAGTGACACCACAGTGTTGCTATTGACATCCTAACTTCACTGTGTTCTAACACCTTACCCAGTGACATCACAACATTTCAGTGTCATCACAGCCTCATTGTGACATCACAGACATATTTGATTTCAAAGCATAACCATCACATAAAGTTTCACCTTTGACATCATAGCATCATTGTGATATCACAGCCTCCGTTGACACAATAAACTCACTGTGAAATTAGAGGCTCACCAGTGATAGTACAGCCTCACCAATGACATAGTCTCCCTCTGAAAGCATAGTCACTGCTGACATTATAACCTCACTGTGACATCAAAGCTACAATGTTCCAGCATAACCTCACTATGACATCACAGCCTCACCACTGACATGATAGGGTCACAGTGACATCACATACTCTCCTCTGACATCACAGCCTCAATGTTTCTGCACAGCCTCACAACTAATGTCCTAAACTCAATGTGAAATCCAAGCATCACTCTAACGTCACAGCCTCACTGACGTCTCTTAAAATCATACCTCACATGAGAGCCTCTCTCTGATATCTCAGCTTCACAGTGACCTCACAGCATTCCTACTGACACCACATCTCACCTGGTACATCATTGCCTCATTGTTACATCAGTCTTGCCACTGATATCACAGCCTCAATTTCCAGAGTGATATCACTTCACAGAGACATGACAGCACACAGTGATATACAACTTTCACAGTAACATCACAAAGATGCTGTGACATCACAGCCTCATCATTGAGAGCACAGCCTCACTGACAATAGTCGGAACACTGACATCACTGACACACCAGTGACAATACAGCCTTTGATGTCACCGCCTCACCAGTGTCACTGTCACGTAATAGGTTCACTTCTGACATCATAGAGTGACATCATAGAGTCACTATTACATCTTTCTCACCACTGACATTCCAGCCTTATTGTGACATCACACCTTCACCAGTGACATCATAGCCTCATTGTAACATCACAGTATCAACACTGACATCATAGCCCCACTGTGACATCAGCCTTGCATCTGACATTATAGCCTCAGTGTGACCTCACAGCCACCATTGTTATGTCACCAACTCCGTGTAACATCATGGGTTTACAGTGTCTCCACAGCCACATGGTGACATCAAAGCCTCATGGCAGATTCACCAGTGACATGCCAGCCTCACTGTGACATCATACCCTTGTGACTCACATCAGCCTCATTCTGATATCAGAGCCTGATCACTGAAATCACATCCTCACTGTGATGTCATAGTCTCTCCCCAGTGATATCACAACAGCACTGTCATATCACTAGACACAACACAGCCTCAATGTGACATTACAGCATTACCACTGACAGCAGAGCCTCACCTGTGACATCAGCTTTGCCACTGACATTAGTCACAACACTGATGTCAGTGCCACACAAGTGACAACACAGCCTCAACAGTGACCTCACAGGCTCACTGAATAATGACAGACTCCCTGTGACACCACAGTGTCGCTACTGCATCACAACCTCCCTGTGGCATCACAGTCTCACTGTGGAATCAAAGCATCACTGTGATGTAAAACTGCACCTCTGACATCATAGCCTCACTGTGATATCACAGCCTCAGTTTGACACAATAGACTCACTGTAACATTATAGCCTCACCAGTGACAATACAGCCTCACCAATGACATAGTATCCCTGTGAAAATACAGTCACTACTGACATCACAACCTCATTGTAACATCACGACCTCATTGTGACATCACAGATACACTGTACCAACACAATCTCACTGTGACCTCACAGGCTCACCTCTGAGGTTATAGCTTCACTGTCGCAGGGCGGCCTCACTAAGACATCACAAGATAACCTCTGAAGTCATTGCCCAATTGTGACATTACAGCATCGACTGATGTTATAGCTTCTTTATTTCGTCACAGCCTCACTATAACATCTCAGGCTCACCTCTGTAATCATAGCCTCAATGCAACATCACACTCTTATCACTGATATCCTATATAGCCTCAGTGTAATACCACACTCTCACCACTGACCTCACAGGTTCACTGAAATCTGATAGCCTCCCTGAGACACCAGTGTTGTGTAACCTCACTGTGACATCACAACTTTCCCAGTGACAACATAACCTCACAGTGACATCACAGTATCATTGTGACATCACAGCCATTCTGAATCATCAAAGCATCACTGTGACATAAAGCTTTATCTCTGACATCATTGCCTCACTGTGACATGATAGCCTCACAGTGATCTCTCAGTCTGTCCACTGGCACTACAGGCTCACCTGTTACATCATAGCCTCATTGTGGCATTAGTCTTACCACTGATATCATAGCCTTACTGTGAAATCAAAGCCTCACCAGTGACAGCACAGCCTCACCTATGACATCAACTTCTCCACTGACATTAGCAAGATCACTGATATCATTGCCACACAAAAGAAAATATGGACTCACCAATGACCTCACATGCTCAATGAAACATGACAGCCTCCCTGTGACACTACATCACAACCTTACTGTGACATCATAGCCTCATTGTAATATCATGGCCTCACCAGTGAGTGAGAGCACAGCCTCACCTGTGACATCAGCATCACCATGGACATTAGTCTGAACACTGACATCATTGCCTCACCAGTGACAATACACCCTTTGATGTCACAGCATCACCAGTGTCACTGTCATGTGTAATAGGTTCACCACTGATATCGTAGACTCACCAGTGTCATGAGTCTATGATGTCACTGATATTTTCCTATCTGACATTCTAGCCTTATTGTGACATCACACCTTCGCCAGTGATATCACAGCCTCATTGTGACATCAGCTTCAAAATTAAGATCACAGACTCACTGTGCCATCACACTCACTGTGCCTTCAGCCTTGACACTGACATAATAGCTCTTGGAGACATCATATGCACACCACCTACATAACATCACTGTGAAAACACAGCCTCAGTGTGACTTCACAGAATCATCATTGATATCATAGCATCATTGTGACATCAGCTTTGCCACTGAAATCACAGTCTCACTGTGACCTCACATCCTCCACTGTGACATCGCCAACTCCCTGTGACATCATGAGCTCAAGGGGACACTACAGCCACACGGTAAAATCAAATCCTCATAATGGCATCACAGCATCACCAGTAACATACCAGCCTCACTGTGATAGCTCAGCCTCATCACTGACATTAGATTCACTTCTTTTTTATTTCATTCACTCATACAAAATTGATAACTACCCCTTTCCCCTCCCTCTCTCTACCCCTCCCTGGATCCCCTTGCTCCATTCCCACTTGTTCCCTTCCTTTGCCTCCCTCCTTCCCTCCCAATCCTCCTCACCCCCATTCCTGGAGCTTCCTTTAATGTGTATGGCAAAACTTCCCTCTGATGAGATTTAAGGACTCAGTAGCATTGCCTAAATCTCTTTTTTGTGTTCCCCTTTAATATATGAATGCTATTGTGACTATTAACCTCTTGCCTCTAAGGATCCTAGTGCCTGTTATCCATGCTAGACTTTGGATGTTCAACTCTCTGTGACATCAGCCTTAAAACTGAAATAATAGCCTCATGGTGACATCACATAGACACCACTGACATAGCCTCACTGTGACATCACACCCTCAATGTGACATCAACTTCTCCTCTTTCATCACAGCCTCAGTGTGAGTACATAGTCTTACCATTGACATCCTAACCTCACGGGAAAAACCAAGCATCACCTCTAATGTCATAGCCATAGTGACATCTCAGAAAATCAGCCCTGACATGAGAGAGTTACTATGACACCAAAGCCTCATGACTGACCTCACCAGCTCACCGAAACATGACATCCTCCCTGTGACACCACAGTGCCTTTATTGACATCACAACCTCACTATGACATCACAAATTCCACATGACATCACAACCTCATAGTGCTATCATAGTCTCACAGTGATCTCACAGCTTCTACCATGACATGACTGTCTCCCTGTGACATCACAGGCTTACGGCAACACCACAATCACACGGTGACACAAAGAATCATGGTGGCATCACAACCTCACTAGTAACATGACAGACTCCCTGTGGCAGCCTCACTATGACACCTCCCAGTGACAGCCTCACTCTGATACCTCCCTCTGATAGCCTCATTATGACATCTCCCTGTGACAGCCTCACTATGACACTACAGCCCCACCACTGATCTCACAGGCGCATTGAAACATGACACCCTCCCTGTGACACCACAGAGTCACTCTTACCATCATGACCTGACGGTAACATCAGAACATCCCCAATGATATCAGCCTCAAGTGACCTCATAACCTTAATGGGACCTCACAGTCTAACTTGTTATATCATAGACTCACGTGTTACATCATGGCCTCATGGTGAAATCAGCCTCGCCACTGACATCACATCTTCAATAGTGACCTCACAGACTCACTGTAATGTCACAAACTTTCTGACATTACAACTTCCCCAGTGACATCACAACCTCACAGTGACATTACAGGCATAAACTGCTATCAAGGCATCACTGTGGCATAAAACTTCCTCTGACATCATAGCCTTATTGTGACATCACAGCCTTAGTTTGACATAATAAACTCACTTTGACATTGGAGCCTCATCAGTGACAATGCAGCTTCAAAAATGGTATAGTCTCCCTGGGAAAGCACAGCCACTATGGTCATCAGAACCTCACTGTGACATGACAACCTCAGTGTGATATCAATGCCTCACCAATGATAGGACAGGCTCACTGATATTACAGACTCACCATTAACATCACAGCCTCACTTTGTCATCAAAAACCCTCCAGTGACAGCACAACATCACTGTGTCGTCAGAGCCTCACTGTAACATCATAGCCACACTGTATCCTCATAGCCTCAGTGTGACATTACAACCTGACAGTGACATCACAGCCTCACTGTGACTTCACACACTCACTGTAACTTTAGCCTTGTAACTGACAAAATAGTTCCATGGATACATCACATTCACACCTCTGATATAGCCTCACTGTCACATCATAGCCTCAATGTGATTTCACAGCATCACTATTGACATCATAGCCTCAATGTAACATCAGCCTTGCCACTGACATCACAGTCTCGCTGTGCCCTCACAGCCTCCATCGTGACATCACAACCTCCCTGTGACATGCCAGGCTCATAGTGACAACACAGACACAAGGTGAAATCAAAGCCTCATGGTGACATCACTGCCCCAACACTAACATCCCAGCCTCACTGTAGCTTCTCAGCCTCATCACTGACATCATCCTCATTTCTGACATCCTCGCGTAACAACTGAAATTTCATTCGAACTGTGATGTCATAATCTAATTACCACTGATATCACAGAATCACAATGACCTCACAACCTGCCCACTGACACAACAGCCTCACCTGTTACATCAAAGTCTCATTGTGGCATCAGTCTTGCTACTAATATCACAGTCTCACTGTGACATCACAGCTTTCAGTGTGATATCACCTCACGGTGACATGACAACCCACAATGGCATACAATCTTCACAGTGACAGCACAGCATCAGTGTGACATCATGGCCTCACTTCTGAGGTTATAGCCTCAGTGTGACATCACAGCCTCACTATGAAATCACAAGCTCACCTTTAAAATCATTGCCCAACTGTGACATCAAAGCATCAACTCAGATGTTATTGACTCACTGTTTCATAGGCTCACCTCTGAAATCATAGTCTCAATGGGACATCAAACCCTCATCACTGACATCCTACCTAGCCTTACTATGACACCACAGCCTCAAAACTGACCTCAAAGACTCACTGAAACATAACAGCTCCTCTGTGACACCACAGTGCCTCTACTGACATCACAACCTCACTGTGATGATATCACAATTTCCCCAGGGACATCACAGCCTCACAGTGACAACACAGCCTCACTGTGACATTTCAGCCTCACTGTGACATAACAGACTGCCCACTGATGCCACAGACTCACCTGATACATCATAGACTCATTGTGGCATCAGTCTTACTACTGATATCACATCATCATTGTGACATCATAGCCTCACCAGTGACTGCACAGCCTCACCTGTGACATCAGCTTTGTCACTGACATTAGCCAGAACACTGACATCACCATTGTGATGTCAATCACATTGCCACACCAATGACAACACAGCCTTTGACATCACAGCTTCACCAGGGTCACTGTCACATAATTGGTTCACCACTGACATCATAGCATCACCAATTACATCATAGACTCATATGATATCTTTTCCACCACTGTCATTCAAGCCTCATTGTGACATCACACATTCACCAGTGACATCACAGCCTCATTGTGACATCAGCTTTACCACTAATGTGGGAACCAGTGCCCACTCACGCACTCATTCACTCACTCAAACACACAGCCCCACCTCTAACTCTACCCCCAGAGACTCGGCATGGGATGGGGATATTGGGGGAAGAAAAGGAACTTTTATAGGCAAAGGCCACCAAGGCATGAAACGGGCATCCAATTGTGTCACAGGGTCAAGACATCCTACAGGTGCTAATGGTCAAGTTCAATGTCATTCAGCACAGGGGGAAGGTAGATACCTGAAAGCCAATTAGGGCTCTCTGTGAAGTAATCAGGATCACGCTTAAGCCCTTGCCCTCAGCGCCATCTTTAGTCCCATGTGCTCAGCCATGCCCTGGGGCAAATCCTGAACGGGCCCAACATCTCCCCCTTTTTTTTTTAGTAAGAGACGGTCCAGGAGACTACCTGCGACCGAGCAGACCAAATGGTATTGAGTGTGGTCTGACCCATCATGGGATCTTGTAGACTCCAAGTATAATAATACAAGTCCTGTCTTAGGTTGATCCATGGCCAGGCTTCCACTGCCCATCTCTGGCTACCAGTCCTCTGTATGAGGTTGGCTTAACCAACCTTAGAGGTTTGAGCCATACTTTAAGGCCTATATCGCACACTGTATGTGTACCGTATTTGACAAGTTAGCTAGAGATTTTTCCACTGGGCAAGAGTCATGCATATGGCAGAGAAGACAGGTTGGCATCAGCACCAGGCATGGCAGCAGGTGACTTTTGGGGGCATGTCAAGGATGTTCAAAAGCCATAGATGCCTGTAGCATGGTCTCGATGATGGAGCGCTGCTAAGAGATGTGCTGAAAAAACACTTAAGTGATATAGTTATTAAAAGAACAAATTTTCTAGATGTTAGGTCAAACCCAGATCGACTCCATCTATGTAGGGTATTAATCAGGCCTATAAGGATCACAGTTAACATCTTCGTTGAGCACACCCTGGATAGTTTCTGAAAGAGAAAAAGCAAAGAAATCTGCCTCAATGGCTTTTTGTCCCTTGGTTTGGCTTGTTAGTCTAGGATGATTCTTTGGGGTCTCCTTCATGAGGATCCTCCTGTGGATAGAATTTAAGATTCCTTGTTGGAATCCAAATCAGGGAAGACTCCCCAATTGGGAACACACATCCAAATCCTCTTCTCATAGTAATCAAGGGATCAGGTCCCCTCCATTGCCCAATAAGGGGTCATTCCAATGCACCTTAACAGAAGTTTTGGTGGATAGGCTTCCCCAGTGTTTTGGAATCTCGATTCAAGTTGTCCTTTTTGAAAATTTAAAATGATGGTAATAATGCCAACCCTAGCTTTTGGTGCGGGCTTACTCCCCCTTTTTGTTTTTGTAATTGGGCCTTTAAATATTGGTGATTTCTTTCAACAATGGCTTGTCCTTGAGGATTATATGGGATTCCTGTGATATAACTATGCCAGGTCTGAAAAAAGTTCTGTAAAGTTTGACTAGTAAAACAAGGATCATTATCTGTCTTAATATGGTTGAATAACCCTAGGGTGGCAAAGCGCTGTAAAAAATGCAACTGTGTATGTTTAGCCTTTTCTCCTGTATGTGCAGACGCCCAACATGCCAGAGAGAAGGTATCTATAGAAACAAAGACATATTTAAGTTTCTCAAATGATGTATAATGAGTAACATCTGTTTGCCACAGCATATTAGGTTTTAGTCCTCAGGGATTAACCCCCGGCCCCTGTAAGGGTGGGACTTGGAGAAAAAGGTGACAAGACTTGCAGGTTTGAACAATTTTTTCTAAGTCATTTATAGGAACTTGAAGAAATCTATGGAGTAAAACCCTCCAATTAAAATGAGTTAAACCATGTAAGTCAGAGGCTTCTTGAATGTTAAGAGCCTATCTCTTGAGAAGCTAATTTATCAACTAAGTCATTGCCCTGGGCTAGGAACCCAGGCAGACCAGAGTGACTCCTTAAATGTTGTAAATATATAGGCTTTTCTCATCCTTCTAATGTATATTTTAGTCTAGAGATTCTTAAAGAAATTAAAGATTGAAATGCCATATGACCCTGCTATTCCACTTCTGGGAATAAACCCACATACAGCAAAAATTTACCTTGATAGCAGAAGCATGACCATGTTCATAGCAGCACTGTTTACAATAGCAAAGTCATGGAATCAACCCAAATGTCCAACAGTTGATGAGTGGATAAGGAAATGTGGTACATTTATACAATGGAGTACTACTCAGCCATCAAAAATGATGAATTCTGGAATTTGCCGGAAAATGGATGTCATTAGAAACAATTATATTAAGTGAAGTATCCCAGACCCAGAAAATTAAGCGCCATATGTACTCCCTAATAGGTGGCTCCTAGTACCAAACCCACCCGACCCATCTTGAGACACTCAAAGATAAATCTCTGTAATACCTACAGTAACTGCAAGGATTATGAACAGAAGGGATGAGGTAGGAGGGCCACACCAGAAACAAGGAGAGAGGGGACCATGTTACAACAGAGAAAATAGGCCTCCATCAAGGGCTGCAACTAAGTAATGAGACACGTGGTTAAGTTCACAGACTTTCGTTCCTGATCATTTACAACTGAGGGGGTATGATCTCACCAGAAGGGGGGGCATATAGTATGACAGATAAAAAGTAATCATTTTTCAAATGGGTGATTGACCCCCCTCCCTCACTGTGATTTCCTACTTTTATTACATCTACCTTTGAATGTGCTTAGATAACAAGACTCCCATTTAACAGCTTTTTGTCCCTGGCCAGGGGATGACGTACAATGCCCATCAGGATGGAGTGAAGGGCATTACAGGAGCAGCAAAACTGCAAAAGAAAATCAACAAACCACAATCCACAACATCAGAGACTCTATATCAACCACCTAGAAGTAAGCCAGACTATTCTCTCCCCATCTTGAAGCTCAGGGAAATTTGTGGAAGAGGGGGCAGTAAGACTGTAAGAGAACAAGGATGGGAGGAGCAATGATTTGCAAGATACTCCACACAAGTTAGGGCCAAAGCAATCATAATTGGACTTTGCATGCCCTGCACAATGTCCAACACACTATTGACCTCACAAAGTCAAGCATTTGCTAAGGCACCAAGATCCTTAGAGGCAAGGGATTGACAGCCACAGTAGTGTTCCTATGCTTATGGGGAACACAGGTAAGGGTTCAGGGAAATGCCACTGGGTCCTTGTATGTCATTGGAGAGGAGGGCCCAAAGGAGAGTCTGGCATGCACATTAAAGGATTCCCTGGGGATTGGGGGGGGAGGCATTAGGGGATGGGGAGGGAGGGGTGAAGGGAGGGAGAACAGGAGGTCAGGGGGAGGAGGAGGGAGGGAGGGAACCATTGTACCTACTAAGATTGTATGAGTGGAAATAATAATAAAAATGTTATAAAAAATAAAAACTAAGGGGTGATATGGGATTGCTATCTAATCTTATATGAGCATTTATCATCCCTGGAATTAAATTTACAATATATAGACTGTCAGAGAATAAGTTCATAGGCTCTTCATTTTCCTTTCATGTCATTATAATGGCCAATAGCTCTTTATACTGAGTTAGTCCCTGCATAGGCTGGTACTTTTGTTTGTATGGCTGAATTGAACTTCCTGGAGCAAAGGTAGCATAAGCAGATCCAGTTTTAACTCCATCTGTGAACACATATGGGGCACCTGGTATAAGCATTTTAATAAAGAGTTTGGGCTTGGCAAGCAGTAAGCACTGAAGGGGCATGACCCATTTAGATGGGCCATAATGGCAACTTATCTCTTCTAAATATTCTTCTAATTCGTCTCCATCCCTTTCTCTCCCTAGCAGAGTTAAATCTGGATACAGAGGACCATGGCCTGTTCTCGGCGCACTCCTAACCTCTTTCCTTTGATAAAGGGAGCAGGGACTCTCTCACGCGACTTTCCCACACCCTTTTTGGGCTCTCAGAGCAGGCACCGCCCTTCCTCACCTTGGGTAAGCCGCTGTTCCTCATGGCCCTCCCAAACAGGAAGTTCCGCTCCCTCACGCATGGGCTTGTTCCCGCATGCTGGCCCACAAGCCAGTCCACTTCTGTGAATCTCTGTACCCCCGAGGTGCAATCTCATCGCAATCCTGCACGGCTTCCCCGCAAGGTTCCACATTCCCATGTGTTGCCCCGCTGTAGCCATGTGCAGTCTCTTCACCACAGCCTGGTGGTGGCTTCTCTGTTACCCGTACTGTGCGACCCAGTCGAAGCCCACAACTCTGTGTAATGTTCTCAGCATGTGCACAGTGATAAGTTATCATTCTCTAAACATCAGGCATGCGCACTATCCCCATGGTTTCCTGCACCCTACCATGGTCCAGCAGAATCCTTGCCCAGCCCTGGCTCAGCATGCCCGCAGCTTTGCCTACCTAGCCCCAGCTCTGCAGTCCCATGCGATTCTACATCGTCGCACATAGCAGCTTCTCTGTTCCCCATGCTCCAGAATGGCTCTGGCCCCTCCCTCTCTACCTGCACCATTTGCTCCGGTGGGGGATGAATTGGATTGGGAAGGAAAGCCATCTTGAGCACAGAAATTGCCGAATAAAATTCCACGGAAGATGGTATATTGTGATTTTTTTCTTGGTCTCTGGCTAGATATTTTATTTTATTCCACGTGTCCCATGAAAATATATTGGTGGCCCAAGCCCACAGAGCCAACTCAAGAGCCAATTCCCACACTCTGGCAATGCCTGGATCAGAAATGTCAAACCTACAACTCCTTAATATGGACTTGAGTGCTAATGGCACTGGGTCCAGCCTGCACATTTAATTCCCCATATTTCCCAAGTTTTCACTTACCCTGAAGTCTGCTTAGCTTCGTCTGATTTCAGAAGTGTCCCTTCGTGGTCGCCACTTGTGGGAACCAGTGTCCACTCACATACTCATTCACTCACTCAAACACACAGCTTCTGGCTGTGATGAAAGCAAGTTCCAGCTGTCCCCACCTCTGCTTTTACCCCCAGAGACTTGGCACAGGATGGGGAGATTGTCAGAAACAGATCTCAGTTTATTGGGGGAAGAAAAGGAACTTTTATAGACAAAGGCCACCAAGGCACGAAACTAGCATCCAATTGTGTCACAGGGTCAACACATCCTACAGGTGCTAATGGTCAAGTTCAATGTCACTCAGCACAGGGGGGAGGTAGATACCTGAAAGCCAATTAGGGCTCTCTGTGAAGTGATCAGGATCACGCCCAAGACCCTTGCCCTCAGCGCCATCTTTAGTCCCATGTGCTCAGCCATGCCCTGAGGCAAATCCTGGGTGGGCCCAACAACTAGCATCACAGCCTCACTGTGCTATCAAAACCTCTGCAAGGACCTCACAACATCAGTGTGTCATCAGAGCCTCACTGTGACATCTTAGACACACTGTGTCCTGACAGCCTCACTTTGACATTACAACCCAACAATGACATCACCACTTCACTGTGACATCACAAACACACTATGACATTAGCCCTGCCACTGACATTATAACCTCATTGTGACATCACATATGCAACTCTGACCTAGCCTCACTGTGACATCACAGCCTCAATGTAACATCATAGCATCACCACTGACATCATAGCCTCTCTGTGACATCTGCCTTGCCACTGACATCAGTCTCACTTTGACTTAAAAGTGCCCACTGTGACATCACCAACTCCCTGTGATATCACTGACTCACGCTGACGCCACAGCCATAAGGTGACATAAAACCATCATATTGGCATCAAAGTCTCACTGTGACATCACAGCCTCAACTCAGATTATAGTATCACTGTTTCATCAGAGCCACACGATGACATTACTGGATCATCTCTGAAGACACAGACATAATGCGACAACATACCCTCATCACTGACATCCTACCTAGACTCACTGTGACACCATAGCCTCAACACTAACTTCTCAGGCTCACTGCAACATTACAGCCTCCACTAACATTCCAGCCTTATTGTGAAATCACACCTGCTCCAGTGAAATCACAGCTTCATTGTGAGGTCAGCCTCACCACTAACATCACAGCCTCACACTAACATCCAAACCTCTGTATTGATATCACAACATCTCTGTGTCATCAGAGCCTTACTGTGACATTATAGCCTCAATGTGTCCTCACAGACTCATTTACAGACTTACAACATGACAATGACATCACAGCCTCATGTGACATCAAAAAGTCACTGTGACATCAGTCTTGCCACTGATTTAATAGCCTCATAGTGACACCAAATACACACCTCTGACATAGACTCACTGTGACATCACAGCCTCAATTATATCACAGCCTCACAGTGACATCATAGCCACACTGTGACATCACATCCGCATCATTGGTATCCTACCTAGTCTTACTATGACACAACAGCTTCACCACATATGGTGCAAGCTAACAGTGACGTGACAGCCTCTGACATCATAGCCTTTGACACCACAGCCTCACATGTTACATCATTGTCTCATTGTGACATCAATTTTTCTACAAATATCACAGTTTCACAGTGACATCACAGCCTCACTGTGACTTCAGATTCTAATCTGTTACATCATAAACTTACATGTTACATCATAGCTTCATGGTGAAATGACACTTAATCACACTTTGCCACTGACATCACACCTTCCATAGTGAACTCACAACCTCACTGTGAAATTACAACCTCTTTGTGATTTCACAACTTCCTAGTGATATCACAATGGCATTATACCCCATTTCTGACATCACAGCCTCACTGTGAAATCACAGCCACAACATCATCACTGACATCATGGTCTTACTGTGATATTAGCCTTGCCACTGACATCATACTCTGTCCTCACAGCCTCCACCATGATATCACCAGCTCCCTGTGGCATAATGGACACTCACAGTGAATCCACAGACACAAGGTGCTGCGCTCCTATCCAACTAATCTGGTAGAATATGTCTCAGTTTGGAAAAGGTGGATTCAAAGTAACATGTTTTGGGATAAGGACATGGCTTTATTTTAGAGAAATAAGGAAAAATATGGGAATTGTCAGGTCTTGGTGTTTCTTCCCAGTTCGGGCCTAAAGCCTGTTCCCTGGAAAGGTCACAGTAACCCCATGGGCAAGTGCTAGGAATTTCTCGGTATGTCACAATAAAGCCCATGGACAGGTGCTAAGCATCCTTACCTAGGTTTTGTTTGGGATAATTCAAGTTTTGCCTCTGGCAAGAAAAATTCTTCTGGGATTTAGGAGTGTCCTTTCTTAGGGTTTTTTGGAACTAGCTTCCTGCTCTCTGTTCTAGAGAACAAGCCTGCTTTTAAAGTTTCAGTCAAATACTAAATAGAAATTTTTTGTCTAGTCATTTACAATAAGTAGACTTGTTAGCCAGAATGTGTGCACTGATTTTAAGGAAATTAGAGAATAACTTCTAGAGTCTTAAAATGTAGGTGGGTAAAATTCCCACCTACGTACTAACTCAGAAATTCCAGAAATATAAGACCATGCTATCAGTCCACCAGAACCTTAAAAGAAACTGTGACACCTTCTTACTCTGGCTGAAGGCTAAGGAAGAGACCATCATACCAGAAAGTCTAGATGTCAAGATGGTATTTGCAATCCAAACTGGGAGAATCCATGTCAGAAGCAAAGGGGGCCATTTCTTTCCTATCCCAAACAGCACTCTTATGAGAAATCACAGAGATGGACCATTCGAGTGCACTCCCACCAATGATCGCCTCCACCCCGAAAGAGATATCCTCGGCATATGGGGCCTGACTGGACCCCAGGTTTGGAGTATGCATGGTTCACAGATGGGTCATCTAACTGGCAATACGCTTCTGGAATTCCTCAAAAGAAGACATAAGCAACCTTACTATTAAAGGAATAGAAGGATGCTAGTATAGAAATTATTCTTTTAATAATTATATTGCTTAAGTGTTTTCTTCAGTGCATACCTCTCAGTGTTCCATCCACAGAACCAGCTTATGGGCTCTGCGTATCCAAGTCAAGGCCCCCCTTAGAGATGTGGTTTAAGCTTGGATAGTAGAAACCACATGAGCTGCATACATCTTCCCAAGTTACAACCTGCTGCCATGCCTGGTGCCTATGTCGACCTGCCTGACTGAGAGTATCAACCTGGAGAGGACAACAGCAAAAGCTCACGCTGGGACTTATGGGGTGTTGAGGACTCCTATAGTTAATTGTAAAATATGTTCCTTGCTAAAAATCAAGAGGAGAACATTCTGCCTCTGTATTTTAAAAAGCAGTCTCTGTTAAAATGTAGGATCAGCCCCATAGCTATCCAGTGAAGCATTATAGATTAGATAAGTTTGAAAATACTGAGAAATGTTTCTGTTAAGTACCTTTACCCTCAGTCAATAGGTTAGGTTCTTGAAAAAATGTCCACCCTGAAGGTGATTTTTGCTGATTAGAAAATTATATGTCTGTTGTAGGTGCAACATTCTTTACCCCAAAATTTTCTGTATAAAAGTTGTCACAAAAGTTTCAATAAAGGGGTTCAGGATTCACTCGGACAAGAGGGAGCCAGGTGTGTTCTGTTCTCCACCTTGTCCTGGGGAGCCCTAGTCTCAAGGCCGTGACTCTGGTCTGCAGCAACAAGGTGACATAAAAGCCTCACTGTGGTATCAGACTCACAGTAATTTCACAGCCTGCCCAGTGACACCACAGGCAAACCTGTTCCATCACAGATTAATTGTGACATCACACTTGCCACTGATATCACAGTCTCACTGTGATATCCCAGCTTCCAGAGTGATATCACCTCATGGAGATATGACAGCCTGCAGTGACATACAACATTTACAGTGATATCAAAGCCTCATAGTGGCATCACAGCCTCACCAGTGATATGCCAGCCTCACTGTGACATCATACCTTCATCACTCACATCAGCCTCATTCTGATATCACAGCCTCACCACAGAAATCACATCCTCACTGTGATGTCATAGTCACTCCACTGACATCATAGCCCCACTGTGGTATCATGATTATTGATAATACAGCCTCACTGTGACATCATAAACTCACCTCTGAAGTAACAGCCTCACCGTGGCAAGACAGACACAATATGACATCACAGACTCACCTCGGAAATCATTGCATAACTGTGACATCACAGCATCGACTCTGACTTTTTGGCCTCACTCTTTCATCATAGCCTCACTATGATATCACAGGCTCACCTCTAAAATCATAGCCTCAATACGATATCACAACTTCATCACTGACATCCTACCTATCCTCAATAAGGCTAGACAGCCTCACCACTGACTTCACCAGCTCACTGAAACATGACAGCCTCACTCACCACAGTGTCGTTTTGGACATCATAAACTCACTGAGATATCACACTTTCAAAGTGACATCACAAACTCACAGTGATGTCACAGCCTCACAGTGACTTCACAGCCTCTCCTCTGACATCACAGTCTTACTCACACCCCATTATAACCGCACCTCTGAGGTTATAGCCTCACTGTAAAATCACAGCCTCACTATGTTATCACAGGCTAACCTCTGTAATCATTGTCCAACTGTGAAATCACAGCATTGACTGAGACATTATGGTCTCACTGTTTAATCACAGCTTCACTGTGACATCACAGGCTCACTTCTGAATTCATAGCCTCAATGCAACATCTCACCCTCATCACGGACATCCTACCTAGCCTAACTATGGCACCACAACCTCAATATTTACCTCACAGGAACACTGAAATATGACAGCCTCCTTGGGACACCATAGTGTTGCTATTGACATCACAACCTCTATGTGACACCACAACTTCCCTGTGACATCACAACTGTGCAGAGACATCACAGCCTTATTGTGATATCACAGCCATACCAGGCCATCAAAGACTCACTCTGACATAAACCTTAACCTTTGACATCATATCCTCATAGTAGCATCACGGCCCCAGTTTGACACAATAAACTCACTGTGACATTAAAGCCTCACCGGTGACAATACAGCCTCACTAATGACATAGTCTCCCTGTGAAAGCACAGTCACTACTGACATCATAATCTCACTGTAACATCACAACCTCACTGTGACATCACAGCCACACTCTGCCAACATAGCCTCACGGTGACATCACTGACTCACCGCTGATATGATAGGCTCACAGTGACATCACAGCCACTCCTCTGACATCACAGCCTCACAATGACTTCACAGCATGCCCACTGACACAACAGACTCATCTGTTACATTGTAGATTCATTGTGTCATCATTCTTCCCACTGAAATCACAGTCTCACTGTGACATCACAGCTGAAAGGCTGATATCACTTCATGATGACATGACAGAACATAGGGACACCTAACCTTCACAGTGACAACACTGCATCAGGGTGATATCACAGCCTCACCAGTGAGAGGACAGCTTCACCTGTCACATCAGGGTCGCCACTGACATTAGTCAAACACTGACATCACTGTCACATCAGTGACACATCATAGCCTCACCAGTGACATCATAGTTTCATTATGACATCTTTCTCACCAGCCTTATTGTGACATCAGCTTCAACACTAACATCACAGTCTCACTGTGCCATCCATACATCTCCAGTAACATCACAACATCACTGTGTCATCATAGCCTTACTGTGACTTCATCGCCGCACTGTCCTCACAGCTTCACTGTGACATTACAACCTGACAGTGCAATCACAGACTCACTGTGACATCACAAGCTCTCTGTGACACCAGTCTTGGCACTGACAAATTAGCCTCATGGTGCCATCACATACACACCTCTGTCATAGCTTCACTGTGACATCACACTGTTAATGTGACATCAGACTTGCCACTGATATTATATTCTCACTGTGACCTCACAGCGTCCACTGTGACATCATCAACTCCCTGTGACATTACAGGCTCATGGTGTCACCACAGCCACAAGGTGACATCGAAGCCTCACAGTGACATCACAAACCACACCTGTGACATGCCAGTCTCACTGAGACATCATACCCTCATCACTCACATCAACCTGGTTCTGATATCACAGCCAAACCACTGAAATCACATCTTCACTGTGATGTCATATTCTCACTCCACTGACATCTCAGCCTCATTGTAATATCACAGCAACACTGGTGACAACACAGCCTCACTGTAACATCATTGCTTCACCCGATACAGCAGTTTCTCATGTGACATCAGGGCCATATCTGAATTAGTAAGAACATTGATATCACTGCCACGACAGTGATAAAACAGCCTCACTGTGACATCCCAGCCTCACCTCTGAGGTTAGAGCATCATTATGACATAGCAGACTCTCCACAGATAGCATAGGTTCACAGTGAAGTTATAGCCTCAGCAGTGACATCATAGCCTTTGACATCATAAACAGTGACATCACAACCTCACATTATTACATCACTGCCTCACTGTAACGTCAATCCTCCCACAGACTTCTCAGCCTTATAGTGTCCTCACAGCTTCACTGTGACCTCATAGTCTAACCTGTTACATCCTAGACTCCACTGTTGCATCATAGCCTCATGGTGAAATCATCCTTGCCACTGACCTCATGTCTTCCACAGTGACCTATTAGCCTCATTGTGATACCACTCTCTGTGATGTCACAATCTGTGATGTCACAGCCTCAAAGTGACATCAAAGCTTCACAGTGATATAACCGCTCAATTTGGGATTATAGCAACATTTCTGACATCACAGTCTCACTGTGACATCACAGCCTCACCTCTCACATCACAGCCTCACTGTGACATCTCATCATCATCACTGATAATCATCTTCACTCCTGACATCATGGCGTAACTACTGAAATCTCAACTGAACTGTGATGTCATAGTTGATCACCACTGATATCACAACCTCAACGTGATATCACAATGTCATGGTAACATCACAGCCTCACATTGACATCACAGATTCACTGTGATCTCACAGTCTGATATGTTACATCATAGAGTTGCTTGTTCCATCATAGCCTCATCTGTAAAATCAGCATCACCACTGAGATTAGTCAGAACACTGACAACACTGCCACACAAGTGACTACACAGCCTTTGACATCATAGCTTCACCGGTATCACTGTCACATAATAGGTTTACACTGACATTCTATCCTCACCAGTGACATCATAGACTCACTATAACATCTTTCTCGCCACATCAGAGCTTCACCAGTGACATCACAGCCTCGTTGTGACATCAGCTTCATAACTAATATTACAGCCTCACTATGCTCTCCAATGACATTACAACATCATTGTGTCATCAGAGCCTCACTGTGACATCATATCCACCCAGTGTCCTCACAGGCTCACTGTGACATTACAACCTGACAGTGCCATCATAGCTTCACTGTGATATCTTGCCACTAACATAATAGCCTCAATGTTACATCACATACACACCTCTGACATAGTCTCACTGTGACATCACACATTCAATGTGATATCACAGAATCACCACTGCAATCATAGCCTCACTGTGACATCAGCCTTGCCACTGACATCACAGTCTCACTGTGACCTCACAGCCTCCACTGTGGCATCACCAACACCCTGTGACATCACTGGCTCACAGTGGCAGCACAGCCACACATTGACATCAAAACCTTATGGTGGCATCACAGCCTTAGCTGTGACATACCAGGCTTACTGTGACATCATACCCTCATCACTCATACCATTCTCATTCTGATATCACAGCCTAACCATTGAAATCACATCCTCACTGTGATGTCATAATCTCACTCCACTGACATCTCAGACTCACTGTGATATCAAGGCATCACTGGTGACAACACAACCTCACTGTTGCATCACAGGCTGATGTCTAAAATCACTGCCCATGTCAGCCTCACCAGTTCTACCACATCGTCAATATGACATATGAGCCTCATCTCTCACATCAGTCTTACTTCAGAAATCACACCTAACCACTGACCTCACAGCTGCACTTTGACATCACATCTTCACTGTGCCAACACAGCCTCACTGGGACATCACAGTCTCACAACTGATACGATAGACTCATCGTGATACTACAGCCTCAACTCACATCAGTCTCACTTCTGAAATCACAGAATAACCACTGACTTACAGCTGCACTATGACATCTCAATCTCACTGTGATATTACAGCCCCACCAGTAACATCCCAGCCTCACTGTGACTTCTCAGCCTCATCACTGACATCAGATAAACTTCTGACATCAGTCTAACCACTGAAATCTCAGCCAAACTGTGATGTCTCAGTCTATCACTGTGATATCACAACCTCATGTTAACATCACCACATTTCAGTAATATCACAACCTCTCCTCTGACATCACACACTTAGTGTCACTGCACAGCCTCACCGCTGATGTCTTCACCTCACTGTGAAATCCAAGCATCATTCCTGATACCACAGCCTCACTGATATCTCATAGAATCAGCCCTGACAGCAGAGTTTCAATGTGACATCACAGCCTAAGAGTGACCTGAAAACCAGCCCAAACACAGGCTCACTTGTAATATCATAGCCTTATGGTGACATCAGCCTGTGACACATGTGATATCATAGCTTCACCACTGGTTTCCTACCTATCCTTACTGTGACATCACAGCCTCACTACAGATACCACAGGCTTACAATGATGTGACAGCATCAGCAGTGACATCATAGTCTTTAACATCATAAACAGTGACACCACAACCTCACATGTTACATAACTTCCTCTGACATAACACACCTCTGACATACCCTCACTGTGACATCACACACTCAATGTAACATCACAGCATCACCACTGCAATAATAGCCTCACTGTGACATCAGTCTTGCCACTGACATCACAGCCTCACCGTGACATCACAACCTGCCCACTGACAACCACAAGCTCATCTTTTACATTATAGCCTCATTATGACCTCAGTCTTGCCACTGACATCACAGCTTCACTGTGATATCACACCTTCCAGAGTGATATAACCTCATGGATATGACAACCAATAGTGACATACAACTTTCATAGTGACATCACAGCCTCGGTGTAACATCAGGGACTCACAAGTTACAGTACAGCCTGGCCTTTGTCATCTAAGTCACCACTGACATTGGTTAGATCACTGACATCACCTCCACAGCAGAGACAACAAAGCCTTTATAATCATAGCCTCACCAGGGTTACTGTTGTGTAATAGGTTCACTAATGACATCATAACCTTAGCAGTGACATCACAGACTCACTATGACATCTTTCTCACCACTGACATTCCAGACTTCTTGTGACATCACACCTTCACCAGTGATATCACAGCTTCACTGTGCATTCCAAACCTTTCCAGTGACATCAGAATATCACTGTGTCATCAGAGCTTCACTGTGACATAGAGCCAAACTGTGTCATCACAGCCTCATTGTGACATTACAGCATGAAAGTGCCATCAAAGCCTCACTGTGATATCACAATCTAGCTGTGACATCAACTTTGCCACTCACACAATAGCCTCATGATGACATCACAACTTTCCAAGTGATATCACAGCCTCATTGTGACATGAGAGCCTCATTATGACATCAAAGGCATACCATGACATGAAAGCATCCATGTGACATAAAGCTTCACCTCTGACATCATAGTCTGACTGTGACATTACAGCCTCAGTTTGATACAATATTGTGACATTAGAGACTCACCAGTAACAATACATCCTCACAAAATGGCATAGTCTCCCTGTGAAAGCACTGTAACTCCTGATATCACAATCTCATTGTGACATCACAACCTCACTTTGAAATCACAGCTTTAC
Source organism: Typhlomys cinereus (assembly GCA_023101885.1). Lineage (NCBI taxonomy): Eukaryota > Metazoa > Chordata > Mammalia > Rodentia > Platacanthomyidae > Typhlomys > Typhlomys cinereus. Next base: position 1,016,997 of record JALPQD010000397.1, read on the forward strand.
TGTGACATCACAGCCTCTTCAATGATATCCTACCTAGCCTTTCTATGACACCACAGCCTCACCCCAGATAGCTCAGGCTCACAGTGACATTACAGCCTCAGCAATGACATCATAGCATTTGACATTAAAACAATGACACCACAGCTTCATATGTTATGTCATTGCCTCATTGTGCCATCAATCTTCCCACAGATATCTCTGCCTCATAGTGACCTTACTGCCTCACCATGACCTCACAGTCTAATCTTAGTTACATCATAGACTCACCTGTTACATGATAGCCTCATGGTGAAATCTGCTATGCCACTGACATCAAAACTTTCTGAGTGACCTAAAATCCTCACTATGACATCACAACCTCTCTGAAGTTACAGCCTAACAGTGACTTGGCATCTTCACAGTGATATCACAGCTTCACTGTGGCATCACATCCTCACTTTTCTGAAATCATAGCCTCACTTCTGACATCACAGCTTCACTGTGACATAACAGGCTAACCTCTGAAATCATAGTATCAGTGACACCACGTACATTCTGCCTAGTCTCGCTGTGGTCTCACAGCCTCACCATTAACATGTCAGCCTCACTGTAACATCTCAGACTCATCACTGACATCAGCCTCACTTCTGACATCACAGGTAATCACTGAAATTTCATCCAAACTGTAATGTCATAGTCCAGCACTGTAGGAAGAATGGACAATGATTGTGCCACAGAGGCTTCCATCCCCATACAGAGAGGCTCCTTGGACTTCTCCCTCCTGCTAAGCATACAAATCTCATGCGACTACAAATTTTATGAGGCTATGCCTTCTTCAGAGCAAAGACAGTTGATGCTGTTAAATCGCCTGGCTGAGAGGACCAATCCAGACAGGACAACTCAGCAAAGACTCACGCTGGGACTTATGAGATGTCAGGTGGGGTATATAAGCAGCCTGATACTTAAAATATATGAGCTGCAAGTCTGAGAGCCTGGTTTGCCACACGCCTGATGCCCGGAATCTGTGCTGTTGACTCCATGCCAGCTTATCCCCACCCCCCAGGGTCTCCGTGGGCCCCTGTTACACTGTTACATTGTTACACATCACCACTGATATTACAGCCTCACTATGATATACAACATCACAGTAAAATCACAAACTCACAGTGGCATCACAACCTCTCCTCTGACATCACAGTCTCAGTGTTACTGCACAGCCTCACCACTGACATCCTAAACTCACTGTGAAATCTAAACATCACCCCTGATGTCACAGCTCACTGACATCTTGTAAAATCAGCACTGACATCAGAACCTCACTGTGACATCACAGCCTCACAGTGACCTCACTGCCTGCTATCTGACACTACAGACTCACCTGTTACATTATAGCCTCCTTGTGACATCAGACTTGCCACTGACATCATAGTCTCCTCACTGTGTCATCACAGCTTCCTGAGTGATATAATCTCATAGTGGCATGAGAGCCACAATGACATACAACTATATCAGTGACATCACAGACTCATTGTTACATCAGTAACAGTTTCACTGTGATCTTGCAGCCTCCACAGTAATATCACCAAATCTTCCCTGTGACATTGGAGCCTCACCAGTGACAATAGAGCCTCAAGAATGACAGAGTCTCCCTGTGAAAGCACAGGTACTACTAACATCAGAACCTCAATGTGACACCACAAACACAATGTGACATTCAGCAACATTGTGCCAACATAGCCTCCCCACTTGTAGGACAGGCTCACCATGATATTACAGCCTCACCAGTGACACAACAGCCTCATGGTAACATCAAAACCTCATTGTGGCATCATAGTCTCACCATTTATATCTCATCATCAATGAAACATCACGTCTCATCTCTCAGATCAGTCTCATAGCTGCACTGTGATATCGCAGCCACACTGTGACATCACAGCCATATGGTGACATCATAGTCACACTGTGATATCACAGCCTCACCACTGCTATTCTACCTAGCCTTATCATGATATCACAGCCTGAATACAGATAGCAATGTCTCACAGTGATGTAAAAGCCTCAGCAGTGACATCATAGCCTTAGAAATCCTAAAAAGTGCACCACAGCCTCACATGTTACATCACTGCCTCATGGTGACATCAATATTCCCACAGATATCACAGCCTCACAGTGACCTCACAGCCTAACTGTGACCTCACAAGCTAACCTGTTACATCAAAGATTTACCTGTTAAATCATAGCCTCATGGTGAAATTGGTCTTGCTACTGACATCATACTCTCCAGAGTGAACTCACATCCACACTGTGACATCATAACTTCTCTGTGATAACACAGTGATATCACAGCTCACTGTAACATCATTGCTTCACCCAATACAGCAGTTTCTCATGTGACATCAGGGCCATATCTGAATTAGTAAGAACATTGACATCACTGCCATGACAGTGATAAAACAGCCTCACTGTGACATCCCAGCCTCACCTCTGAGGTTAGAGCATCATTATGACATGACAGACTCTCTACAGATATCATAGGTTCACAGTGATGTGATAGCCTCAGCAGTGACATCATAGCCTTTGACATCATAAACAGTGACATCACAACCTCACATTATTACATCACTGCCTCACTGTAACGTCAATCCTCCCACAGACATCTCAGCCTTATAGTGTCCTCACAGTGACCTAAGAATCTTCCCACTGACACAACGGGCTCACCTGTTGTGACATCAGTCTTGCAATTGACATCACAGCTTCCGGAGTGATATCACCCATGGTAAAATGACAGCCCACAGTGACATACAACTTTCAAAGTGACATCACATCCTCAACGTGATATCTGGCCTCACCAGTAACAGCACAAACTAACCTATGACATCAGCATTGCCACGGACATTAGTCAGAACACTGACCACACTGCAACACCAGTGACAACAGAGCCTTTGACATCACAGCCTCACCAGTGTCATTGTCACATAAGGGTCACCACTGACATCAGTGCCTTCCACATGACATCATAGACTCACTATGACATCTTTCCTATCACTATCACTCCAGCCTTATTGTGACATTACACATGTACCAGTGACATCACAGCTCATTGTGACATCAGCCTCACCACAGATATAAAAGCCTCACTGCGCTCTCAAAACCTCTCCAGTGACATCACAACATCAGTGTGTCATCAGAGACTCACTAAGAATCATAGACACACTTGTACTCACAGCCTCACTGTGATATTACAACCTGACAGTGACATCACCACCTCACTGTGACATCACAAACACACTATGACATTAGCCTTTCCACTGATATTATAGCATCATGGTGACATCACATACACACCTCTGACATAGCCTCACTGTAACATCACAGTCTCAATGTGACATCACAGCATCACCACTAACACCATAGCCTCACTGTGACATCACCCTTGCTACCGACATCACAGTCTTACTGTGATCTCACAGCCTCCACTTACATCACCAACTCCCTGTTACATCACAGGCTCACGATGACACCACAGCCACATAAAGGTTGACATAAAAGTCTCATGATGGCATCAAAGTCTCACTGTGACATCACAGCCTCAACTCTGAGTTATAGCCTTACTGTTCCTTACAGATCCTCACTATGACGTCACAGGCTCACCTATGAAATCATAGCCTCAATATGACATCACATCCTCATCACTGACATACTACCCAACATCACTATGACACCATACTATCACCACTGATATCACAGTCTCACTGAAACATGACAGACTTTCTGTGATACGACAATGTTGCTATTGACATCACAACCTCACAGTGACATCGCTGTATCATTGAGCCATCACAGCCATACTGTGCCACCAAAGCATCACTGTGACATCACAGCCATACTGTGCCATCAAAGCATTACTGTGACATAAAATTTTATTCTGACATCATTGCATTATGGTCACATCACACATTCACAGTTACCTCACAGCCTCCCCATGGACAACACAGACTCACCTAATACAAAATAGTCTCATAGTGGCATTAGTCTTATTATTGATATCACAGCCTCACTGTGAAATCACAGCCTCACCAATAACAGCACAGACTCACCTATGACATTAACTTCGCCACTGACATTAGCAAGAACACTGACATCACTGACAAACAAGTGACCACACAGACTCACCACTGACCTCTCACACTCAATGTAATATGACAGCCTCCCTGTGACAACACAGTGACACTATTGATATCACAACTCACTGTGACTTCAGAGCCTCATTGTGACATCACAGTCATACCATGCCATAAAAGCATCACTGTAACATAAACCTTCTCCTCTGACATCATAGTCTTACTGTGTCATAACAGCCTCAGTTTGACACAATAAACTCACTATGACATTAAACTTCACCAGTGACAATAGAGTCTCACCAGTGACATAGTCTACCTTTCAAAGCACTGTCACTACTGACATCAAAACCTCACTGTGACATTCCATCCTCACTGTGACACCACAGCCACACATGCCAGCACAGTCTCACTGTGGCATCACAGCCTCACAGTGACATCATATCCTCACTGTGGCATCACAGCCTCACCACTGATATTGTACATAGCCTTGCCAATGCACTGCTGCCTCACTACAGTTAGCCCAGTTTCACAATGCTGTGACAGCCTCAGCAGTGACATCATAGCTTTTGACATCAAAAACAGTGACACCACAGCCTCATATGTTACATCACTGCCTAATTATGACATCAATATTATCACAGATATCACAGCTTCACAGTGACCTCACAGTCTCACTGTGACCTCACAGTCTAATCTGTTACATCATAGACTCACCTGTTACATCATAGACTCATGGTCAACCTTCCGTAGTGACCTCACAGAATCACTGTGACATGACAACCTCTCTGTGATGTCATAGCCTCACAGTGACATCACAGCTTCACAGTGATATCACAGCCTCACTGTGGCATTATAGCCTCATTTCTGACATCACAGATTCATTGTGACATAACAGGCTTACCTGTGTAATCATAGCATCAGTGACACCAAGGACATCCTGCCTAGCCTCTCTATGACACCACAGTCTCATCAGTGACATCTCAGGCTCATAGTCAGATGACATCCTCAACAGTGACACCACAGCCTCACTGTGTCATCACAGCCTCACCAGTAACATGCCAGGCTCCTCTGATATCACAGTTTCATCGCTGACACCAGCCTCACTTTTGACATCAAAGCCTAAACAGTGAAATCTCAGCCAAATTGTGACATCATCATCTAACACTACAGAAATCACAGCCAAACTGTGACATCACAAACTCATGGTAACATCACAGCATCACAGTAACATCACAGTCTCAGTGTGACTGAATAGCCTCACCACTGGTATCCTACTTAGCCTTGCCAAGACACCACTGCCTCACTACAGTTAGCCCAGTTTCACAGTGCTGTGAAACCTCCTTACCACTGACGTCCTAACCTCACTATGAATTGAAGCATCACCCCTGATGTCACAGCCTCACTGACATACTGATTTCAAGACTCACTGCAACATCACATCCTCATAAAGACTGCACAGCTACCCACTGATACCACAGGCTCCCCTGTTACATCATAGCCTCATTGTGACATGAGTCTTGCCACTGACATCACAGCCTCACTGTGACATCACAACCTCACTTCTGTGGTTATAGCCTCACTGTGACATGACAGCCTCAACGTGACATCATGGCATTACCATGACATCATAGCCTCACTGTGGCATCAGCCTTGCCAAAGACAGCACAGTCTTGCTGAGACCTCACAGCCTCCACCATGACATTACCAACTTCCTGTGACATCAAGAGCTCATGGTTTTACCATTGCCACACAGTGATATCAAAGTCTTACCAGTGACATTCCAGCCTCACTATGTTATCATACCCTCATCACTCACATCAGCCTCATTCTGATATCACAGAATAACCACCAAAATCACATCCTTACTGTGATGTCATAGTCTATCTCTACTGACATCAAAGCCTCACTGTCATATAATGGCTTCACTAGTGACAACACAGCTTCACTGGGACATCACAGCCTCACCACGAATATGGCAGGCTCACCATGATATCACAACTTCGCCAGGGACATCACAGTCTCACTATGACATTCAGCCTCACCACTGACATCATCATCACTTCTGATATCACAGCCAAACCACTGAAATCACAGCCGAACTGTGATGTCATAGTCTATTACCACTGATATCAAAGCCTCACTGTGATGTCACAATCTTACAGAAACATCACAGCTGTTTCTCTAACAACACAGCCTCAGCATGACTGCACAGACTCACCACTGACGTCCTAACCTCACAGTGAAATTCAAGCATCTCTCCTGATGTCACAGCTTTACTGACATCTCATAGAATTAGCCTCATTTTGACATCACAGCCTCACAATGAGCTCACAGCCTCCCCACTGACTCCACAGGCTGGCCTATGACATCATAGCTTCATTGTTACATCAGCCTTGCCACTGACATCACAGCCTCACTTTGACATATGAGCTTCCAGAGTGATATCAACTCACAGTGACATGACAGCCTACAGTGATATACATCCTTCACAGTGATATCACAGTCTTATTGTTACATCACAGCATCACCAGTGACATCACAGCCTCATTGTGACATCAGCCTCACCACAAACATCACAGCCTCACTGAGCCATCCAAACCTCTTCAGTGTCTTAACAATATTACTGTGTCATCAGAGCCTCACTGTGACATTATAGCCACACTATGTCCTCATAGCCTCACTGTTATAGAACAACCTGACTGATATCACAGCCTCACTGTGACATCATAAACTCACTGTGACATCAGACTTTCCACAAACAAAAGCTATTATGTCAATGGCAAGGCTGATGTCACGGTAAGTCTGTGATGTCACTGTCAGGTTGTAATTTCATAGTGAGGCTGTGCTAGCATAGTATGGCTGTGGTGTCACAGTGAGGTTTTGATGTCAGAAGTGACTGTGCTTTCACAAGAAATTAATGTCACTAGTGAGACTAGTATCACAGTGAGTTTACTCTGTCAGACTTAGGCTGTGATGTCACAGTGAGGCTATGATATCAGAGGTGAAGCTTTATGTCACAGTGATGTATTGATGGCACGGCATGGCTGTGATGTCACAATGAGGCTGTGATATCAGTGTCAAGGCTTATGTCACAGAGAGTTTGTGATGTGACAGTGAGGCTGTGATGACACGGTCAGGTTTTAATGACACAATGAGGTTGTGATGTTGCAGTAAGGCTCTGATATCAGGGCTGTTTCTGTGATATGTCAGTGAGGCTGTGATGTTAGGGGTGATGCTTGGATTTCACAGTGAAGTTAGGATATCAGTGCTGAGGTTGTGCAGTCACACTAAGGCTGTGATGTCAGAGGAGAGGCTGTGATGTCACTGTGAGGCTTTGTTGTTCTGTGAGTTTGTGATATCTCAGTGAGACTGTGATATCAGGTGATAGACTATGACATCACAGTTCACCTGAGATTTCAGTGATTAGGCTGTGATGTCAGAAATGAAGCTGATGTCAGTGACGAGGCTAAGATGTCATAGTGAGGCTGGAATGTTACTGGTGAGGCTGTGATATCACAGTCTATGATGACATTATGAGGTTTGTATGTCACTGTGTATCACGTCACCATGAGGTGATATCACTGTGGAAGCTGTGATGTCCCAGTGAGGCTGTGATGTCACTGCAAGATGGATGTTACAATGAGGCATGTCAGTGGTGATGCTGTGATGTCACATTGAGGTTGTGATGTCACATTGAGGCTATGTCAGATGTGTGTATGTGATGTAACCTTGAGGCTATTATGTCAGTGGAAGGCTGATGTCACAGTGAGTTTGTGATGTCACAGTGATGCTGCAGACCAAAGCTACAGCCTTGAAACCAGGGCTCCCCTGTACCAGGTGAGGCAAGGCTTTGGCTGATGGAGAACAGCAACACACAACTCCCTAGGCTGAGTGAATCTGGACCCCTTTTATTGAATCTTTGTGATAGCTTTTAAACAGAAAATTTTGGGGTAAAGAATTTGCACCTGCAAAGAGACACGTATTCTCCAGTCAATCGAAATCACCTTCAGGATGGTCATTTTTTCAAGAACCTAATCCATTGCTTGAGGGTAAAGTCATTTAACTGACACATTCTCCCAGTATTTCCAAATCTAGCTAATCTATTATGCTCCATTAAATAGCCATGGTGCTGAGCCTACATAATTGTCATTTTATTAACAGAGACTGCATTTTTAAAACACACAGAGGAGGATGGAATACCTTTTGATTTCAATAAAGAAAATGTTTTTCATTACAACTAGCTATACATGTGCCCAACATCCCATAAGTCCACACATGAGCTTTTGCTGTTGTCCTGTCTGGGTTGGTACTCTCAGGTAGGTTGACATCAGCACCAGGCATGGAAATAGGTTCTAGCTTAGGAATTGCCTGCAGCCCATACAGACAATACAGGCCTGTCTGGTCCATTCCTCCTACATATTCTACTCTATTCTTTTTGACAGCCAGCAGGAGCCAGATTTCTTTGCTCTGACCTTGTTGACCCCACTTCAGGGGGGTCCAGCATAATGGACCAGTTCCTGTCTTAGATTGTCCTGTCTTACAGGATCTTACCCGTCATTAATTACCGGCCCTCGAATGACCTCTCCTCTAGAAGGCATGTCAGGATATGTGATAGTAGGTTAGACCAAAGCCTCATGAATCTCTGCAATTCAAGCTTGAAAATCTCTAGGGGGTCCATGGCTTGAATATTCAAGAGCCATAAGTGCCTGTAGTGTGGTCTTGTTGATGGAGCACTGCGGAGAGATGTGGTAAAAGAAATACTTAAGCAATATAATTATTAAAAGAACAATTCCTCCTATGCTAGTGTAAATTACAATCCAAGAGGTATCTAACAGTCTTTTAAAGTTCTCATGAACAGGTAGCATAGTCTTATACTTATAGAATTTCTGAGTTAGTTCACAGGTGAGAATTTTACCCTTTTGTTCTCTAATATCTTTAAAATCAGTGTTTACATTCTGGCTAACAAGTCAATTTACTGTATGTGATTAGACATAAAATCTCTAGTTGCAATTTGATTTAAAATTAAAATCTGGCTTTTTCTCTAGATCAGAGAACAGGAAGCTAGTTTCCAAAAATCTAAGAACAGGTAGAATGCACACTCAATTCCCAGTAGAATTCCTCCTGCCAGAGGCAAAACTTAAATTACATAGGGAGGAATTCCTAGCACCTGCCCAAAATCATTACTTGTGACATTTCCCAGAGAGCAGGTTTAGGCCTCAACTGGGCAGAAACACCAAGACCTGACAATTCCCATACTTTACTTATTTTTCTTATATATTTCAAATAATTCCATATCCTTTTTCCAAAGATGTTTCTTTGAATCCATCTTTTGCAAACTGAGCCCCTGTCTACCAGATTGGTCAGATAAAGACATGGCACAGTGAGGTTGTGATGGCACAGTCAGGTTGTAATGTCACAGTGAGGCTTTGAGGACACAGTGTGGGTATAATGTCATAGTAAGGCTCTCATGACACAGAGAAGTTGTGATGTCACTCAAGAGGTTTAGATGTCACAGTGAGCCTGTGATATTACTGGTGAGATTGATGTCACAATGAGGCTGTGATGTCACTGGTGAAGGTAAGATGTCACAATAAGGCTGGATTGTCAGTGGTGAAGAAGATGTCATAGTGAGTCTATGATGTCAGTGGTGATGCTATGATGTCAGTGGTGAACCTATTACATGTCAGTGACACTAGTAAGGCTGTGAATTCAAAGGCTGTGTTATCGCTGGTGTGGCAGTGATGTCAGTTTTCTGACCAATGTCAGTGGTGACACCAATGTCACACTTAAAATCAGGCTTTTTCTCTAGATCAGAGAGCAGGAAGCTAGTCCCCAAAAGCCTAAGAACAGGTAGAATGCACACTCAAATCCCAGTAGAATTCCTCCTGCCAGAGGCTGTGCTGTCACTAGTGAGGCCATGATGTCACAGTGAGACTACGATGCCACTGTGTTTTATGTTATTATGGGCTGTCATGTCACCATGAGGTGATATCACTCTGGAAGCTGTGATGTCATAGTGAGGCTGTGATATAAGTGGCAAGACTGATGTCACAATGAGGCTATAATGTAAGTTGAACCTATGGTTTCAGTGAGCCAGCTGTGAGGTTACTGTTAGGCTGTGATGTCCCAGTGAGGCTCTGATGTCTGGGCTGATTCTGTGAGATGTCAGTGAGGCTGTGACATCAGGGATGATGCTTGGATTTCACAGTGAGTTTAGGATGTCAGTGGTGAGGCTGTGCAGTCACACTGAGGCTGTGATGTCAGAGGACAGGCTGTGATGTCACTGTGAAGCTGTGATACAGTGATGTTACTGTGAGGTTGTGGTATCACAGTGAGGCTATAATATCAGTACTGATAGACTATGACATCACAGTTCAGCTGAGATTTCAGTGATTAGGGTGTGATGTCAGAAGTGAGGCTGATGACAGTGAAGAGGGTCAGATGTCACAGTGAGGCTGGGATGTTACTGGTGAGACTGTGATGCCATAGTGATGCTGTGGTGTTACTATTGTGGCTTTAATGTGACAGTCATATAATGTGTCATTTCAAGACTATGCAGGATGTCTGTGGTGTCACTGATGCTATGATTTCAGAGGTCAGCCTATTATGACATAGTGAGGCTTTGATGTCACTGGTGAGGATATGATGTCACAATGAGGGTGTGATGTCAGAAATTAGGCTAAAATGCCACAGTGAGGATGTGATACAATGTAAAACTGATGTCTCAGAGAGGTTGTGATGACACACTGAGACTTTGAGGTCACTTTGATGTGATGTCAGTGGCAAGGCCATGAGTCTATGATTTAACAGGTGAGTCTGTGACTTAACAGGTTAGAATGTGAGGTCACACAGAGACTGTGATATCTGTGCAAAGAATGATGTCATATTGAGTAAGTGATGTAACATGTGAGGCTGTGGTGTCACTGTTTATGATATCAAAGGCTATGATGTCACTGCTGATGCTGTCACGTACTGTGAGCCTGTGATATCTATGGAGAGACTGTGTTATAATAGCAAGGAAAGTTAGTATACCAGTGTTGAGGCTGTGATATCACAGTCTGACTGTGATGTGACTGAGAGGCTGTGATGTCACAGTGAAGCTGTGATGTCAGAGTGCATCTATGAGGTCAATGGTTAATCTGTGATTTCAGAAGTGAGATTAATGTGAGAGATGAGACTGAGATGTCACATTCATGTGACATAAATGGTGAGGCTGTGATGCCACAGTGAGGTTGTGATGTCACCATGAGGCTGGTGTCACTAGTGAGGCTGTGAAAGCACGGTAAGCCTGTAATATCAGTGGTGAAGCCATGAGGTCACAGTGAGGCTGTGATGGCACAATGTTATTGTAATGTCTCATTGAGTTTGTAATGTCACAGTGAGGTTGTGATGTCAGTAGTGACTGTGCTTTCATAGGGAGACTATGTCATTGGTGAGGCTTTATTATCACTGGTTAGACTCTAATGTCACAGTGTGTTTATTATGTCAAACAGGCTGTGATGTCATAGTGAGGCGACGATGTCACAGGTGAAATTTTATGTAAGAGTGCTTGTTTGATGACAAGGTATGTCTATGATGTCACAATGAGGCTGTGATGTCACTGTGAAGTTGACATGTCACTGGGGATGTTATGATGTCACAGTGAGGTTGTGATGTCAATAGCAACACTGTGATGTCAAAGGGAGGGTGTCGTGTTTCAGTGAGACCGTGAGGTAAGTAATGAGACTGTCATACCATAGGCAGGCTAAGTTGAATGATAGTAATGAGGATATGATTTTGCATTGATGCTATAATTTCAGAGGTGACCCTGTGATGTCATATTGAGGCTGTGATATAACAGTAAGGCTATAACGTCAGAGTTGATGCTGTGATGTCACAGTTGGGCAATGATTTTAGAGGTGACCCTGATGTCATAGTGAGGCTGTGATGTAACAGGAAGGCTATAACCTCAGAGCTGAGGCTATAATGTCACATTGAGGCTGTGTTGTCACCAGTGATGCTGTGATATCACAGAGAGGCTGAGATGTCAGTGGAGTGAGACTATGACATCACAGTGAGATTGTGATATCAGTGGTTAGGCTGTGATATCAGAATGAACCTGGTATGAGTGATGAGTGTATGATGTCACAGTGAGGGTGGCATGTCATTGTTGAGACTGTGATGCCAAAGTGAGACATTGATGTCACTGTGTGGTTGTGGTGACATCGTGAACCTGTGATGTCACAGGGAGATGGTGAAGTCATGGTGGAGGTTCTGAGGTTACATTGAGACTATAATATGAGTACCAAGACTACTTTCCATTGAGGCTATGATGTCAGTGGTGATGTTGTGATGTCACATTGAGACTATATCAGAGGTATGTATGTCATGTCAACATGAGCCATTATGTCAGTGGAAAGGCTAATATCAGAGTGAGTTTGTGATGTCACAGTGAGACTGTGATGGTACTGTCATGTTGTAATGTCACGGTGAGGCCCTGAGGACATAGTGTGGCTATGATGTCACAGTGAAGTTCTGAGGAAACAGTGATGTTGTGATGTTACTGTACAGGTTTAGATGGCACAGGAGGCTATGATGTTAGTGGTGAGGCTGATATGAAAATGAGGCTGATGTCACTAGTAAAGGTGTGATGTCACAATAAGGCTTGAATATCAGTTGTGAGGAAGGTGTCACTGTGAGTCTATGATATCACTGGTGAGGCTATGATGTCAGTGGCGAACCTATTACATGACAGTGACACTGGTGAGGCTGTGATGTCAAAAGCACTGATGTCACTGATGTGGCAATGATATCAGTCATCTGACTAATGTCAGTGGCAACGCTAATATAAAAAGTGAGGCTGTTACTGGTGGGCCCACGATGTCACACTCTGGCTGTTATGTCACTATGAAGATTGTATGTCACTGTGGGCTGTCATGTCACTCTTAAGGTGATATCACTCTAGAAGCTGTGATGTCACAGTGAAGCTGTGATGTCAGTGGCAAGACGGATGTGATAATGAGGCTATGATGTAACAGGTGAGCCTGTAGTGTCAGTGGGCAAGATTGAGGTCACTGTGAAGCTGTGGTGTCACATTGATACTCTGATATCAGGGCTGTTTCTATGAGATGTCAGTGAGGCTGTGACATCAGGAGTGATGCTTTGATTTCACAGTGAGTTTAGGATGTCAGTAGTGAGGCTGTGCAGTCACACTGAGGTTGGGAGGTAAGAGGAGAGGCTGTGATGTCACTTTGAGGCTGTGATATTACAGGTGATAGACTATGATATCACAGTATGCCTGAGATTTCAGTGGTTAGGCAGTGAAGTAAGAAATAGGTTGATGTCAGTGATGAAGCTGATATGTCACAATGAGCCTTGGATGTTACTGGTGAGGCACTGATGCCAATGCGTGGCTGTGATGTCACTGTTGAGTCTGTCATGTGACCATGAGCCTGAGATGTCAGTGATGAGGCTGTGGTGTCATAGCAAGGCTAGGCAGGTTGTCCGTGGTGTCACTCATGCCATGATTTTAGTGGTTAGCCTGTTTTGTCACAGTGAGGCTGTGATGTCAGAAATTAGGCTATAATTCCAGAGTGGGGTTGTGCTATCACTGTGAAGCTGTGATGTCACTATGAGGCTGTGACATAACAGAGAGGTTGTGCTGGGACAGTGTGGCTATGATGTCACAGTGTTTTTGTGATGTCAGTAATGACTGGTTTCTCAGGGAGACTATGTCATTGGTGAGGCTGTATTGTCACTGGTGAGGCTCTAATGTCACAGTGAGTTTACCCTGTTAAACTGAGGCTGTGATGTCACAGTGAGGCTATATCAGAGGTGAAACTTTATGTGAAAATGATGCATTGATGGCACTGTATGGCTGTGATGTCACAATGAGGCTGTATGTCCGTGGTAAGGCTGATGTCACAGAGAGTTTGTGATGTGACAGTGAGGCTGTGATGACACGGTCAGGTTTTAATGACACAATGAGGCTGTAATGTTCCCATGAGGCGCTGATATAAGGGCTGTTTTTATGATATTTCAGCAAGGCTGTGATGTCTGGAGTGATGCTTGGATCTCACAGTGAAGTAAGGACATCAGTGGTGAGGTTGTACAGTCACACTGAGGCTGTGATGTGAGAAGCTGATATGTCACTGTGAAATTGTGAAATCACAGTGAGACTGTGATATCAGATGATACACTATGACATCACAGTTTGGCTGAGATTTCAATAGTTAGGCTGTGATATCAAATATGAGGCTGATGTCAGTGATGAGGCTGAGATCTCACAGTGAGGCTGGGATGTTACCAGTGAGGCTGTGATGCCCCTGCATGCCTGTGATATCCCTGTTGAGGCTGTCATGTGACTATGAGCCTGAGTTGTCAGTGATGAGGTTGTGGTGTCATAGAGAGGGTAATCAGGATATCCGTGGGGTCGCTGATGCTATGATTTCCAAGGTTAGCTGGTTATGTCCCAGTGCGGCTGTGATGTCAGAAATGAGGTTATAATGCCACAGTGAGGCAGTGATAGCACTGTGAAGCTGTGATGTCATTATGAGGATGTGATATCATAGAGAGGTTGTGATGTCACAGTAAGGCTGTGAGGTCACTGTGGATGATGTGATGTCAATGGCAATGCTGAACTCATCATGAGGCTATAATGTAACAGGTGAGTGTATGATTTAACAGGCAAGACTGTGAATTCACAGTGAGGTTGTGAGGTCACTGTGAGGCTGTGATTATCTGTGAGAAGATTGACGTCACAATGAGGCAGTGAGGTAACATGTGAGGTTGTGTTGTCACTGTTTATGATTTCAAAGGCTATGATGTCACTGCTGAGGCTATCTCATTACTGTGAGCCTATTCTAACTGTGGTGAAGCTGTGATGGCACAGTGAGACTGTGTTGGCATAGTGAGGTTGTGATGTGAAGTTGTCATGTCAGTTGTGACTATGCTTTCACAAGGAGACTCTGTCACTGTATTGTCACTGGTGGGTCTCTACTGTCACAGTGAGTTTATTGTGTCAAACTAAGGCTGTGATGTCACAGTTAGGCTATGATATCAGAGGTGGATGTTTACGTGACAGTGATGCTTTGATGCACGGTTTTGCTGTGATGTCACTCTGAGGACCTATTACATGACAGTGACATTGGTGAGACTGTGATATCAAAGATGGTGTTGTCACTGATGTGACAGTGATATCAGTGTTCTGACTAATGTCACAGGTAATGGTAATGTCATGGATGAGGCTGTACTGTCACTGCTTAGGCCGTGATGTCTCACTGAAGCTGTGATGTCACTGTGAGGTTGAATGTCACTATGGACTGTCATGTCATTGTGAGGTGATATCACTTTTGAAGCTGTGAGGTCACACTGAGGCTGTGATGTCAACAGAGAGGCTGTGGTGTCACTGTGAGGCTGTGATTTCACAGTAAACTGTGAGGTCAGTGGTTAGGCTATGATTTCAGAAGTGAAACTGATGTGAGAGATGAGGCAGAGATGTCACATTGACAGTGTGATGTAACTGGTGAGGCTGTGATACCACAATGGGTTTCTGATGTCACCATGATGCTGTGTTGTCTCAGATGAGGCTGTAATATTATGGTGAGCCTGTCCTATCAATGGTGAGGCTGTGATGTCACAATTAGGCTGTGTTGGCACAGTGTGGCTAAGATGTCACAGTGATGTTCTGATGTCAGTTGTGAGACAGTGCAGTCACACTGAGGCTGTGATGTCAGAGGAGAGGCTGTGATGTCACTATGAGCTTGTCATATCACTGGTGAAGCTGTGATGTCACTGTGAGGCTCTGCTGGAACAGTGTGACTTTGAGATCACAGTGAGGTTGTGATGTCACAGTGAGGTTGTAAAGTCAGTAGTGACAGTGATTTCACAGTGAAACTATATCATTGGTAAATCTATATTTTCATTGCTGCTCTCACAGTGAGTTTATTGTATCAAACTGAGGCTGTGATGTCAAAGTGCAGCTATGATGTTAGAAGTGAAGCTTTATGTCACAGAGATGCTTTGATGGCACATTATGGCTGCGATGTCACAATGAGGCTGTGATGTAACTATGAAGTTGTGATGTCACTGGGTAGATTATGATGTCATAGTGAGGTTGTGATGTCAGTAGCAACACCATGGTGTCACTGGACGACTGTGAGAGTTCAATGAGCCTGTGATGAATCAGTGAGGCTACAACGTTAGAGAAGATGATGTGATGTCACAGTTGGTCAATGATTTCAGGGGTGAGCCTGTGTTGTCATAGTGAGGCTGTCAAATCATGGTGAGTCTAAACCTCAGCTGTAAGCTTTTAATGTCACAGTGAGCCTGTGTTATCACCAGTGATGCCCTGATATCACAGTGAGCTGTGTTGTCAGTGGAGCAAGACTGTGAAATCACAGAGAAATTGTAATTTCAGTGGTTAGTCTGTGATATCAGGATGAGGTTGATGTGAGTTATGAGGATATAATGTCACAGTGATGCTGGCATATCACTGCTGAGGCTGTGATGCCACCATGAGGCTTTGATGTTACCGGGTTTCTGTGGTGTCAAAGAAGACATGTGATGTCACAGGGAATTGGTGGTGTCACGGTGGAGGGTGCAGGGTCACAGTGAGACTGTGATGTCTATGACAAGGCTGATGTCATGGTAAGGCTATGATATCGGTGGTGAAGCTTTATGTCATAGTGATTCTTTGATGGCACATTATGGGTGTGATGTCTCAATGAGGCTGTGACATCACAAGTTAGGCTGTGCTGTCACTAGTGAGGCTGTGATGTCCCAGTGAGGCTGTGTTGTCACTGTGAGAGTTGTATGTTACTTTGGGGTATCAGGTCACTGTGAGGTGATATCACTCTGGAAGTTTTGATGTCATAGTAAGGCTGTGATATCAGTGGCAGGACTGATGTCAAAATGGGGATATGATGTAAGAGGAGATCCTGTGTTGACACTGTGAAGGCTGTGAGGTCACTGTTAGTCTGTAATGCCATCATGGGCCCATTGGGCAATGACAGGAATGGCTGGGAAAAATAGGCTGACTGTCCACAGAATGAGTCATCTTATCCACTTGATTATTGAATGCTTCTTCTGCTGATGTCCTCTTTTGATGAGTATTTACATGAGACACAAATATCTTTGTGTCCTTTGCCCATTGGGAGAGATCTATCCACATGCTTCTGCCCCAGATGTCTTTCTCACCAATTTTCCAATTATGTTCCTTCCAAGTCCCTGACCATCCTGCCAAGCCATTGGCTACAGCCCATGAATCAGTATACAGTCACACATCTGGCCATTTTTCCTTCCAGGCAAAGTGTATAACCATGTTCACTGCCCCAAGGTCTGCCCACTGCGAAGATTTCCCTTCCTTGTGTCCTTCAGGGTTGTTGCAGAAAGGGATTATAGTGCTGCAGCTGTCCACTTCTGGTTGGTACCTGAATATTGAGCAGAACCATCTGTGAACCCAGCCCTAGGCTTCTCTTCTTCAGTCAGCTGATCATAGGGCACAACCCAGGAGGCCATAGGTGCATGCTTGGGAACAGGCATTACAACAGGCTGATAAGCCATAGGCATTTGGGCAACATATTCATGCAATTTACTTGTGCCTTGAGGACCTGCTCAGACCCTGTCTCGTACGTATCATTTCCATTTGATAATAGATTGCTGCCATGCCCATCCAACTTTATGGCTTGCTGGATCAGATAACACCCAACTCATGATGGGTAACTCAGGTCGCATGGTAGCTTGGTGACCCATTGTCAGACGTTCAGTTTCCACTAAGGCCCAATAACAGGGCAAAAGTTCTTTATGAAAAGGATAGTAATTGTCTGTAGATGATGGTAGGTCCTTGCTCCAAAATCCCAAGGGTCTCCGCTGTGATTCTCCTATGGGAGCCTGTCAGAGACTCCAATCAGCATCTCTATCTGCAACAGACACTTCCAATACCATTGGGTCTGCTGGATCATATGGTCCAAGTGCCAAGGCAGCCTTCACAGCAGCTTGAACCTGCTGAAGAGCGTTCTCTTGTTCTGGGTCCCACTCAAAGTTGGCAGCTTTCCGAGTTATTTGGTATATGGGCCTAAGTAACACACCCAAGTGAGGAATGTGCTGCCTCAAAATTCAAAGAGGCCCACCAAACTTTGTGCTTCTTTCTTAGTGGTGGGAGGAGCCAGGTGCAACAACTTATGCTTTACTTTAGAGGGGATATTTCTATATGCCCCAGACCACTGAACTCCCAAAAATTTTATTGAGATAGAAGGGCCTTGGATTTTGGTTGGATCTATTTCCCATCCTCTGTTGCACATATGCCTTGTCAACAAATCCAAAATGCTTGCTACTTCCTGCTCAATTTGTCCAATTAGCATAATATCATCTATATAATGGTCCAGTGTGATGCCTTGTGGAAGAAACAAGCAATGAAGATATCTGCGAATCAAGTTTTGGCATAGGGCTGAATAATTAATATACCCTTGAGGCAACACTGTAAATGTATACTGCTGGCTTTGCCAAGTGAAAGTAAATTGCTTTGATGATCTTTATTAATATGTATGGAGAAAAAAGTATTTTCAAGATCAATGGCTGCATACCAAGTACCAGGAGATGTTTTGATCTGCTTAAGCAACGGAACCACATCTGGTACAGCAGCTGCAATTGGAGTCATGACTTGATTAAATTTGTAATAATCAACTGTGACTCACCATGATCCATCTCTCTTCTGCACAGGCCAAATGGGAGAGTAAAGGAGAGGTGGTAGGATCCACCACCCCTGAACCCCCAAGTCCTTGATAGTGGTACTGATTTCTGAAATTCCTCCAGGGATACAATACTGTTTCTGATTCACTATTTTCCTCAGTAGAAGCAATTCTAAAAGTTTTTATTTGACCTTCCCAACCATAATGGCTCTTACTCCACATGTCAAGGAACCAATATGACAGTTCTGCCAACTTCTAAGTATGACTATGTTTATATATTCTGGTACTGGGGAAATCTTCTAGGGTACACTTAGAAACTTCTAAGTTGTTTACATGCTTTCTGAGTTGGATATTTTCCTCTCTAAGATCTTCCTTTTTCATTTGTAGTTTAATGGGAGATGCTATAAACAACCAGCCAGCATCATCGTTTTCCCTATTCTTACTCATTTTATCTAAATTTTTATATACAGAATCGTTGAGCTTCTCGATCCTTGCAAGAGGGGCATGAAGACTGTCCAACACACCTACTTTTACCAGTTCTTGAAACCGTTCACGCCAAACAGTTGCAGTGTTCTCCATTCCACTAGGGGAGTCTTTAGTCGCTGGAGTTTCCACTGGGTCAAAAAGCAAGCTTCAGATATCATAAAGCTTGCCAGCAAAATTCATTCTTACAATTCTGTTTCTCCTCAACCACTTCCGGTACCAATTTCTTTTTTTTTTTTTTTTTTACATTTTTTATTATTATTTCCGCTCATACAAACTTGGTAGGAACACCAGTTCCCGCCCTCCCTCCTCCTCCCCCAGACCCCCCTGCTCTCCCTCCCCTCACCCCTCCCTCCCCATCCCCTAGTGCCTATCCTCCCTCTCCCTGGAGAATCCTTAAATGTGCATGTCAGGCTCTCCTCTAGGCCCTCCTCCACGATGACGTACAAGGACCCAGTGGCATTTCCCTGAACCTTTTCCTGTGTTCCCCTTAGGCATAGAAACACTACTGTGGCTGTCAATACTGGCCTCCAAGGATCTTGGTGCTTTTAGCAAATGCTAGACTTTGTGGGGTCAATAGTGTGTTGGACATTGCGTCGGGCATGCAAAGTCCAATTATGATTGCTTTGGCCCTAACTTGTGTGAAGTATCTTGCATATAATTACTCCTCCGATCCTTGTGCTCTTAAAATCTTACCGCTCCCTCTTCCGCAAATTTCCCTGAGCTTCAGGATGGGGAGAGATTAGGCTGACCTAGTTCTACCTGGTCGATATAGAGTCTCTGAAGTTTTGGATTGTGGTTTGTTGATTTTCTTTTGCAGTTTTGCTGCTCCTGCAATGTCCTTCACTCCATCCTGATGGGCATTGTATGTCACCCCCTGGCCAGAGACAAAAAGTTGTTAAATTGGAGTCTTGTTATAAGAGGACATTCAAGGTAGATGAAACGAATGTAGGAAACCACAGTGAGGGAGGGGTCAATCAACCATTTGCAAAATGGTTACTTTTTATCTGCCAGACTGTATGCCCTCCGCTTCTGGTGAGATCATACCCCCACAATTATAAATGGTCAGGAATGAAAATCTGTGAACTTAACCAGGAGTCTCATTACTTACTTGAAGTCCTTGATGGGGGGTATTTTCTGTGCTGTAACATGGTCTCCTCTCCTTGTTTCTGTTGTGGCCCTCTTACCCCATCCTTCCTGTTCATAATCCTTGCAATTACTGTAGGTATTACAGAGATTTATCTTTCAGTGTCTCTAGGTGGTTGGTTGGGTTTGGTACTAGGAGCCACCTATTAAGGAGTACATATGGTGCTTAATTTTCTGGGTCTGGGATACTTCACTTAATATAATTGTTTCTAATGACATCCATTTCCCGGCAAATGCCAGTAATTCATCATTTATGATGGCTGAGTAGTACTCTATTGTATACTGTACCACATTTTCCTTATCCACTCGTCAACTGTTGGACATTTGGGTTGATTCCATAACTTTGCATTGTAAACAGTGCTGCTATGAACATGGTCGTGCTTCTGTTATCGAGGTGAATTTTTGCTGTATGTGGAGTTATTCCCAGAAGTGGAATAGCAGGGTCATATGGCATTTCAATCTTTAATCTCTTTAAGAATCTCCAGACGGCTCGCCAGAGTGGTTGTATGAGCCTGCATTCCCACCAGCAATGTAGGAGAGTTCCCCTCTCTCCACATCCTCTCCAGAATTTGTTGTTGTTTGTATTGTGGATTTTTGCCATCCTGACCGGGGTGAGATGATATCTCAGGGAAGTTTTGATTTGCATTTCCCTGATGGCTAAGAAAGTGGAGCATTTTTTCAGATATTTATTAGACATTTTAATTTCATCCCTGGTAAACTTTCTTTTAAGTTCCAGGGCTCATTTTTTAACTGGGCCATTTGTTTCCTTGGTGTTTAGTTTTCTAAGTTCTTTGTGCACTCTGGATAGATTTTCTCCCATTCTGTGGGTTGCCTTTGAGCTCGTGTTACAATCTCTTTATGTGAACAGAAGCTCTTTAATTTCACAAGATCCCAACTGTTGAGAGTTGGTAGCAGTGACTGTGCCATTGGATGTCTGTTTAGGAAATGGTGGTCTAGCCCCATAAGCTCGAGGGAGTTCCCTATCCTTTCAACTATGGCTTTTATAGTCTCTGGCCTTATATCAAGGTCCTTGATCCATTTGGAATTAAGTCTTGTACATGGTGACAAATATGGGTACAGCTTTAATCTTCTGCATGTGGAGATCCAGTTTTGCTAGCACCATTTGTTGAAGATGCTGTGCTTTTTCCATTGGATTCTTTGGGCCCCTTTGTCAAAGACCAAATGGCTGTAATTTTGTGGGTTATATCTGGGTCTTCAACCCTTATTCGTTGATCTGTGTGTCTATTTTGGAGCCAGGATCAGGCCGTTTTTATAACTATGGATTTGTAGTATAGACTAAGGTTTGGTATGGTGATACCTCCAGCAGTGTTTTGTTACTCAGGATTGTCTTTGCTATCCTGGGTCTTTTGTGCCTCCATATGAATTTTGAGATTGTTTGATCAACTTCTTTAAAGAATTGCTTTGGGATTTTAATTGGTGTAGCATTGAATTTGTATATTACCTTTGGTAGGATAATCATTTTTACGATGTTAATTCTGCCAATCCAGGAACATGGGAGGTCTTTACACCTTCTGGTGTCTTCTGCAATTTCTTTCTTTATGGTTTTAAAGTTTTCATTATAAATGTCTTTCACCTCCTTGATTAGGTTTTTACCAAGGTATTTCATTTTTTAGGGGCTATAGTTAATGGGATTTTTTTCTCAAGGCTTTTTCACTTCTTTCATTCTGGGCATATAGGAAGGCCATTGATTTTTGTACATTTATTTTGTATCCTGCCACCCTGCTGAACTTCTCAAATAGTTCCAGGAGCTTCCTGGTGGAGTTTTTGGGATCCCTCAGGTATAAGATCATGTCATCTGCAAATAGGGATAGGTTGACTTCTTCCTTGCCTATTTGAATCCCTCTTATGTACCTTTCTTGTCTTATGGCTTCAGCTAAGACTTCAAGTACAATATCGAATAGAAGTGGTGAGAGTAGACAGCCTTGTCTAGTTCCTGATCAAAGTGGGAATGCTTCCAGTTTTTCCCCATTGAGCATAATACTTGCTGCGGGCTTGTTGTATACAGCTTTTATTATATTGATAAAGGTTCCTTCCATTCCTACTGTCTCTAGCGTTTTGATCATAAAAGGCTATTGAATCTTGTCAAAAGCTTTTTCTGCATCTATCGAGAATATCATGTGGTCTTGGACTTTGGACTGGTTTATATTATGAATTACATTTATTGATTTGCGTATGTAGAACCAATCTTGTGTGCCAGGGATGAAGCCTACTTGGCCCCCTTGAATGATCTTTTTGATATGTTTTTGAATCTGATTTGCTAAGACTTTGTTGAGAATCTTTGCGTCTGTGTTCATCAGAGAGATCGGCCTATAGTTTTCTTTTTTAAGTGAATCTTTATTAGGTTTTGGGATTAAAACGATATTAGCTTCATAGAAGGAATTTGGTAGTGTTCCTTCCTTTGCGATTTGATAGAACAGTTTAAGGAGTATTGGTGTTATTGACTCCTTAAATGTGTGGTAGAACTCTGTGCTGAATCCATCTGGTCCAGGACATTTTTTCGTGGGAAGATTCGAGATTACTTTCTCAATTTCCTCATATGTTATAGGACTATTTAAATATTTCACAACTTCCTGATTCAATTTAGGTAAGTTGTGTTTACTTAGGAATTCATCCATCTCTTTTGTGTTATCAAACTTCACAGAGTATAAGTTTTTGAAATATGATGTTATAATTCTCTGGATTCTTGGGTATCAGTAGTGATAACTCCATGTTCATTTCTAATTTTGTTAATTTGGGTTTTCACTCTCTTGCTTTTGGTTAATTTAGCTAGGGGTGTATCTATCTTATTGATTTTTTCAAAGAACCAGCTTTTTGACTCTGATTTTTTTCTATTGTTTTCTTACTCAGATATTTCTCCCCTTATTTTACTAATCTCCTCTCTTCTACTACATTTGGGATTAGATTGATCTAGCTTCTCTAAAGCTTTAAGCTGCATTATTAAGTTATTTATTTCTGATGTTTCCATTTTTTTGATGTAGACATTAGGAGCTATGAACTTACCCCTTAGGACAGCTTTCATTGTGTCCCAGAGATTTTGGTAAGTTGTATTTTCATTATTGTTCACTTTCAGCAAATCTTGAATTTCCTTTTTAATTTCTTCCTGAATCCAGTTCTCATTCAGCATCATATTGTTAAGTTTCCAAGAGTTAGTGTATTTTCTCTTGTTTGTTGTGTTGTGGATGTCCAGCTTTAAGCCATGGTGGTCTGATAGGGCACGGGTTAGAATTTTCTGTATATGTGTAGATTCATTTTGTGGCCGAATATGTGATCTAGTTTGTAGAACATTCCATGTGCTGCTGAGAAAAATGTGTATTCTTTGGTGCATGGATGAAAAGTTCGATAGAGATCTCTAAGGTCCATTTCTTTAAGGGTTTGATTAAGTTCCAACATGTCCCTGTTAACCTTTTTAACTGTTGATCTATCCCTTGTTGAGAGGGCGGTGTTGAAGTTCCCAAGAATTATCGTTTGGGGGTTGATTTCTTGCTTTAGACACTCTAGGGTTTTCTTAATGAATGTGGAGGGGCCCATATTGGGTGCATATATATTCAGTATTGTGAAGTCTTCCTGGTGAATTGTACCTGTGACTAAAATGTAGTAACTATCTGTGTGTCTTATAATTTTCTTTGGTTTGAAGTCCACTTTGTCTGAAAGCATAATTGCTACCCCTGACTGTTACCTGGTTCCAGTAGCTTGCAAGATTTAGAACACCCTTTCATTCTTAGGATGTGCCTATCTTTTGTGGTGAGATGAGTTTTCTGAAGGGAGCAGATTGTTGGATTGTGGTTTTTAATACAAGTTTGTAATCTGTGTCTCTTAATTGGTGAGTTAATACAATTGAAATTTAATGTTATAATGGAGAAATTATTTTTAATTCTGGATATTTTTTATTTTTAGTGGATTTTGTAAGTGTGTTGTTTGATATTTGTGTTTTGGTGGTATTATACTTCCCTTCTGTCCTCCTGGATATGCGTGTTCTTTTCTTCAAGCTTGAGTATCATTTCTAGGATTTTTTGAAGGCCTGGTTTGGTAGACATGTATCCCTTTAAGTTGTCTTTGTGCTGGAAAACTTTTCTTTCTCCTTCAATCACGAGAGATAGTTTTGCTGGGTATATCAGTTTTGGTTGGCATTTTTGCTCATTTAATACTTGAAGTACGTCTCTCCACGCTCTTCTTGCTTTTCCTGTTTCCATTGAGTAGTCATTTGTTATTCTAATAGGTTTACCTTTAAAAGTGAGTTGCTTTTTTTCTCTTGAAGCTCTCAGCACCTTTTCTTTGTCTTGAAAGTGGAGTGTTTTGACTATTATTTGCTGTGGCAATTTTCTATGTTGGTCATATCTGTTTGGAGTGCAAAATGCCTCTTGTATTTGGATGGGCCTCTCATTCTTTAGTTGTGGGAAGTTTTCATTTATGGTGAATCGAAATATTTCCTCAGGTGTGATATTTTGGGATTCTTGTTCTGGTATTCCATGAATGCGCATGTTAGGCTTCTTCAGGGTGTCCCATATCTCTTGAATGTTCCTCTCCAGTATCTTTTTGGCTTTAACAATCTCTTCCATTAAGCTGGTTAATTCTCCCACTTTGTCTTCAAGATCTGAAATTCTATTTTCTGCTTCATTTGTTCTGCTGATAAGACTCTGTTAAATTTTGGGTTGAAGATAACTTGTCTTTTAGTTCAATTTTAAACTCTGCCTGAGACTGTTTTAACTGCTCTATCCCTATTTTTTTTTTCTTGAAGTGTTTTTCTCAACTCCTCCAAGTGCCTGTTGTGTTCCTGTTCAAAGTGGTTGATACGGTTGTTTAACTCTTCTCGGATTTCTTCTTTCATAGTATTAATCATGGAAATGATCATACTCTGAAAGTCGTTATGTTGGATCTGGCTTTCATGGCTATTTTCTGTGAATTTGTTCTGGTCGGAATCCATCATTAGGGGATTAATTCTTTCGGTGAGAGATTGGTCTTCTTGGGTTTTGTTTCTCGTGGATGTGCACTTTGACTTGGGCATTGTTGTTTTGTTTTTTAGGATCTTGTTTCTGTGTGTTTTTCACTGAACTGATGTAGTTGGTATTGTTACGCTTGCCAGTTATTACTAGTGCTTGTCTTGGTTATGTTTGTGTATTGTTATTGTTATATTCTAAATGAGACTATTAGGCTGTTAGTAAATCAGTTAAGTCAGGTCAAGTAACCATGGAGTGAATATTAGTATGGTATTGTACTTTTACAATTTAGAATCTTGGTGATATGTGAGGGCGAGTGGTGTACTCCCTGGAGTTGTATGTTTTTGGGGTTGCTGTATGGAGAACTTGATTTACAGCAATTGATACTAGAAAAGATCATTAAGGTGGAAAAAAAAAGGTTTACTTATCTTTGGGCTGTATGTGAAGAATCTCGCCCACATGGTATAATGATTGTATCTGACTCCAGATGCATGGCCTTTGTTCCCTTTGTTCCTTAGAGTTTTGCATAAATTTCCTTTGGACTCTATTGAATCCTGAGTAGCAGTGTGTGTTCTGTGGACCACGTGCATAGGTCCCCTGTGGGCCAGAGAGGCAGAGGGTCTGATGTTGATGGCAGAATTCTTCACTTGGGACCTGGGACCTGGTGGGGCGGTGGAGGCATGTGGGGACGGGAGGACGTGAGGGGCTGGGGTCTGGAGCGGGGCCCAGGCAAAGCCGGAGGCCACCTGGGTGCTCGCTGGGAGACGGGGGACTCCTGGGTGGGGGGCTGGGCTGAGCGGACTCTCTCACTCAGTCACTGGGGAGCTGGCAGGGCAGCGGATATGCACGGGGGTGGAAGGATGCAGAGGGGCTGGGGTCTGGGGTGGGCCCAGGCAAACCCAGAGGCCGCCTGGGAGCTGGCAGGGTGACAGAGGCGTGCAGGGTCGGGAGGACGCGGAGGGGCCCCCGTACCAAGTTCTATATTAGTTAGGGTTCTTTAGAGTCACAAAATTCACCGAATGAATATATATATATGTGAAATTTATTGAGTTGGCTTACAGATATGGCCAAGGTAGTCCAGTGAAGGCTGCCAGTAGCCAATGTATTCCAACAATGGCTGCCAGTAGCTGAGGTAGTCCCAATGATAGCTGCTAATAGCTAGCTGCTCAGTTCAGTAGTCAAATGGGTGATGACTGAAGGCTGGAGAACTCCTAGAATCTTAGTCTAATCAAAGGTTAGAAGGTCAAAGAAACTGGGGGGTTAGAAGGAAGAATGATTCCTAGCACATCTGCAAGAAGGGCAATCTGTTCTCCTTGGTGGCTCCTTTTTATATGATGCATATAATTTAATGGGAGGATTCTATGAGAGCTGATAGGATCTAGGGCGTGTATAATTCTTTCAAGTATTTGCAGTTGATCCTTTCCAGAGGTGGTCTCAGCCTAGCTTAGTTAATATTGGGTGTGTCAAGTTGACACCCAGGCATAACTATCACTCGCTGACATCAGCCTCACTTTTTTTTTTACTTATTACTATTTCTTTTTTTTTCCTCTTATTTTATCTTTTGTTTAATTTATTTTTCCCACTCACACAAACTTGATAGGCCAAGGTAGCCCAGTGAAGGCTGCCAGTAGCCGAGGTATTCCAACAATGGCTGCCAGTAGCTGAGGTAATCCCAATGATAGCTGCCAATAGCTAGCTTCTCAGTTCAGTAGTCAAATGGGTGATTACTGAAGGTTGGAGAACTCCTAGAGTCTTAGTCTAGCCAAAGGTTCCCCATTCCCCTCTGTCCCTCCACACCTACCTGGATCCCCTTCCTTATGCTCCTCCCTTCCTTTCACTCTGTTCCCCTCCCCAATTCCTGGAGCATCCTTTAGTGTCATGTCTAACTTCCTTTGGGTCCTCCTCTCTGATGAAGTGTAAGGAATCAGTAGCATTGTCTAGAGCATTTTTTGTGTTCCCCTACAGTATAGGAACACTATTGTGATCAGCCTCACTTCTGATATCATAGCCTAACCACTGAAATCTCAACTGAACTGTGATGTTGTTGTCTATCACCACTGATATCACAGCCTCACAGTAATATTACAGCCTCTCCTCTGACATCACAAACTCAGTGTGACTGTGCAGCACTATTTCATCAGAGGCAAACCTTTGAAATCTTTACTGAACTGTAGCATGACAGCATCAATTCTGACGTTATACCATCACTGTTTCATTACAGCCTCACTATGACATCATAGGCTCAACTCTGAAATCATAGACCCAATGCAATATCACACCCTCGTCACTGACATCCTACCTAGACTCACTATAGCACCACAGTCTCACCACTGACCTCACAGGCTACTGAAACAGGACAGCCTCCCTGTAACACCAGAGTGTTGCTATTGCCATCACAAACTCATTGTGACATCACAATTTCCCAGTGACATCACAGCCTCTTTATGACATCACAACCATACGATGCCATCAAAGCATCACTGTGACATAAAGTTCACCTCTGACATCATAGCTGCACTGTGACATCACAGCTTCCTTTTGACATAATAAATTCACTGTGACTTTAGAGCATCTGATATGACAGGTTCACAGTGAAATCACAGCCTCTCCTCTGACATTACATCCTCATTGTGATTGCACATCCTCACCTCTGACATTCTAATCTCAATGTGACATCACAGCCTCACTGTGACATACCAGGCTATTTTCTGAAATAATAGCATCAATAACACCACATATATCCTGCCTATCCTCATCACTGAAATCTCAGGCTCAGGGTCACATGACTCTCTCAACAGTGACACCACAGCCACGTTGTGGCATTACAATGATAGCATATCCTAACTGTGGCATTATAGCCTGATTTCTGATATCACAGCCTAAATTAGTCAGATCACTGACATCACTGCCACACCTGTGACAACACAGCCTCTGACATTACAGCCTCACCAGTCTCACTGACACCTAATAGGTGCGCCACTGATATCACAGCCTCACCGGTCACATCATAGACTCTACATGCCATCTTTGTCACCAGTGACATTTCAGCCTTACTGAGACATCATACCTTCACCAGTGACATCACAGCCTCTTTGTGACATCAGCCTCACCAATAACATTGCAGCCTCATCGTGCCCTCAAAACTTCTCCAATGACAGCACAACATCATTGTGTAGGCAGAGTCTCACTGTAGCATCATGGCTACACTGTAACCTCACAGTCTCACTGTGAAAGAACAAACTCACTGTGACATTAGCCTTGCCACTTACATAGTAGCCTCATGGTGACATCAAATACACACCTCTGACATAGCCTCACTGTGCCATCACAGCCTCAATGTGACTTCACAGCATCACCACTGACATCATAAGCTTCACTGTGGCAGCAGCCTTCCTGCTGACATCACAGCCAAACTGTGACATCACAGCCTCATATTGCAGTTATATCACATCATCAATGTGGCATTTCAGCCTCATCACTCACATCAGTATCACTTCTGAAATCACAGCCTAACCACTGATATCACAGTAGCACTGTGATATCACAGTATAGCTGTGACATCAAAGCCTTATGGTGACATCACAGCCACACTGTGACATCACAGCCTCACTACAACATCATAGGCTCACTATGACATTATACCCTCATCACTCACATCAGCCTCATTCTGATATGACAGCCTAACCATTGAAATTACATTATCACTATGATGGCACGATCTCACTCCACTGACATCAGAGCCTCACTGTGATATCATGGCATCACTGGTGACATCACAGCCTCACCACCTAGCCTTATTAGGACACCACAGCCTCACCACAGTCAGCACAGGCTCACAGTGATATGACAGCTTCAGTAGTGACAGTTTTTGACATCATCAACAGTTACAACACAGCCTCCCATGTTACATCACTGCCTCATGTGATATCAATCTTCTCACAGATATCACAGCCTCACTGTTCCCTCACAGCCTCTCTGTGACATCATAGTCTAACCTGTTACATCCTGGACTCACCTGTTACAACATAGCCTCATGGTGAAATGACCTTGCCACTAACATCATATCTTCCACAGTGACCTCACAGCTTTACTGTGACATCACAAACTCTCTGTGATGTCACAGCTTCATAGTGACTTGAAAGCTTCACAGTGCTATCACAGTCTAACTGTGGTATTATATCCTCATTTCTGACATCACATCCTCACTGTGACATCACAGACTGATTTCTAACATCACAGCCTCATTATGACATAACAGGCTAACCTCTGAAATCGTAACATCAATGACAGCATGGACAACCTCCCTAGCCTCGTTATAAAGCTCATGGTCACATGACAGCCTCAACATTGACACTACAGTCTTGCTGTGGCATCACAGCATCACGAGTAACATCCCATCCTCACTGTGACATCTCAGCCTCATTTCTGACATCACAGCCTAAACACTGATATTTCAACTGAACTGTGATGTCATAGTCTATCACCACTGATATCACAGCATCACTGTGGTATCACAACCTCATGGTAACATCAAAGTCTCATAGTGATATCACAGTCTCACTGTGACCTCATAACCTCCACAGTTACATCACCAACAATCTGTGACATCACAGGCTCATGGTGACCACAGCCACCCAGTGACATCAAAGCCTCAACTCTGATGTTATAGCTTCACTGTGACATCAGAGCTTCACTATATCACTGGCAAACCTCTGAAATCATTGCCCAACTGTGACATCACCATATCGGTTCTAACATTATAGCCACATCCTTACTAAGGATTTAATCACATCCTTACTAAGACAACACAGGCTCACCTCAGTGTGAAATGCAAGCATCACCCCTGATATTACAACTTCATTGAAATCTTATAGAATCAGCCCTGATATCAGAGCCTCACTGCAACATCATATCCTCTCAGTGACCTCCAGCTTCACTGTGACATCACAACTTCCCCAGTGATATCACAACCTCTCAGTGACATCACAGCCCCAGTTTGACACAATAAACTCACTGTGACATTAGATCCTGACCAGTGACAATACAGTCTCACCAATGACATAGTCTCCCTGTGAAAGCACAGTCACTACTGACATCACAACCTCACTGTGACATCACAACCTTACTGTGATATCAGAGCCACACTGTACCAACACAGCCTCATTATGACATCACAGCCTCACCACTGATAGGACAGGCTCAACATGATATTAGAGCCTCACCAGTGACACCACAGCCTCAGGGTTTTATGATAAACTCACTGTGGCATTACAACCTTTCCAGTTATATTACATCTTCAATGTGACATATCTTCCTTTTCTCTTCCATCAGTCTCACTTTTGAAACCACAGCCTGATCACTGACCTCAGAGATGCACTGTGACATCACAGCCTCACCACTGGTATCCTACCTAGCTTTACTATGACACCACAGCCTCACCACAGATAGCACAGGCTCACTGTGTTGTGACAGTCTCAGCAGTGACATCATTGCCTTTGACATCATAAGCCTGGGTGTTAACTTGACATCCGGTATTAACTAAGGTGGGCTGAGACCACCATTGGAAAGGGTCAACTGAGACTACTTGATAGGATTATACCTGCCCTAGATCCTATCAGGACTTCCAAAACTCTCATAGAATCCTCCCCATATTGCATCATATAAAAAGGAACCACCAAAAATAACAGATGCCTTCTTGCAGCTGTGTTAGGAATCGTTCTACCTTCTGGTCACCCAGTTTCTTCAACCTTCTAGCTTTTGACTAAACTAAAACTCAGAGTTCTCCAGCCTTCAGCCATTACCCACTTGACTACCAAACTGAGCAGCTAAGCTATTGGCAGCTATCGTTGGAACTACCTCAGCTACTGGCAGCCATTGTTGAACTACCTCAGCTACTCGCAGCTATCATTGGACTACCTCAGCCATAGCTGTAAGTTAATTCAATAAATTTCACACATATATATTTATTCATTCTGTGAATTGCATGACTCCAGAGAAAGCTAACTAATACAGAAATTGGTACTGAGAATGGTTCTAGAGAAACAGAATTAAAAAATGAATTTTGCTGGCAAGCTTTGAGATATCTTCAACTGTTCTTTTGACCCATTGGAACCTCCAGTGACATGGAGAATACTGCAACTGTTTGGAATGAACTGTTTCTAGAACTGGTAAAAGTAGGTGTATTGGACAGTCTTGATGCACCACTTGGGAGGATTGAGAAGCTTAGTGATTCTGTATATGAAACTTTAGATAAAAAGAGTAAGAAGGAAAATGATGCTGGCTGGTGGTTTATAGCATCTCTCATTAAACTATGAGTGGAAAAGGAAGATCTCAGAGAGGAAAATATCCAACTCAGAAAGCGCATAAACAACTTAGAGTTTCTAAGTAAGCCCTAGAAAAGAATCTTCTCTCCAATAGCAATAGGGCTCGAATGGCTGAAAATCAAACCCAAACTCTGATTATAAGAGTGGATGAATTACAACATAAATTACATTCCCAACCTCAACAGGTGTCAGCAGTTAAACTAAAAGTGGTGATTGGCAAAGAGTGGGATCCAGAAAAGTGGGAGGCTGATGTCTGCAAAGACCAAAGTGATAATGAGGACGAGGATGTTGAACCCTCAACTTCTGATGTGTTTATTCCGCCTGAGGAGATAGTCTTCCCACCCTTAGCAGAGAATGAATCCCCAAGCCCATCCTCTACAGAATTGCTATCTCCATCTTTGCGTGAGGGAATTACTCATGATTTGTCTGAAAAAAAAGAGCAAAGACTTTGCCTCAAGAAAATGCTGATGTTATGGCATGCCCACCTGTGGTTGCTTTCAAGCTTATAACTAGGCTTAAGTCCAAACAGGCTTCTAAATAGAAGTGAAATAGAAGTGTGGTCCTTGAGGAGGTATGCTGTACCCCTAAAGAACTCCATGACTTTACTAACACGTTTAAGCAGTGGTCTGGGAAATACCCCTGGGAATGGATTGTAAGACTGTGGGATTCTGCTAGAAGTATAAAAGTGGATAAAAGTGAGTTCACAGAAATGGGCCCATTGAGTAGAGATTCTAGGTTTCACACTGCTACTCATAGAGTTAAAAATGATGCCAAGAATTTATTTGATTAAAGTTTGGCCTTCTGAGAAGAAACTAGAGATTCCAGATATTCCTTGGTTTAGGCTCAGGAAAATTGGTATGCTTGACTAGATTCATTCTTTAAAATCCAATTTTCAGTGGCAGAATCCAAATGACATTATTTTTACTGTAAATGTACTTAGTAAATTGGTGACAGGGGCACCACCAAATATGAAGGCTCCTATCATTTCTCTTCTCCACAACTAATAACAGGAGATGCAGCCGCCCACTTGGAAGACTTAAATTCAATGAGCCAAGGTAGTAGGGACCAAGTGGCAGCATTGAATCACCAATGGCAAAGTAAGCATACTCATCATAATGTGCAGCACAGACAGAACAGTACTTATGAAAGTCTAACTCGCTTAGACCTTTAGCATTGGTTAATCAACCATGGAATCCCCAAAAGTAAAATAGATAAGAAGCCTACAAAGTTCTTATTTGACCTATACAAGCAGAAAAAGTCTAACAGAAATGAGGGAAAAGCTGCCTTTATTCATAGCAGCAAAAAATCATGGCCTGTCAACCAATTTCCAGACATGAGCCAGTTTACAGATCCAGAACCCCTTGAATGAAGGGGAGGCCAGGTCCCTTTAATGAAGGACCTAGACTCCATAGCAAAAACTTTTAATATTAGTCTTTCTCCTGTCTTTCACAAAGTGACCTAAGGTTTTTCACTAAAGTTACTGTGCATTGGGGGAAAGGAAAAAATCAGACATTTCAGGTTCTACCACATACTGGGTCTGAGTTGACACTGATTCCAGGAGACTCTAAAAAGCATGGTGGCCCTCCAGTTAAAGTAGGGGCATATGGAAGTCAGGTGATTGAAGTAGTTTTGGCTAATGTTTGACTCACAGAAGGTTCAGTAGGTCCCCAAACTCATCCAGTGGTTATTTTCCCAGTATTAGAATGTATAATTGGTGTCGACATACTTAGAAGTTGGCAGAACCCTCACATTGGTTTCTTGAAATATGGAGTAAGAACCATTATGGTTGGGAAGGCCAGATAAAAACCTTTAGAATTGCCTCTACCAAGGAAAATAGTGAATCAGAAACAGTATCATATCCCTGGAGGAATTACAGAAATCAATGCCACCATGAAGGACTTGGAGGATGTAGGATTGGTGGTTCCAACCACATTTCCTTTTAACTCTCCCATTTGGCCTGTGCAGAAGACAGATAGGTCATGGAGAAGGACAGTTGATTATTGCAAACTTAATCAAGTCGTGACTCCAGTCACAGCTGCTGTACCAGATGTGGTTCCATTGCTTGATCAGATCAAAACATCTCATGATACTTTGTATATAGTCATTGATCTTGCAAATGCTTTTTCCTCCATACCTATTCATAAGATCATCAGAAGTAATTTGCTTTCAGTTAGCAAGACCACCTGTATACATTTACAGTGTTACCTCAAGGGTATATTAATTCTACAGCCCTATGCCATAACTTGGTTCACAGAGATCTTTATCACCTATCTCTTCCACAAGGTATCATACTGGCCCATTATATAGATGATATTTTGCTGATTGGACCAAGTGAGCAGGAAGTAACAAGCATTTTGGATTTGTTGGTAAGGCATATGCACAACAGAGGATGGGAAATAGATCCAAACAAAATCCAAGGCCCTTCTACCTCAGTAAAATTTTTAGGAGTTCAGTGGTCTGGGGCATGTAGAGATATCCCCTCTGAGGTAAAGGATAATTTATTGCACCTGGTACCTCCCACCATTAAGAAAGAAACACAACGTTTGATGGGACTGTTTGGATTTTGGAGGCAGCTCATTCCTCATTTGGGTGTGTTACTTAGGCCCATGTACCAAATAACTCAGAAAACTTCCAACTTTGAGTGTGACCCAGAACAAGAAAAGGCTCTTCAGCAGGTTCAAGCTGCTGTGCAGGCTGCCTTGGCACTTGGACCATATGATCCAGCAGACCCAATTTTATTGGAGGTATCTGTCGCAGATAGAGATGCTATTTAGAGTCTCTGGCAGGCTCCGATAGGTGACCCATTATGAGTTGGGTGTTTCTGACCAATCAAGACATAAAGTTGGACTGACATAGCAGCAATCTATTATCAAATGGAATTGGTACATCTGAGACAAGGCTCAAGTGGGTCCTGAAGGCACAAGTAAGCTACATGAAGAAGTTGCACAAATGCATATGGTTCCTCAACCTGTTGTAATGCCTGTTCACAAGCAGGCACCTATGGCCTCCTGGAATGTGTCCTATGATCAGCTGACTGAAGAAGAGAAGACTAGGGCCTGGTTCACAGATGGTCCTGCTTGATATTCTGCTGCCACCCAGAAGTGGACAGCTGCAGCGCTACAACCCCTTTCTGCAACAACCCCAACACTGAGGAAGGGAAATCTTCACAGTGGACAGACCTTGGGGCAGTGAACATGGTTATACACTTTGCCTGGAAGGAAAAATGGCCAGATGTGTGACTGTATACTGATTCATGGGCTGTAGTCAATGGTTTGGCAGGATGGTCAGGGACTTGGAAGGATCATAATTGGAAAATTAGTAAGAAAGACTTCTGGGGAAGAAGCATGTGGATAGATCACTCCCAATGGGCAAAGGACACAAAGATATTTGTGTCTCATGTAAATGTTCTCAAATGATGACATCAGCAGAAGACACATTTAATAATCAGGTGGATAAGATGAACCGTTCTGTAGACAGGCAGCCTCTTTCCCCAGCCATTCCTGATATTGCCCAACGGGCCCATGAACAAAGTGGACATGATGGCAGAGATGGAAATTATGCCTGGGCTCAACAATGTGGAGTTCCACTTACCAAAGCTGACCTGGCTACAGCTGCAGCTGAGTGCTTAATCTGCCAGCAGCAGAGACCAATGCTGAGTCCCCAATATGGAGCCATTCCTTGAAGTGACCAACCAGCAACATGGTGACAAGCTGACTACACTGGACCACTTCCAAGATGGAAAGGGCAGCGCTTTGTTCTTACCAACATAGATACTTATTTTGGCTATGGATTTGCCTTTCCTGCATGCCATCTTTCTGCCAAAAGTATCATCCAGGGACTTACAGAATGCCTTATCAACCATCATGGAATTCCACACAGCATTGCTTCTGACCAAAAAACTCATTTCATAGCCAAAGAAGTATGGCAGTTGGCTCATAATTATGGAATTCACTGTTTTTACCATGTTCCCCACCATCCTGAAGCACTGGCTTGATAGAATGGTGGAATGCCTTTTATTATTTATTATTTATTCAATTGTGTATGTATGTGTTTGTGCACGTGTGTGTATGTATATGTGTATGTATGTGTGGATATGTAGAACCATGGAAGAATTTGGGAAGCACCATCGACTGCTTCCACCTCCTCTTTGTTTACTCTGCCTTGGGATTCACAGGCTCCACTCTATCAGGACCAGAAATGTAGGCTGCCCCCGCTTCTGCCCGGCATCTATACATGGGGTCTAGGATCCTAACTCAGGACTTTCCAACTACAAGGCATAGGCTTAACCCCTGAGCCACCTCTCCAGCCCCTGGTGGAATGTCTTTTAAAGGAACAATTACAGCATTGATTAAGTGGTAATTGTCTGGAAGGATGGGGCAGAATTCTTCAGAAGGCAGTATATGCCTTAAACCAGTGTCCAATATATGGTAGTGTCTCTCCTACAGCCAGGATTCACGGGTTCAGGAATAAAGGGGTGGAAACAGGTGTATCTTCCTTTACTATCACTCTTAGTGACACATTAGGAAAAATTTTGCTTCCTGTTCCCGCAAATCTGTGTTCTACTGGCTTAGAAATTTTGGGTCCAGAGCAGGGAATGCTTCTGCCAGGAGACACAGCAACTATTCCTTTGAACTGGAAGCTAAGGCTTCCTCCTGGTTATTTTGGACTTCTGTTGTCCTTGAGCTAACAGGTTAAGAAAGGAATAACATTGTTAGGAAGGGTGGTTGACCCAGACCACCAAGGGGAAATTGAACTGGTTCTTCATAATGGTGGTAAGGAGGAGTATGTCTGGTTTGCAGGAGATCCACTAGGGCATCTCTTGGTGTTATCATGTCCTGTGATTAGGGTCAATGGGAATTTATAGCAACCCAACACAGGAAAGACAGTAAATGGTCCAGATCCTAGGAATGAAGGTATGGGTAACCCCTCCAGATAAAAAGCCAAGACCTGTGGAAGTGCTTGCTGAAGGTGGAGGAAATACAAAATGGGTAAGAGAAGAAGGTAGTTAAAAATACCACCTAAGGCCATGTAACAAAGGAAATAAGGATTATAATTTCCATGAGTGATCCTAGTCTAGACTGTCAAGAATAGACTTGTGTATATGCACATAATCTAAGATATTTTGTTATGGGACACTAAAAAATAAGCATTTCTCAAAGGGCATTGTCATTAATCTTGTAAAAATAATGCATGTGCAGTTGTATGTGGATATCTATATTATGTTAGGTGATATTATGAATTTTACTGTTTTTGTTTGGAGATTTTTAATTGCCTAAGAAAATGTGATTAGGTGTCAAGTTGACAAGGTGTGAACTTGTGATATTTAAATCTGTGTCAATCAAATTGACACATCAAGTATTAACTATGATGGGCTGTGACCACAATCAGAAAGGATCAACTCAGACCACTTGATAGGATTATACCCACCCTAGATCCTATCAGGACCTCCAAAGCTCTCATAGGAACCTCCCAATACTGCAGCATATAAAAAGAGCCACCAAAGGGATTAAGCCTCTGCCTTCCAGGCGGAAGGTCTGGAGTTCAGATAGATGCCGGGTGGAAGCTGGGGTGGCCTGCGTTTCTGGTCCTGGTAGGGTGGAGCCTGTGAATTCTGGGGCAGAGTAAACAAGGAGGAGGTGAAGGCAGTCCATGGTGGTTCCCGAATTCATCTGTGGTTTTACACATACACACACACACGCATACACACACAATTGAATGAATAATAAAAAAATTAAAAATAAAATAATATAAAAAGTGCCACCAAAGAGAACAGATGCCTTTTTGCAACTGTGCTAGGAATTGTTCTTCCTTATGGCTGCCCAGTTTCTTTGACCTTGTAGCCCTCAACTAGACTTAGATGCTAGGAGTTCTCCACCTTTCAGCCTTCACCCACTTGCCTACTGAACTGAACAGCTAAGCTTTTGGCAGCCATTGTTGGAACTACCTTGGCCACTGGCAGCTATCACTGGACTACCTCAGCCATTTCTGTAAACCAACTCAATAATTTTCATATATGTACTCATTCTGTGAATTCCGTGACTCTAGGGATCCCTACTAATATACACCACAACTCACATGTTACATCACTACCTTACTGCCTTACTGTGACATCAAATTCGTACAGATATCACAGCCTCACAGTGACCTCACAGCCTCACTGTGACCTCACAGGCTCACCTCTGACATCACGGCCTCATAGTGACATCACAGCATCACCTCTAAAATCATAACATCAGTAACACCATGGACATCTTGACTCACCTATTAAATCATGGCCTCAAAGTGACATCAGTCTTGCCACTAATATCACACCCTCACTGTGACATCACAGCTTCAAGAGTGATATCACATCATAGAGACATGAAAGCCCACAGTGACAAAACCTTCATAGTCACATCACAGCCTCAGTGTGACATCATGGGTTCATAAGTGATGGCAAAGTCTCACCTGTAACATCAGCATCACGACTGACATTAGTCAGAACACTGACATCACTGCCACACCAGTGACAACACAGCCTTTGACATCACAGCTTCACATGTGTCGATGTCATGTAATAGATTCACCACTGGCATCCTCAACATTTACATCATAGACTCATTATGACATCTTTCTCAACACTGACATTCCAGCCTTATTGTGACATCACATGTTCACCAGTGACACACAGCCTCATTGTGAGATCAGCCTCACCACTAACATCACAGCCACACTGTGCCAGCACAGCCACACTCTGACATCACAGCCCCACCACCGATGGGACAGACTCAGTGATACTACAGCCTCAACAGTGACACCACAGCCTCTTGGTGACATCATAACCTCACAATGGCATCACAGCCTCACCACTTATATGACATGGTCAGTGCGAAATCTCAGCCTCATCTCTCACAGCCTCACTACTGTTATCTTACCTAGCCTTACTTTGACACCACAGCCTCACCACAGATAGCACAGGCTCACAGTGACGTGACAGTCTCAGCAGTAATATCATAGCCTTTGACATCATAAAGAGTGATATCAGAGCGTCACTGTGACATAACAGGCTATCCTCTGAAATTATAGCATCAGGGACACATGTACATCCTGTCTTGCCTCCATGTGATACCACAGCCTCATCACTACCATCTAAGGTTCACAGTCACATGACAGTTTCAACAGTAACATCACAGCCTAGCTGTGGCATCAGTCTCATCGGTAATATCCCATCCACACAGTGACATCATAGCCGCTCCTCTGACTTCACATCCTTAGTGTGACTATACAGACTCACCACTGACATCATACGCTCACCATGACATTAACCTAGCCACTGACATTAGTCTCACTGTGACCTCACAGCCTCCACTGTGATATCATCAACTACCTGTGATAATACGAACTCATGGTGTCACCACAGACACAGTGAAATCAAACCCTCATGGTGGCATCAAAGCTTCACCAGGGATATGCCAGACTTACTGTGACATCATACCCTCATTACTCACACCAGACTCATTCTGATATCATAGCCTAACCACTGAAATTAGATCCTCACTGTGATGCACAGTTTTGCTCCACTGACATCTCAGTCTCACTATGATATCACAACATCACTGGTGACAAGAGAACATCAGTGGGACACCACAGCCTCACCATAGATTAATAGGCTCACAAGGGGGTGACAGCCTAAGCAATGATATCATAGCCTTTAACATCGTAAATAGTGACACCACAGCCTCACAGGTACATCATTGACTCATTGTGACATCAATCATCCCACAGATAACACAGCCTCACAGTGACCTTATAACCTTGCTGTGACCTCACAGTCTAACCTGTTACATCATAGACCCCCCCATTACAATATAGACTCATGGTGAAATCAACCTTATCACAGTGATCTCAGAGCCTCATTGTGACATCACAACCTCTTTGTGATGTGACAGCCTCACAGTGACATCATATTTTCACAGTGATATCACAGCCTCACTGTGGCATTAAAGCTTCATTTCTGACACCACAGTGTCACTGTGAAAAGATAGCCTCACCTTTGACATCACAATTTCACTGTTACATAATAGGCTAATCTCTGAAATCATAGCATCAGTGACACCACGGACATCCAGTCCAGCCTTGCTATGAAACCACAGCCTAATCATTAACATGTCAGGCTCACAGTTACAAGACAACCTTAACAGTGACACCACATCAGCCTCACCACTGACATCAGCTTCACTTCTGACATCATATCATAGCCTCACTACTTAAATCACAGCTGAACTGTGATGTCATTGTCTATCGCCACTGATAACGCATTCTCACTATGGCACAATCTCATGGTAATATCACCAACTGACAGTGACATCACAGCCTCTCCTCTGATATCACAACCTCACAGTGACCTCACAACCTGTCCACTCACACCAGAGGCTCACCTGTTATATCACAGCCTTAGTGTGACTGCACAGCCTCACCACTGACATCCTAACCTCACTGTGAAATCCAGCATCACCCCTGATGTCACAGCCTCACTGATATCTCATTGAATCAGCCACAATATCAGAGTCTCATTGCAACATCAAAGCCTCACAGTGCCCTCACAGCCTGCCCACTGATACCACAAGCTCACCTGGTACATCATAGCCTCATTGTAACATCACACACCTCTGACATAGCAGATATTGGCATAGCCTCACTGTGACATAACAGCTCAATGTGACTTCACAGCATCACCACTAACATCATAGCCTCAGTGTGACATCAGCCTTGCCACAGATTTCAGACTCATAGTAACCTCACAGCCTCCACCGTGACATCACTAACTCCCTGTGACATCAAGGGCTCATGGTGAAACCAAAGCCACATGGCGACATAAAAACCTCACAGTGGCATCACAGCTTAACCAGTGACATCACAACATCTCTGTGTCATCAGAGCTTCACAGTGATATTATAGCCACACTGTGTCCTCACAACCTCACTGTGACATTAGCCTTGCCACTGAAATAACAGCTTCACTGTGACCTCACAGCCTCCACTGTGACATCAACATTTCCCTGTGACATCAAGTGCTCACGGTGTCACAAAGCCACATAGTGACATCACAGCCATAGTGTGCCAGTACAGCCACACTGCAATATCACAGCCTCACTGCTTTTATGACAGGTTCACAATGACATCACAGCCTTACTGTGACAACTGTTTCATGTTGACATCACAGCCACACTGTGACATCACAGACTCACAGTGACCTCACAACCTGCCCACTGACACCACAGTCTCACCTGTTACATGATAGCCTCATTGTGATATTTGTCTTCTCAAGGACATCACAGATTCACTGTGATATTACAGCTTCCAGAGTGATATCATCTGATGGATACATGACAGCCCACAGTGACATAAGCCCCACAGTGACATCGCAGCCTTGGTGTGACATCATGGCCTCACCAGTGACAGCACAAACTCACCTGTGACATCAGCGTTGCCACTGACATTAGTCAGAACACTGACATCAATACCACACCAGTTACAACATAGCATTTTATGTCACAGTCTAACCAGTGTTACTGTCAGATAATAGGTTCACCACTGACATCATAACCTTACCAGTGACATCATATTCTCACTATGACATTTTCCTCATCACTGACATAACAGCGTTATTGTGTCATCACACCTTCACCAGTGACATCATAGAATCTCTGTGACATCACAGCCTCACCACTGATATCATGCATTGATATTACTGCCTCACCAGTGATACCACATCTTCATGCTGACATAAATTCACTGAGGCATAAGAGCCTCACCAGTTATAGGACATCATCAAGGTGACATCTCAACCTCAACCCTCACATCAGTCTCACTTCTGAAATCACTTCTGAAATCACTGACTTAACAGCTACACTGTAACATCCCAGCCATAGCCTCACTGT
Source organism: Typhlomys cinereus (assembly GCA_023101885.1). Lineage (NCBI taxonomy): Eukaryota > Metazoa > Chordata > Mammalia > Rodentia > Platacanthomyidae > Typhlomys > Typhlomys cinereus. Next base: position 1,058,589 of record JALPQD010000397.1, read on the forward strand.
GACATCACAGCCACACTGTGGCATCACAGCCTCACCAGTAACATGACAGCCACACTGTGACATCACAGACACACCACACATAGCACAGGCTCATAGTGATGTGACAGCCTCAACGCTCACAGCCTTTGACATTATAAACAGTGACACCACAGCCTTACATGTTACATCACTGCATCACTGTGACATCAATATTCCCACAGATATCACAGCCTCACAGTGACTGCAAAGGCTCACTGTGATCTCACAGTCTAACCTGTCACACCCTGTTAAATCATAGTGTCATGGTGAAATCAGCCTTGCCACTGACATCACATCTTTATCAGTGACTTCATAGCCTCCTTGTGACATCACAACCTCTCTGTGTTGTCACAGCCTCATTTTGACATCATAGCTTAACAATGATATCACAGCCTCACTGTGGAATTACAGCCTCATTTCTGACATTACAGCCTCACCTCTGACATCACATCTTCACTGTGACATAGCAGGCTAATCTCTGAAACCACAGCATCGACACCACAGACATCCTTCTAACCTGTCTATGACAACACAGATTCATAACTGAAATCTCAGGCTCATGGTCACATGACATCCTCAACAGTGACACCACAGCAAAGATAGCACACACTCACAGTGACGGGACAGCCTCAGCAGTGACATCATAGACTTTGACATCATAAACAGTGACTCTACAGATTCACATGGTACATCATTGCCTCACTGTAACATCAGTCCTTCCACAGACATCTCAGCATCACAAGGTCCTTACAGTCTCACTGTGAACTCACAGTGTAACCTGTTACATCATAGCCTCACCTGTTACATCATAGCCTCATGATGAAATCGGACTTGCCACTGACATCACATATTCCATAGCCTAACTGTGATATCACAACCTCTGTGATGTCACAGGCTAACAGTGACATCACACCTTAACAGTGATATCACAGCCTCACTGTGGCATTATAGCCTCATTTTGGACATCGCAACTTCACTGCCTAGCCTCACTATAACACCACAGCCTCATCACTGATATCTCAGGCTCATAATCATGTGACAGCCTCAACAGTGACACCACAGCATCACTGTGGCATTGCCACCTCACCAGTTACATCCCAGCCTCACTATGACATCTGTCTCATCACTGACATCAGTCTCACTTCTAACTTCACAATCTAACCACTGAAATCACAGCCCAACTGTGATATTACAGTCTATCACCACTGGTATCATAGCCTCACTGTGATATCACAACCTCACAGTAACATCGCAGTCTTACAGTGACATCACAGCCTTTCTTCTGACATCACAGTCTCAGTGTGACTGCACAGTCTCATCACTGATGTCCTATCCTCACTGTGAAATCCAAGCATCACTCCTCATGTCACAGACTCACTGACATCTCATAGAATCAGCCCTGACATCAGAGCCTCACTTCAACATCACAGCCTCATTATAAACTCACAGCCTGCCCACTGAGATCACAGGATCACCTGTACATCATAGCTTCATTGCGACTTCCCTTTGACATCAGCCTTGCCACTGACGTCAAAGTTTCACTGTAACCTCACAGCCTCCACCGTGAAATTACCAACTCTGTGTAATATCATGTGCTAACATGACACCACAGCCACATAGTGACATCAAAGCCTCATGGTGGCATTACAGATTAACAACGACCTCGCAGCTTGCCCTTTGACACCAAAGGCACAACTGTTACATTTTACCCTTATTGTGGCATCAGTCTTACCACTGACATCACAGCCTCACTGATACATCACAGCCTCACCAATGACAGCATACCCTCACCTGTGATGTCAGCGATGCTACTTACATTAGTCAGATCACTGACATCAATGCCACACCAATGAAAACACAGCCTTTGATATCACAGCCTCATCATTTTCACTGTCACATAATAGATTAAACACTGACATCATGACCTCACCAGTGACATCATAGCCTCACTATTACACCTTGATATCTTCGACATTCCAGCATTATTGTGATATCACACCATCACCAGTGATATCACAGCCTCATTGTAAAATTAGCCCCACCACTAATATCACAACTTCATTTTGTCAAAACTTCTCCAGTGACATCAGAAAATCCCTATATTCTCAGACCTTCACTGTTATATCATAACCATACTGTCCTCACAGCATCACTGTGACATAACAGTCTCAATGTGATATCACAACATCACCACTAACATCATAGCCTCACTGTGATATTAGCCTTGCCATCCACATCACAGTCTTACAGTTACCTCACAGCCCCCAACGTGATATCACCAACTTCCCGTGATATCACATGCTCATGGTGACACATGCTCATGATGGTTTCACAGTCTCACCAGTTAAATGTGAGCCTCACTGTGACATCATACCTTCATCACTTACATCAGCCTAATTCTGACATCCCTTCCTGTTGCAGTTTGCCTGCATGGTTGCTGATAAATGACCAAAACACAGCTTAAGGGAACAAGGAGTTTACTTTCTTACAACAGTCTGGTTACAGTTCATAGTCCAGCTTGACAGGAGAGCACACACCAACATCAGGGCCGAGGGAACTGGCCACCATAATAGCTGAGAGATGGTCAATCCTTACTTGCCAGACCAGCATGTCTGGCCAAGTATACAGAAGGATGCCAACTCTCTCAACCAGCTCTCTGTGATTTATCCAGGGCCTAGTCCCACCCACCATGGGCTGGGTCTTCCCCACCAGCTAGACAATCTCCTTCAGGTTTGCTCTGGGCTTGACTCAACCATCAACTCTCCACAACTGTGCCCAGAGCCCAAAACCTCAAGAGTCAAGTTGACACCTGTGCTTAACTATGACACTCCACCCCTTGTCAACTTGACACAAAAACAATAGCACTTTTAAACTGTAACCTTTCCTTGTCCCCACAGATGTTAAAATATAAATACATTCCATAGACAAATTTAAAATGTTTTCATTAAAACTTCAGTTCCAACATTTTAAAAGTTCAAAGTTTTTTAAGTACTTTAAAACAAATAAAACATTAAAACAGAAGGGGGGCTGGAGAGATGGCTCAGGGGTTAAGCCTCTGCCTTGCAGGCAGAAGGTCCTGAGTTCAGATCCCAGATCCCACGTATAGACGCCAGGTGGAAGTGGGGGCGGCCTGCGCTTCTGGTCCTGGTAGGACGGAGCCTGTGAATCCTGGGGCAGAAGGAGGTGGAGGCGTCCATGGTGGTTCCCGATTCATCCGTGGTTCTACACAAACACATACACACATGCGCGCACACATACATACCCACATACACACAATTGAATAAATAATAAAAAAAAATTAAAAAAAAAACAAAAAAAAAACCCAGAAGGGTCTACAATAAGAAACATTTAAATTAAAATCAAAGTCCAGCAAATTACCGCATCTTGTACTTCAATCTTCTGTTGCTCATCACGTAGTCAAGGCGGCTCAAAGATTCTAGGCATTCCTAGTCCCTGTTTGCAGCTTAAAGTTGTAAAAGTAGAGTTCCTCTGAACTAGGCTGAATCTCCACTTGCAGTAGTCCTCAGCAGCAGTCCCATAGTTCTGGCATCTCAAACACAATTCTGGGTTCTCCTCTGCAGCTTTAAGCTTACCATCTCTTGCAGGAACTCTATGCCTGCCACTTGGTGCCAAGTTTTTGCTGCTTTCCACAAACCCCTCAGTAGTATGCCCAAACCAGTATCACCTGAAGGATGCTGCCTGATTCCAAAGCAAGGATGAAACATAGCTGGACCTACAGCTATACCAACTTTAACAAGCTGACGCGGGAAAAGCCTCTTTTCTAGGCATCCAAACATCCAAAGGGCAAGAAATGGCTTTAACTTGGCTTTTGGAAGGCCCTTGAAGGAATCTGGGCTTTCAAACCACGAACTCGCCATATGTTGGTTTTCATGTTTTCCATCGTCCCAGTGCAAGTCACTAGGTTTTCCTTCACTGATATTCATTCTCCAATAGCAGCAGATATTCTGCTGCCTGCCCTTTGCACATCCAAACCTTCAAGGCTGCCAACACAGCTCTCCTTTGTCAAGCAAACCAGTCCATCATCTTTAAATTCAGTTTAACAAAGTCCTTGTTCCCCTTATCACAAATTGGGCCTAAACAATCTCTCTCAGCAATTGGCCCACTAAACTCTGAACGGTATTTGTAAATCCACAAAGTGAAAATTCTCAAGCATTTCCAACTTTGTCCAGTAGAACCATTCAAAAGCCGCAAAATCCACATAGTCAGATTTACTGCTGAGGCTGTCACATCACTGTGAACCTGTACTATCTGTGGTGTTGCAGTCCGCCTGCATGGTTGCTGATAAATGACCAGAACACAGCTTAAGGGAACAAGGAGTTTACTTTCTTACGACAGTCCAGTTACAGTTCATAGTCCAGCTTGACAGGAGAGCACACACCAACATCAGGGCCGAGGGAACTGGCCACCATAATGGCTGAGAGATGGACAATCCTTACTTGCCAGACCAGCATGTCTGGCCAAGTACAGAAGGATGCCAACTCTTTCAACCAGCTCTCTGTGATTTATCCAGGGCCTAGTCCCACCCACCATGGGCTGGGTCTTCCCCACCAGCTAGACAATCTCCTTCAGGTTTGCTCTGGGCTTGACTCAACCATCAACTCTCCACAACTGTGCCCAGAGCCCAAAACCTCAAGAGTCAAGTTGACACCTGTGCTTAACTATGACACTTCCTAACCACTGAAAACACATCCTCACTGTTGATGTCATAGTCTCACTCCACTGAAATCACAGCCTCACTGTGACATCACAACTTCACCTCTGTGTTTATAGCCTCACTGTGACATGACGTCCTCACTATGACATCACAGGTTCACCTCTGAAATCATTGCATAACCATGACATCGCAGCATCGACTCTGACATTACAGGCTTACTGTTGTATTACAGCCTCATTATGACATCACAGGCTCACTTCTGAAACCATAAAGCAACAGTACACCCTCATCACTGTTATCCTACCTAGCCTCACGATGACACCACAGCCACACAACTTACCTTACCAGCTCACTGAAACATGACAGCCTGTGATACCACAGTGTTGCTATTGACATCACAACCTCACTGTGAAATCACAACTTTTCCAGTGACATCATAGCCTCACTGTGACCTTACAGTCAAACCTGTTACATCATAGACTCATTTATTACATCATAGCCTCATTGTGAAAACACCCTTGGCACTGACATCAAACCTTCCTCAGTGACTTCACAGCCTCACTGTGACATCACAAGCTATCTCTGATGTGACAGCCTCATAGTGACATCACAGCTTTATAGTGATATCACATCTGCACTGTGGCATTATAGCCTCATTTCTGCCATCACAGCCTCACTGTGACATCACAGTCTCACCGATGATATACCAACGTCACTGTGACATCACAGCCTCATTACTGACATCAGTCTCACTTCTGACATCACAGCCTAACCACTGAAATCACAACCCAACTGTGATGTTATAGTCTATCACCACTGATATCACAGTGTCACTGTGATATCACAACTGTGATATCACAACCTCAGAGTAACCACAGCCTCTCATCTGACATCACAGCCTCAGTGTGCCTGCACAGCCTCACCAATGACTTCCTAAACTCACTGTGAAATCCAAGCATCACCCCTGATGTCAGAGACTCACTGACATCTCATAGAATCAGTCCTGACATCAGAGTCTCACTGCGACATCACAGCCTACATTGAACTCACAGCCTGCCCACTGAGAACACAGGCTCACCTGTTACATCATAGACTCATTATAACTTCACAAACTCACTTTGACACATTAGTTTTGATAGATAGGCACATCTTATCTAGGCGTGAAGTGTCAAGCCAATCAGATCTATTTTGGAGTCTAAATGTGTCTGAATTTTGTTCCAAACATAAATTTTATCTCAGTGTCTAAGTTAAGAGAAACATAATTAGCCATTGAAGAGTAGATACAATTGGTGGTATAAATGGAAGCAAAAGTCTACAGAAAATCGTACATTTTTAGGAACCAAAAGCAAAACATGTGGCAAGTACACAATAGTGAATTTTAAATTGAAAACAAAGTCCTTTATCATATGGTGAGCAGCAGTTAACTTTTAAAGTCCAGTTTGTGAAAGACTCTCTGAGCCAGTCCAAACAGGAGTCAGGAATACATCCTAGAAGAAAACATTTCTGGCTCCTTCAAGTCAGAATCTGGCTCTTTGACTTGTTCTGCATCGATGTCAACTCATTTTTTCCAGGGAGACTGTCTATGATTTTCCACAGGGCAGAATAAATGCTTGGGAATCCACAGGGGTGAGCCTGCGGATGGAGAAACACAAAGTCATTCATGACTCCAGGGAGTCCTGGGTCTGGTTAAGACAGGTGTTTGTCAAATGCATTCTTTCCTTTAACCATCATCTCTAATTTTTAATCTTTTCATAAATTGAACATCCCACAAACCTTTATAACATACTTTAACATTCTTTGAAGTAACCAGTTCATAAACCTTCGTACACACTTTAATCTTTTAAGCAACAAGTCCCATCCCATAAAACTTTTATCAAACCTTTTCTACATCTAAGTACTATACAGATTTTATATACTTTTTTTACTTGATGGTTTTCTGTTGTTTTTACATTAATTATCCCTCAAGAAATGTCTTTTAAAGGAGGAGATAACAGATAACAGACCTCATCTTTACAAGAAAGTAAGAGTTGGGCTGGAGAGGTGGCTCAGGGGATAAGCCTCTGCCTTGCAGGTGGAAGGTCCCGAGTTCTGATCTTAGACCAACGTATAGACACCAGGCGGAAGTGGGGGTGGGCCTGCATTTCTGGTCCTGGTAGGGAGGAGTCTGTGAATCCCGGGGCAGAGTAAACAAGGAGGTGGAGGTGTCCATGGTGTTTCCCGAATTCGTCCATGGTTCTACACACACACACACATACACACACACACACACACACACACACATATACATGCACAATTGAATAAATAAAAATTTTTTTTAAAAAAAGAAAGAGTTGAGTCTGATTTGGCAATTGTCTAGACAATATACATTTATATATAATATATGCTTTGAAATATAAGACATTATAGCTCTTAATTTATTTATTTACTTTAGCATTAAGTAACTATAAATTTTGTATCTTTAAAGTATGTGAAACTTATGAACATAAAAGAAAACTTTTGATTTATGGTAATATCCTTAAATCTTATTTTGAAATGAAAATGTTTAATAACTTGTAGTACATTAATATCTTTTGGAGCCAAATTAATTATAACACAAGTCAGAAAAAGTTCTTTAAATTTCATAGAGACTGAGAAATTAAATATGAAATAAACAAGCAGAACATGTTCACAAGAGAATACCTGTATGTCTCTATTTAGATAAACATTTTTTTCTGGGAATAGAAACATTTAGATATTATTATATCTTACCATAAGGAGAATGAAGAAACTTCATTGAATTTTTAGAAGACATTTGTATTACCTGGTTGCTAGATTTGATGGGATAAAATTTTATATAAAAAGTCAAGAGGAATGAGGAAGTTTAATTGACCAGTGTCATGGTTTGAAATATGTCCCCCACAGTCTCATGTGTTTGGCAAGGTCATGTCACCTTGAGAGGTGGAGACTTGTTGGAGGAAGGCAGTCAAAAGGGGTGGGCCATGAAGTGGATTAGTCCCACCCTACCTCTAGGAGAAGTCTACCTTTGTATCAAGCAGTCTGCAGCTCTCAGCTTCCAACATGTCTGAGGTGACTTAGCCTCCTCCAGCTTTGGCCAGACAGCTTTACCACCTCTGCTTTGAGAGATTGTACCTGTCCTTTGAAACTGTAAGCTGAATAAACCTCCTTTTCTCCCTTAAGTTACTTGACTTTGAGTGCTCTCTTATAGCAATAGTTAAGAGTAACCATTACAATAAGTATTATAGTGCCTTTATTATTTTGAGACTATAGGGAAAAAACTTTAAAAACACAATGGCATTTTCCTTTGTAGTCCTGTTAAAGAGCAAAGCCAAATGAGAACTTTTTATGAAAGAAAACACAATTTATCAGAAAAACATTCGTGATCAATTCAAAATGTAAATAGTTAAGGCCTTAGATGTTAGTAAAATTACTTGTTCTTATTGTAAGTGTGCACACATGTATTTAAAAATTGCATGCCAAAATTTTAATAATAGAGCACAACGAATCAAAAAGATTGAAGTGGCCATAGATTTTTTTGTGTTGAAACAGAAGACACAACATATAAACACAGAACACATAAACATACAAACAAATTAATAGCATACAATTCACTGACAACAGCCTTAAAATTACCTTTAAAAACATCACCAAAAACAGATCAACAATTATGAAAGCCTTACCATTGAAAACAAAATCTCACGTTAGTTAAGTCCATCAGTTTAGTTTAATCATGAAAAACATTAAAAGCAGTTTAGACTTCAAAATTTAGTATCAAAAACCAATTATTATTTTAAAAACTTTATATTTAATAGATGAATATATTGGTCTAATTTTTTTCGTTTTCTGAAAATTTGTTATAATTTCCCAAAGTGCCATTTGCATTTTTTATTATTATTTCTGCTCATACAACCACTCTGGCGAGCCATCTGGCGATTCTTAAAGAAATTAAAGAGTGAAATGCCATGTAATCCTGCTATACCACTTTTGGGAATAACCCCTCATAAAGCAAAAATTCACCTCGATAGCACAAGTATGACCATGTTCACAGCAGTACTGTTAACAATAGCAAAGTCATTGAATTAGCCCAAATGTCCAACAGTTGACGAATGGAAAAGGAAAATGTGGCCATTTGCATTTTTAAAGGCCAAATATTTATATTATTGTTTCCCAAGCTGAGATCCTCTTGCCACAGCCTGTAAAAGCAGCTATTTTGCAAGTTTTTTTATGCATCTCAAAAACATTTGAATGATTTTAGGATATTAGGTTTTTATGTTAATTTTTTGTTCATTCTTATAATTTAAAAATATTAAGAATGACATGGTTTTTTCCTCTTATTTTTATTTTTTTATTTATTTAGTTTTTTAAATCCATATGAAACCAAATTCTGGGATTTACACTCCCTTCAATAAAAGAAAGATGTAAATTTACAACTAATCTAAAAAGCCATCCAATTATTTTTCACTGCTTCTAATCTTTATGTTTTCTGTGTGATGGTTCTGTATGACCTAATTTTAACTGTTCTTGTACCAATTGTTCTATAGCCTGTATTTTTTTACATTGATAGAGGCCACTGTTAAATCCATACAGGCTTTTTTGATTTCCATTGTATCTTATCAGCAAAATAAGTAATAGTGGCCCCAATTAAAAATTTTCACTCCAATTCTACAGGATCAGGAACTAGTAAAGCCATTTCCATTGAGGACAAAACACCTCTTCCCCATGACGGAAGAGAGGAATGACATAAGGTTGAAAACTTTTTGATTTAATATAACCTGCTCATTTTAATATTTGTACTCCCTGCATTTAGCCTGGTGAGGCATGCATACATACTTTGATGTAATCTTTCATAGACGCTTGTTTTCTGACTGATATTAATAAAGCCTGACACATTGTATTCTCAAAGGACAATTGCTTTATAACTAGTTCTGTAGCTTCTACATTTGGTTCCCACGTGGGATCTTCATTTTCCATTTTCTAGCCCGTTGTACTGCTCCAAGAGAGCCTACCTCTATGGGAGGCTTCCTAGGACACTCAAGGGGAAATGGCATTGTAGCTTTTAGAAATTCCCTATCATTCTCTGTTGGGTCTGCCCAGGGATAACAGTCTGGGAGGGAGTGAGCAGGGCATGACTTAGCACATGGGGCCAAAGATGGCACTGGGAGCTGGTGTCCTAGGCGTAACCCTGCTCACATTACAGAGAGTTCTAATTGGCTTATAGGAGCCAACATAGATACATGTTTAGTTTGATCTATGCAGAGTATGTGCTTTACTGACCATTAAGGTAATTGACTGCCTGTTTTGAGCGCTCTGAGTCTTTGTCTATATAAGCTGATTTGTTACCCCCAATAAACTCCCCATTCATGGCCGAGTCTCTGGAGGGCTGAGGCAGAGGTGCGGGCGGTCAGGATTCACTTATCTTTGTCATTACAGTCAGGAGCTGTGTAACTGAGTGATTGAATGAGTGAGTGATGGAGTCTCGCCTTGACAGATTCCCTGTTGTGCCTGGAGTTCCCTGGATTTGGGTGCAGCCTATTCGCCTTTCTCCGCCCGGTCGGCCTGGAGCTGTCACAGTGTGTTCCTGGGAGAATCGCCCCAGCAATTCTCACTATGGTGAGGTGCTGCTTCTTCCCCTAAATCAGTCTCCTTAGACGGAGATGTGATGTCACTGTCCGCTTCTTTCCCTAAATCAGTCTCCTCAGAGGAGACAGGACATCATTGTCTGCTTACTTCTTTAAACCAGACTCCTCAGAGGGAGACAGGGCATTACTGTCTGCTTCTTTCCCTAAAACAGACTCCTCAGAGGGAGACAGGGAATCATCATCTGCTTCCTTCTCTAAATCAGTCTCCTCAGAGGGAGACAGAACATCACCGTCCACTTCCTCTTCTAAATTTATTGTTATGACATGTTGAGGCTTAATTAAGCCTTTGTAATTTTTCCCTTGGAGTCAGAGTCATCTCCTCTAACTTAGTTTCCTGTGCTATGCTTACTGTTTCTTGACTAGAACCTAAAGTATCTATCCTTTTTTAAAATTTTCTTTTTTAAATTTATTATTTAATCAATTATTCATGTGTGTGTGTGTATGTATATTTAGAACCACGGGTGAATTCAAGAACCACCATGGGCCGCCTCCACCCCCTCCTTGTTTACCCTGCCCCAGGATTCACAGGCTCTTCCCTACCAGGACCAGAAATGCAAGCTGCCTCCACTTCCACCAGGCATCTATATCTGGAGTCTAGGATCCAAACGCAGGGCCTTCCACCTGCAAGGCAGAGGCTTAACCCCTGAGCCACATCTCCAGCCCCTAAAGTATTTATCATTAAACTCCATAAAGAAAATGTAACAATGGGGACCTTTTCTGGTCCATGAACATGAATAATAGTTTTTTATCTCTTTTCCTATCTTTTTCCAAGTTTCTAGATCCAAAGTTCTTCCTCTGGAATCCAAGGACAACATTTTTGTACCAAATAAAAAAATTTACTTAAGTGCTTTGAAGAGACATGAAAACTTTGTGCATTTATCTTTTGCTTAGTTACACCAATAAAGAGTCTTCTTTCCTTAGATGCAGTATGGCCCATGTTTCTTACTCATCTTTTTTACTCAGTTCCACTTTTGTTCCAGGGGGTCTTCTAAACCCTGACAGAATCATATCCTTACCTGTCTTCTTAACTCAACTCTACTTGGACCGAGGTGTCTTTGGCACACTGACGGGATCCTATCCTTGCCTGAAAGATTTAAAGAGAAAAAAGAGAAAATGAAAGACTTACCTAGTCGAGTGTCCCATGTTTGTGCACTAGATGTTGCAGTCCAAGCTGCAACCTCAAATCCAGGGATCCCCTCGACAAGGTGGACAAGGCTTCACTAAACAGAGGACAGAGGGAGCTCTCTGGGCTGAATGAATCTGAACTCTTTATTGAAATTTTTAGCAGAGTTATATACTTTAGAAAACCCAGAGTAAAGGCCAGGGGATGTGTCACCATACCCATAGGAAAAACGTCAAAGGAAACTAGGATCAAATTCATTACAGTATTATGTAAAACTTATTCATTCCAGCTAACAAAGGAAGAGCAGATGTGACATATATTTTCCATGTTGGAACAGACCTGATGTCTCCAAGTAGAGTTAAAGCAGGCATGACACTCAGTTACTAAAAGCACAGGGACAATGAATGTTTCAAAGCAGATTTTCCCTGATTTATGTATAAACATCAAATGTGTGGGGGAGGGACTGTAAACTAATCCTGGGAAAAACAACAACAACAAAAAGATCTAAGAACATACAAGAGGTAGACTCAAATTCCAGAGGGAGGAATACTCCTGCCAGAGGCAAAACTTAATTTACATAATGAGAGCCCTTAGCACTAAGCAATTGCCCATTTAGCTGCTAATGTGTCACTAGGCTTTAGGCCAGAACCAGACAATAAAACTTAGGCAAGCAGTAACACGAAGGCTTAACTATCCCATATTTTCCTTATTTATATCAAATAACCTCATATCCTGTAACCAGAAATTATTTCCTTGAAACAATATTCTGTCTTGCTAGCCCTTGTCAAAATAGCATGGTTGGATTAGGACGTGGCAATAAACCTTAAATCATAGCATCAGGGACACCATGGATATTCTACCTAGCATTGCTGAGACACACATACATCACTGCCATCTCAGGCTCGTGGTCAGGTGACAGCCTCAACAGTTGCACCACAGCCACACTGTGGCATCAGATCCCCAGCGCTAACATGCCAGCCTCACTATGACATCCCAGCCTCATCTCTCACATCAGTCTCACTTCTGAAATCACAACCTAACCACTGACCTCACAGCTGCACTACGACATCACAGCCTCAGTGTGACATCAAAGACTCATGGTGACATCACAGAAACACTGTGACATCACACCCCACCACTGGCATCCTACCTAGCCTTAATAGGACACTACAGCCTCACCAAAGATAGCACAAGCTTGCAGTGAATTGATAGCCACAGAAGTGTCATAGTCTTTGACAACATAAATAGTGACACCACAGCCTCACATGTTACATTACTGTTTCATTGTAATATAAATCTTGCCATAGATATCACAGCCTCACCATGACTTCATAGTCTCAGTGACCTCACAGCCTCACTGTGACATCAAAACCTCTCTGTCATGTCACAGCCTCGTGACATCACAGCTTCGCAGTGATATCACAGCCTCACTTGCCATTATAGGCTCATTTCTGATATCATAGCCTCACTTTGACATCACAGCCTCACCTCTGACATCAGAGCCTACCCAGAGATCTCAGCCAAACTCTGATGTCATAGTTTATCACAACTGATACAATAGCTTCACTCTGAAGTCACAATCTCCATGTAACATCACAGTCTGAGAGTGACATCATAGCCTCTCCTGTGACATCACAGCCTCAGTGTGACTGCACAAGCTTACCACTTACATCCTAACCACACTGTGAAATCCAAGCACCACCCCTGATATCAGAGTCTCATTTACATCTCATACCACCAGCCCTGACATCAGGGCCTTACTACAACATCACACACTCACAGTGACCTCACAACATACCCAATGACACCACACATAGTCTCACCTTTTACATCATAACCTTATTGTGACATCAGCCTTCCAATCACAAAATAGCTTCATGGTGATATCAAATACACACCTCTGACCTAGCTTTACTGTGACATCACAGCCTCAATGTGACATCACAGCCTCACTGTGACATCACAAACTTACTGTGACCTCAGCCTTGCCCCTGTCATCACAGACTCACTGTGACCTCACAGCCTCCACTGTGTCACCGTCTCTGTGCCTCATTCATTACATCAGTTTCACTTCTGAAATAACACCCTAACCACTGACCTCATAGCCTCACTGGAACATCACAGCCAAACTGTGACTTAACAGCCTCACCGTGACATCACAGCCACACTATAACATCACAGTCTCACCAGTGGTATCTTACCAAGCCTTACCATGACACCAAAGCCTCACCACAGATAGCACGGGCTCACCGTGAGGTGACAGCCTTAGCAGTTACATCATAGCCTTTGACATCCTAAACAGTGACACCACAGCCTCATATGTTACATCACTGCCTCATTGTGACATCAATCTTCCCACAGATATCACAACTTCACAATGACCTCATAGCCTCACTGTGACCTCATAGTCTAGCTTGTTACATCATACCCACATGGTGAAATCAGATGCCACTGACATCACATCTTCCAGAGTGACCTCACAGCATCTCTGTGATATCACATTATCACGGTAATATCACTGCATCAAAGTGACATCACAGCCTCTCCTCTGATATCACAGCCTCAGTGTGACTGCACAGCCTCACCATTGATGTCCTAACATCACTGTGAAATCCAATCATCAACCCTGACATAACCCTCACTGAACTCTCATGTAATCAGCCCTGACCTCAGAGCATCACTGAGAACTCACAGCTTCACAGTGACCTCACAGCCTGCCTGTTGATACGACAGGCTTACCTGTTAGACCATAGCCTTATTGTGCCATCAGTCTTGCCATTAATATCGCAGCCTCACTGTGACATCACAGCTTCCAGAGTGATCTCACCTCATGGTAATATGACAGATCACAATGACATCTAACTTCACAGCGTCAGTGTGACATCATGGCCTCACCAGTGAAAGCACAGCCTCACCCATGACATCTGCATCACCACTGACTTGAGTCAGAATACTGACATCACTGCCACACCAGTGATATCACAGCCTTTGACATCACAGCAACACCAGTGTCATTGTTATGTAATAGTTTCACCACTGACATCATAGCCTCACCTGTAACATCATAGACTCACTATGACATGTTTCTCACCACTGACATATCAGCCTTATTGTGACATCACACCTTTACCAGTGACATCACAGCCTCATTGTGACATCAACTTGACCACTAACATCATAGCTTTACTGTGACATCCAAACCTCTCCAAAGACATCACAACATCACTCTATCATCAGAGCCTCACTGTGACATCATAGCTAAACATCCTTACAGCCTCACTGTGACATTACAATCTGACAGTGCCATCACACTCTCACTGTGACATCACCAACTCACTGTGCCATCAACCTTGCCACTGACATAATAGCCTAAAGGTGACAGCACAATCACACCTCTGACATAGCCTCACTGTGATATCACAGTCTCACTAGTGGCAAATATAGTCCCACTAATAATAGTCACCCTGTGAAAGCACAGTAACTACTGATATCATAACCTCACTGTGACATCACAGTCACACTGAGCAAGCACAGCCTCACTGTGACATCACAGACTCACTGTGACATCACGACCTGAACATAGATATGACAGGCTCATCACAGCCATACCATGCCATCAAAGCATCATTATAATATAAAGCTTCACCTCGGACATCATAGCTTCAGTATGATATCACAACCTCAGTTTAACACAAACTCACTCTGACATTACAGTCTAAGCAGTGATAATACAGCCTCACCAATGACATAGTGTCCCTGTCAAAGCACAGTAACTACTGACACCACAAACTCACTGTGACATCACAGTCTTACAGTGACCTCACAGCCTGCCCACTGACAACACAGGCACAACTGTTACATAATAGCCTCTCTGTGACATCACAGCTTCTAGAGTGATATTATCCTGTGAATGCACAGTCACTACTGACATCACAACATCACTGTGACATCACAACCTCACCACTAATATGATAGGCTCACTGTGATATCACAGCCTAAACACAGACATCACAGCCTCATGGTGACATCATTACCTCACTGTGGCATCACAGCCTCACCAGTTATATGACATCGTCTATGCAACATCTCATCCTCACCTCTCACATCAATCTCATTTCTGAAATTATGGCCTAACCACTGACCTCACAGTCACTATTGACATCACAACCTCAATGTGACATCACAGGCTCACTGTGACATCACAGCCTCAACACTGCTATCCTACCTAGCCTCACTATAACAACACAACCTCATCATTGAACTCCAGACTCAATGAAACATGACCACCTCCCTGTAATACCACCATCACTACTGACATCATAACTTCACTGGGACATCACAATTTCCCAGTGACATCACAATTTAACAGTGATATCATAGCCTCAGTTTGACATCACAGCTATACCATGGCATGAAAGCATCACCGTGACATAAAGCTTGACCTCTAGCCTCACTGTGACATTACAGCCTCAGTTTGACATAATAAACTCACTGTGACATTACAGCCTCACCAGTGATAATACAGCATCACCAATGACAGTCTCCCTGTGAAAGCACAAACACCACTTACATCACAACCTCACTGTGATATCACAACCTCATTGTGACATCAGAGCCACACTGTGCCAGCAGAGACTCACTGTGACATCACAGCCTAAACACTGATTGGACATGCTCACTCTGATATTACAGGTTTATGAGTGACATTACAGCCCTATGTTCACTTCATAACCTCACTGTGGCATCACAGCCTCACCAGTTATATCTCATCGTCAATGCAACATCTCAGCCTCATCTCTCATATCAGTCTCACTTCTGAAATCATGGCCTAACCACTGACCTCACAGCTGCACACTGACATCACAGTCTCAGTGTGACATCGAAGCCTCAGTTTGACATCACATCCTTATGGTGACATGACAGCCACACTGTGACATCACAGCCTCACCACTGATATCCTACCTAGCCTTACCATGACACCAAAGACTCATCACAGGTAGCACAGGCTCACAGTCACCTGAAAGCCTCTGCAGTGACATCATGGCCTTTGACACCATAAACAGTGAATCCATAGCCCCACATGATACATCATTGCCTCCCTGTGATATCAATCTTCCCACAGATATTGCATCCTCAGAGTGACATCTCAGCCTTACTGTGACCTCACAGTCTAAATTACATCATAACTTCATTGTGAAATCAGCCTGGCCATTGACATTACATCTTCCACAATGTCCTCACAGCTTCACATGACATTACAACCTCTCTGAGATGTCACAGCATCATAGTGACATCACAGCTTCACAGTGGTATCACGGCTTTACTGTGGCATTACAGCCTCATTTCTGACACCACAGCCTCACTGTGGCATCACAGCCTCACTGTGACATAACAGGCTAACCTCTGATATCATAGCATCAGTGATACATTGGACATCCTATCTAATCTCACTATGACACCACAGCCTCATTATTGACATCGCAGTGTTACAGTCACATAAAAACCTCAACAGTGACACCACAGGCACACTGTTTCATCAGAATCTCACCAGTAACATTCTAGCCACACTGTGAAATCTCAGCCTCATCACTGACATCAACTGCACATCTGACATTACAGCCTAACCACTAAAATCACAGGCACTGGAATCATACCTAGCCTTGATATGATACCTCAGACTCACCACAGATAGCACAGGTTCATGGTGATATGACACCCTCAGCAGTGACATCAGAGCCTTTGACATCAGGAACAGTGACACCACAGCCCCACATGTTACATCACTGCCTCATTGTGACATCAATCTTCCCACAGATATCTCAGTCTCACAGTGACTTTTCATCCTCACTGTGATCTCACAGACTAATCTGTTACATCATAACCCCATCTGTTACATCATAGCCTTGTGTTGAAATCAGCCTTATCACTGACATCACATCTTCTACAGTGACCTCACAGCCTCACAGTGACATCACAACCTCTCTGTGATGTCACAGTCCCATGGTGATATCACAACCTCACCTCTGAAATCACAGCTTCAGTGTGACATTACAGACTGACCTCTGAAATCATAGCATCTGAGACACCAGGGACATACTCCCTTGCCCAGCTATGATACCACAGGCTCATCACTGACATCTCAGGCTCACAGTCACATGACAGCCGTACAAGGGACAGCACAGCCTCACCTGTGACATCAGCGTCGCCATGGACATTAGTCAGAACACTGACATCACTGCCACATCTATGACAACACAGCCTTTGACATCACATCCTCTCCAGTGTAACTGTAATAGTTCACCACTGACATCATAGTATCACTAGTGACATCATATACTCACTAGTACATCTTTCTCTCAACTGACATTCCAGCTTCATTTTGACATCACACCTTCACAAGTGGTATCATAGCCTCATTGTGACATCAGCTTCATCGTGCTGTGAAAAACCACTCTGGTGAGATAACAACATCAATGTGTTATCAAAGCCTCATTGTTTCATCACTATGTTCTCACAGCCTAACTGAAATTACAACCTGAAAGGGACATCACAGCCATACAGTGATATCAAAGCCTTACAGTGCCATGACAGATTCACCAGTGACATGCCAGACTCACTGTGACATCATTCACTCATCACTAACACCAGCCACATTCTGATATTACAACCTAACCACTGAAATCACATCCTCATTGTGATGTCATATTCTTGATACTCTGACATCAAAGCCTCACTGTAATATCATGGCATCTCTGGTGACAATACACCCTCATTGTAACATCACAGCATCCCCTCTGAGTTTATAGCCTCACTGTGATATGACAGCCTCACTATGTCATCACAGACTCATCTCTGAAGTCATTGCCCAACTGACATCACAGCATCAACTCTGACATTATAGCCTCATTGTTATATCACAGCCACATTATGACATCACAGGCTCTCTGCTTAAATCATAGCCTCAATGTGACATCACACCCTCATCACTGACATCCAACCTAGCCTCATTATGACACCACAGACTCACCACTGACCTCACAGACTGACTGAAACTTTACAGCTTCCCAGTGACACCACATTGTCACTATTTACATCATAACCTCACTGTGACATCACAACTTCCTCACTGACATATCAACCTCATAGTGACATTACAACCTCATTGTGATATCACAGCTATACCTTGCCATCAAAGCATCACTGTGAAATAAAGCATCACCTCTCATATCATAGTCTCACTGGGACATCGCAGCCTCAGTTTGATTTTATAAACTAACTATAACCATCAGTGCCTCACCAGTGACAATACAACCCCACCAATGACATAGTGAAAGCACAGTCGCTACGGACATCACAACCTCACTGTGACATCACAACTTCACTGTGACTTCACAGACCCACTGTGCCAGCACAGCCTCACTGTGACCTCACAACCTCTCTGTAATGTCACAGCATCATAGTGACATCACAACTTTACAGTGATAACCCAGCCCCACTGTGGCATTGTAGCCTCATTTCAGACATCACAGCCTCAATCTGACATCACAGCCTTACCTCTGACATCACAGCCTCATTGTGATATAACAGACTGACTTTTGAAATCATAGCATCAGTGACACCATGGACATCCTCCCTTGACAAGCTATGGCATTACAGACTCATCACTGGCATCTCAGGCTCATGTTCACAGGACAGCCTCGCCAGTGACAGCACAGTCTTTCTTGTGACATCAGCATTGACATGGACATTAGAACACTGACAGATTCACTGTGATATCACAGACTAACCACTGACACTACAGCCTCCTGGGGATATCATAACCTCACTGTGGAATCACTTTACCAGTTATATTGTATCATGAATGCGATGTCTCAGTCTCATCTTTCACATCAGTTTCACTTCTGAAATCACAGTATAATCACTGACCTCACAAGTGCACTGTGATATCAAAGATTCACTCTGACATTGACATCACCTCACTGTGACATCACAGATCCACTGTGCCAGAACAGCCTCACTGTGACATCACAGCCTCACCACTGATAGGACAGTCTCACCATGATATTCAAGCCTCACCAGTGACACCACAGCCCTATAGTGACAACACAGCTTCACCACTGGTATCCTATCTAGCCTTGCCATGACACCACAGCCTCACCACAGCTAGCACAGGCTCACAGTGATGTGACATCCTCAGCAGTGACATCATAGCCTTTGACATCATAAACAATTACACCACAGCCTCACATGTTACATCACTGCCTCATGATATCAATCTTCCCACAGACATCAAAGCCTCACAGTGACTTCACAGCCTCACTGTGACCTCACAGTTTAACTATTACATCATTGACTCACCTGTTACATCATAGCCTCTTAGTGAAAACAGCCTTTCTGCTAGCATTACATCTTCCACAATGACCTCAGAGTCTCACTGTGCCATCACAACCTCTCTGTGATATCACAGCCTCATAATGACATCACACCTTCACAGTGAAATCACAGCATCACTGTGGTATTTTAGTCTTATTTCTGACATCACAGCCTCACTGTGACATCTCAGCCTCAACACTGACATCACAGACTAACCTCATGTGACATAACAAGCTAACCTCAGAAATCATAGCATCAATGACTCCACGGACATTCTACCTAGATTTGCTATGACACCACAGCCTCATCACTGACATCTCAGACTCACGATCACATGACAGCCTCAACAGTGACACCACAACCTCGCTGTGGCATCTCAGCTAAGATGTCAGAGGAAAAGCTGTGATGTCACTGTGAGGTGGTGATGTTACTGTGAGGTTGTGATATGACCGTAAAGCTGTGATATCAGTGGTGATATACTAGGACATCACAGTTTGGCTGAGGTTTCAGTGGTTATGCTGTAACACTGATGTCAGTGTTGAAGCTGAGATGTAACAGTATGGCTGGAATGTTACTGGTGAGGCCATGATGCCTCACCGTGGTGTCACTGTTGAGGCTGTCATGTGACTGTGAGCCTGAGATGTCAGTGATGAGGCTGTGGTGTTACAGAGAGACATAGCAGGTTGTCCATGGTGTCACTGATGCAATGATTTCTGAGGTTAACCTCTTATGTCACAGTGAGGTTGTGATATCAGAAGTGAGGCTGTGATAGCACAGTGAGGCTGTGATGTCAGAAATGTGGCTGCAATGCCACAGTGGAGCTGCAATATCATTGTGAAGCTTTGATGTCACTATGAGGCTGTGACAACACAGAGAGGTTATGATGTCACCTTGCAGCTATGAGGTCACTGTGGAAGATGTGATTCCAGTAGCAAGGCTGATTCTATCATGAAGCTATGATGTAACAGGTGAATCTGTGATGTAACAGGTTAGATGATGAGGGAACAGTGAGGCTGTGAGTTCACTGGGAAACTGTGATGTCTGTGGGAAGATCGATGTCACACTGAGACAGTGATGTAACATGTGAGGCTGTGGTGTCACTGTTTAAGATGTCAAAGGCTATTATGTCACTGCTGAGGGTGTCACGTAACTGTGAGCCAGTGCTATCAGTGGTGAGGCTATGATTTCACAGTGAGGTTGTATTGGCAGAACCTTTCTGAGATGTCACAATGAGGTTGTGATGACAGTAGTGACTTGCTTTCAGGGAGACTATGTCAATAGTGACGCTGTAATATCATGGTGAGACTATCCTATACGTAGTGAGGCTGTGGTGTCACAGTGAGACTGTGATGACAGTGAAGCTGTGCTGGCACAGTGAGATTAAGATGACACAATGAGGTTATATTAGTAGTTACTGTGCTTTCACATGGAGACTATGTCATTAGTGAGGCTGTATTTTCACTGGTGAGGTTATAATGTCACAGTAAGTTTATTATGTCAAACAGGTTGTGATATTACAATAAGGCTATGATGTCAGAGGTGAAATTTTATGTCATAGTGATACTTTGATGGCATGGTTTTGCTGTGATGTCACAATGAGGCTGTGATGTAATTTTGGAGCTATGATGTCACTGGGGAAGTTGTGATGTCACAGTGTGCTTGTGATGTCAGTAGCAACACTGTGGTGTCACAGGATGGGCTATCATGTTTCAGTGAGCCTGTGAGGCCAGTGATGAGGGTGTGGTACCATACTAAGGCTAAGTAGGGAGTCAATAATGAGATTTTGATGCTGTATTGCAGCTGATGTCAAAACGAGGCTATGATGTCAGTGTGATGCTGTGATGTCACATTGAGGCTGTCTATCATGTCAATGGTGAACCTATTACATGACAGTGACACTGCTGAGACTCTGATGTCAAAGGCTGTGATGTTACTGGTGTGGTAGTGATGTCAGTGATCTGTCAGTGGTGAGACTGATGTTATAGGTGAGGCTTTGCTGTCACTGGTGAGGCTATGCTGTCATAGTGAGGCTGTGATGTCACCATGAAAATTGTGTGTCACTTTGCCTGTCATGTCACATCAGGAGATATCACTCTGGAAGCTGTGATATCACAGTGAAGCTATGATATCAATTGCAAGACTGATGTCACAATGAGACTACCATGTAACAGGTAAGCCTGTGGTGTGAGTGAGCAGCTTGTGAGGTCACTGTGAGGCTGTGATGTTACAGTGAGGCTCTGGGGTCTGAGATGATTCTATGAGATATCAGTGAGGCTGTGACATCATGGGTGAAGCTTGGATTTCAACAGTGAGTTTCGGATATCAGTGGTGAGGTTGTGCAGGTGATATCACAAGGATGCTGTGATATCAGAGGAGAAACTATGATGTCACTGTGAGGTAGTGATGTTACCATGAGGTTGTGTTATCACAGTGAGTCTTGATATCACTGGACATAGAATATGACATCACAGTTTGGCTGAGATTTCAGTGGTTAGGTTATGATGAAGAAGTGAGGCTGATGTCAGCAATGAGGCTGAGATGTCACAGTGAGGCTGGGATGTTACGGTGAAGCTTGATGCCACAGTGTGGCTGGGGTATCACTGTTGAAGCTGTCATGTGACTGTGAGCCTGAAAAGTCAGGGATGAGGCTGTAGTGTCATAGCAAGGCTAGTCAGGATGCCCATGGTATCACCAATGTTATGATTTCAGAGGTTAGCCTGTTATGTCAATGAGACTGTGATGTCAGAGGTGAGACTGTAATGTCACTTTGAGTCTGTGATATCAGAGGTGAGACTGTGATGTCACAGTGAGCCTATCATATCAGAAATGAGGCTATAATGCCACAGTCAGGCTGTGATATCACTGTGAAGCTGTGATGTCACTGTGAGGCTGTGACATTACTGAGAAGTTGCGATGTCAGAGCGAGGCTGTGAGGTCACTGTGAAAGATGTGATGCTAGGAGCAATGCTTATTTCATTATGAGGCTATAATGTAACAGGAGAGTGTATGATATAACAGGTTAGATTGTGAGGTCACAGTGAGGCTGTAAAGTCACTGTGAGGCTTTGATATCTGTGGCAAGATTGATATCACAATGAGGCAGTGATGTAACATGTGAGGCTGTGGTGTCACTGTTTATGATGTCAAAGGCTATGATGTTCCTGTATAAGCTCTCATTTCAATGTGAGCCTGTACTATCTGGTGAGGCTGTGGTGTCATGGTAAGGTTAGCTAGGAAGCCAATGGTGAGGCTGTGATGTCATAGTGTGGCTGTGATGTCATCCTAATGTTGTGATGTCAGTGATGCTGTGGTGTCACAATGAGGTTGTGATGTCAGTAGTGACTGTAATTTCACAGGGATTCTATGTCATTTGGTGAGGCTATATTGTCACTGGTGAGGCTCTAATGTCATAGTGAGTTTATGTGTCAAACTGAAGCTGTGATGTCACTGTGAGGCTATGAAGGGAGAGGTGAAGCTTTACGTCACAGTGATACTTTGATGACATGGTATACCTGTGATGTTACAGTGAGGATGTGTTGTCACTGTGAGATTGTGATGTCACTTGGAAAAGTGTGATGTCACAGTGATGTTGTGATATCAATAGTAAAACTGTGATGTTGCAGGGATACTCTTATGTTTCAATGAGCCTGTGAGGTCAGTGACAAGGCTGTGGTGTCATAGTATGGCTAGACAGGATGTCAGTGATAAGGCTGTGATGTTGCATCGAGGCTTTGATTTCAGAGATGAGCTTGTGATGTCATAGTGAGGCTCTGATGTCACAGTTGGGATATAACCTCAGAGTTGAGGCTGTGATGTCACAGTGAAGCTGTAAAGCCAGCGTGAGGCTTTGATGTCACCATGTGGATGTGGTGTCAATGTGAGCCTGTGACATCACAGGGAGTTGGGGATGTCATGGTGGAGAGAGTGATGTCACAGTGAGTCTGTGTCAGAGGTGTGTATGTGATATCAATATGAGGCTATTATGTCTGTGGCAAGGCTGTTGTCTATGTGAGTTTGTAATGTCACAGTAAGATTGTAATGACATTGTCAGGTTGTAATGTCATGGTGAGGCTGTGAGAACACAGTGTGGGTATGATGTCACAATGATGTTCTGACGACAGAGGGATGTTGTGATGTCACTAGGGAGTTTGGATGGCACAATGAGTCTGTGCTGTTAGTGGTGAGGCTGATGTCACAAAGAAGCTGTGATGTCACTGGTCATGGTGTGATGTCACAATAAGGCTGGAATTCAGTGGTGAGAGTGTTGTCATAGTGAGTCCATGATGTCACTGGTTAGGTTATGATGTCAATGGTGAACATATTATGAGACAGTGACTCTGGTGAGGCTCTGGTGTCAAAAACTGTGTTGTCACTGGTGTGGCAGTGATGCCAGTGTTCTGAATAATGTCAGTGGTGATGCTGATATCAAAGGTGCTGTGCTGTCAGTTGTGAGGCCGTTATGTGACACCAAAGCTGTGATGTCACTTTGAAGGTTATACATCACTGTGGACTCTCATGTCATCATGAGGTGATATCACTCTGGAAGCTGTGATGTCATAGTGAAGCTGTGATGTCAGCTACAATAGGGATGTCACAATGAGGTTATGGTATAACAGGTGAGCCTGTAATGTAAGTAGGCAGGTTGCAAGGTCACTGTGAGACTGTAATGTCACATGAGGCTCTGATATCAGAGCTTATTCTGTGAGATGTCAGTGAGTCTGTGAAGTCAGGGTTGATGCTTGGATTTCACAGTGACGTTAGGACATCTGTGGTGAGGCTGTGCAGTCACAATGAGGCTGTGATGTCAGAGGAGGAGTGTTATGTCACTGTGAAGCAGTGATGTTACCTTTAGGCTGTGGTATCACAGTGAGACTGTGATATCAGTGGTAATTGAGTATGGCATCACAATTTAGCTGAGATTTCAGTGGTTAGGTTTTAATGTCAGAAGTGAGGTTGTTGTCTGTGATGAGGTTGACATGTCACAGTGAGGCTGGGATGTTACTGGTGAGGCTGTGAGGCCACAGCGAGGCTGTGGTGTCACTGTTGAGGCTGTCCTGAGACCTTGAGTCTGAGATGTCAGTGATGAGGTTCTGGTGTCACAGAGAGACATAGCAGGTTGTCCATGGTGTCACTGATGCTATAATTTCCAAATTTAACTTGTATGTCACAGTGAGACTGTGATGTCAGAGGTGAGTCTGTGATGTCAGAGTGAGGCTGTGATGTCAGAAATGAGGCTATAATGCTACAGTGAGGCTGTGATGCCAGACGTGTGGCTGTGATCACAGTGAGGCTGTCATGTCACAGTGAGTTTGTGATGCCAGAAATGCGGCTATAATGCCACAATGAGGCCGTGATATCATTGCGAAACTTTGATGTCACTCTGAGGCTGTGACAACACAGAGAAGTTATAATGTCACCCT
Source organism: Typhlomys cinereus (assembly GCA_023101885.1). NCBI lineage: Eukaryota > Metazoa > Chordata > Mammalia > Rodentia > Platacanthomyidae > Typhlomys > Typhlomys cinereus. The sequence continues at coordinate 1,083,833 of JALPQD010000397.1, forward strand.
AAGGCTGTGAGATCACTGTGGAATATGTGATTCTATTGGAAAGATTGATTTCACCATGAGGCTACGATGTAACAGTTGAGTCTGATGTAACAGGTTAGACGGTGAAGTAACAGTGAGGCTGTGAGTTCACTGGGAAGCTCTGATGTCTATGTGAAGATCAATGTCACATTGGGGCAGTGATGTAAAATGTGAGGCTGTGGTGTCACTGTTTATGATGTCAAAGGCTATTTATGTCACTGCTGAGGGTGTCATGTCACTGTGAGCAAGTGCTATCAGTGGTGAGGCTGTGATTTCACAGTGAGGTGTTGGCACAACCTTTCTCTGATGTCACAATGAATTCGTGATGTCAGTAATGACTTGCTTTCACAGGGAGATTATGTCACTTGTGAGGCTGTAATATCATGGTGAGACTGTCCTATCAGGGGTGAGGTTGTGATATCATAGTGAGGCTGTGCCTGCACAGTGTGGCTTTGATGTCACAGTGAAGTTGTGATGTAACAGTGTGGTTTTGTTATACCTAGGGAAGTTGTGATGTCACAATGACATTGTCATGTCAATTGCAACATCGTGGTGTCACGGGTAGGTATCATGTTTCAGTGATTCTGTGAGTTAGTGGTGAGGTTGTGATGCCTTAGTGAGGTTAGGTAGGATATCAGGTATAAGGGAGTAATGTTGCATTGAGGCTATGATTTCAGAGGTGAGCCCGTGATGTCATAGTGAGGCTGTGATGAAACAGTGATGTTATAACATCAGAGTCGATGCTGTGATGTCACAGTAGGGCAGTGATTTCAGAGTTGAGCCTCTGATGTCATAGTGTGGCTGTGATGTAACAATCTATAACCACAGATGTGAAGCTATGATGTCACAATGAGGCTACAATGTCAGTTGTAAGACTGATGCCACAATGAGATTATGATATAACAGGTGAGCCTGTGGTCTCAGTAAGTAGCCAGTCAGGTTACTGGTAGGCTGTGATGACACAGTGAGGCTTTGATGTCACCTTGTGTCTGTGGTTTCACCGTGATCCCATGATGTCACAGGGACTTGGTCATGTCTCTGTGGAGGCTGTGAGGTAAAATGAGACTGTGATGTCAGTGGCAAGGCTGATGTCACAGTGAGGCTATGATGCCAGTATGATGCTGTGATGTCACATTGAAACTGTGTTGTCACAGAGAGGCCAAAAGAAGTGTGTATGTGATGTCACCATGATGCTATTATACCAGTGGCAAGGCTGATGTAACAGAGAGTTTGTGATGTTACAGTGATGCTGTGATGATATTGTCAGGTTGTGATGTCACAGTGAGGCTCTAATATCAGAGCTGATTCTTTGAGATGTCAGTGGGGCTGTGACATCAGGTGTGATGCTTGGATTTCACAGTGAGGTTAGGATGTCAGTGTTGAGGCTGTGCAGTCACACTGAGGCTGTGATATCAGAATATAGGCTGTGATATCACTGTGTGATGGTGATGTTATGGTGAGTTTTTGATATCACAGTGAGACTGTGATATCAGTAGTGATAGACTGTGACATCACAGTTCGGCTGAGATTTCAGTGTTTAGGCTGTGATATCAGACGTGAGGCTGATGTCAGTGATGAGGCTGAAAGTCACAATGAGTCTGAGATGTCACTGGTGAAGGTATGATGTCACAACAAGACTGGAATGTCAGGGATGGGAAAGATGTCATAGTGAGTTTATGATGTCACTGGTCAGGCTATGATGTTAGTGTTGAACCTATAACATGACAATGATACAGGTGAGGCTGTGATGTCAAAGACCATGTTGTCAATGGTGTGAAAGATGTCAGTGTTCTGACTAATGTCAGTGCTGGCACTGATATCACATGTGAGGATGTGCTGTCACTTATGAGGCTATGATGTCACTCTGAGGCTGTGGTCTCACTATGAATTTTGTATGTCACTGTGGGCTGTCATGTCACCATGAGGTGCTATCACTCTGGAATTTGTGATGTTACATTGAGGCTGTGCTGTCAGTGGCAAGACAGATATCACAATGAGTTTATAAAGTAACAGGTGAGCTTGTGTTGTCAGTGGGCAGGTTTTGAGGTCACTGTTAGGCTTTGATTTTGCAGTGAGCTGATTCTGTGAGATGTCAATGAGGCTGTGACATTACAGTGATGCTCTGATCTCACAGTTCAGCTATGAGACTGATGTGAGAGAAGAGGATGAGATGTCATAGTCATGATGTGATATAACTAGTGAGGGTGTTATCCCACTGTGAGTTTATAAATGTCACCATGAGGCTGTGGTGTTATTAGTGAGACTGTAATTTATCTTTGAGCCTGTCCAGTAAGTGATGACGCTGTTATGTCACAGTGAGGCTGTGTTGGCACAATGTAACTGTGATGTTTTGATGAGGTTGTGAAGTCCCAGTGAGATTGTAATATCAGTAGTGACTATGCTTTCACAGAGACTATTTTATTGGTGAGGCTGTATTGTCACTGGTGAGGCTCTAATGTCACAGTGAGTTTATTTTGTCAAGCTGAGGCTGTGATGTCATAGTGAGGCTATGATATCAGAAGTGAAGCTTTATATCACAATGATACTTTGATGTCACTCTATGGCTGTGATGTCACAATGAGGCTGTGATGTCACTGTGAGGTTGTGATGTCATTGGGGAATTTGTGATGTCACAGTGAGTTTGTAATGTCAATAGTGACTCTATGTTGTCACAGAGTGGCTGTTAGTTCTCAGTGAGCCAGTTAAGTCAGTGGTAAGGCTGTGATGCCCCAGTGAGACTAGGTAGGATCTCAATGATGAGGGTGTGATGTCGATTTGAGGCTTTGATTTCAGAGGTGAGCCTATAATGTCATAATGAGGTTGTGATTAAACAGTGAGGCTTGAGTGTCAGAGTTGATGCTGTGAAGTAAGTTGGGCAATGACTTCAGAGGTAAGCCTATGATGTCATACTGAGGCTGTCATATCACAGTCAGGCTACAAGCTCAAAGGTGAGTCTGTGATGTCACAGAGAGGCTATGTTGTTACCAGTGATGCCGTGATATCACAGTGAGGCTGTGGTTTCAGTGGTTAGGCTGTGATATCAGAATGAGGCTAATGTGAGTGATGAAGGTAGGATGTCTCATTGAGGCAGGCATATCACTCTTGAGGCTGTGATGCCACCATGAGGCTTTGATGTCAACATGTTGCTGCCATGGCACTGTGAGTCTGTCAGGGTGGAGGCTGTGAGGTCCGAGTGAGATTGTGATGTCAGTGGCAAGACTGATGTCACATTGAGGCTATATCAGTGGTGATGCTGTGATGTCACATTGAGGCTGTAATGTCACTGTGAAGTTTATATGTCATTGTGGGCTGTCTTGTCATGGTGAGTTGATATCACTCTGGATGCTGTAATGTCAAAGTGAAACTGTGAAGTCAGTGGCAAAACCGATGACACAATGAGGCTATGATGTAACAGGTGATCCTGTGGTGTTGGTTGGCAGGCTGTGATGTTGCAGTTAGGCTCTGAGGTCAGGGCTGATTCTATGAGATATCCTTGAGGCTATAACTTCAGGGGTGATATTTAGATTTCATAGTGAGGTTAGGACATCAATATTGAGGGTTTGCAGTCACACTGAAGCTGTGATGTCAGAGGAGAGTCTGTGATGTCACTGTGAACTGGTGACGTTATCATGTGCTTGTGATATCACAATAAAGCTGTGATATCGGTGGTGATAGACTATGACATCACAGTTCAGCTGAGATTTCAGTGGTGATGCTATGATGTCAGAAGTGAGGCTGCTGTCAGTGATGAGGCTGAGATGTCACAGTGAGGTGGGGTGTAACTGATGAGGCTGTAAGGCCACCATGAGATCTTGATGTCACCGTGTGGCTGTGGTGTCACTGTGAGCCCATAATGTCACAGAATAGTTATGTTATGGTGGAGGTTGTGAGGTCACAATAAAGCCGTGATATCAGTGGCAAAGCTGATGTCACAGTGAGGCTATGATATCAATGGTGATGTTGTTATGTCACATTGATGCTGTGATGTCACAGTGAGGCTATGTCAGAGGTGTGTATGTGTAACAGTTATTCTTAACTATTGCTGTGAGAGAATACCCAAAGTCAAGAAACTTAAGGTTGAAAGTGATGTTTATTCAGCTTATGGTTACAGAGGGAAGGTACAGTCTCAAAGCAGAGGCAGCATGGCTGGCTGGCCAAAGCTGCAGGAGGCTAAGTCACCACAGACATCTTGGAAGCTGAGAGCTGCAGACTGCTTGCTGCAAAGGCAAACTTCTCCTATAGGTAGGTGGGACTAACCCACCTCAAGGCCCACCCCTTGTGACTGACTTCCTCCAGCAAGGCTCCACCTCTCAAGGTGCCATAACCTTGCTAAACATATGAGACTGTGGGGGACATATTTCAAACCATGACACTCCACCCCTGGCCCCCACAGGCTCATTGTCACCTCATTATGCAAACCATACTCAGTCCAACTTTACAAAATCTTAGTAGACTAAAACAGTAGTCCTAACACTCGAAAAGCCCAAAGTTCAAAGCCTTCTGTAATATCAAAATACAAGTTACATACTTCCAACATACAATGGCACAGAAATTCCATTCCAAAAGGAAGGAATGGGGACATATCCAGGAAAGATTAGTCCATAACAAGACTGAAAAACAGCAGAACAAACTCTAAATATTGTAGGTCCAAGATCAACAGGTGAGCGTCTTGTTGACATCATCTCAGTTCCAAAGAGCTTTGGCTCCATCCCTCCAATGCAACTTCCAGTAGAAGACATCATTCTCTTGGGCTGACTCCTCCCAGAGTATACAGCTCTCCTTGGCAGGTGTCCCACATTGTCTCTGACATTTCTAACATCTTTATTTCTCAATAGAAAACCAGGCTTTAATTCCACATCAGAATCTGCCCTTCTTGGGCTTCTAAAGTGCAGGCTTCTTGGCTCATGATGCCTGGATTCTGCCAATTTTTTAAATCATGGAGGAGGACTCCATGATCTCCTCCTTCTTGCATCACTGATTCCTCTAAAACCAGAACCATGTGGACAATTTGCCAAGACTGGCCCCTTTGATTCACAGCTGATTCTGCTTCTATACGTTGATCATCTTTTACTTCTGGGCAGTTGTTTTGTAAAAGAAACCAACTCTTGCTTTGGAACTCCACCCTTTAACTCCAGTCAACTAAAATGATTTGCATTCTTATGAATGGGACCCTTCCTTGAGGATCTTGCCCTCAAGCTAGGGCTTCTCCTATTATTCAAATTTAGAGCAGGCTTTGATTTACAAATGGAGCTAATCTCTTTAACAGCCATTTTGTTCTCTGCTTCTTCCTGGTTTAACTCTTTAAGTTTGGCACTGTGTTTTTCATCATCAGCTTACAGTTTTTGCTTCTTCCTGCCTGATTCTTTGCTTTATTTCATAACTCTGAAGACAACTAAGAAGTAGCCATATGACATTATCAAGACTATATTGCCTTGAAATTTCCTCCGCCACGCAGTGCAGCTTAACTTCAGGCAAACTTTCAGGATGAGGGCAAAACTTCAATAAACTCTCAGCCAACACACGGCTCCATGTGTCACTTGTCCAGTTACAAACACAGTCTCTGTTCTCCTCTGGACCATCACAAGTGGGCTTACACTGCCTGCATTTCTCATAGCATTGCTCTCCTTTGAGCTCTCACAAGAAAGGCCCATTTGGCCCCCTTGCCATGACACAAAGACTTTCCCAGCACAAAGTCCCAATGTTCTCTATATTTCTCCCAACAAACAGTTCCAAAGACACACTAGCTACATCACAGCATTAGCCATACTTCTAGGTACCAACTTCTCTGAGATTTACAAACGACTTCATGTTGTGGTACCAGCTGTTCTTAATCTCACAACAATACCCCAATTTCGGTACCAATTTCTGTAATGGTTACTCTTATTTATTGCTGTGAGAGAATAACCAAAGTCAAGAAACTTAAGGGAGAAAGGGAGGTTTATTAAGCTTACAACTACAAAGGGAAGGTACACTCTCAAAGCAGAGGCAGCATGGCTAGCTGGTCAAAGCTGGAGGAGGCTAAGTCACCACAGACATCTTGGAAGCTGAGAGCTTCAGACTGCTTGCAGCAAAAGCAGATTTCTCCTGGAGGTAGGGTGAGACTAATCCACCTAAAGGCCCACCCCTTGTGACTGCCTTCCTCCAGCAAGGCTCCATCTTGCTAAACACATGAGACTGTGGGGGACACATTTCAAACCATGATAGTATATTATGTCACCATGAGGCTATTATGTAAGTGGCAAGGCTAATGTCACAGCGAGTTTGATGTCACAGTGAGGCAGTGATGTCTCTGTCAGGTTGCAATGTCACTATGAGACTGTGAGAACACATTGTGGCTATGATGTCCCAATGAGGCTTTGATGATACAGTGATGTTATGATGTCACTGGAGTGGTGTTGATGGCATAGAGAGTCTGTGATGTTATTGTTTGTGGCAGTATTGATTCATGGAGGTCCTAGCTTGGGCTCCTGAATCCAGGAGTTCTGAGTAGAGAAAAACCTGAACACATTCAGACATGCCCTGGACACGTCCCAATAGAGGAACCACATGGGCGGAGTGATGAACAACCAATTGGAAGAAGGGATGAACAACCAATGGAAGGAGGGATGAACAACCAATGGATAGAGGGATGAACAACCAATGGAAGGAGGGATGAACAACCAATGGATGGAGGGATGAACAATAAATGGGATGTAGGAATGGACTACTAGTGGGAACGAGGGATGAACAAAAAACGGGAAGCGGTCATCTAACCTGGATACCTAATAAACAGCTAAATAATTGCTGGCTGTTCTCCCCCTCCCCCTGAGTGGAGATGGGGCAACACCTGATTAGACCCCTGAACCTATATAAGCCTAAACACTTCCTGAATAAAGCTGAGTCTGTAGTCAACTCGTCCTCTGCCTACTGCTTCTTGCCTGACTCCCGAGGTCTGGATGGTGACCCTGTTACCAGCTCACCCATTCACTTCAAGCCCATGAGGCCCCTGCCATTTCCCCTCTTTCCCCCGCCTGGCCCGGTTTGGATTTAGAAACAAGTGTTAAGGCTGATGTCACAATGAAGCTGTGATGTCACTAGTGAATGTGTGATATCACAATAAGGCTGGAATGTTAATGGTGAGAAAGATGTCATAGTGAGCCTAGGATGTCACTAGTGAGGCTATGATGTCACCAGTTATTATATGGAAGTGACACTGGAGAGGCTGTGATTCCAAAGTCTGTGTTGTCACTGGGGTATTAATGGTGTCAGTGTTCTGATTAATGTCAGTGGCAATGTGGATTTCACAGGTCAGGCTGTGCTGTCACTTATGGGGCTGTGATGTCACACTGAGGCTGTGAGGTGAGTCGTAAGACTGATAGCAAAATAAGGCTATGATGTATCAGATGAAATTGTGGTGTCAGTGGACAGGCTGAGAGCTCATTGTGAGGTTCTTAATGCCACCATGAGGCTTTGATGTCACTATGTGTCTCTGGTCTCTCCATGAGCCCGTGATGTCACAGGGCATTGGCAATGTCATGGTGGAGGCTGTGAGGTCACAGTAAGGCTGTGATGTCAGTGCCAAGGCTGATGTATCAGTGAGGCTATGATGTAAGTGGTAATGCTGTGATGTCATATTGATACTGTGATGTCACAGGGAGGCTATGGCAGAGATGTGTATGTGATGTCACCATGAGGCTATTATGTAGGTGGCAAGGCTGATGTCACAGAGAGTTTGTGATGTCACAGTGAGGCTCTGGTGACACAGAGATGTTGTGATGTTATTGGAGAGGTTTTGATGGCACAGTTAGGCTGTGATGTTAGTGGTGAGGTTGTGTTGTCATTTGTGTGGCAATGATGTCAGTGTTCTGACTAATGCCAGTGACAATGCTGATGTCACAAGTGAGGCTGTGCTGTCACTGGTGAGGCTGTGATGTCACCGTGAAGCTATGATATCAGTTTTAAGACTGATGCCACAATGAGGCTATGATGTAACAGTTGAGCCTGTGGTGTGAATGGGCAGACTGTGATGTAAAAATGAGTCTGTGATGTCACTTTGAGGTTGTGATGTCACTGGGGAAGTTTTGAAATAACATTAAGGTTGTGATGTCAATAGTGACACTGTGGTGTCAGAGGGAGGCTGTCATGTTTCAGTGAGCTTGTGAGGTCAGTGGTGAGGCTGTGGTCCCATAGTGAGGCAGAGTAGGATGTCAGTGATGAGGGTGTGATGTCATATTGATGCTATGATTTCAGAGGTGAGTCTGTGATATTATAGTGAGGCTGTGATGAAATAATAAGGCTGTTATGTCAGAGTTGATGCTGTGATGTCACAGTTGGGCAATGATTTCAGAGGTAAGCCTTTGATGTCATTGTGAATCTGTGATGTCACAGTGATGCTCTTTTGTCAACAGTCATGCAGTGATATCACAGTGAGGCTGTGATGTCAGTGGAGTGTGACTGTGACATCACAGTGAGGATGTGATTTCAGTTGTTAGGCTGTGATATCAGAATGAAACTGATATGAGTAATGAGGGTATGATGTCATAGTGAGGCTGGAATATCACTCTTGAGTCTGTGATGCTACCATCAAGCTTTGATGTTACCGTGTGTCTGTGGTGTCACTTTGAGCCTATGTTATCTCAGGGAATTGGTGATGTCATGATAGAGGCTGTGAGTTTACAGTGAGGATGTGATGTCAGTGGCAAGTGGGATATTATAGTGATGTCAGTGTTGATGAAGTGAAATCACATTAAGCCTGTGATGTCACAGTGAGGCTATATCAGAAGTGTGTATGTGATGTCATCGTGAGGCTATTATGTCAGTGGCAAGGTTGATGTGACAGAGAGTTTGTGATGTCACTGAGAGGCTGTGACTGCAGTGAATCTCTGATGTCAGGGCTGATTCTTTGAGATGTCTGTGAGGCTGTGACATCAGGGGTGATGCTTAGATTTCACAGTGAGTTTAGGACATCAGTGGTGAGGCAGTCACACTGAGGTTGTGATGTCAGAGGAGAGGCTGTGATGTCACTGTGAGGTTTTGATGTTGCCATGAGGTTGTGATATCACAGTGATGCTGTGATATCAGTGGTGATAGACTATGAGGTCACAGATCAGTGGAGATTTCAGTGGTTAGGCTGTAATGCAGAAGTGAGGCTGATGTCAGTGATGAGGCTGAGATGTCACAGTGAGGCTGGGATATTACTGGTGAGGCTGTGATGCCACAGAGAGGCTGTGGTGTCACTGTTGAGGCTGTCGCGAGACCTTGAGCTTTAGATATCAATGATGAGGTTGTGGTATCATTGCAAGGCTAAGTAGGATGTCTGTGGTATCACTGATACTATGATTTCAGAGGTTAGCCTGTTTTGTCACAGTGAGACAGTGATGTCAGAGTTGAAGCTGTAATGTCACAGTGTGGCTGTGATGTCAGAGTTGAAGCTGTAATGTCACAGTGTGACTGTGATGTCAGAAATAAGGCAGGCTGAATATCACTGTGAAGCTTAGATGTCACTATCAGGCTGTGACATTGCAGAGAGGTTGTGATGTCACAGTGAGGCTGCGAAGCTACTGTGTAAGATGTGATTTCAGTGGAAAGGTTGAATTCACCATGAGTCTATGATGTAACAGGTGAATCTATGACATTACAGGTTAGACTGTGAGTTAATAGTGAGGCTGTGAGATCACTCTGAGGCTGTGATATCTGTGGGAATATTGATGTCACAATGAGACAATGATGTAACATATGAGATTGTGGTGTCACTGTTTATGATGTTAAAATTATGATGTCACTGCTGAGGCTATCACGTCACTGTGAGCTTGTGCTGTCTGTGTTGAGGCTGTGGTGTCATATTAAGGCTAGATATGATACCAGTGGTGAGGCTGTGATGTCAGAGCGAGGCTGTGATGTCACAGTGAAGCTGTGATGTCACAGTGAAGCTGTGATGTCACAGTGAAGCTGTGATGTCACAGTGAAGCTATGTCAGAGGTGTGCATGTAATGTCACCATGAGGCTATTATATCAGTGGCAAAGCTGATGTCACAGTGAGTTTGTGATGTCACAGTGATGCTGCAGGCCTAAGCTGCAGCCTCAAAGCTGCACATCACCTGGACTAGGTTACTCAAGGGTTCCACTGGTGGAGAACAGAAACACACAACCCTCTAGGCTGACTGAATCTGGATCCACTTTATTAAAACTTTGTGACAGCTTTTCTACAGAAAATTTTGGGGTAAAAAATTCGCATCTGCAAAGAGACATGCATTTTCCAGCCAACAGAAATCACCTTCAGGGTGGACATTTTTTCAAGAACCTAACATTCTCCCAGTATTTCCATATCTAGCTAATCTATAATGCTCCACCAAATAGCCCTGGTGCTGAGCACACATAGTTGTCATTGTTTTAACAGAGATTGCATTTTTAAAATACACAGAGGAGGATTGAGCTCCTTTTCATTTCAATAAGGAACATGTTTTTCATTACAATTAACTATATGTGCGTCCAACATCCCATAAGTCCCAGCATGAGCCTTTTCTATTGTCCTGTCTGGGTTGGTCCTCTCAGTCAGGCAGGTTGACATCAGCACCAGACATAGCAGCAGTTTCTAGTTTGGGAAGTTGCATGCAGCCCACACAGACAATATAGGCCTGCCTGGTCCATTCCTCCTACATATCCATTCTTTTTGACAGCAAGCAGGAGTCAGAATTCTTTGCTCTGACCTTGTTTTCCCTGTCTCAGAGGGGTATAGCATAATGGACCAGTGCCTGTCTTAGGCCATCCTGTCTCACAGGATCTTACCTGTTATTGACTACTGGCCATCAGAGGACCTCTCCTCTGGAAGGCATGTCAGGATATGTGATAGTAGGTTAGACCAAAGCCTCATGAATCTCTGCAATCCATGCTCGAACCGCATCTCTAGGGGAGCCATGGCTTGGATGTTCAAGGGCCATAAGCACCTGTAGTGTGGTCTTGATGGAGCACTGCTGAGAGATGTGCTGAAGGAAACTTAAGCAATATAATTATTAAAAGAACAATTCCTCCTATGATAGCATAAATCAAAATCCAATAAGGATCAAACAGCCTTTTAAAGTTCTAGTGAACAGATGACATAGTCTCATACTTATAGAATTTCTGAGTTACTTCATAGGTGGGAATTTTACCCATCTGTGTTTTAAGACTCTTGAAGTTGCTCTCTAATTTCTTTAAAATCAGTTTATACATTCTGGCTTGCAAGTCTTCTTACTGTGTGTAACTACACATAAAATCTCCAGTTGCAATTTGATTTAAAGTAAAAACTAGGCTTTTTCTCTAGATCAGAGAGCTGGAAGCTATTCCCAAAAAACTTAAGAACAGGTAGAAAACACATCCAATTCCCAGAATTCCTCCTTCCAGAGGCAAAATTTAAATTACCTAGGAGGAATTCCTAGCACCTGTCCATAGGTGTTACTTGTCAGATTTCTCAGAGAGCAGGCTTTAGGCACCAACTGGGAAGAAACACCAAGGCTTTACAATTCCTGTACTTCACTTATTTTTCACATTCCTTTCAAATAATGCCATATACTTTTCCCACTGATGTTGCTTTGAATCCATGTTTTCCAAAGTGAGACCTTGTTTACCAGATTGATTGGATAAGGATGCAGCACAGTGAGGTTGTGAGGGCACTCTCAGGTTGTAATGTCACAATGAGATTGTGAAGCCTGTGGTGTCAGTGAGATTGTGTGGTTATGATGTCAAAGTGAGGCTCTGATGACAAAGTGATGTTGTGATGTACTGGAAAGGATTGGATGGCACAATGAGTCTATGATGTTAGTTGCGAGGCTGATGTCACAATATGGCTGTGATGTTAGTGGTGAGGCTGATGTCACAATAACGCTGGAATGACAGTGGTGAGAAAGATGTCATAGTGAATCTATGATGTCTCTAGTGAGGCTATGATGTCAGTGGTGAACCTATTATGTGACAGTGACACAGGTGAGGCTATGATGTCAAAGGATGTGTTGTCACTGGTGTGGCAGTGATATTAGTGTTCTGACTAATGTGGTGATGCTGATGTGAAAGGTGTGGCTGTGCTGTCATTGGTGAGACCGTGATGTCACAGTGAGGCTATGAAGTCACTTTGAGGGTTTTATGTCACTGTGAGCTGTCATGTCAACATAAGGTGATATCACTCTGGAAGCTCTGATGTCACAGTGAGGCTGTGATGTTAGTGGCAAGACTGATTTCACAATAAGACTATGATGCAACAGTTGGGCCTGTGCTGTCAGTGAGTAGGCTGTGAGATCACACTGAGGCTGTGATTTCAAAGTGAGTCACTGATGTCCGGGCTGATTCTGTGAGATGTCAGTGAGGCTGTGACATTAGGGGTAATGCTTGGATTTCACAGTAGGTTAGGACATCGGTGGTGAGGCTGTGAAGTCACACTGAAACTGTGATGTCAGAGGAAGGGTTGTGATATCACAGTGAAACTGTGATATTAGTAGTCATGACTATGACATCACGATTTGGCTGAGATTTCAGTGGTTAGGCTGTGATGTCAGAAGTGAGGCTGATGTCAGTGATGAGGCTGAAGTGTCACAGTGAGGCTGGGATGTTATTGGTGAGGTTGTGATGCCATAGCGAGGCTAGGAAGAATGTACTTAGTGTCTCTGATGCTATGATTTCAGACGTCAGCCTATTATGTCATAGTGAGTCTTTGATGTCATAGGTGAGGCTGTGATGTCACTGTAAGGCTGTGACAGCACAGAGAGGTTGTAATGTTACAGTGCAGCTGAGAACTCTCTGTGCAAGATGTGATGTCATTGATAAGGCTGATTTCACCATGAGGCTATGATATAACAGGTGAGTCTATGATGTAACAGGTAAGACTTTGAGGTCACAGAGAGGTCATTATGAGGTCATTGTGAGGCTGTGATATCTATGGGAAGATTGATATCACAATGAGGCAGTGATAAAATATGTGAGGCTATGGTGTCACTGTTTATGATGTCAAAGGTTATGAAGACACTGATGATGCTTTCAGCTCATTGTGAGCCTGTGATATCTGTAGTGAGGCTGTGTTATCAAGATAAAGATAGGTAGGATAAAAGTGGTCACAGTGTGGCTGTCATGTTACCCTGAGTCTGTTATGTCACAGTGATACAGTTATGTCACAATGAATCTGTGATGTCACAGTGCAGCTGTGATTTCAGTGGTTAGGTCGTGATTTAAGAAGTGAGACGGATGTCAGTGATGAGACTGAGATGTCCCAATATTGATGTGATATAACTGGTGAGGCTGTGATGCCACACTGATATTATGATGTCATCATGAGGTTGTGGTGTCACTGCTGAGGCTTTAAAATCACGGTGAGCCTGTAATATCAGTGATGAGGCTGTGATGTCACATTTATACTGTGCTAGCATAGTGTGGCTGTGATCACAGTGACATTGTGATATCACAGTGAGGTTGTGATGACAATAGTGATACTGGGGTATTACAAGGAGGCTGTCATGTTTCAATGAGTCTGTGAGGTTAGTAGTAAGGCTGTGGTACCATAGTGAATCCAGGTAGAATGTCAGTGATGAGTATGCTGCATTGAGACTATGATTTCAGAATTAAGTCTGCAATGTCATAGTGAGGCTGTGATGAAACAGTGAGGCAATAATGTCAGAGTAGATGTGTCATGTCACATTTGGGCAATGATTTCAGAAGTGAGCCTGTGATATCATAGAGAGGCTGTCATGTAACAGTGAGGCTATAACTTCAGAGGTAAAACTGTGATGTCACAGTGAGACTGTGTTGTCACAAGTGATGTCGTGATATCACAGAGAAGCTGAGATGTCAGTAGAGTTAGACTATGACATCACACTGAGGATCTGACTTCAGTGACTAGGCTGTGATATGAGAATGAGGCTGGTGTGAGTGATGAGGGTATGATGTCACAATGAGGCTGGCCTGTCTGTGCCAAGACTGATATCACAGTGAGGCTCTGATGTCTGTGGTGATGCTGTGATGTCACATTGAGTCTTGATGTCACAGTGAGGCTATGTCAGAGGTATGTATGTGATGTCAGCATGAGCTTATTATGTCAGTGGCAAGGCTGATGTCACAGTGAGTTTGTGATGTCGCAGTGAGGGGGTGATTTCACTGTCAGGTTGTAATGTCACAGTAAGGCTATGAAGATGCAGTGTGGCTATGTTGTCACATTGAGGCTCTGACAACAGAGTAATGTTGTGCTGTCACTGGAGAGGTTTTGATGGCACAGTGAGGCTATGATGTTAGTGGTGAGGCTGATGTCACAATGAGGCTGTAATGTCTCTGGTGAGGATGTGATGTCACAATAAGGCTGGAATGTCAGTGATGAGAAAGATGTCATACTGAGTCTATGATCTCACTGGTAAGGCTATGATGTCAGTGATGAACCTGTTATGTCAGTGACACTGTTGAGGCTGTGATGTCAAAATCTATGTTGTCACTGGTGTGGCAGTGTTACCAGTGTTCTGAATAATGTCCATGATGATGCTGATATCACAGTGAGACTGTGCTGTCACTGGTCGTGATATCACACTGAGGTTGTAATGTCACAGTGAGACTGTGCCAAAATGAGGCTAAGGTGTAACAGGTGAACCTGTGGTGTCAATGGGCAGACTGTGAGGTCTTGGATGGGATTTGATCCCATGATAAGGCTTTGATGTCAGCATGTTGCTGTGGTTTCACCGTGAGCCCGTGATGTCAGAGGGTGTTGGTGATATCACGGTGGAGGCTTTGATGTCACAGTAAGACCGTGATATCAGTGCAAGGCTGATATCACAGTGAGGCTGTGAAATCACTGTCTGGTTGTAATGTCACAGTGAGGTTGTGGGGAAACTATGGCTATGATGTCACGGTGAGGCTATGTCAGAATTGTTTATGTGATGTCACCATGAGGCTATTATGTCAGTGGCAAGGCAGATGTCACAGTGAGTTTGTGATGTCAAGTGAGGCTCTGATGACACAGTGATGTCAATGGAGAGGTTTGGATGGCACAGTGAGGCTGTGATGTCAGAGCGGAGGCTGATGTTAAAATGAGGCTGCGATGTCATGGCTGAGGCTATGATGTCAGTGGTGTACCTATTATGTTACAGTGACACTGGTGAGGCTATGATCTCAAAGGCTGTGTTGTCAGTGCTCTGACTAATATTAGTGGAGATGCTTGGTGTCACAGGTGAGTCTGTGCTGTCATTAGTGAGGCTGTGATATCACAGTGAGGCTGTGTTGTCACAGATGATACTGTGATGTCAGTGGAAGGAGACCGTAACATCAAAGTGAGGATGTGATTTCAGTGGTTAGGTGGTGATATCAGAATGAGATTGATATTAGTGATGAGAGTGTGATGTCACAGGGAGGCTGGCATGTCACTGGTGAGGCTGTAATGTTACCATGACTCTTTGATGTCACTGTGTGTGGTGTCACTGTGAGTCTGTGATGTCACAGTTGGTGATGTCAAAATGGAGGCTGTGAGGTCACAGTGAGACTGTGATGTCAGTGGCAAGGCTGACATCACAGTAAGGCTATGAAGTCAGTGGTGATATTGTGAGGTCAGTATGAGGCTGTGGTGTAACAATGAGGCTCTGATGGCAGTGATGATTCTATGAGATATCAGTGAAGCTGTGACATCAGGTGAGCTTGGATTTCACAGTGAGGTTACGATGTCAGTACTGAGGCTGTTGAGTCACACTGAGGCTGTGATGTCAGAGGAGAGGCTGTGCTAGCACAGTGTGGCTGTGATGTCACAGTGAGACGATGATGTCACTGTGAACTTGTGATGTCACTGGAGAAGTAGTGATGTCACAATGAGTTTGTGATATCAACAGCGGCACTGTGATGAGATTGATATCTCAATGATGCTGGAATATCAGTGGTGACAAAGATCAATAGCGACACTGTGTTGTCACATGTAGGCTGTAATGTTTCAGTGAGCCTGTGAGATCAGTGGTGAGACTGTGGTGTCATAGTGAAGCTAGGCAGGAGATCAGTGATGAGGGAGTGATGTTGCATTGAGGCTATAATATCAGAGATGAGCCTGTGATATCACAGTGATGCTGTGATGAAACAGTGAGGCTATAATGACAGAGTCAATGCTGTGATTTCACAGTTAGGCAATGATTATAGAGGTGAGCCTGAGAAGTCATAGTGATGCCATCATGTCACAGTGAGCCTATAACCACAGAGGTGAGGCTGTGATGTCACAGTGAGGCTGTGAAGTCAGTGGAGCAAGACTATGACATCATAATTCAGCTGAGATTTCAGTGACAGGCTGTGATATCAGAAGTGAGGCTAATGTCAGTGATGAGGCCGAGATGTCACAGTGAGTCTGGGATGTTACTGGTGAGTCTGTCACTGTTGTGGCCGTCATGTGACCAGGGCCCTAAGATGTCAGTGAGGAGGCTGTGGTGTCATAAGGAGGCTGGGCAGGATGTATGTGGTATCACTGATGTTATGATTTTCAAGGTTAACCTGTTATGTCACAGTAAGTCTGTGATATCAGAAATGAGGCAATAATGCCACAGCGAAGTTTTGATATCACTGTGAGTCTGTGATGTCACTGTGAGGCTCTGACGTCCCAGAGAGGCTGTGATGTCACAGTAAGGCTGTGAGGTTACTGTGGAAGATGTAATGTCAGTGGCAAGGCTGATTTCACCATGAGGCTATGATGTAACAGGTGAGTCTATGATATACTAGGTAAGACTGTGAGGTCACTATGAGGCTGTGATGTCAGTGGTTAGGCTATGATTTCAGAAGTAAGACTGAAGTGAGTTTATTGTGTCAAACCGAGTCTGTGTTGTCACAGTGAGGCTATAACATCAGAGTCAATGCTGTGATGTCGCAGTTGGCCAATGATTTCAGAGGTGAGCCTGTGATGTCATAGTGAAGCTGTCATGTCACAGTGAGTCTGTGTTGTCACCAGTGATGTTGTGATATCACACTGAGGCTGAGATGTCAGTGGAGTGAGACTATGACATCATAGTGAGAATGTATTTCAGTGGTTAGGCTGTGATATCACAATGAGGCTGATGTGTGTGATGAGGGTAGTATGTAACAATGAGGCTGGCATGTCACTTGTGAGGCGGGGATCCCACTGTGAGGCTTTGATGTCACCGTGTGTTTGTGGTGTCACCATATGCCCATGATGTCACAGGTAGTTGGTGATGTCACGGTGGAGGATGTGAGGTCACAGGGAGACTGTGATGTCAGTGGCAAAGCTGATGTCACAGTGGGGCTAGGATCTCACTGTGAGGGTTGTATGTCACCGATGGCTGTCATGTCACTGTGAGGTGGTATCACTTTGGAGGCTGTGATATCTCATTGAGGCAAGATTGATATCACAATAGGGCTATAATATAATAGGTGAGCCTGTGGTGTCATTAGGCAGGCTGTGAGGTCACTGTGAGTTTGCAATGTTACCATGAGACTGTGATGTCAGGTCTCATTCTCTGAGATGTCAGTGAGGCTGTGACAACAGGGGTGATGCTTTGATTTCACAGTAAGATTAGTTTGTCAGTAGTGAGGCTGTGCATTGACATTGATGCTATTATATCAAAGGAGAGGCTGTGATGTTACTGGAGATTGTGATATCACAGTGAGGCTGTGATATCAGTGGTGACAGATTGACATTATAGTAGAACTGAAATATTAGTGGTTATGCTATGAAGTGGTTATGTCAGAAGAAAGGCTGATGTCAGTGATGAGGTTGAGATTTCACAGTGAGGCTGAGATTTGAGAGGGGAGGCTATGATGTCAAAGTGAGGCTGTGATGTCAGAAATGAGGCTATAATGCCACAGTGAGGCTGTAATGTCACTTGGAAGCTGTGACATCACAGAGGTTGTCATGTCACAGTGAGGCTATGATGTCACTGTGGATGATGTGATATCAGTGGCAAGGCAGATTTTATCATGAGGCTATGATGCAACTGGTGAGTCCATGATCTAACAGGCCAGACTGTGATGTCACAGTGAAGGTGTGTAGACACTGTGATGCTGAGATGTCTTTGGGAGAACTGATGTCATAGTTAGGCAGTGATGTAACATGTGAGGCTGTGGTGAAACTGTTTATGATGGCAAAGGCTACTATGTCACTGCTGAGCCTGTCATATCACTGTGAGCTTGTGGAATCTGGTGAGGCTGTCATGTCACAGTGAGGCTATAAACTCAGAAGTGAGACTGTAATGTCACAGTGAAGCTGTGTTGTCAATGGTGTAGCAGTGATGTCAGTGTCATCCCTATTGTCACAGGTGTAGTTGTGCAGTCAGTGGACAGACTGTGATGTTACAGTGAGGCTGTGAGATCAGTAGTAAAACAGATGCCATGTTGAGGCTGTGATGTAACAGGTGGGCTTGTGGTATCTTTGGGAAGGCTGTGAGGTCACTGTGAGGCTGTGATCTCGCTGTGAGGCAATAATATCACAGAGAGGCTGTGATGTCACAGTAAAGCTATTAGGTCAGTGGTTAGGCTGTGAATTCAGAAGTGAGATTAATGTGAGAGATGAGTCTGAGATGTCGTATTGACGATGTGATGTAACTGGTGGGGCTGTGATGGAACAGTGAGGTTATGAAGTCACCATCAGATTGTAGTGTTACTAGTGAGGTTGTTTTATCATGGTGAGTCTGTCCTATCAGTAGTGAGGCTGTGATGTCACAGTGAGGCTGTGCTGGCACAGTGTGGTTGTGATGTCACAGTGAGGCTGTGCTGGTACAGTGTGGCTGTGATGTCACAGTGAGGTTGTGATGTTTGTAGTGACTGTGTTTTCAGAGGGAGACTATGTCATTGGTGAGGTTGTATTGCCACTAGTGAGATTAATGGCACAGAGAGTTAATTGTGTCGAAATGAGGCTGTTATGTCAGTGTGAGGCTATGATGTCAGAGGTAAACAGACGATAATGATGCTTTGATGGCATGTTATGGCTGTGATATCACTGTGAGGTTGTGAAGTCACTAAGGAATTTGTGATGTCACTGGGGAATTTGCGATGTCACAGTGAGGATATGTCAAATATCTGTATGTGTCTGTATGTGACACTCACCAGGAGTGTAATATGTCAGTTGCAAGGCTTATGCCACAGTGAGTTTTTGATGTCATAGTGAGTCTGTGAATTCACCATCAAGTTGTAATGCCACAGAGAAGCTTAAGGATACAGTGTGGTTATGATGACATGGTGAGTCTCTGATGACACAGTGATGTTGTGATGTCACTGGAGATATTTTGATGGCAGAGTGAGGCTGTGATATTAGTGGTGAGGCTGATGTCACAGTGATGCTGTGATATCAGTGGCAACACTGATGCAAAATGAGGCTATGATGTATCAGGTGAGCCTGTGTTGTCAGTGGGCAGGCTGTGAGTTCACTGTAAGATTGTGATGATTCAGTGAGACTGTGATGTCAGGGCTGACTATGTGATGTCAGTGAGATTGTGACTACAGGGATGATCCTTGTATTTCACACTGAGGTTAGGACATCAATGGTGAGGCTGTGCAGTCACACTGAGGCTGTTATGTCAGAGAAGAGGCTGTGATCCCACTATGAGGCTTTGATGTCACTGTGTGGTGGTGACACCATGGTGACATCTTGTGCCTGTGATATCACAGGGAATTGGTGATGTCACAGTGGAGGGTCTGAGGTCACAGTGAGACTGCAATGTCGGTGGCAAGGCTTATGTCACTGTGAGACAATGATGTCAGTGATGATGCTGTGATGTCACATTGAGGCTGTGATGTCAAACTAAGGCTATGTCAGAGGTATGAATTTGAGGACAACATGAAGTTCTCATGTCAGTGGCAAGGGTGATGTCACAGTGTGTTTTTGGCATCACACTGAGGCTGTGATGGCTCTGTCAGGTTATAATGTTACAGTGAGGCTGTGAGGACACTGTGGCTATGATGTCAGAGTTGGCTTCTGACACCACAATGATGTGCTGTCACTGCAAACGTTTTGATGGTAAAGTGAGATGGTGAGGTTGATGTCACAAAGAGCCTGTGGTGTCACTGGTGAAGGTGTGATATCACAATAAGCCTGGAGAGTCAGTGACAAGAAAAATGTCATAGTGAGTCTATGATGTCACTTATGAGGCTATGATGTCAGTGAAGAACCTATTAGGTGACAGTAACACTGGTGAGGCTTTGATGTCAAAGGCTGTGTGGTAACTGTTGTGGAAGTGATATCAGTGTTTTGACTAATGTCAGTGGTAATGCTGATGTCACAGGTGAGGCTGTGATGTCACTGGTATGGCTGTGATGTCACACTGCAGCTGTGATATCAGTGGTAAGACGGATGCCACAAAGAGACCATGATTGCAGAGGTGAGCCTCTGGTGTCAGTGATCAGTCTGTGAGGTCAATGTGGGGCTCTGATGTCACAGTGAGGCTATGATGTCAGAGGTGAAGATTTATATCACAGTGATGCTTTGATGAGACCATATGTCTGTGATGTCACAATGATACTGTGATATCACTGTGAAGTTGTGATGTCACTAAGGAAGTTGTGGTGTCACACTGAGGTTGTGATGTCAATAGCGACACCATGGAGTCACAGGGAGGCTGTCATATTTCAGTGAGCCTGTGGAGTCAGTAGTAAAACTGTGATGTCATAGTGAGGGTGGGTAGGTTGCTAGTGATGAGAGTGTGACATCATTTTGAGGCGATGATTTTATTTGTGAGCCTGTGTTGTCATAGTGAGGTTGTGATGAAACAGTGAGGCTATAACATCAGACCGATGCTGTGATTTCACAGTTGGGCAATGTCACTGGTGAAGCTGTGATGCCACTGTGAGGCTTTGATGTCACTGTGTGGCTATGGTGAGGCTGTGATATCACTGTGAACCTGCCATATCAGTGGTGCAGCTGTGATGTTATAGTGAGCCTCTGCAGGCACAGTGTGTCTGAATGTCACAGTAAGTTTGTGATTTCACAGTAAAAATGTGATGTCAGTATGATTGTGTTGTGATGTCTGTAGCATCTCGGAGGCCCCACAGAGATGGGGATGGGGATAAGCTGGCAAGAAGTCAACAACACAGACTCCGGGATTCAGGCAAGTGGCAAAAGTAGGCTCACAGACTTGCAGGCAGGCTCATTTATTATAAGTATGGGGCAGCCTATATACCCCACCCAACATCCCATAAGTCCCAGCGTGAGGTTTTTTGCTGTGTTGTCCTGTCTGGTTTGGTCTTCTCAGCCAGGCGGTTTGACACCAGCACCAGGCACAATGGCAGGTTCTAGCTTGGGGAAGTTACATTCACGTATGTGGCTCACACAGACAATACAGGCCTGCCTGGTCCATTTCTCCTACATATCCATCCTTTTTATTTATTTTGACAGCCAGCAGGAGCCAGAGTTCATGGCTCTGACCTTGTTGATCCCGCCTCAGAAGGAATCCAGCATAATGGACTGGTGCCTGCCTTAGGTTGGAGACCACCCTCATGTGGACCCTTACCCATCATTGGCTGCCAGCCCTGGAACGACTTCTCCTCTGGAGGGCATGCCAAAATATGTGGGTAATAGATTAGACCAAGGCCTCATGAATCTCTGCAATCCAAGATTGAACCTGTCTCTAGGGGGGGCCATGGGTTGGATGTTCAATGGCCATAAGTGCTTGCAGCGTGATCTTGTTGATGGAGCGCTGCTGAGAGATGTACTGAAGGAAACACTTCAGCAATATAATAAATAAAGGAGCAATTCCTCCTATGATAGCATAAATTACAATCCAAGAGGGATCAAACAGCCTTTTAAAGTTGTTCAAATTCTGGTTACAAACCCAGTATCTATAAGCAGGGGAACCACATGTATCATGTTAATATGTTCTATCTGTTGACTCAAAGCCAATGAGTAATTAAGGAAGGCCTGAGACCAAGGCCCCTTGATGTACTGAGAAAGTTGTTCATGAGCCTTGGAAATGTTGGAAGCTCAGTGAGGCTATAACATCAGACCGATGACAAAAATGACAAAAACTAACTTTTCAATACATCACACCCAAGAGGATAAACTTATGGCACTTCTGTGAACCAGTATTGTAACTGTTGATTTAAGCTGGGAATGACTTGAAAACATTAAAGCCACAAGAGCAAAAACTAGTAATCAAAATGTTAAAGATGACAGAGACCATACTTTTTCTCTTTGGAAAAGAACTAGAAATACTTATTAATGATGACAACTCACTCAAAGTTTCTCCCATTTCATTTATCCCCAATGTAGTGTCTTAAATTATTCTTTAATTACACTACTAGTTATAACAGTCTAATTTTAAAGTCTACACAATCTCTAGTACACTATTTTATATGTGGTAATAACAATTCTATATAAAAGCTATTTATAAATCATGGAATAAACCCAAAAAACAAAAATTGTACATATTTCAAACTTGCAAGAAATAAATCATATCAAGATATATCAATTAATATTGTATCAGTATTAACTAACATCTATGGTAGATTTTTCCCCCGACATAATCAAGCAATGCACAACAGGGATCAAGCTACAGTTAATCACATTTGTTTTTTCTTAAAAACACAAATTTATTCACTATAAACAATTAAAAATCAGGTTTCTCCCTCCATAACATTAAAACTGAGTTTTTTTAAGTATCTTAAGATTGAATGAAAATAATTAGCTGTAGTGTGGTCCAGAAATGCAAATATATAAATAGGACAGTTTTATAAACACATGTATTGCTACTTTCAGTTTACTTACAAATCATAAAAGATATCTAGGCACACGTACAAATCATGAAAATGAAGGGAATTCATCAGATTTTTACCAATGTATAACAAGAGATACTTTATGCAAGAAGATAAAAACTAATGCAGAATAACACTTGAAAATTAGTTTTTTAATGTCTACAAACCACTGTTTCTAAAAACCGAATTTTGTTTCCATTTTTCATGATTACAAAAACATAAAAAGTTCTCTAATTACAATCATTACATTTTAAACAATTTTCTTAACATAAAACGTTTTGACAATCAAGTCATATTTTATTTAAGCTTACAATGTGCTAACTTACTTTACATGGAAGACACTGCTTGATACCCAAGTCTGCATTAATAGGTATTTCATGGTCCACTTAAATTGTCTAGTATGTAACTGAATCATCTAGCAAAATCATATCTATAGCTTTGAGAGTGAAGATATTCAATATTCATTATCACTGCCTTGGGAAATATCTAAAACTGTGGAAAATCACTCCAAACACCTGGTAATAACATTTGCACAAAACCTGATGCTTCTTCATTTGTCATCTAAGATATTGTAGCTCTCAATTTACTTAACTACTTTAGCATTAAGCAACCA
Source organism: Typhlomys cinereus (assembly GCA_023101885.1). Classification (NCBI taxonomy): domain Eukaryota; kingdom Metazoa; phylum Chordata; class Mammalia; order Rodentia; family Platacanthomyidae; genus Typhlomys; species Typhlomys cinereus. Next base: position 1,107,105 of record JALPQD010000397.1, read on the forward strand.
CAAGTTTGTATCTTAAACACAAGTAAAAAAAAGCATTTTAAATTTTGTAGAAACCAGAACATTGTTAAATATGGAATAAGCGGGGCTGGAGAGGTGGCTCAGGGGTTAAGCCTCTGCCTTGCAGGCAGAAGGTCCTGAGTTCGGATGCTAGACCCCACGTATAGACGCCGGGCGGAAGCGGGGGCGGCCTGCGTTTCCGGTCCTGGTAGGGCGGAGCCTGTGAATCCCCGGGCAGAGCAAACAAGGAGGAGGTGGAGATGTCCATGGTGGTTTCCGAATTCGTCCGTGGTTCTACACACACATACACATATACACACATGCGCACACATGTACACACGCACAATTGAATAAATAAATAAAACATTTAAAAATAAAAAAAATATGTAATAAGCATGCAGCACATGGTCACATGCTGTGTTCCTATCCAACTAATCTGGTAGAATATGTCTCAGTTTGGAAAAGATGGATTCAAAGTAACATGTTTTGGGATAAGGACATGGCTTTATTTAAGAGAAATAAGGAAAAATATGGAAATTGTCAGGCCTTGGTGTTTTTTCACAGCTCAGGCCTAAAGCCTGTCCCCTTAGGAAGGTCACAGTAATGCCCATGAACAGGGGCTAGACACTCTCTCCTAGATAATTCAGGTTTTGCCTCTGGCAGGAAGAATTCTGGGAATTAGGAGTGTCTCTTACCTAGGTTTTGTTTTTTGGGCTAATTCAAGTTTTGCCTCTGGCAGGAAGAATTCTTCTGGGAATTAGGAGTGCCCTTTACCTCCTCTTAGGATTTTTTGGAACTAGCTTCCTACTCTCTGTTCTAGAGAAGAAGCCTGCCTTTTAAGTTTTAGTCAAATACTAAATAGAGATTTCATATCTAGTCATTTACAATAAGTAGACTTGTTAGCCAGAATGTGTGCACTGATTTTAAGGAAATTAGAGAATAACTTCTATTTTGTTTTGTTTTGTTTTAATGTGGGACCTGGGATCCGAACTCAGAACCTTCTGCTTGTGAGACAGAGTCACAACCCCTGAGCCATCCCTCCAGGCCCTAGAGAATAACTTCTAGCATCTTAAAACATAGGTGGGTAAAATTCCCACGTACGTACTAACTCAGAAATTCCAGAAGTATAAGACTATGCCATCAGTCCACTAGAACCTTAAAAGAAACTGTGATACCCTCTTACTCTGACTGAAGGCCAAGGAAGAGACCATCATGCCAGAAAGTCTAGATGCCAAGACTGCCCCTGGAGATAGTATTTGCAATCCAAACTGGGAGAATCCATGTCAGAAGCAAAAGCAAAGGGGGCCGTGTCTTTCCTATCTCAAACAGCACTCTTATGAGAAATTACAGAGATGGACCATTCGAGTGCACTCCCACCAATAATCGCCTCTCCCCAAAAGAGACACCCTTGGCATATGGGGCCTGACTGGACCCCAGGTTTGGAGTATGCATGGTTCACAGATGGGTCATCTAACTGGCAATATGCTTCTGGAATTCCTCAAAGGAAGACATAAGCAACCTTACTATGAAAGGAATAGAAGGATGCTATTATAGAAGTTATTCTTTTAATAATTATATTGCTTAAGTGTTTTCTTCAGTGCATACCTCAGTGCTCCATCGACAGAACCAGCTATAGCTTATGGGCCTTGAGTATCCAAGTCAAGGCCCCCCTTTAGAGATGTGGTCTAAGCTTGGATAGTAGAGACTACATGAGCTGCATACATTTTCCCAAGTTAGAACATGCTGCCATGCCTGGTGCCTATGTCGACCTGCCTGACTGAGAGTATCAACCTGGAGAGGACAACAGTAAAAGCTCATCCTGGGACTTATGGGGTGTTGGGGACTCCTATAGTTAATTGTAAAATAGGTTCCTTGCTAAAATCAAAAGGAGAACATTCTGCCTCTGTATTTTAAAAGAAAGCAGTCTCTGTTAAAATTGCCAACTATGTAGGATCAGCCCTATAGGTCCGGTGAAGCATTATATATTAGATAAGTTTGGAAATACTGAGAGAATGTTTCTGTTAAGTGTTTTTGGCCTGAAGCGATGAGTTAGGTTCTTGAAAAAATGGCCACCCTGAAGGTGATTTTTACTGACTAGAAAATTGTATGTAATTGCAACATTCTTTACCCCAAAATTTTCTGTATAAAAGTTGTCACGAAAGTTTCAATAAACGGGTTCAGGATTCACTCGGATAAAAGGGAGCTGTGTGTGTTCTGTTCTCCACCTGGTCCTGGGGAGCCCTGGTCTTGAGGCCGCGACTCTGGTCTGTGGCAGTCGCAGGAGAATACTGTATGTGTCTTAGATAAGCAGCAGTCGCAGGAGAATACTGTATGTGTCTTAGATAAGCAATCTTTAAAAAATAAAACTTCTGCAGTTACCAATACTGAGTAGAGCCTTTACTAGTCCATTATTGTTTTTAACCTTCTAACTTCTGTCACAATAAAGTCCCCAATATCTGTAGGTTATCTTCAAAAATTTATCTTTTAAGAATTTTACCTAACTTATGGGGCTGGAGAGGTGGCTCAGGGGTTAAGCCTCTGCCTTGGAGGCCGAAGTTCCTGAGTTTGGATCCTAGACCCCATGGATGGATGCCGGGCATAAGCAGGGGTGGCCTGCATTTCTGGTCCTGGTAGGGCAGAGCCTGTGAATCCTGGGGCAGAGTAAACATGGAGGAGGTGAACATGGTCCATGGGGGTTCCCGAATTTGTTCATGGTTTTACACAAACACACATACGTATACACAAGCACACACATGAACAATTGAATAAATAATAATTTTTAAAAAATTTAAAAAAAAGAGTTTTACCTAACTTATAAGAAGTAGGCAGCTAGAAAAAAAAATTCGTGGAATCTATGATAAACAAACATGGAACTAAAAATGGACTCATAGCACTAGAGGGCTATGAGGGGCTAGGGCACCAAAGATGGCTGCCAGGGCAAGGTATACCTGTACACCTAAGCAAGCCCAAGGAAACTGGCTTTTTTCTCTTTGGTTAACTCCCATTGGGCCCAACCCAGTTGCCCTTAGACCCAGGTGCAGCTAGAGATCAAGTTGTTTCTTGGATATAGAGAGTTCATCTCCATAATTTTTACATAGGGAAGTTGGCTATCTTTTCTCTGAGAGGATTCAAGTCAGTTCCTTAGCAAGAGTGTTCCCTCAGGGTGATTCCAGGGGTGGGCAATGACCTTCAAGGATGTCAAAGATCTTCAAAAACCTTAGAGACTGTCCCAGCATGGACTGTGCTAGACCTGCCTATTGTACCCCTTAACTTTCTGAGGACCCAGACTGCTCAAGAGAAGAGGGGTGACAATTGCTGTGGCTACTCCCTGCTGAACTGGGGCGATGGAAGCAAGAGCAGTCTGATGTCCTCATCTATGAATTGCTGTGTAAGTCTAGAAGTCTTTCATAGATGACTTTACTACTTCAAGGTCTGTTTAAAGGAGACAAAACACAGCTAAATTGAGCCTCCAAGATCTACACAAGAATTAAACTATTATAACTGAGGAGGCATAAGAGATAAACCAAATAAGCTTAGCAGTCTTACTGTGAGTACAAGCAAGAGTTAGTAAAGAACACGTGCTTGCAAGGCATAAAAGCCAAGAGCTGTAAGTAATTTATATATTGGAGACCTTTCTCCTCTGGCTATGGTAAATCTCCAAGATCACATTTTAAAACCTGTCCGAAGCAATGTGGACTGTCTATTCTTTGTACCAAACAATCTAAATCAGTCCTCCTTTTTGACTTCTGACAAGCAAAGTGACACATGTCTTTTTAAGATGACACATGTAGGGTATATTTCCTCACATGGAAAGTTCTGTAGTTCTCTAAGCATTATCTCTAGGGTAGGACCACTCCTCAGGTTTAAATGAAAAGGCAGCATTGGTTTCCTTGTTTTGTAAATGCTGAGACCTCACTGCTTTCCATTTGCATCTAAATAGGACAATTAGCATTAAAAGGGAAACTCCAAATGTTAACCAAGTTACCAAATTTACCAGTGAAAAGAAAGCAGGTATCATGTCCCATAATTGTTGGCCAAAGGACACAGCAGTAATAATTTGAATTTTAGTCCCATTACTTTTGATATGTCAAAGGATAGTTTGAAACATTCCAGGTTCTGTTAATATTGGCTGGCAGGAGGCAGATGGCAATCCTGGACTTCCCTCTTATGGGCCAGGAAGAGTAGTGCTCAGGACACATTTAAAGCATTTTTTTTTTTTTTGCCTGTGGGAAAGGGGATTTCAGGTTTGTCAGCTTGGGCATGCTGCTAGTAATTTATCTATCCCCTTAGGCAGATGGATCCTCAGAGAAACTCTAAGTAACTTAGGTCAAAATCTTGCAAGGAAAAAGGAAACATAAACTTGAGGTGACCCAAACGCACTTAGAATCTCCTGAAAACAGATTATGCTGGGTCTGGCATTGATCCTGAAAGCCCATGGGAGCATGGAATTAGAAAGCAGATTTGTCAGGGCTGGAGAGGTGGCTCAGGGGTTAAGCCTCTGCCTTGCAAGCGGAAGGTCATGATTTCAGATCCTAGACCCCACGTATAGATGCTGGGTGGAAGCGGGGGCAGCCTGTGTTTCTGGTCCTGGTAGGGAGCTTGTGAATCCCAGGGCAGAGTAAACAAGGAGGAGGTGGAGATGGTCCATGGTGGTTCCTGAACTCATCCGTAGTTCTACACACACATACATACATACACATACATACATACACACACACGTGCACATGCATACACATTCACAATTGAATAAATAATAAATAAAAAAATTTTTAAAAAAAGAAAGCAGATTTGTCCCGAAGAAGGGAAGCTCATACCTACCAGGAGAAGTGATAAATTCCAATGAACTTTTTAGAAGACAATTACATTTTCCTGGTTGCTAGATTTAATGGGATAAAATTCTATAAAAGAAGTCAGAGGAATGAGCAAGTTCGATCAAGCAATTTCATAGTGGCTTTTTATTTTGGGAACACATGGAAAAGCCTTTAAAAACATGATGGGATTTTCATTTGTAGTCCCATTAAAGATCAAAACCAAGCGAGAAAATTTTTCATGAAAGAAAACTTACAATTTATCAGAAAAACAATTGTGATCAATATAAAACATAATTAGTTAAGGCCTTAAATGTTACAAAAATTATTTGTTCTTATTTTTAAGTATGCACGCATGTATTTAAAAATGGCATGCCAAAATTTTTATATCAGTGCGCAACAGAAATGAAAAAATATTGAAGTGCCCACAGACACAAGACACACAATGTAAACACAGAACATAAAACATGAACAATATTTTACCAGCAATTGTACAATTTACCAGCAACTATCTTAAAATTACCTTGAAAGCTTTATCAAAGAAAGATTAACATTTAGGAAAACATTATTTAAAACAAGACCTCACATTAGTTAAGTTGGGCAGCTTAGCTTAATTATGAAAAACATCTAGCAAGGAAAACACTCTTATCCATAGCCCGATTCCCACCTATTCTCTGGGGGCATCCAAGGTGCTAAAACCGCAGCTTCATTCCCAAATTTCTCCAAGCCAGCAATAACATTGGGGCCTCTAGCCTCTAAGAGAGATTTTAAGACACCTATATGGGGCTCCCTACAGAGTGAGGGGAGGTTGCCCATTTTTCTAAAGAACAGAGACAAGACTAAAGAGGAACAGAAGAGACAAGGAATGTATTGGACCTAAATGTCTTGTGCTTGGTGGGGAACTTCCATGATTCTTAGGTCTCAACCGTATGCCCACACAGTGTCTCTGGAGGAGGAAGGTAGATTGGGAGACCACTCCTGGGTCCCGTCTCCTGGGGGTCAACTCTTATGTGGAGACACCAGGCGAACCAGAACCAAGGTGTGTACCTCCCTATCCATTGATAGACATACATAAAGGGAAAAGGACCTTCATGCTCACTTCTTGCAAAGGTAAAGACATTAAACACAAAGGGCCAGCTTACTGAACTACTGCTGAAGGGGACACAGTACTCCACACTGGTGCTACGAGGAGGAACGGGCCACCATGGAAGCCCCACGTTGGGGCGCCAAATGTAGCAGTCTCGGGGGCCCACGGAGACCCTTGAGGGTGGGGATAAGCTGGCGCAAAGTCAACGACACAGACTCCGGGAGTCAGGCGAGTGGCAAAAGCAGGTTCACAGGCTTGCAGGCAGGCTCATTTACTATAAATATGGGGCAGCCTATATACCCCACCCAACATCTCATAAGTCCCAATGTGAGGTTTTTGCTGTGTTGTCCTGTGCGGTTTGGTCCTCTCAGCCAAGTGGTTTGACGTCAGCACCAGGGAAAGTGGCAGATTCTAGCTTGGGGAAGTTGCATTCACGCATGTGGCCCACACAAACAATATAGGCCTGCCTGATCCGTTCCTCCTACAGATGTCAGTGGTAAGACTGATGCCACAAAGAGGCTATGATGTAACAGGTGAGTCCATGTTGTCAGTGGACAGGCTGTAAGGTCACTCTAAGGCTGTGAGGCTACCATGAGACTTTGATGTCACCATGTGGCTGTAGTGTCATTGTCAGTCTGTGATGTCCCAGGGACATTGTGATGTCATGGTGGAGGCTGTGAGGTCACAGTGAGAATGTGATGTCACTTGCAAGACTAATGTCACAGTGAAGCTATCACGTCAGTAATAATGTGGTGGTGTCACATTGTGGCTGTGTTGTCACCAGTGATGCCATGATATTACAGAGAGGCTGTGATGTCAGTAGAGAGAGATGTGATTTCAGTGTTTATGCTGTGATATCAGAATGAGGCTGATGTAAGTAATAAGAGTATGATGTCACAATGACACTGGTATGTCACTGGTGAGGCTGTGATGCCACCATGATGCTTTGATGTCACCATGTGTCTGTAGTGTCACTATGAGCCCAAGATGTCATAGGTAATTGGTGATGTCAAAGTGGAGGCTGTGAGGTCACAGTGAGACTGTGATGTCAGTGGCAAGCTGATATCACAGTGAGGCTATAATGTCAGTGGTGATGCTGTGAAGTCAAATTGAAGCTGTGATTTCATAGTACGGCCATGGCAGCGGTGTGTATGTGAAGTCACCATGATGCTATTATGTCAGTGGCAAAGCTGATGTCACAGTGAGTTTGTGATGTCACAGTGAGGCTGTTTTGTCAGTGTCAGGTTATAATGTCACAGAGATGCTGGTAAAACACAATGTGTCTATGATGTCACAGTGAGTCTCTGATGACACAGTGATGTGATTTCACTGGATAGGTTTGGATGTCACAATAAGTCTGGAATGTCAGTGGTGAGAAAGATGTCATAGTGAGTCTACAATGTCACTTATGAGGCTATGATGTTAGAGGCTGTGACGTTAAAGGCTGTGTTGTCGCTGGTGTGGAAGGGATGTCAGGGTTCTGACTAATGTGGTGATTCTGATGTCACAGGTGAGGCTGTGCTGTCATTGGTGAGTCCGTGATGTCACACTGAGGTTGTGATGTCACTGTGAAGGTTGTATGTCACTGTGGGCTGTCATGTCACCATGAGGTGATATCACTGTAAGGCTGTGTCACATTGGAAGATGTGATGTCACATTGGAAGATGTGATGTCACAGTGAGGTTTTGATGTCAATAGAGACACTGTGGTGTCACAGAGAGGCTATCATGATTCAGTGAGCTGGTGAAGTTAGTGGTGAGGCTGTGGTGTCATAGTGAGGCTACGTAGGACGTTAGTGAGGAGGGTGTGATGTTGCATTGAGGCGATGAATTCAGAGTTGAGCCTATGATGTCATAGTTATATTATGATGAAACAGTGAGGCTATAACATCAGAGTTGAGGCTATGATGTCACAGTTGGGCAATGATTTCAGAGGTGAGCCTGTGATGTCATAGTGAGGCTGTGATGTCACAGTGAGACTATATACTCAGAGGTGAGTCTGTGATGTTACAGCAAGGCTGTGTTGTCCCCAGTAATGCTGGGATATCACAGTGTGGCCGTGATGTCAGTGAAGAAAGACTATGACATCACAGTGAGGATGTGATTTCAGTGGATAGGCTGATATCAGAATGAGGCTGATGTAAGTGATGAGGGTATGATGTCACAGTACGGGTGGCATGTCACTGTTGAGGCTGTGATGCTACTGTGAGGCTTTGATGTCACCGTGTGGATGTGGTTTCACTGTGAGCCTGTGATGTCACAGAGATATGGTGATGTCACAGTGGATGCTGTGATGTCACAGTGACACTGATATCATTGGAAAGGGGATATCACAATGAGGCTATTATATCAGAGGTGATGCTGTGAAGTCATAATTGAGGCTGTGATGTCATAGTGAGGCTATGTCAGAGGTGTGTATGTGATATCACCATGAGCCTATTATGTCAGTGGCAAGGCTGGTGTCACAAAGAGTTTGTTATGGCACATTGAGGCTGTGATGTCACTGTGAGGTTGTAATGCAATAGTGAGGCTGTGAGGACACAATGTGGCAATGATGTCACAGTCTGTCTCTGATGACACAGTGATGTTGTGATATGACTGGAAAGGTTTGGATAGCACTGTGAGTCTCTGATGTTGGTGTTGAGGCTGATGTCACAATGAGGCTGTGATGTCAGTGTGAAGATGTGCTGTCACATTAATGCTGAAATGTCAGTGGTGAGAACGATGTCATGGTAAGTCTATGATGTCACTAGTGATTCTGTGACATCAATCATGAACCTATTACCAGAGATTGACACTGATGAGGCTGTGATGCCAAAGGCTGTGTTGCCACTACTGTGGCAGTGATGTCAGCATTCTGACTAATGTCAGTGACAAAGCTGATGTCACAGGTGAAGCTGTGCTGTCACTGGTGAGGTTATAATATCATGGTGATCTTGTTCTATTACTTAGAAATTCATCCATCTCTTTTGTGTTGTCAAACTTCACAGAGTATAAGTTTTTGAAATATGATGTTATAATTCTCTGGATTTCTTGGGTATCAGTAGTGATAACTCCATGTTCATTTCTGATTTTGTTAATTTGGGTTTTGTCTCTCCTGCTTTTGGTTAATTTAGCTAGGGGTGTATCAATCTTATTCATTTTTTCAAAGAACCAGCTTTTTGACTGGTTGATTTTTTCTATCGTTTTCTTAATCTCGATTTCAGATATTTCTCCCCTTAGTTTGCTAATCTCTTCTCTTCTACTACTTTTGGGGTCAGATTGTTCTAGTTTCTCTAAAGCTTTAAGCTGCATTGTTAAGTTGTTTATTTCTGGTGTTTCCATTTTTTTGATGTAGGCATTAAGAGCTATGAACTTACCTCCTAGAACAGCTTTCATTGTGTCCCAGTGATTTTGGCAAGTTGTATTTTTGTTATCATTCACTTTCAGGAAATCTTGAATTTCCTTTTTAATTTCTTCCTGAATCCAGTTCTCATTCAGCATCATATTGTTAAGTTTCCAGGAGTTAGTGTATTTTCTCTTGTTTGATGCGTTGTGGATGTCCAGCTTCAGACCGTGGTGGTCTGACAGGGCACAGGTTAGAATTTCAACTTTTTTGTATATGTGTAGATTCGTTTTGTGGCCCAATATGTGATCTATTTTGGAGAAAGTTCCGTGTGCTGCTGAGAAAAATGTGTATTCTTTGGCACGTGGGTTAAAAGTTCGATAGAAATCTGTAAGGTCCATTTCTTTCAGGGTTTGATTAAGTTCCAAAGTGTCTCTGTTAAGCTTTTGACCTGTTGATCTATCCCGTGTTGAGAGGGCGGTGTTGAAGTCCCCAAGAATTATCGATTGGGGGTTGATGTCTTGCTTTAGATGCTGTAAGGTTTTCTTAATGAATGTGGAGGGGCCCGTATTGGGTGCATATATGTTCAGTATTGTGAAGTCTTCCTGGTGAATTGTACCTGTGACTAAAATGTAGTATCCATCCGTGTATCTTATAATTTTCTTTGGTTTGAAGCCCACTTTGTCTGATAGCATAATGGCTACCCCTGCCTGTTTTCTGCTTCCATTAGCTTGTAGAATTGTTGACCAGCCTTTTATTTTTAGAGTGTGCCTATCTTTTGTGATGAGATGGATTTCCTGCAGGCAGCAGATTGACAGATTGTGATTTTTAATCCAAGTTTGTAATCTGTGTCTCTTGATAGGTGAGTTAATTCCATTAACATTTAGTGTTATAATGGGGAAACTATTTTTAATTCCAGACATTTATTATGTTTAGTAGTTTTTATAAGTATCTTACTTCGCTTTTAATGGTGTTATACTTGCCTTCTGTTCTCCTGGATATGCCTGTTTTTTTCTTCATGCTTGAGTATCATTTCTAGCATTTTTTGAAGGCCTGATTTGGTGGACATGTATCCCTTCAAGTTGTCTTTGTGCTGGAAAATTTTTCTTTCTCCCTCGATCATGACTGATAGTTTTGCAGGGTAAATCAGCCTGGGTTGACATTTTGGCTCATTCAATACTTGAAGTATGTTTCTCCAAGCTCTTCTTGCTTTTACTGTTTCGACTGAGAAGTCATTTGTTATTTTAATAGGTTTACCTTTAAAAGTGACTTGTTTTTTCTCCCTTGAAGCTCTCAGCACCAGTTCTTTATCTTGAATGTGGAGTGTTTTAACTATTATTTGCCGTGGGATGCTTCTGTTTTGGTCGTATCTGTTTGGGGTGCACAATGCCTCTTGTATATGGATGGGCCTCTCTTTTTTTATATGAGGAAAGTTTCCTTGATGATCGTTTGAAAAATTTCCTCAGGGGTGGTATTTTGAGATTCTTGCTCTGGTATTCCATGAATACGCATATTAGGCTTCTTCAGGGTGTCCCATATCTCTTGCATATTTCTCTGAAGTATCTTTTTGGTTTTAACAACCTCTTCCATTGAGCTGGTTAGTACTCCCACTTTATCTTCAAGGTCTGAAATTCTATTTTCTGCTTCATTAGTTCTGTTGATAAGACTCTCTGTAGAGTTCTGGGTTGAAGATAACTTGTCTTGTAGCTCAGTTTTAAACTCTGCTTGAGTCTGTTTTAACTGCTCTATGCCAGTTTTTGTTTCTTGAACTGTTTTTCTCACCTCCTCCAAATGTGTGTTGTGTTCCTCTTCAAAGAGATTGATTCGATTATGTAATTCCTCCCTGATTTCCTCTTTCATAGTATTGAACATGGTAATGATCATATTTTGAAAGTCGTTATCCTGGGTCAGGCTTTCTTGGCCTTTTTCCGTGGGTTTGTTCTGGTTGGAGTCTAACATTATGAGATTAATTTCTTCAGTGGGAAATTTGTTTACTTGAGTGTTGCTTCTCATGGATTTGCACTTTGACTTTGGCATTGTCGTTTTAACTCTTAAGATCTTTCAATTTCAGTAAACTGAATTATTTGTCCTGGGGTTCTGGGGGTGGGCAGGGACAGAGCTTACCTAGGTCATGAGGCTTGGCTGGACCGTGCCCGCGCGACCCGACCGGCGGAGTGGGATGGGGTGAAAGGGAAGATGGGGACGTGGGCATAGAGCTATTTAACCCAAGGGCAGCTGGGTCCGGGCCTGGGCGCAGGGGGAGGTCCTCCTCGTCCCTCGGCCCTGCGCGTGAGGCTCCAGCTGGATGGCGGGAGTCGGAGCCGAGTCCCTTTGGGCTGACCTGGGGTTCTGGTGGGCGGGCGCGGCCGGGGCTTACCTAGAGTCGCGGAGTGAGGCCCGGTTAGACCGCGCGCACGCCCCGACCGGCGGAGCGGGGTGGGGTGAAAGGGCTCTTGTTCTATTAGTGGTAAGGCTGTGATTTCACGGTCAGGCTCTGATTTCACGGTCAGGTTGTGCTGGCACAGTGTGTCTGTGATGTCAGTAGTGACTGTGCTTTCACAGGAATACTCTGTCATTGGTGAGGCTGTATTGTCAGTGGTGAGGCTCTAATATCACAGTAAGTTTATTGTGTCAAACTAAGCCTTTGATGTCACAGTGAGGCTATGATATCAAAAGTGAAGCTTTATGTTACAGTGATGCTTTGATGGCACGGTTTGGCTGTGATGTCACAATGAGGCTGTGAGGTCACTGGGGAAGTTATGATGTCACCGTGAGTTTGTGATGTCAATAGTGACACTGTTGTATCACAGTGTACTAGTCAGATTCTCTAAAGATGAAGAACAGACACAATGAATATATATATATATATATATATATATATATATATATAAAATGTATTGAATCATCTTACAGTATTTCTGTGGTAGTCCAACGATGCTTGCCAGTAGCTGAGGTAGTATGACGATGGCTGCCAGTAGCTGCTCAGTTTGATAGTCAAGTGGGTGATGGCAGAATGCTGGAGAATTCTTAGAATCTTCAGTCTAGCTGACCACAACTTGGTGGGTTGGTAGACTAGAGGGTCGAAGAAACTGGGTGGCTGAAAGGAAAAGTGATTCCTAGCACAGCTGCAATAAAGCATCTGTTCTCTTTAGTGGCTCCTTTTTATATGAGGCAGTACTAGGAGGAGCCTATGAGAGCTTTGGAGGTTCTGATAGGATCTAGGGTGGATACAATCCTATCAAGTGGTCTTAGCTATCCTTTCCAGAGATGGTCTCAGCCCATCTTAGTTAATACTTGGGGGTCCAGTTGACATCCAGGCATAACTATCACAATTCCACCCCTTGTCAACTAGACACCACATCACATTTCTTTAGGCCATTAACAAATCTCTAAATAAAAACAGCAAGATTCATAATTCCCCCTAATATAATATAGCTATCCACATACAACCACACACACATTATTTTTACAAGATTAATGACAATGCCCCTTGAGAAATGCTTAGCCTTTAGTGTCCCGTAACACAATATCATAATGTAGATTTCAACATTCCATCACATAACTATAGATTAACATTACATTACATTACATAAATATCTTCTTAGCATATGTGCACATACACAAGACTGTTCTTGATAGTCTAGATCAGGGACACTCATGGCAATTATAATGCTCATTTCTCTAACTGGTTACATGGCCTTAGGTGATATTTTTAACTATCTTCTACTACACATTCTGCATTTCCTCCACCTTCAGCAAGCACTCCCACAGATCTTGCCTCTTTACCTGGAGGGGTTACCCATAACTTCATTCCTAGGATCTGGACCATTTACTGTCTTTCCTGTGTTGGGTTGCTGTACATTTCCATTGACCTTAAGCACAGGACATGGTAATACCAAGAGATGATCCAGTGGATTTCCTACATTCCAGACATATTCCTTATCACCGTTGTGGAGAATCAGTCCAATTTCCCCTTGGTAGTCTGTGTCAATCACCCCTCCTAACATTGTTATTCCCTCCTTAACCTGTTGGCTCAAGGCATCAGAAGTCCAAAATAACCAGGAGGAAGCCTTAGCTTCCAGTTCAAAGGAATAGTTGCTGTGACTCCTGGCAGAAACATTCCCTGCTCTGGACCCAAAACTTTTAAGCCAGTAGAACACAGGAACACAGGAACAGGAAGCAAAAATATTCCTAATGGGTTACTAGGGGTAATAGTAAGGGGAGCTATTCCTGTTTCCACCCCTTGATTTCTGGACACATGAGTCCTGGCTATAGGAGACACAGTACCATATATTGGACAATGGTTTAAGGCATATACTGCCTTCTGGAGAATTCTGTCCCATCCCTCAAGACTATTACCACATAATTGACACTGTAGTTATGTCTTTAGAAAGCCTGTTCTATCAAACCACCTGCCTCAGGAGGGTGGGGAACATGATAAGACCAATGAATTCCATAGTCATGAGCCTACTGTCACACTTCTTTAGCTGTGAAAATAGTTCCCTGGTCAGAAACAATGATTCATTCTCTGCTAAGGTGGGGAGACCATTTCCTCAGATGGAATAAATGCATCACAAATTAAGAGCTCAACGTCCTTGTCTTCATCACCAGTTTGGTCTTCCCACACATCAGCATCCCACTTTTCAGGATCCCACTCTTTGCTAATCAGCGCTTTTTCTTTAACCGCTGACACCTTTCAAGGCTGGGATTTTAATTTACGTTGTAACTCAACCAATCTAATAATCAGATTTTGGGCTTAATTTTCTGCAATTTGAGACCTATTGCTACCAGAGAGCAGATTCTCTTCTGGGGCATATATGCCTTTGTAACTTCTCAGTTGTTTATCCACATTTGGAGCCAGGCAATTTCATCAGTAAAGTCTTTCCTTTCCAGAGTTGCTTCTAGGTCACACTTAGAGTCCTCCAGATTGTTTACATGCTTTCTGAGTTGGATATTTTCATGTCTGAGGTTTTCCTTCTCATTTTGTATTTTATCAAGAGATGCCAGTAGCAATCAACCAGCATCATTGTTTTCCTTATTTTTACTCATATTGTCAAAAGTCTTATATACTGAATCACCAAGTTCCTCACTTCTCATAAGAGGTGAATCTGGATTCTCCAACACACCTATCTTCACCAAGTCTCAGAACAGTTCACTACAAACTTTCTCCTTACTGCCAGGGCAGTCTTTAGTAGCTTGTGGTTTTATTGTGTTGGAGATCCAACTCCAGATGTCACCAAATCTACTGGCATAATTAATTTTTACAATTCTTTTTCTTTAGAACTACTCCTGGTACCACAGGTTCTAGGTTCTCTGGAGATTAGTCAGGTTTTCAAGATATGCAGAATTGACACAATGTGTGTGTATGTATATGTATATATATATTTAATATTATATATATAATATATTGAGTCAGCTTACAGTATGGTCAAGGTAGTCCAACGATGGCTGCCAGTGGCTGCTCAGTTTGGTAGTCAAGTGGGTGATGGCTGAATGCTGGAGAATTCCTAAAGTCTTTAGTCTAGCTGACAACAACTTGGTGTGTTGAAAGGCTAGAGAGTTGAAGAAATGCGGTAGTTGGAAGGAAGACCTATTCCTTGCACAGCTGAAATAAGGCATACATTCTTTTTAGTGCCTCCTTTTTATATGACGCAGTATTGGGAAGATCTTATGAGAGATTTGGAGGTTCTGATAGGATCTAGGGCAGGTTCAATCCTGTCAAGTTGTCTCAGATCCTTTCCAGAGGTGGGCTCAGGCCATTTTAATTAATACCAGGTGATCAAGTTGACACCCAGGCTTACCTATCACACATAGGGAAGCTATCAAGTTTCAATGAGCCTGTGAGGTCAGTGCTGAGGCTTTGATGCCATAGTGAGGCAAGGTAAGATGTGAGTGATGAGGGTGTTATTTCCCATTGAGGCTATGACTTCAGAGGTGAGCCTGTGATGTCATAGTGACGCTGTGATGAAACCGTGAAGCTATAATGTCAGAGTCGATGCTGTGATGTAACAATTGTAAAATGATTTCAGAGGTGAGCCTGTGATGTCAGAGTAAGGCTGTCATGTAACAGTTAGGCTATAACCTCAGAGGAGAGTCTGTGATGTCAGAGTGAGACTGCATTGTCCCCAGTGATGTCATGATATCACAGTGAGGCTGTGCTGTCAGTGGAGCAAGACTATGACATCACAGTGAGTATCTGATTTCAGTGGCTAGGCTGTAATGTCAGAATGATGCTGATGTGAGTGATGAGGGTATGATGTCACAGTGAGGCTGGCATGTTACTGTTGAGGCTGTGATTCCACTGTGAGGCTTTCATGACACCACATGTCTGTGATGTCACAGTAAGCCCATGATGTCACAGGGAGTTGGTCATGTCATGGGGGAGGCTGTGAGGTTAAAGTGAGAATGTGAAGTCAGTGGCAAGGCTGATGTCACAGTGAGGCTATGATATCAGTGGTGATTCTGTGATGTTATCTTTAGGCTGTGATGTGAGATGAGATGCTGTGATGTCATTGTGAGGCGGTGTTGTTACCATCAGGTTGTAATATCACAGTGAAACTGTGATATCAATGGTGATAGACTATGACATCACAGTGATTTCAGTGATGAAACAGATGTCTCAGTGAGGCTGGGATGTTACTGGTGAGGCTGTGATGCCAAAGGGAGGCTATGGTATCACTGTTGAGGCTGTCATTTGACCATGAGCCTGAGATGTCAATGATGAGGCTGTGGTATTATAACGAGACTAGGAAGGATGTCCGTGATTTCACTGATGCTATGATTTCAGAGAATATCCTGTTATGTCACAGTGATGCTGTGATGTCAGAGGTAAGGCTGTGATGTCATGGTGAGGCTGTATTGTCAGAAATGGGTAATTATGCCAAAGTGATGCTGTGATATCATTGTGAAGCTGTGATGTCACTGTGAGGCTGTAGTGTCACTGTTTATGATGTCAAAGGCTAAGATGTCACTGTTGAGGCTGTCACATCACTGTGAGCCTGTTCTATCTGTGGTGAGGCTGTGGTATTATGGTAATGCTATGTAGGGTACCAGGTGGTGAGGCTGTGAAGTCACAGTGTGGTTGTGATGTCACAGTGTAGATGTGAAGTCGGCATGAGGCTGTGATGTCACAGTGCAGCTGTAAGGTCAGTGGTTAGGCTGTAATTTCAGAAGTGGGATTGATGTGAAAGATGAGGATGAGATGTTGCTTTGACGATGTGATATAAATGGTGAGGCTGTGATGCCACAGTGAGGTTATGATGCCACCATGAGGCGTTGGTGTCACTGGTGAAGCAGTAATATCACAGTGAACCTGTCCTATCAGTGATGAGGCTATATCACAGTGAGGCTATGTTGGCACAGTTTGGCTGTGATGTCACAATGAGGCTGTGATACCACAGTGAGGTAATTATGTCACTGTAAGGCTGTGGTGTCACTAGTGATGCTTTAATAACACAGTGAGTCTGTGCTATCAGGAGAAGGCTGTGATGTCACAGTGAGGCTCTGCTGGCAACGTGTGGCTGTGTTGTCACAGTGGGGTTGTGAAATCACAGTGAGGTTGTGATAGCAATAGTCACTGTGCTTTCACAGAGAGACTATGTCATTAGTGAGGCTATGTAGTCATTGGTGAGGCTCTAATTTCACAATGAGTTTATTGTGTCAACCTGAGGCTCTGATGTCCCAGTAAGTCTATGATGTCAGTGGTAAAGATTTATGTCACAGTAATGCTGTAATAACATGGTATAGCTGTGATGTCACAATGAGGCTGTTATGTCACTGTGAGTTTGTGATGTCATTGGGGAAGTTGTAATGTAAATAGCGACACTGTGGTGTCACAGGGAGGCTGTCAGGTTTCAGTGAGCCTGTGAGGCCAGTGGTGAGCCTGTGGTGCCATAGTGAAGCTAGGTAGGATGTCAGTGATGAGAACGTGATGTTGCAGTGAGGCTATGATTTCAGAGGTGAGTCTATGGTCATAGTTAGTCTGTGTTGAAACAGTAGACTATAACTTTAGAGTGGATGCTGTGATGCCACCCTTATACAATGATTTCAGAGGTGAGCCTGTGATGTCATAGTGAGGCTACCATGTAAAAATGAGAGTATAATATCTGAGTGAGGCCATGATGTCACAGTGAGGCTATCTTGTCACCAGTGATATCATAATATCACAGTGAGGCTGAGATGTCAGTGAAGTGTGACCTTGACATCACAGTGAGGATATGATTTCAGTATTTAGGCTGTGGTATCAGAATGAGGCTGGTGATGAGGTTATGATGTCACAGTAAGCCTGGCATGTCACTGGTGAGACTGTGATGCCAATGTGAGGCTTTGATGTCACCATTTGACTTTCATGATACGGTGAGCCTGAGAAGTCCCAGGATATGGTGATGTCATGATTGAGTCTGTGAGATCACAGTGAATCTATGTTTTCCGTTGTGATTCTGTGATGTCACACTGAGGCTGTGATGTCACAGAGAGCCTGTCACAGGTGTGTTTGTGATGTCACAAGGAGGCTATTATGACAGTGGCATGGCTGATGTCACAGTAAGTTTGTGGTGTCACAGTGAGGCTGTAAGGACAGAGTGTGGCTATGATGACAGAGTGAAGTTCTGAGGACACAATGATGTTGTGCTGTCACTGGAGAGGTTTGGATGGCACAGTGAGGCCATGATATTAGTGATGATAGACAATGACATCTCAGTTTGGCTGAAATTTCAGTGGTTATGCTGAGATGTGAGAAGTGAGACTGATGTCAGTAATGAAGCTGTCTTGTGAGAGTAAGCTGTGTTGTCACCAGAGGTACAATGATATCACAGTGAGGCTGTGATGTCAGTGAAATGAGACTACGGTATCACACTGAGGATGTGATTTCAGAGATTAGGATGTGATATCAGAATAAGGCAGATATGAGTGACAAGGGTATGATGTCATAGTGAAGCTGGCATGTCACTGATGAGGTTGTGATACCACTGATAAGCTTGGATGTCACCATGTGGCTGTGGTGTCACCATGATGCCAAGATGTCACAGGAAGTTGGTGGAGTCACATGAAGTTGGTGTAAGGACACAGTGTAGCTCTAATATGCCAGTGAGGCTGATGACACAGTGATGTTGTGATGTCCCTGAAGAGGTTTGGAAGGCACATTGTGGCTCTGATGTCAATGGGACTGATATCACAGTGAGGATGTGATGTCATTGGTGAAGGTGTGATGTCACAATAAGGTCAGAATGTCAGTGGTGAGAAAGATGTCATAATGAGTCTATTATTTCACTGGTGAGGCTATGGAGTCAGTTGTGAACCTATTACATAACAGTGACACTGGTGAGGCTGTGATGTCAAAGGCTGTGTTTACACTGGTGTGGCTGTGATGACACACTGAGGCTGTGATGTCACTGTGAAGGTTATATGTCACTGTGTATGTCTTGTCACCATGAGGTGGTATCATTCTAGAAGCTGTGATGTCACAGAGAGGCTGTGATGTCAATGGCAAGACTGCTGTCACAATGAATTTATGATGTAACAGGTGATCCCATGGTGTCAGTGGGCAGGTTGTGAGATCACTGTGAGGCTGTGATGTTGCAGTGAGGCTCTGATGTCAGGGCTGATTCTATGAGACATCAGGGATGATGCTTGGATTTCACAGTGTGGTCATGATGTCTGTCAGAAGAAAGGCTTTGATGTCACTGTGAGGCAAATATGCTGTGGTGAGGTTGTGACATCACAGATCCGCTGTGATTTCAGTGGTTAGGCTGTGATGTCAGAAATGAGACTGATGTCATTGATGAGTCTGAGATGTCATAGTGAGCCTAGGATGTTACTGGTAATGTTGTGATGCCACAACGAGGCTGTGGTGTCACTGTTGATATGGTCATGTGACCGTAAGACTGAGATGTCTGTGATGAGGTTGTGGTGTCATAGTAGGGTAGGCAATATGTCCATTGTGTCACTGATGTTATGATTTCAGAGGTTAGCCTGTTATGTCACATTGCGATTGTGATGTAACAGTGAGTTTGTTATGTCAGAAATGAAGCTATAATGTCACAGTAAGGCTGTCATATCACTGTGAAGTCACTATGAATCTGTGACATCACAGAGAGGTTGTGATGTCATAGTGAGGACATGAGGTCAATATGGAAGATGTGATGTCAGTGGCAAGTCTGATTTCACCATGAGGTTATACTATAGCAGGTGTGGAATGATGTCACTGCTGAGGCTGTCTCATCACTGTGAGACTGCTTTATCTGTGGTGATGCTATGGTGTCCCAGTAAGGCTAGGTAGGATACCACAGTGAGATATCACAATCAGGCTGTGATGTCACTGAGAAGATTATATGTCACTGTGGGCTGTCATGTCACTGGATGTGATATCATTCTGGAAGCTGTGATGTCACAATGAGGTTATGATGTAACAGGTAAGCCTGTGGTGTCAGTAGGCAGAGGATCTGATATCAGGGGTGATTCTATGAGACATCAGTGAGGCAGTGACTTCAGAGGTGAAACTTTGATTTCAATATGAAGATAGGATGTCAGTGGTGAAATGGTGCAGTCACAATAAGGTTGTGATGTCAGAGGAGAGGCTGTGAGGTCAGTATGTGCCTGTAATATCAGTGGTGAGGCTGTGAAGTTACAGTGAGTCTGTGCTGGCACAGTGTAGATGTGATGTCCAAGATGAGGCTGTGATGTCACAGTGAAAGTGTGATGTCAAAAGTGAGGCTGAGTGTCACAATGAGGCAGTGATATCAGAAAGGAGGCTATAATGCCATAGTGATATCACTGTGAAACTCTGATGTTACTGTGAGGCTATAACCCCAAAGGTGAGGTTGTAATGTTAGATGAAGTTACACTGAAGCTGTGATGTCATTGGTGAAAGTGTGATGTCGCATTAAGGCTGGAATATCAGTGGTAAGAAAGATATCATAGTGAATCTACGATGTCACTGGTGAGGCCTTGATATCACAGTGAAGCTGTGATAACACTGTGAGGTTTGTATGTCACTGTGGGCTGTCATGTTATCGTGAGGTGATATCATTATGGAAGCCGTGATGTCACAGTGACACTATGATATCTGTGGCAAGATTGACATCACAATGATGCTATGATTTAAGAGGTGAGCCTGTAGTGTCAGTGGATAGGTTATGATGTCACTGTGAGGCTGAAATGTAGCAGTGAGGCTCTGATGTCAGGGGTGATTCTATGAGATGTGTGTGAGGCTGATGTTAGGGGTGATGTTTGGACTTCAAAGTGAGGACTTCAGTGGTGAGGCTGTGCAGTCACACTGAGGCTATGATGTCAGAGGAAAGACTGTGATGTCACAGAGAGGTTGTGACATCACAGTGAGGCTGTGAGGTCACTGTGGAAGATGTGATGTCAGTGGCAAAGCTGATTTAACCGTGAGGCTATGATGCATCAGGTGAGTCTATGAGATAACAGGTTAGACTATGAAGTCACAGGGAGGCTTTGAGGTCACGGTGAGACTGTGATATCTGTGGAAAGATTGATGTCACAATGGGGGAGTAATGTAATATGTGAGGCTATGATGTCACTGCTATGACATCAAAGACTATAATGTCATTGCTGAGGCTGTCAAGTCAACGTGAGCCTGTGCTATCTGTGGTGAAGCTATGGTATCCTTGTAAGGCTATGTAGGATACCAGTAGGGAAGCTGTGATGACACTATGTGTCTGTGATATCACCATGAGGCTGTGATGTCACAGTGAGAATGTGATATCACTTTGTGGCTGTGATGTCACTGGATGTCTGTCATGTCACCGTGATCCTGCGATGTCACAAGGAATTTGTGATGTCACAGTGGAGGATGTGAGTTCACAGTGAGACTGCGATGTCAGTGGCAAGACTGATATCACAGCAAGGCAATGATGTCAGTGCTTATGCTATGAAGTCACAATGAAGCTGTGATGTCACAGTGCTGCTATGTCAGCAGTGTGTATGTGATGTCACCATAAGGCTATTATGTCAGTGGCAAAGCTGATATCACAGTGAGTTTGCGATATCAAAGCGAGGCTGTGATGTCACTGTCAGGTTGTAATTTCACATTGAGGCTGTGAGAATTCACTGTTTCTATGATGTCACAATGAGGCTCTGGTGACATAGTGATTTTGTGATGTCATTGTAGAGGTGTGGATGGCACAGTGAGGCTGTGATGTTAGTGGTGATGCTGATGTCACTGTGAGACTGTGATGTCACTGTGAAAGTGTGATGTCAAAATAAGGCTGGAATGTCAGTGGTGAGAAAGATGTCATAGTGAGTCTATGATATCACTGGTGAGGCTATGATGTCAGTGGTGTACCTATTACAGGAAAGTGACACTGGTGAGGCTGTGATGTCAAAAGCTGTGTTTTCACTAGTGTGGCAGTGATGTCAGTGTTCCGACTAATGTTTGTGGTGACGTTGATGTCACATGTAAGGCTGTGCTGTCACTGGTGAGGCTGTGATGTCACTGTGAAGGTTGTATGTCACTGTAGGCTGTCATGTCACCATGACTTGATATCACTCTGGAAGCTGCGATATCACAGTGTCTTTGATGTCAGTGGCAAGACTGATGTCACAATGTGGCTGTGATGTAAAAGGTGAGCCTGAGAGTCAGTGGGCAGGCTGTAAGGTCAATGTGAGGCTGTGATGTCATAGTGAGGCTCTGATGTAAGGTATGATTCCATGAGATGTCAGTGAGGCTATGATGTCAGGAGTGATGCTTGGATGTCACAGTGAGGTTTGGAAGTCAGAGGAAAGGCTGAACAGTCACACACTGAGGGTGTGGTGTCAGAAGAGTGGCTGTGATGTCACGGTGTGCCTGTCATACCAGTGGTGAGGCTGTGATGCCATACTGAGTTTATGATGTCACCATGAGGCTGTGATATCCCTCTTGTGGCTTTGATATTACAGTGAGCCTGTCACATCAGTGTTGAGTCTGGGATAGCTCAGTGAGGGTGTCACAGGAAGGTTGTGGTGTCACAGTGAGGTTGTTATGTCAGTAGTGACTGTGCTTTCACTGGGAGAGTATGTCATTGGTGATGCTCTATTGTCACTGGTGAAGCACTAATATCACAGTGAGTTTATTGGGTCAAACTGAGGCTGTGATGTCACAGTGAGACTATGATGTCATAGGTGAAATTTTATGTCCCAGTGTTGCTTTGATGACACAGTATGGCTGTGATGTCACAATGAGCCTGTGATGTCACTGTGAAGTTGTGATGTCACTGGGCAAGGTGTGAAGTCACAGTGAGATTGTGATGTCAATAGCGACACTGTGGTGTCACAGGGAGGCTGTCATGTTTCAATCAGCCTGTGAGATCAGTGGTGAGGCTGTGGTGTCACAGTGAGGCTAGGTAGGTTGTCAGTGATGAGGTTGTGATGTTGCATTGAGGCTATGAATTCAGAGGTGGTGTCATAGTGAGGCTATGAATAAAGAGTGAGGCTATTATGTAATAGTCAATGTTGTGAGGTCACAGTTGGGCAAGATTTCAGAGGTGAGCCTGTGATGTTATAGTGAGGCTGTGACTTCACTGTGAAGCTAAAATCTCAAATGAGGTTATAATGTCACAGTGAGACTGTGTTGTCACCAGTGGTGCTGTGATGTTACAGTGAGGCTGTGTTGTCAGTGGAGCAACACTACGACATCACAATCAGGATGTGATTTCAGTAGTTAGGCTGTGATATCAGAATAAGGCTGATGTGAATGATGAGGGAATGATGTCACAG
Organism: Typhlomys cinereus; assembly: GCA_023101885.1. NCBI lineage: Eukaryota > Metazoa > Chordata > Mammalia > Rodentia > Platacanthomyidae > Typhlomys > Typhlomys cinereus. The sequence goes on from JALPQD010000397.1 coordinate 1,130,034, forward strand.
TGAGGATGGTGTGTCAGTGGAGAATCTGTGATGTCAGCGTGAGGCTTTGACGCCACCGTGTGCCTGTGGAGTCACTGTGAGCCCATGATGCCACAGGGAATTGATGACCTCACGGTGAATGTGTTGGTGATGTCTGTGAAGTCACAGTGAGATTGATATCAGCGGCAAGTGTGATGTCACAATGAGGCTATGATGCTGTGAAGGCATAATTGAGTATGTGATGTCACAGTGAGACTATGTCAGAGATGTGTATGTGATGTCACCATGAGGCTATTATGTCAGTGGCAAGGCTTATATCACAGTGTGGGAACCAGTTCCCACTCACGCATCCATTCACTCACTCAAACACACAGCTGCTGGATGTGATGAAAGCAGGTTCCAGCAGTCCCCACCTCCGCCTCTACCCCCAGAGACTCGGCACGGGACAGGGAGATTGTCAGAAGCAGATCTCTCTCTTTATTGGGGAGGAGAAAAGGAACTTTTATAGACAAAGGCCACCAAGGTGCGAAACAGGCATCCAATTGTATCACAAGGTCAAGACATCCTACAGGTGCTAACGGTCAAGTTCAATGTCACTCAGCACAGGGGGCAGGTAGATACCTGAAAGCCAATTAAGGCTCTCTGTGAAGTGATCAGGTTATGCCCAAGACCCTTGCCCTCAGCGCCATCTTTAGTCCCATGTGCTCGGCCATGCCATGGGGCAAATCCTGGGTGGGCCCAACATCACAGTGATTTTTTGATGTAACACTGAAGCTGTTATATCATTTTCAGGTTGAAATGTCACAGTGAGACTGTAAGGACACAGCGTGGCTATAATTTCACAGTGAGTCTCACCAATGCCATTATAGACTCACGATGAAATCTTAATCACCACTGCCATTCCAGATTTATTGTGACATCACAGTTTCTTCACTGACATCAAAACCTCATTGTGACATCAGCCTCACCACTAACATCACAGACTCCCTATGACATCCAAACCTCTCCAGTGACATCACAGCATCACTGTGTCATCACAACCTTACTGTGACATCACAGCCGCACTATGACAGCAAAGACTCACTATGACATCACAGCCTCACCACTCATATGACAGGCTTACAGTAACATCACACTCTCTTCTGTGCAGTCAGTGTGACTGCATAGTCTCACCACTGACATCCTACTGTTGCTGTGTAATCCATGCATTACCACTGATGTCACAGCCTCGCTGATATCTCAGAGAATCAGCCCAGACATCAGAGCCTCACTGTGACATCAGAACCTCACAATGAGCTCACAGCCTGTCCACAGATACCACAGGCTCACGTGATACCTCATAGCCTCATTGACATCAGTCTTGCCACTGACATCACAGCCTCACTGTGATATCACAGCTTCCAGAGTGATAACACATCAAGATGACATAACAGCATACAGTGAAATACCACCCTCACACATTGACATCATAACCTCAGTATGACATCAGCGTGGCCATGGACGTTATTCAGAATACTGACATCATTGCCACACCAGTGACAAAACAGTCTTTGAAGTCACAGACTCAACATGTCACTGTCATGTAATAGGTTCACCACTAACATCATAGCCTAACCACTGACATCATAGTCTCACCAGTGACATCACAGACAAACTATAACCACTTTCTCAGCATTGACATTCAGACTTGTTGTGGCCTCATACTGAAACCAGTGACATCACAGCCTCCTTGTGACATCACAGCATAACCACTGACATCATAGCCTCACGTGACATCAGATTTGCCACTGACTTCACAGTTTGTGATCTTACAGCTTCCACCGTGACATCACAACATCACTGTGCCATTATAGCCTCACTGTGACATCATAGCCACAGTGTGTCCTCACAGCCTCACCATTGATATTCTAACCTCACTGTGACATTACAGCCTCATTTCTGAAATCACAGCCTCGCTGTGACACCACAGCCTCACCTCTGACATCACAGCCTCACTCTGACAAAACAGGCTGACCTCTGAAATCATAACATCAGTGACACCATGGATATCCTCATTATGACACCACAGCCTCATCACTGACATCGCAGGCTCATAGTAGGTCACATGACAGTCTCAACAGTTACACCATAGCCTTGCTGTAACATTACAGCTTCACCAGTAACATCTCAGTCTCATTGTGACATCTCAGCCTCATCACTGACATCAGCCCCACTTCTGACATCACAGCCTAACCACGGAAATCTCAGCCGAACTGGGATGTCATAGTTTATCACCACTGATATCACAGCCTCACTATGATATCACAACCTGACGTTAAAATCACCACCTCACAGTGACATCAAAACCTCTCTTGTGACATCACAGTGTGATGCAGTGTGACTGCACTGGTTCACCACTTACATTCAAACCTCACTGTGAAATCCAAGCATCACCCATGACATCAAAGCCTCACAGACATCTCGTGGAATCAGCCCTGACATCAGAACCTCACTGCGACATCACAGACTCATTGTGACACACAGCTGACCACTGATACCACAGGCTCACCTGTTACATCAGTCTCGCCCCTGACATCACAGTCTCACTGTGACATCTCAGCTTCCAGAGTAATATCCCCTCATGGTGACATGATAGCCCACAGTGACATACAACTTTCACAGTGACATCAGAGCATCACCACTGACAACATAGCCTCACTATGACATCAGCCTTTCCACCGACATTACAGTCTCACTATAACCTCACTGCCTCCACTACCTGTGACATCACAGGCTCACAGTGACACCACAGCCTTACCAGGAACATGCCAGATTCACTGTGACATCATATCCTCCTCACTCACATCAGCCTCATTCTGATATCACAGCCTAACCACTGAAATCACATCTTCACTATGATGTCACAGTTTAGCTCCAGTGACATCACAGCCTCACTATAATATTATGGTATCACTGGTGACAAGACAGCCTCACTGTGACATCACAACCTCACCCTGAAGTTATAACCTCATTGTAACATGACAGCCTCACTATGATATCACAGGCTCACCTGTGAAATCATTGCCCAACTGTGACATCACAGCATAGACTCTGATATTAGAGCCTCACTATTTCATCACAGCCTTACTATGACATCACAGGTAAACCTCTGACATCATGGTCTCAATGTATCATCACACCCATCACAGCCATACTGTGCCATCAAAGCATCACTGTGACATAAATTTCCACTTTTTACATCATAGTCTCACTGTGACATCAGCCCCAGTTTGGCACAATAAAACTCACTGTGACATTAAATCCTCACTAGTGACAATACAGCTTCGTCAAAACCATAGTCTCCCTATGAAGGAACAATCACTACTAACATCACAACCTCACTGTGACATTTCAGCTACATAGAGCCAGCACGGCTTCAATGTGACATCACAGCATCACCACTTATATGACAATCTCACCATGATATCACAACCTCACGAATGACACCACAGCACCATAGTGACATTATAACTTCACTGTGGCATCACAGCCTCACCAGTTATATCACATCGTCAATACTAAATCTCAGTCTTATCTCTCACATCAGTCTCACTTCTGAAATCACAGCCTAACTACTAACCTCACAGATGCACTTTACATCACAGCCTCACTGTGACATCACAGTCTCACGGTGACAACAGAGCCACATTGTGACACCACAGCCTCATCACTGGTATCCTATCTAGCCTTACTGTGACATCTCAGCCTCACAACAGTTAGCAAAGGCTTACAGTGACATGATAGCCTCAGTAGTGACATCATAACCTTTATCACTATAAACAGTGACACCACAGCCTTACAGGTTACATCATTGCCTCACTGTGACATCAAACTTCCCACAGATATCAAAACCTCACAGTGACTTCATAGCCTCACTGTGACCTCACAGTCTAACCTGTTACATCATAGATTCACCTGTTACATCATAGCCTCCTGATGAAATCAGAATTTCCACTGACATCACATCTACCACAGTGACCTAACAGCCTCACTGTGACGTCACACCTCTCCAGTTTCATCACAGCATCACTGTGTCATCAGAGCCTCACTGTGACATCATAGTCATACTGTGTCCTCACAGCCTCACTGTGACATTATAACCAGACAGTGACATCACAGCCTCACTGTGAGATCGCAAACTCTATGTGACATCAGCCTTGCCACTGACATAATAGGCTCATAGTAAGTTACATACACACCTCTGACATAGCATTACTGTGAAATCACAGCCTCAATGTGACATCACAGCATCACCACTGACAGCATAGCCTCCCTATTACATCAGCCTTTCCAGTGACATCAAAGTTTCACTGTGACCTCACAGCCTCCACTGTGACATCACCATCTCCCTGTGACCTCACAGGCTCATGATGACACCACAGCAACATGGTGACATCAAAGCTTCATGGTGGCATCACACTTTCACAATGACCTCACAGCCTGCCCACTGACACCACAGGCTCACCTGTTATAACATAGTCTCATTGTAGCATCAGTCTTACCACAGACATCATACCCTCACTGACATCACATCCATACCAATGAGAGCAAAGCCTCACCTGTGACATCAGTGTTGCCACTGACATTAGTCAGAACAGTGACTTCACTGCTACACCAATGACTATGCAGACTTTGACATCACAGCTTCACCAGGTCACTGTCACATAATAGGTATACCACTGTATCATAGCCTCACCAGTGACATCACTGCCACATTGTGACATGAGCCTCACCACTGATATCACAGCCTCATTGTGCCATCAAAAGCTCTACAATGACATCACAATGTCACTGTGTCATCAGAGACTCACTGTGTCATCATACCTACACTGTGTCCTCACAGCCTCACTGTGACATCAGCCTCACTGTGACATCAGCCTTGCCTTGGACATAATAGCCTCATGGTGATATCACATACATGCCTCTGACATAACCTCACTGTGACATCACAGGATCACCACTGACATCATAGCCTCACTGTGACATCAGCCTTGCCACTGACATAACAGTCTCACTGTGACTTCACAGCCTGCACCATGACATCACCATCTCCTTGTGACATCATGGGCTCATGGTGTTACCACAGCCATATGATGATATCAAAGCCTCATGGTGCATACAGACTCACCAGGGACATGCACCCCTCACTGTGACATCATCCCCTCCTCACTCACTCCAGACTCTTTCTCTGTATCACCGCCTAACCAATGAAATCACATCCTAACTGTGATGTCATAATTCTGTTCCACTGACATCATAGCCTCATTGTGATATCATGGCCTCACTGGTGAAAACACAACCTCATTGTTACATCAAATCTTCATCTCTGTGGTTATAGCCTCACTGTGAGATGACAGTCTCACAATGACATCACAGGCTGACTGAAACATGACAGCCTTCCTGTGAAACCACAGTGTTGCTATTGACATCACAAGCTCACTGTGACATCACAATTTCACCAGTGACATCACAACCTCTCAGTGACATCACAGCCCCATTTTGATATCATAGTTATACCATGCCATCAAAGCATCACTGTGACATCGCAGCCTCAGTTTGACACAATAAAATCTCTGTGACATTAGTGCCTCATGAATTACAATACAGCCCCACTAATGACAATGTCTCCTTGTGAAAGTACAGTCACTACTGACATCACAACTTCACTGTGACATCACAACCTCACTGTGACATCACAGCCACACTGTGCCAACACAGTCTCACAGTGACATCAAAGCCTCAACTCTGAGGTTATAGCCTCACTGTGACATCAAAAAAAATCACTGTTTCATCACAGGTCCACTTCTGAAAGCATTCCCCAAATTTGACATCATAGCATCCACTCTGACGTTGTAGCCTTACTGTTTCATCACAGCCGACTATAAAATCACAGTACCTCAGAAATCATAGCCTCAATGCAACATCAGACCCTCATCTCTGACATCCAACCTAGCTTCACTGTGCCACAACAGGCTCACCGCTGATCTCTCAGACTCCCTGAAACATGACAACCTCCCCGTGAAATCACAGTGTCACTATTGTCATCACAAAGTCACTGTGACATTAGGACTTCCCCAGTGACATCAGAGTCTCACAGTGACATCACAGATTCATTGTGACATCACACTATGCCATCAAAGCATCACCATGACATAAAGCTACACCTCTGACATCATAGCCTCACTGTGACATTGCAGCCTCAGTTTGACATAATAAACTCACTGTGGCATTAGAGCCTCACCAGTGACAATACAGCTTCATCAATGACATAGTGTCCATGTGAAAGCAGTCACTACTGACATCACAACCTCCCTGTGACATCACAATCTCACTGTGACATCACAACCAAATTCTGCCAACAGAGCTTACTGTGATATTACAACCTCATGGTCACATTACAGCCCACAGTGACATACAACTTCAGTGACATCATAGCTTCAGTGTGACATCATAGCCTCACCACTGATATGAGAGGCTCACCGTGATATTACAGCCTCACCATTGACAACAGACTGATGGTGACATATACCCTCACTGTGACATCAGAGCCTCACCAGTTACACCTTATAGTCAATCTGACATCTTAGCCACCTCTCTCACTTCAGTCTCACTCCTGAAACCACAGCCTAACCACTGACCTTACAGATACAGTATGATATCACAGCTTCACTGTGACATCACACCTTCACTGTGAAATCATATCATCATGGTGACATAACAGCCTCACAACTAGAATAATATCTCACCTTACTATGAACTCACAGCCTAACCACAATAGCACAGTCTCACAGTGTCATGAGGGCCTCAGCAGTGACATCATAGCCTTTCAAATGTTAAACAGTGACACCAGAGCCTCACATGTTACATCACTACCTCATTGTGACATCAATCTTCCCACAGCTATCACAGCCTCACAGTGCCATCACAAATTCCCCAGTGACATCAAAACCTCATAGTGACATCACAACCTCATGACTTCACAGCCATAACATGCCATCTAAGCATCATTGTGACATAAAGCTTCACCTCTGACATAGCAGCAATGTGACATCACAGCCTCCATTTGGCACAATAAACTCCCTGTGATATTAGAGCTTCACCAGTGACAATATAGCCTCACAAATGACAAAGGCTCTCTGGGAAGGCAGTCACTACTGATATCACAACCTCAGTGTGACTTCACAAACTCACTGTGACATCACAGTCACACTGTGCCAGCACAACCTCACTGTGACATCATAGCATCACCATTGATAGGACAGGCTCACAGTGACATCACACCCTTTCCTCTGACATCACAGCCTCAGTATGACTGCAGAGCCTCACCACAGACATCCTAATGTCACTGTGAAATCCATGCATTACCCCTGATGTCACAGCCTCACTAACATCTCATAGAATCATCCGAAACATCAGAGCCTCACTGTGACATAACAGTCTCATAGTGAGCTTACAGCCTGTCTACTGACACCACAGGCTCACCTGCTACATCAAAGCCTTATTTTGACATCAGTCTTGCCACTGACATCACAGCCTCATTGTGACATCACAGCTTTCAGAGTGATATCACCTCAAGGTGACATGAGAGCACACAGTGAAATACAACCCTCACATTGACATCACATTCTCAGTGTGACATCATGGCCTCACAAGTGACAACACAGCTTCACCTGCGACATCATCGTGGCCATGGACATTATTCAGAACACTGACACCATTGCCACACCAGAGACAACCCAGCCTTTGAGGTCAAAGTTTCCCCATGTCACTGTCATGTAATAGGTTCACCAGTGACATCATATCCTCACCAGTGACATCATAGACTATGACCACTTTCTCAGCACTACCATTCAGACTTGTTGTGATATCATACCTAAACCAGTGACATCACAGTCTCATTGTGGCAACACAGCATCACCACTGACATCAGAGCCTCACTGTGACATCAGACTTGCCACTGACTTCACAGTCTCTGTGACATTACAGCCTCCACCATGACATCACAACATCACTCTGTCATCATAGCTTCACTGTGACATCATAGCCACACTGTGTCACAGCCTCACCACTGATGTCCTAACCTCATTGTGGCATTACAGCCTTATTTCTGAAATCACAGGATCACTATGACATCACAGCCTCATCCCTAACATCACAGCCTCACCCGATACAACAGATTAACCTCTGAAATCATAGCATCGGTGACACCATTGACATCCTGCCTAGTCTCATACAGCCTCACCAATGACATAGTCTCCCTGAGAAAGCACAATCACTACTGATATCGCAACCTCACTGTGCCAGCACAGCCTCACTGTGACATCACAGCCTCACCACTGATATGACAGGCTCACTGTGATATTACAACCTCACCAGTGATGCCACAGCCTCATGGTGACATCATAACCACACTGTGGCATCACAGTCTCAACAGTTATATCACATCATCAATGTGACATCCCAGCCTCATTTCTCACATCAGTTTCACTTCTGAAATCACAGCCTAACCACTGATCTCAAAGCTTCACTGTGACATCATAGACCCACTACTCCAGAACAGCCTCACTGTGATATCACAGCCTCACCACAGATAGAACAGGCTCACCATGGTATTACAGCCTCACCAGGGACACCACAGCCTCATGGAGACATCATAACCCCACTGTGGCTTCACAGCCTCACCAGTTATATCACATCATCAATGTGACATCTCAACCTCATCTCTCACATCAGTCTCCTTTATGAAATCACAGCCTAAACGCTGATCTCACAGCTGCACAGCCTCACCACTGACATCACAGATTCACTGTGTCATAACAGTCTAACCTATGAAATCATAGCATCAGTGACACGATGGACATGCTGCCCAGCCCCACTACGACACCACAGCTTCATCACTGACATCTCAGGCTTATGGTCTCATGACAGCCTCAATATTGACACCACAGTCTTGCTATGGCTTCACAGCCTCACCATTAATATCCTAGTCTCACTGTGACATCTTAGCCTCATCACTGACATCAGACTCACTTCTGACATCACAGCCTAACTACTAAAATCTCAGCCAAACTGTAATTTCATAGTCTACCACCACTGATAGCACAGCCTCACTGTGATATCACAACCTCATGGTAACATCACCACCTCGCAGTGACATCACAGATTCAGTGTGACTTCACAGTCTCATGACTGATGAACTACCCTCACTGTGAAATCCAAGCATCATCCCTGATGTCACAGCCTCACTGACATCTCACAGAAACAGCTCTGACATCAGAGCCACACTGCCACATCACAGGCTCACAGTGACTTCACAACCTTCCCACTGACACCACAAGTTCACCTGTTACATCACTGCCTCATTGTAACATCAATCTTCCCATAGATGTCACATCTTCACAGTTACCTCACAGCCTCACTGGGACCTCAGTCTAACCTGTTACATCATAGATTCACCTGGTACATCATAGCCTCATGTTGAAATCAGTCTTGCCACTGACCACAACTTCCACAGTGACTTCACAGCCTCACTGTGACATCACAACTTCTCTCTGATGCCACAGACCCTTACTGACATCAAAGCTTCACAGTGATATCACAGCCTCACTCTGGCATTATAGCCTCATTTCTGACATCACAGCTTCACTGTGACATCGCAACTTCACCACTGATATCACAGCCTTACTGTGACATAACAGGCTATCCTCTGAAATCGTAGCATCAGTGACACACGGACATCTGTATTGCCTCGCTGTGATACCATAGCCTCATCACTGACATCTTAGGCTCACAGTCACATGATAGCTTCAACAACGACATCACGGCCTTGCTGTGGCATCACTCTCACCCGTAACATCCCAGCCTCACAGTGACATCATCATTTCTCTTCTGACATCACAGCCTCAGTGTGACTGCACAGCCTCACTAGTGACTTCCTAACCTCACTGTGAAATCTGAGCATAACCACTGACATCACAGCCACACTAACATCTCATAGAATCAGGCCTGATATCAACCTTCACTGCGACATTACAGCCTCACCATGACCTAACCACCTTTCTAACAGACTCTACAGGCTCATCAGTTATATCATACCCTTATTGTGACATCAGTCTTGCCACTGAAATCACAATCTCACTGTGACAGCACAGCCTCCAGAGTGATATCAATACATGGTGTCATTACAACCAACAATGACATACAAGTTTTAGAGTGACACCACAGCCTCAGTGTGACATCATGTCCTCACCAGTGACAGAACACCTTATCTGGGACATCAGCGACACCAATGACATTGTCAGCCTCACTGACATCAGAGCTTCACTGTTTCATTACAGCCTCATGGTGACATCACAGCCTCACCACTGATATCCTATCTAGCCTTACTGTGACATTACACACTCACTACAAATAACACAGTTTCACAGTGATGTGACAGCATCAGTACTGATATCATAGCCTTTGACGTAAACAATGATAGCACAGCTTCACTTCTTAAATCACTGACTCAGTGTGACATATATCTTCCCACAGATATCACAGCCTTACAGTGACCTCACATCCTCACTGTGACTTCACAGTCTAACCTGTTACATCATAGCCTCACCTGTTTCTTCATAGCCTTATGCTGAATTCAGCCTTGCCACTCTCATCACATCTTCCACAGTGACCTCACAGCCTCTTTGTGACATCACAACTTCTCTGTGATTTCATAGCCTCACAGTAACATCATAGCTTCACAGTGATTTCATAGCCTGTTGTGACTTACAGACTGATAGCCCATGTCAGCCTTACTGTGACATCACAAATTCACTGTGACATCAGCCTTGCCACTGATATAATAGCCTCATTGTGGCATCACAAACACACCACTCCATCACCATCTCCCTGTGACATCAAGGGCTCACAGTATCACCACAGCCACACAGTGACATCAAAGCCTCATGGTGGCATCACAGCCTCACCAGTGACATGTGAGCTTCACTGTGACAATATACATTCATCACTCACATCAGCCTAATTCTGACATCCCTTCCTAACCACTGAAATCATATCCACACTCTGATGTCATAGTCTCACTCCACTGACACCACAGCTTCACTGTGATATCACAGCATCACTGGTAATAACACAGACTCACTGATACATCATAGCCACACTGTGTTCTCACAGCCTCACTGTGACATTGAAACCGGACAGTGATATCGGAGCCTCAGTGAGACATCAGCATCACCACTGACATTAGTCAGAACACTGACATAACTGTCACACCAGTGACAACACAGCCTTTGACATCACTGACTCACCAGTGACATCACAATCTCACTGTGACATCACAACCTCATTGTTACATCACACACACACTGTCCAGCACAGCCTCACCACTGGTATCCTACCTCTCATTGCCATGACAACACAGCCTCACCACAGATAGCACAGGCTCACAGTGACATGACAGGCTAACCTCTGAAATCATAGCGTCAGTGACACCATGGACATGCTGCCTAGCTTTACTATGACACCACAGCCGTATCACTGACATCTCAGGCTCACGGTCACATGACAGCCTCAACAATGACTCCATAGTCTCGCTGTGGCATCACAGCCTCACCAGTAACATCCTAGCCTCACTGTGACATCTCAGCCTTATCACTACCATCAGCCTCACTTCTGACATCACAGCCTAACCACAGAAATCTCAGCCAAACTGTGATGTCATAATCTATCACCATTGACACAACAACCTCAGTGTAACATCACAGACTTTCAGCGGCATCAAAGCCTCCCCTCTGATATAACAGCCTCAGTGTGACAGCACAGCTTCACCAACTGATGTTCTAACCTCACTGTGAAATCCAAGCATCACCCTGATATCACAGCCTCACTGAACTCTTATAGAATCAGCCCTGACATCACAGCCTCACAGTGACCTCACAATTTGCCCACTGACACCAGAGGCTCACCTGTTACATCCTAAACTCATTGTGACATCGGTCTTGCCACTTACATCACAGCCTCAATGTGACATCACCGCTTCCTGAGTGATATCACCTCAAGTTGACATGACAGCCCACAGTGACATACAACCTTCAAATGAAACCACAGCCTCAGTTTGATATCACGGCCTCATCAGTGACAACACAGCTTCATGTGTGACATCTACATCACCATTGTCATTGGTCAGAACACTGATATCACTGCCACACCAGTGACAACACAGCCTTTGACATCACAGCCTCTCCAGTGTCACTGTCACGTAATAGGTTTTTCACAGACATCATAACTTCACCAGTGACATCATAGACTCACTATGACATCTTTTCACCACTGACATTCCAGCCTTATTTTGATATCACACCTTCACCAGTGGCAACACAGCGTCATTTTGACATCAGCATGACCACTAACATCACAACCTCACTGTGCCATCAAAACATCTCCAGGAACATTACATCACTGTGTTGGCAGAGGCTCACTGTGATATCATAGCCACACTATGTCCTCACAGCCTCACTATAACATTACAACCTGATAGTGCCATCACAGCCTCAGTGTGACATCACAAACTCACGCTGACATCAGCCTTGCCACTGACATAATAGTCTCATGGTGACATCTCATACACAACTCTGCCATAGACTCATTGTGACATCATAGCCTCAATGTGACATCACAGCATCACCACTGACATCATAGCCTCATTGTGACATCAGCCTTGCCATAGACATCACAGTCTCACTGTGACCTCACAGCTTCCACTGTGACAGTACCAACTTCCTGTGACAACACGGGCTCACAATGACAGCACAAACACACGGTGACATCAAAACCTCATGTTGGCAACACAGCTTCACCCGTGACATGCCAGCTTCATTGTGACATCACAGCCTCAACTCTGAGGTAAATTGAAGGTCTCAATATGGCATCACAGGCTCACTTCTGAAATCATTGCCCAACTATGATGTCACAGCATCAACTCTGACATTTTAGCCTCACTTATTCATCACTGTTTAGTGGTGACATCATAGCCACACTGTGACGTCATAGCCTCACCGCTGTATCCTACCTAGCCTTACCATGACACCACAGCCTCAACACAGATAGCACAGTCTCACAGTGACATGATAGGCTCAGCAGTGACATCATAACCTTTGACATCCTAAACAATGACACCATAGTCTCACATGTTATATGACTGCCTTATTGTGACACCAAACTTTGCACAAATATCACAGTGATCTCAGTGTGAAGTGACGGTGAGGTTGTGATGTTACAGTGAAGTTATGTTGTCAGAGTTGAGCCTGTGATGTCACTATGAGACTGTGATTTCATAATGAGGCTGTGATTTCAGAGGTATGACTGTTTCATTACAGTGAGGCTTTTATGTCATTGTGAGGCTGTGATGACACTGAGGCTCTGATGTCAGTGGGAATTCTATGAGATGACAGTGTGGTTGTGAGGTCAGTGATGATGCTGTGACTTCCCAGTGAGGTTAGGATGTCTATGGTGAGGCTGTACCATCACAGTGAGGCAATGTGATGATAGTAATGCTGTGAAGTCTTGGTGATGCTGTGATTTCACAGTGCATTTAGGTTGTCAGTGGTGAGGCTGTGCCAACACAATGAGGCTGTGATGTGATGTCAGAGGTGAGACTGTGACATGACAATGAGATTGTGATGTCACAGTGAGGCTGTTGTCACACAGTGATGTCGGAGTTGAGGCTGTGATTTGACAGTGAGGCTGTCTTGTCACTGGTGATGCTGTGATGTCACAGTGTGGCTATGGTGTTACTTTGGAGACTGTAATGGCACAGTGAGGCTGTGATTTCATATTTCTGGCTGCGATATCACAGTGAGGCTGTGATGTCACATTGAGGCTGTGATGACACTGTGAGCCTGTTCTGTCACAGTGAGACTGTGATGTCATATCAGAGGTGAGGCTGTGATTTCACATTGAGGCTGTGATGTCACTGGTGATGCCATGGTGTCACAGTGAGACTCTGATGCCACTGTGGAGGATATAACGTTACAGTATACCTGTGATGTTATAGTGAGGCTGTGCCCTCACAGTAACACCGTGATGTCAGAGTATGGCTATAATTTCACAGTGTGGCTGTGAAGTCACATTAAGACTGTACTGACACAGTGAGGCAATGAGATGATATTGAATCTGTGAAGTCCTTGGTGATGCTGTGATTTCACAGTGTGTTTAGGTTGTCAGTCATGAGGTTGTGCTAACAGAGTGAGGCTGTGATGTGATGTCAGAGGTGATGTAATAATGAGGTTGTGATGTCACAGTGAGGCTGTTGTGCCACTGTGAGGCTATGATGACAGTGAGACTGAGATGTCAGAGGTGAGGCTGTAATGTCACCCTGAGGCTGTGATATCAGTGGTGAAGGTATGAAGTCACAATGAATCTGATATGTCTGTGGTGAAGGTTTGCTGTCACAATGAGGCTGAAATGTCAGTTGGGAGAATGAGGTCACAGTGAATTTATGATCTGACTATTGAGGCTATGTTGTCAGTGGTGAATTTTATTATGTGATAGTGATGCTGGCATGTCTGTGGTGAAGCTTTGATGTCACAGTGAGGGTAGGATGTCAGTGGTGAGGCTGTGATATCACTATGAGGCTGTTGTGTCACATTGAGACTATGATGTCACAATGAGGTTATGATGTGAGATGTGAACCTGTGATGTCAACATGAGACTGTGATGTCACAGTAGGACTGTGATTTCAGAGGTGAGGCTATGATGTCACCAGTGAGGCTGTTGTGTCAGTGGCAAGGCTGAAGTCACAGTCAGTTTGTGACATCAGATCATCTATGATGACACAGTGATTATGTTGTCACTGTTTTGATATGACATCAGAGGTGAAGCTGAAACATAATAGTGAGCCTGACATATCAGTGGTGATGCTCGGATGACACAGTGAGGCTGTGATTTCAATCTGGAGGCTCTGATGTCTCAGTGTGGCTGTGATATCACAGTGAGTCTGTGATGACAGAGTGAGGTTGTGATGACACCGTGAGGATAGTTAGACAGAGGTGAGGTTGTGATATCACCATGAGGCTGTGATGTCAGTGTTGAAGGTATGAAGTCACAATATGCCTGAGATGTCAGTGGTGAAGGTATCATGTCACATTAAGGCTGAGATGTTAGTGGTGAGAATGATGTCGTATTGAGGTTATGATCTTACTGGTAAGGTTATGCCAATGGTGAGTCGAGTTTGTGAGTGATGCTCTGATGTCTGTGGTGAAGCTTTGATGTCACAGTGAGGCTAAGATGACAGTAGTGAGGTTGTGAAGTAACCGTGAATTTGTGATGTCACATAGATAGTCTATGATGTTATTGTGGAAGCTGTGAGTTTACAGTGAGACTCTAATATCAGTGACAAGTCTGCAGTCACAGTGAGTTTATGATGTCTGAGGATCTGTGATGTCACAATCATGGTGTTATGTCACGGTTAGAGTGTGACATCAGAAGTGATGCTGAAACAATAGTGAGCCTGTGATATCAGTGATATGAGAGGCTGTGACAACACAGTAAGGATATGATGTCAATATGGAGATTGTGATGTCACAGTAGGACTGTGATGACACTGTGAGGCTGTGAAGTCAGAGTTGCGGTTGTGATGTCACCATGAGGCTGTGATGTCAGTGATGAAGGTATGAAGTCACAATATAGCTGAGATGTCAGTGGTGAAGGTATGGTGTCACAATAAGGCTGAGTTGTCAGTGGAGAGAATGATGTCATAGTGAGATTATGATCTCAATAGTTAAGCTATGATGTCAGTAGCGAGCCTGTTGTGTGAGAGTGAGGCTGCGATGTCTGTGGTGAATCTTTGATGTCACAGTGAGGCTAGGATGTCAGTGGTGATGCAGTGAAGTCACAGTGAGGCTGTGATGTCACTGTGGAAGCTGTGAGATCACAGTGGGGTGTAATATCAGTCATAAGGCTGATGTCACCTGTGAGGCATGGTTTCAATTGTGAAATTCTGATGTCAGTGAGGCTGTTGTATCACACTGAGGCTGTGATGTCACAATGAAGCTATGGTATCAGAGGTAAGCCTGTATTGTCACCATGAGACTTTGTTGTCAACATGAGTCTGTGATGTCAGTGGAAAGGCTGAAGTCACAGTGAATTTGTGACATCCCAAAGAGGCTGTGATTTCAGAGTGATTCTGTAATGTCACTCTGCGGGTGCAACATCACTGTCACTCTGCGGGTGCAACATCACATGTAAGGCTGAAACATAACAGTGATCATGTGAGGTCAGTAATGAGTCTGTGATGTCAGAGTGAGGCAGTGATGTCAGAGTTGTGGCTGTGAAGCCACAGTGAGGCTGTGATGTCACTGGTAATGTTGAGATGTCACTGCAGAGGCTGTGATGATACAGTGTGTCTGTGAAGTCACAGCGAGGCTGTGATGACACCATGAGGCTCTGATATTCATGGTGATTCTACCATATGACAGTGAGGCTGTGACATCAATGTTGTTGCTGTGATTTCACAGTGAGGTGAGGATGTGTGTAGATAGGCTGTACCATCAAAATGAGGCTATTATATGATATCAGAGGTGATGCTGCAATGAGGCAGTGACGTTGTATTGTCAGTGGTGATGCTGTGATGTCACAGTGAAATCACAGCATCACCAATGATGTCACATCCTCACTGTCATTGCATTGAATCACCAGACATTAGAGCTTCACTGTGACAGCCTCACTGTGACATCAAAATTTCAGCACAGGCATCACAGCATTGGCGTCACATGAGGTTCACCATTGACATCATAGTCTCGTTAGTGAGATCATGACTTCACTATGACATTCTTGTCATTGACAACTTAGTCTCATTGTGATATCGAACCTTCACCACTGACATCTTTGCCTCACTGTGACATCGTACCTTCACTATAGACATCACAACTTCATGATGACATCACAGACTCACCTATGTCATCATACTCTCACTTTGTCATCAGAGCCTCACTGTGTCATCACAGCTTTACTGTAACATCACAATCACATCTCTGATTATAGCCTCACTGTGAGGGCACAGCCTCAGAGTGACATCTCATCCACACTGTGTCATCAAAGCCTCACATTGACCCAAGCACAGGATCACTGTGATGGCACACTGTCAATGTGATATCAAAGCCACATTGTGCCATCACAGCCTTCACAGTGACATCATTGGCTCATTGTGATGTCATGGCATCACCAGTGACCACACAGCCTCATTGTCACATCTCAGCCTCACTTCTGACAAAACATGAATACCTCACTGTGATGGACAGCCTAACCAGATATTACAGCTTCACCACTGACATCTTAACCTCATTGTGACATCAAAGCTTCACCGCTGACATCACAGTGTCACTGTCACATAATAGGTACACCACTGACAATATAGCCTTGCCTGTGAATTGATAACCTCACTGTGACATCATGCTTGCCACTGACATCTCAGACTCATTGTGAAATCAAACCCTCACTACTGACATCACACCCTTATGATGACATCACAGCCTCACTTCTCACATCATAGCTTTACTGTATCATCAGACTCACTGTGTCATCACAACATCACTGTGACATCACAGCCACATCTCTTACATTACAGCCTCCATACTAACATCATATCCTCACTGTGACATCACTGCATCGCAATATCACAATTTCACTGTAAGATCACAGCTTCAAATCTGAATTGGCAGCCTCACTGTGACCACACCGATTCACCACTGACATCATAGCCTCACCACTACATTTCAGCCTCATCTCTGAACTCACTCCCTCACTGTGCTTTAATAGCTTTGTTTTGACAACACAGCTTCTCTGTGATGTCACAAACTCTGTGACTTCAGCCTTGCGACAGACACTACAACCCCACAGGAGACATCACAGTCTCACCTCTGACATCACAGCATCACTATGACATTACAGTCTCAAAGTGACATCATAGGCTCACCTCTGACAGCACAGCCTCAGTGTGTGATGCAATAGCCTCACTGTGCCATCAGAGCTTAACCATTGAAACCAAGCCTCACCTGTGACACCAGAGCTTCTATAGTGACATCACAATGTCACTGTAATATCACAACCTCATGTGACTTCACAACCTCACAACTGATATCCCAGCCTCACTGTCATATCAAAGCTTCACTACAGATATAAAGCCTCTCTGTGACTTTCCAGCCTCACCACTGACAAGACAGTCTCATTATCACATCGAAGCCTCACCTCTGAAATCACATCACAGCCTCAGTGTGATGGCACAGCCTCACCACTGACATCCTAAACTCGCTGTGAAATCACAGCATCACCAATGATGTCACAAACTCACTATAATCTTGTAGAATCATCACTGACATCAGAGCCTCACTTTGTCTTCACAGCCTTTCTGTGACATCACAGGATCATTGTGACAAGACAGCCATGCCTCTGACATCATGGCCTCACTGTGATGGCAAAGCCATACTGTGACACCACAGCCTTCACATTAACATCACAGCCTCAGTGTGACATCACAATATCACCAGTGGCAACACAACCTCACTGTAACATTGCAGCTTCACTTCTGACATCACAACCTAGCCTCACTGTGTAGATACAGCCTCACCAATCACAACCTATCCTCACTATGAAATCACAGCATTATCACTGACATCACAGGCTCACTGTCATCTCTTAAAATCACCACTGATATCAGAGATCCACTGTATCATCACAGTCTCACTGTTACATAATAGACTGACATCACTACCAACATCATGGCTTCACCAGTGAGATCATAACCTCACTATGACATCATCCTCTCCACTGACATCTAAGCCTCATAGTGACATCATACCGTTACCTCTGACATTTTAGCTTTAATATGATATCACACATTCACCCCTGATATCACAGGCTCATGTGACATCACAGCCACACTTCTGACATCATAACCACTCTTTCATCACAGCCTCACTGTCATCACAGCCTCATCGCTGACATCACAGCATCACTGTGAGGGCACAGGCAAACTGTGTCATCCAGCCTCAATGTGACATTGCAGCCTCAATATGATGGCACAAACTCTTCAGTGAAGTCCTAACCTCTCTGAAATCACAGCCTCACTGTGCTATCACAGCGACACCTCTGACAACACAGACTCAATGTGAGACTATAGCCTCACTGTGACTTCTTAGCCACTCTAGGACATCACAACCATTACAGTGACATCATAACCTCGCTGTGACATCACAGCCTCACTGAGACTACACAGCTTCCACAGTGACATTATAGCCTCAGTGTGACATCACAGCTTTCTGTGACTTTATAATCTTACTGACATTCTAGTCTCACTGTCACATCAGAGCTTCACCACAGACATCACAGCTTCACTGTCACATTATAAGCTCATCACTGAAATCATAGCCTCACCCTTAACACTATAAATTCACTATGACATCATTCTAGCCACTAACATCTCAGCCTCATTGTGACATCATACCTTCACCATGGACATCACAGCCTCATGGTAACATCACAGATTCACTTCTGACTTCACAGCCTCACAGTGTCATAACAGCCTCACTGTGACATCACAGTCACATATCTGACATCACAACTTCACTTGTATGTCTGAGCCTCACTCTGACATCACATACAAAATGGGACATCACATTGACATCACAGTCTCACTGTGACATCACAGAATCACTAATGACAACACAACCCCACTGACACATCACAGCTTCACCTCTTACATCACATCATAGTCTCACTGTGACAGAACAGACTCATCACTGACATCCTAACTTCATTGTGAATCAGCATGAGAATTGACATCACAGGCTCATTGTGACATCTGAACTTCACCACAGATATCACAGCCTCATGTTGACATTACAGTCTCACCTATGAAATCATACACTCACTGTGTCATCACAGACTCACTGTGTCTTCACAGATTCACTATAACGTGACAGCTTTACTGTGACATCACAGTCACAATGACATCACAGCCACCACATTGACATCACAGACTTCCTGTGACCTCTTTGCATCACCACCCATGTCACAGCTTCACTGTCATCTCATAGAATCACCATTGATATCAGAGGCTCACTGTGTCATCACAGCTTCATTGTGACATCACAGCCACAAACTCTGACATCCCAGCCTCATTTGGGGGTACAACCTCACTGTGACATTACAGCCACACTGCACCATCACATCCTCCACAGTGATATCAAAGACTCACTGTGACATCAAAGCATTACCAGTGATATCACAGCCTCAGTGTGACAGTGTAGTCTCAAATATGATATCACAGCATGACCACTGATGTCACAGCCTCACTCTCATCTCATAGAATCACCAATGACATCAGAGCCTCACTATGTCATCACAGCCTCACTATAACATCACGGCCTCACTGTGACATCACAGATTCTCTTTGATGTCACAAACTCACTGTGATTTCTGCCTTGCCACTGACACAACAGCCTCACTGGTGACTTCACATCCTCTCGTCTAACATCACATTCTCACTGTGACATCACACTCTCATAGTAACATCACAGGCTCACCTCTGATATCATAGCCTTATTATGACGTCACAGCCTCAGTGTGACATCACAGCCACACCTCAGTCATCATAGCCTCACTGTGATGGCACAGTCTCTTTATGAGATCACAGCCTCCACATTGGCATCACAGCCTCACTGTGACATCACAGGCACACCTCTGACACCACAGTCTCACTGTGAGGGAACATTCTTACCCGTAAGTTCATAACTTCACTATGACATCCTTGCCACTGACATCTCTGCCTCATTGTGGCATCATTCCTTCATCACTGATATCTCAGCCTCATGGTTACATCACAGTTTCGTGGTGACACCACAGGCTCATCTCTGACCATAGCCTCATTGTGACATCACAGCCTCAATGTGACACAACAGCCTCACTGTGACATTAAATCTTCACCATTGAAACCAAGCCTCACCTGTGACATTAGCTTTACCACTGATTTACCACCTCTAATATCAGTTGTGAACTCACAACTTCCACAATGACATCATAGCCTCACTGTGACTTCACAGCCTCACTACTGACATCTTAGCCTTACTGTGACACCACCAACATCTCAGCCTCATTATGACTTCATACCATCACCAATGATATCACAGCCTTTTGATGACAGCAAAGCCTCACCTCTGACATTATAGTCTCACTGTGTCATCACAAACTCACTGTGCCAGCATGCTTCACTGTAACATCACAACCTAACTGTGACAACACAGCCACACTGTGACATCACTGCCTCCACAGTGACATTATAACCTCACTTTGACATTACAGCATGGCAGTGACTTCACAGCCTCACAGTTCACTATCACATCGCAGCCTCACTGATATTACAGCCTAACTGTGAACTCACAGCTTCCACAGTGACACCTTAGCTTCACTGTGACATCCCAGGCTCAACTCTCATCACAGCCTCACTGTCATGTCAAAACATGACTACTGA
Source organism: Typhlomys cinereus (assembly GCA_023101885.1). Lineage (NCBI taxonomy): Eukaryota > Metazoa > Chordata > Mammalia > Rodentia > Platacanthomyidae > Typhlomys > Typhlomys cinereus. The sequence continues at coordinate 1,151,572 of JALPQD010000397.1, forward strand.
CATCATAGGCTCACTTTTCCTTTTCAACTCACCCCTGATATCACAACTTCACTGTGACATAACAGCCTCATTGTGACATCAAAGTCTCTATGTGATGTCACAAAACTCCCTGTGATTTCAGCCTTGCCTTTAACACAACAACCTCACTGGTAACATCACAGCAACACCTCTAACATCACAGCCTCCATATTGACATCACGGCCTCACTGTGTTAGGTTCAAGGCTGATGTCATAACTATTTTGTGATTTCACAGAGAGGCTGTGGTGTCACAATGAGGTTATCTCATAGTAAAAGTGTGACAACAGATGTGAAGCTGAAATGTAACAGTGAGCTTGTTATGTCAGTGGTGTGGCATTGATGTCACAGTGAGGCTGTGATGTCAGTGTTTAGGCTTCAATTCCACAGCAAAGCTGTGATGTCACAGTGTAGCTGTCATGTAACTTTGAGGCTGTGCCCTTACAGTTACTTTGTGATGTCAAAGTTGTGCTGTAATATCACAGTGATTCTGTGATGTCACAATGAGGCTGTTGTGATGTTCTGATGTAGTAGTGATTTTACAAGGTGACAATGAAGCTTTGACATCAGTAGTAATTCTGTGATTACATACTGAGTTTAGGATGTCAGGGGTGAGGTTCTTCAATCACAGTGAAGCTGGGATGTGATGTCAGAGGTGAGGCTACAATGTGGCAGTGAGGCTGTGTTATCACTGGTGATGCTGTGATAACACTATCGACATCACAATTTCACTGATGACATCACAGCCTCACTGTGACATCACAGGCTCAACTCTGACATCACAGTTTCAATGTGACACAACAGCCTCACTGTGACATCAGAGGTCGACCATTGGACAAAAGCATCACCTGTGACATTGGCCTTGCCACTTATATTACAACCTCACTTTGATCTCAAAGCTTACACAATGATATGACAGCTTGCTTCATTGTGACTTCACAGCCTCACTGTAATTTCAGAGCCTCACTGCCATCTCATAGAATCACCACTGACATCAGAGCCTCTCTGTGTCATCACAGCATCACTGTGAGAACACAGCCTCACTGTGACATTGCAGATACACTGTAACATCACAGTCTCCACCGTGAGGACATAGCCTCACTGGAACATCACTTCATTACCAGTGACATCACAGCCTCACTATGACCTCACAAATTACAGTGATATCACATCCCTTGATATTATACAATCACCATTATGTTTCAGGTTCACCTCTGATGTCACACCCTAATTGTGATCTAACAGCTGCCCTGTGACATCACAGCCTACTATGATATCACAACCTCACCAATGACATCCTAGCTTCACTGTCACATCAAAGATTTACCACTGATATTTCAGCCTTACTGTCACATAAGAGGCTGCATCACTTACATCACAGGCTCACTGTGACAGCACAGCATTACTGTCACATCACAGTCTCACTGTGACATCACAATAAAACGTCTGACATCGCTGCCTCACTGTGAGGGCATAGCATCAGTGTGAAATCACAGCCACACTGTGCCATTTCAGACTCCACATTGACATCATTGCCTAACTGTGACATGACTCAGATATAAAAGGCTTATGGTGACATCACAGACACACCACTGACATCACAGGCTCACTGTTGTTTCAGCCTCACTTCTGATGTCACACCCTCAATGTGACATAATAGCCTCACTGTGACATCAGAGCCTCTCTCTGATGTCACAAAATCACTGTAACTTCAGCCTTTCCACTGACACAACAGCCTCAGCGGTCACATCAGAGCATCTCCTCTAAAATCAAAGCCTCACCTTGACATCAAAACCTCAGTGTGACACAATAGTCTCATTGTGACATTGAAACCAAGCCTTACTGGTGACACCAGTCTTGCCACTAGTATTACAGTCTCACTGTGACTTCACAGTTTTCCCAGTGACATCACGGCCTCACTATGTCTTCAGAGCCTCACTGTGACATCACATTCTCATTTTGACACAACAGCCTTATTGTGACATCAGAGCTTCACACTTGAAACCATGCCTCACCTGTGACATTAGCCTTAACACTGATATTACATCCTTGCTGTGACCTCAAAGCTTCCACAGTGATGTCACAGGGTCACTGTTATATCATAGGCTTACTGTGATATCACAGCCTTACCACTGACTGCCTAGCATCACTGTGACAATAAACCTTCACCACTGACATCACAGTGTCATTATCACCTAATAGGCACACCACTGACATCGCAGCCTCACCAGTGAGGTCATAATCTCACTATGACATCATTCTCACCACTGACATCTCAGCCTCATTGTGATATCATACCTTTACCACTGACATCATAGCCTCCATTTTGATATCACATCCTCACCTCTGAAATCATAGTCTCACTGTGTCATCACAACCTCAACTCTGACACCAAAGCCTTACTGTGATGTCACAGACTTGCCAGTGACATTGTACGCTCAGACTTGGGTTTCAGCCTCACCTCTAGTGTCACATTCACACTGTGATATAACATCCTTACTGAGACATCACAGCATCTCTGTGACATCACAAACTCACTGTGACTTCACCCTTGCCACTGACACAATAGCTTCACCAGTGACATCACAGCCTCACATCTGACATCACATCCAACTGTGACATAACAGTTTCATTGTATTATCACAGCCATTGTGATGTTGCAAACTCACTGTGACTTCAACCTTGTCAGTGACACAACAGCATCACTGGAGACATCACAGCCTCTCTTCTGATACCACAACCTTACCACTGACATCTCAGCCTTATTGTGACATCATTACTTTGCCAAAGACATCATAGATTCACTGTGTCCTCACAGCCTCACAGTATCATCATACCTTTACTGTAACTTCACAGCCTCACTGTGACATACCAGCCACAACACAGATATCACAGTTTCACTATGATGACAAAGCTTCACTGTAACATCACAGACACATTATGACATCACAGTCTCCACATTGGCATCAAAGCCTCATTGTGACATCATAGCATCACCAGTGACAACACAGACTCACTTTCTCATTGCAACCGCACTTTTGCCCTCACATCACAGCCTCATGTGACAGCACAGCCTCATCACTGACATCCTAACACACTGTGAAATCACAGCATCACTTGTGATGTCACAACTTCACTGTGATCATACTGCTCATTTAGAGCTCACAGTGGTCACAGAGAGATCACATTGGTTATAGCTTATGGTCTTCATAGATATTTTACAATGGTCATAGGTCAGAGTAGTCATAGAGAGTTCACAGTGGTCACAGAGTTCTCACAGCTTATAGTGGTCATTCGAACCTCACTGTAGTCATAGAGAACTAACAGTGGTCATATATCATATTGGTCATAGAGAGCACATAGCAATCACAGAGAGCTCACAGTGGTCATAGTTCATAATGGTAATGGAGAGTTCTCAGTAGCTACAGCTCAAAGAAGTGACAGAGAACTCATAATCATAAAAGAGAGCTCATGATGGTCATAGCTCAGAATGATGATAGAAAGCTCACAGTGTTCATAGCCCAAAGTGGTAATAGAGCTCTCAGTGGTCATAGAGAGGTCATAGTGATCACAGCTCATAATTCACAAAGAGAAATCACAGTGGTCATATCTCATAGTGGTCATAAAGAGTTCATAGTGGTCACAGAGAACTCACAGTAATGATTGTTCTTAGTAGCCATAGAGAGATTACAGTTGTCATAGAGTGCTCACAGAGGATATAGCTCACATTAGTTATAGAGAGCTCATAATGGACATTGAGAGGTCAGGGTGGTCATAGCTCATAGAAGTCATCGAGAGCTCACAGAGGTCATGAGAGCTCATAGTGTTTACAGCTCATAATTGTCACAAAGAGCTCATAGTGGTCATAGCTTATAATGGTCATAGAGAGCTCACAGTTGTCATCAAGAACTCACAGTGGGTGTAGAGAGCTCACAGAGATCATAGAAATCTCCTAGTGGTACAGCTCCCTCTCATAATGCTGAGCTCACAATGATGATAGATCATAGTAGTCATAGAGAGCTCACAGTGGTCACAGAGAGCTCACAGTGGTCATAGAGTGCTCCTAGTGTTCATAGAGAGTTCATAATGGTCATAGAGTGCTTAAACTGGTCATAGAGAGTTCACAGTTGTCATAGAGAGATCATAGTGGTCATATGGAGCTCCCAGTTGACATAGATCATAGTGCTCACAGTTATCAAATAGGACTCACAGTGGGCACAACTTACAGTGGTCATAGAGATCTTGCAATGGTCATAGCTAATAGTGATCAAACGTGGTCATTGTCATAGAGAGATTGCAGTGGTTATAGAGTGATTAAAGTGATTATAGCTCACAGTAGTTATAAAGAATTCATAATCATTATTAAGAGCTCAATGTGGTCATAGCTCATAATGTTGATAAACAGCTCACAGTGGTTATAGATCATAGTGGTCATAGAGAACGGCCAGTGGTCATAGAGCACTCACATTATTCAGGGTTCACAGAGGTTATAAAGAGTTCATAATGGACAATAAGAGCTCATAGTAGTCATAGCTCTCAAAGGTCGTGAAGAGTTCACAGTGGTCATAGTTCATAGTGTTTATACAGAGCTGTAAGTCTTCATAGTTTATATCGCTCATAGAGAGCTACTGGGGTCACAGAGAGCTCCCAGTGTTCACAGAGAGCTCAAAGTGAACATAGAAAGTTCACAATGGTCATATCTCATAGTAGTCATAAAGAGATCATAGTGGTCACAAAGACCTCAAAGTGGTCATATAGAGGTCACAGTGGTCCTAGAGAGCTCACATTTATCATAGAGAGCTAATAGTGATCCTAGGTCACAGAGGTCATAGAGAGTTCACAGTGGTCTTAGCTAACAGTGGTCAAAGAGAGCTCATAGTGGCCATATCGAGCTCACAAAGGTCATGACTGATAGTGGTCTTAGAGAGCTTACAGTCTTGTCTTAGTTTATATTTATCATAGAACATCACAGTGGTCATAGCCCATAGTTGTCATTCAGAGCTCATAATTGTCATAGACAACTCACAGTGGACAACTCACAGAGAGTCAATGAGTTCATAGAAAGCTCATCGTGGTCATAGAGAGCTCACAGTGGTCATAGATCAGTGTTTATAGAAGGCTCACAATGGTCATAGATATCTCATAGTCATCATTGAATGTTCACAGTAGTCATAGAGTTCACAGTAGTCATAGAGGGCTTTCAGGGGTCATAGAGAGCTACAGCCATCATAGATCACAGTAGTCCTAGAGAGCGCATAGTGGCTACAGACAACTCATTATGATCATAAAGACCTCTCTAGTCTTTATGACAGGTCATAGGGAGTTCACATTTGTAATACAGAATTCAATATAATTTTTAGACAGAGCTCACAGTGGTCATAGTGAGCTCAAAATTGTGGTCATTCTCTGCTGACAATGGTCATAGAAGGTTCATAGTGCTCATCTCATAGTCATCAGAAAGCTCTCACAGTGGCCATAGAGAACTGATAGTATTCACAGAGAGCTGGCGGTGGTTATAGAGTGCTCACAGTGGTCATAGAGAGCTCACATTGATCAAAGTGAGCTTACAGTGATCATAGAAAGCTCACAGTGTTCATAGAGAGCTGACATAAGTCATGAAGAGCTCCCAGTTGTTTCAGGTCATAATGCATATAGAGAGGTCACAGTGGTCCAAGAGAACACAGAGTGGTGAAAACTTATAGTGCTCACAATAGTCATAGTTGACAGCGGACACACAGAGTTCAGATTATTCATAGAGTTCATAATGGTAATAGTGAGCTTGCAATGGCCACAGAGAGCCTATAGTTGTAATAACGCAGACTAGTCATAACTCACAGTTGTCATAGAGAACTCACAGGTGTCATAGATAGTTCAGTGGTTGTAGCTCTTAGTGGTCATAGAGTGATCATAGTGGACATACAGAGGTCAAAGTTTTCAAAGAGCTCACTGAGGTCATAGATAGTTCACAGTTGTGATCAAGAGCTCACAGTGGGCAAAGATAGCTCACAGAGGGCATAGAAAGCTCATAGTGCTCACAGCTCTCTCCATTAATAGAGAGCTTGCAGTTTTCATAGATCATAGTGGCCAGAGCGAGCTCACAGTGATCATAGCTCACAATGGTCAGAGAGAGCTCAAAGTGGTTATAGAGGGGTCACAGTCATCAGGAATGTTACACTGGTCATATATATCTCATAGTGATTATAACTCAGAGTGGTTATAGAGTGTTCATAGATATCATAATTCACAGTGTTCATAGAGAGGTCACAGTGATCATAGAGAGCTCTTAGTGTTCATAACTCTTAGTAGTCATAGAGAACTCATAGTGTTCCTAGCTCTGAGTCATAATAGAGAGCTAACAGTGGTCATAGAAAGTTCACTGTTTTCATGGAGAGCTCACAGTTGGCACAGAAAGCTCACAGGGGTCATAGAAAATTCATGGTGTACACAACTCTCTCATAATGGTCATAGTTCATAATGGTCATATAGAGCACACAGCAGTCACAGAGAGCTCAAGATGGTCACAGCTCATTATTATCACAAAGAGCTCACAGTGTCCATAATTCATTGTTGTCATAGAGAGCTCACAGTGGTCATAGAGAGCTTAAAGTGGTCATTGCTCACAATAGTTATACAGAACAGTTAATCTTTATCTTGAGTTCACAGTGGTCATAGCTCACCGTGTTGAAAGAGACCTCACAGTGTCATAGATCATAGTGAATATAGATAGGTCACAGGGTTTAAAATTAACAGTGGTCATAGAGAGCACATAATGGACAATGAGAGCTTATACTGGTCATAGCTTATAGTAGTCATAGGGAGTTCATAGTTGTCACAGAGTGCTCACAATAGTCATAGATAGTTCACAATGCTTATAGTTCATAATAATCATGAGTTCACTGAGGGCATAGAAAGCTCATAGTGGTCACAGCTCTCTCCATTAATAGAGAACTTGCAGTTTTCATAGATCATAGTGGTTAGAGAGAGCTCAAAGTGGTCATAGAGAAGTGACAGTCATCAGAAATGTTACACTGGTGCTCAGTGGTCATGCAATCTCGTAGTTCTCATTGAGACCTGACAGTGGTCAGATCACCTTGGTCATAGAGAATTCATATTCATCATAGCTCACAGTGGTCATAATTCACAGTGGTTATAGGGATCTCATAATGGTCAAAGAGAGCTCATGGTTTTTATCGTTCATAGTGGTCACAGAGGGCTCATAGTGGTCATAGAGAGATCAAAGTGGTCATGGAGAGCTCACAATGGTCATAGATCACAGTGAATATAAAAAGCTCAAAGAGAACTCAGAGTGGTCATAGCTTACAGTGGTCACAGCTCATAATATTCAGAGTTCACAGCAGTAACAGAGAAATCATAGTGGTCATAGAGATCACAGTAGTCATAGAGTGTTGACAGTCATCACGCAGAGCTAACAGTTATTACAGAAAGCTCTTATTCACATAGAGAGCCACAGGGAGTCATAGTGGTCAGATCTTACAGTGGTCAGAGCTCAGAGTAGTCATAGAGAACTCACATTATATATAGAATGCTTACAGTGGTCATAGAGAGCTGACAGTGGTCGTAGCCCAAAGTTGTCATTGAGAGCTCATAGTGCTCATAGAAAGCTCATAGTGGTCATAGGTTATAGGGGTCATAGAAAACTCACAGTTGTCATAGAGTGCTCAGAGTGTTCATTGCTCACATTGGTCATAGAAGCTCACATTATTCATAACTTATGGTGGTCATAGAAAGCTCACAGTAGTAATTGGGAGCTCACAGTGGTCATACCACATATTGGTCATAGAGAGTTCAGCGCTTTCAAAGACAGCTCACAACAATCAGTCATAGGTCAGAGTGGTCATAGGGAGCTAATGGTGAGCAAAGTAAGCTGACAGTTTACACGGAGAGCTCACAGTTCTCATAGAGAGCTCATAGTGCTCATAGCTCACTGTTTTCATAGAGGACTCATAGTGGTCATAGCTCATAGTGATCATAGATAACTCAGAGTGACCATGGAGCGCTCACAGTAATCATAGCTCATAGGGTTGATAGAGAGCTCAAAGTGGTTATAGCTCATAGTGCTCATAGAAGGCTTATAGTGGTAATAGAGAGCTCACAGACATCATTGAGAGCTCTCAGACTTCATAGAGGGCTCACAGTGGTAACAGAGAGCTCATAGTGGTCATCGCTTACAGTGATCATAGAGATTTCACAGTCATCATAGAGTGGACTCATTGGTCATAGAGAGTCATAGTGGTCATAGCTCATAGTGGACATAGGGAACTCACAGTTGTCATAGAGATCTCATAGTGGTCATAGAGAGGCATAGTGGACATAATGAGCTCACAGTGGATGTAAATTACTCACAATTGTCACAGAGAGCTCTCATTGGTCATAGAGAGCTCATAGTTGCAATACAGAGCTCATAGTGGTTATACAAAGTTTACTATAGTTATAGAAAGCTCACAGTGGTCATAGAAGGCTCACAGTGGACATAGCTCAAAGAGGTCAAAGCTCACAGTGGTCATAGAGAGCTCACAGTGGACATAGAGTGTTTATAGTCATAGTTCACAGTGGTCATAGAGAGGTCATGTGGATCATAGCTCATAGTAGTCCTAGATAACTCAAAATGGCCATAGAGAGTACACAGTGGTCATAGAGAGCTCATAGTGATCATAGAGACCTCACATGAGTCATAGCTCATAGTCATCATAGAGAGCTCACAGTGGTCATAGATCATAATAGTAAAAGAGTGCTCAGAATCAGCATAAAGAGCTGAGAGATGTCATATCTCATCATGGTCATAGAGAGCTCAGAGTCCTTATACACATTTGACAGTGTTCATAGAGAGCTGACAATTATGATAGAGGGCTCACTGTGGTCATAGGAAGCTCACAGTTGTCAAAGAGAGCTCACAGTGGTAATAGAGAGCTCACAGATTTCATGGAAAACTCATACTGGTCATAGCTCACTGTGGTAATAGGGAGCTCAAAAGCTCACATTCATCATAGAGAGCACTTAGTGATAATAGAAAGCACACAGTGGTTAAAACTTATAGTGGACATAGAGAGCTCACATGGTAGTAGCTCACAGTGGTCATACTAAACTCACAATGGTCATAGGTTAAAGTGGTCATAGAGAGCTAATAGTGGTCATAGATCAGAGTGGTCATAGAAAGCTTATAGTGGTCATTGAGAACTCACAGTGGTCACAGATCATAGTGGTCATAGAGCTATTAGAGTGGTCACAGCTCCACATTGTCATAGAGAGCATAGAGTAGTCATGGGGAACTCAGAGTGCTCATAGAACATAGCAGTCATAGACAACTCACAGTAGTCCTAGCTCACACTGGTTATAAAGAGCTCATAGTGAGTCACAATTCTCAAAGGTAGCTCATAGTACTTATACCTCACAGAGGTCTTAGAATGCTCATAGTAGATATAGCTTATAGTGGTCATAGTGAGGTCAAAGTGGTCATAGACAGGTCATAGTCATCATGGCTCCTAGAGGATAAAGAGAGCTTACAGTGGTCATAGGTCATAGTGCTAATAGAGAGCTCAAAGTGGTCTTAGCCCATATTTGTTATACACATCATAATGGCCATAGAGTGCTCATCATGGTCATAGAGAACTCACAATCATTATGCAGAGCTCAAAGATGTCATAGAGAGCTCATAGTGGTCACAGAGGGCACATAGTGCTCATAGCTCACAGTAGTCATTTTGAGCTTTTAGTGGTCATAGAGAGTTCACAGTGGTCACGGAGAACTATTAGTTGTCATAGAGACTTCACAATGGTCATAACTCATAGTGATCATAGAGAGCTAACAGTGTTCCTAGATCATAATGAAAATAAAGAGTTCACAGTGGTCAACAAAAAATTCACAGTGGTCATAGCACACAGTGGTCCTAAGAGAGCTCAGTATGGTCATAGTGAGCTCACAATGGTCATAGAGAGCTCACAGTGTTCATGGAGAGCTCAAATTTGTCATAGAGAGATCACAGTGGTCATAGAGAGGTTAAAATTGTCAAAGAGAGCCCATAATGGTCATAGCTCACAGAGGTATTAGAGACTTATAGTGGTCATAGCTCACAATAGTCAAAGAAAGATCATAGTGGACATAGAGAGCTCATAGTGGACATAGCTCATAGTGAACATGCGAGAGCTCACTGTGGCCATAGCTCATAGTGGTCATAAAGAGCTCATAGGAGTCATAGGTCATAGTTGTCAAATAGAGCTGATAATGGTCATAGAGAGCTCATATTGATAATACAGAGTTCACAGTAGTCATACAGAGCTCAAAGTGGTCATAGAGATTTCATCATGATCATAGATCAAGGTACTCATGGAGAACTCACAGTGTTCAAAGAGACCTCACAATGGTCATAACTCATAATTTTCATAGAGAGCTCACAATGTTCATAGCTCATAGTGGTCATAGAGAATACAGAGTAGTCACAGCTTTTAGTGGTCATAGAAAACTCATAATCATCATAGAAAGTTCAAATTTATCATACCTTATAGTTGTGTTGGAGAGATTATGTAGGTCATAGATCACAGTGATCATACAGAGCTCATAATTGACATAGAGAGCTCACAATGCTCAAAGCTCACAGTGGTCATGAAGAGCTCACAGTGTTTATAACTCATAGTAGTCATACAGAGCTAATAGGTAGTCATAGACATAATGCAGTGCTTATAGCTCATATAGGGCATAAAGGGGTCACAATGTTCATAGCTCACAGGCGTCATAGAGATCTCACAATGGTAATAGCTCACAGTGGACACACAGAGCTCATAACGGACATAGAGAGATCACAGTGCTCAAAGCTCATAGTGGTCATGAAAGAAGTATGAATATTCATAACTCATAGTGGTCTTAGATAGGTCACAGTAATCACAGTTCATAGTGCTCATAAAGAGCTCACAATGGTAATACATCAATGTAGTCATAGCTCATAGTCGTCATAGATCACCATGGTCATAAAGAACATATAGGTATAAAAGAGAGCTCAAACCTGTCATAGCTCATAGTGGTGATATAGAGATAACAGTGGTCATAGATCATAGTGGTCATAGAGAGCTCAGAGTGGTCATAGTTCATTGTGTTGATAGAGAGCTCAGAGTGGTCATAGCTCCTAACGCACATAGAGAGCTCACACTGGTCATAGGTTATACTGCACATAGAAAACTCACTGTGGTCATAGAAAGCTCTGCATGGTCATAGAGGACTCATAATGGTCATAGTTCACAGATATATTAGGAAGCTTGTAGTCATCATAACTCATAGTGGTCATAGAGAGCTCTAAATAGATGTAGAGAGATCACAGTGATCATAGCTCAGAATTGTTATGCAGAGCTCATAAATGGTCATAAAAAGCATACAGTGGTCCTAAAGAGCTCATAGTGGCCCTAAAGAACTCACAACCATCATAGATCATACTGCTCATAGAGAGCTCATCGTAGTCAAAGAAATCTCTCAGGAATCATAACTCATAGTGGTAATAGATAAATCACATTTTTTATGGATATCTCAGTCTTCATAGGTCATAGTGATTATAGAGAGCTCACAGTGGTCATAGTTCACAGTGGTCACAGAGAATTCATAATCATCATAGAGAAATCAAATTGGTCTTATACAGTGGTCATTGAACGCTCACAGAGTTCATAGCTCATAGTAGTCATAGAGAGCTTATAGTGGCCATAGAGAGCTCACAGTACTAATAGCTCATAGTGATCATTGAGAGCTTACAGTGGTCACAGAGAGCTCAAAGTTGTCATAGAGACTTCACAGTGGTCATAACAAACAATAGTCATAGAGAGCTCATGACCATTATAGCTCATAGTGGTTGGGAAGAGCTCAGAGTGGTCACAACACATAGAAGTCATACAGGCTCACATTGATCATAGGTCACAGAGCTCATAGAAAGCTCACAGTGGTCATAGAGTACTTGAGCTCAAAGTGATCATAAAGAGGTCACAGTGTCAGGGAGTGCTAACAATGGTCATAGCTCCTAGTGCTCATATAGAGCTAATAGTACCCATGCAATGCTCACATTGGTCATAGCTCACAGTGGACATAGAGAGCTCACAGTGTTCATTGCTCATAGTGGCAACAGAGACCTCAGAGTGGTTATAGATCATAATGGTCAGAGAGAACTCACAGTGGTCACAGAGAACTCATACAGGACATAGCTTCTAGTTGTGATAGAAAGCTCACAGTGGTCACAGCTCACAGTTGTCATAGAGAGCTTATAATGGATACTAAGAGCTCACAGTGATCATGGCTCATAATTTTCATCATAGAGATGACACAGTGGTCATAACTCATAGATAACAGGTTATTGAGAGCTCATATTGGTATAGCTCACAGAGGACTTGGAGAGCTTGTAGTGTCATAGAGAGCTCAGAGTAGTCACAGCTCACAGTGGACATAGAGAGCTCATAATGTTCATAGCTCATAGTGATTGCAGACAATTCTGAATGATCTTAAATTATAGTGGGCCTAGAGAGCTTACAGTAGTCATAGCGAGCTCATAATGGAGGAATAAGAGTTCAAAGTGATCATTCCTCATAGCAGTCATAGAGAAGACATAGTGGTCATTGCTCATAGTGGTTAAAGAGAGCTCAAAGTGATCCTAGCTCACAGTGGTCATAGAGAAATCATAATCATCATAGATAGCTCAAAATGTTCATAGGTCACAGTGGTGATAGAGAGCTAACAGTGGTCATAGACAATAGTCCTCATAGAGCACTCACAGTCTTCATACTTCATAGTCTACATAGACAGTTTATTGTGGTCATAGAAATTTCATAGTGGTGATACCTCATAGTGGTTATAGAGAGCTCACAGTGGCCATAGCTCATAGTGGGGTAATAGAGAGCTCACAGTGATGTCAGAGAGTTCACAGAGATTGTTGTTCATAATGCTTGTAGAGAGCTCACAGTGGTAATAATTCACAGTGGTCATAAAGAGCTGATAATGGACATAAAGAGCTCACAGTGGTTATAGCTCACAGTGTTCATACAGAGCTCACAGTGGTGAAAGGTCATAGTGGTCATAGAGAGCTTACAGTGATCATATGTCTTTGTGCTCATAGAGAGATTGCAGTGGTCATAGATATTTCATAGTGGTCATAAAGAGCTCAAAGTGTCACAGAGAGCTCACAGTGTTCATAGCTCAGAGTGGTCAGCGAGAATTCATAATCATCATAGAGAAGTCATATCACATAATGGTGACAGAGAGCTATTAGTGGTCATACTTCATAATGGCCATATGGTGCCAACAGAGGTCATAGCTCATAGTGATCATAGAGAGTTCACAGTTGTCACAGCTCACAATAGTCATAGATTGCTCATAAAGGAGATAGAGTGCTCACAGTAGTCATAGTTCATAGTGGTCATAAAGAGCTCACAGTGGTTATAGCTCATAGTAGTCAAAGAGATCCCATAGTTATCATAACTCATAGTGGTCAAATAAAGCTCAGTGTTCATAGAGCTCTCATAGTGGTCATAGCTCATACTGGTCATAGCGTACAGTGGTCATGGCTCATAGGGGCCATAGATAGCTAAAAATGGACATAGAGAGCTCACAGTGGTCATAGCCCATAGTGGTCACAAGGAGCTTATAGTGGTCATAGCTCACAGTGGTCATAGAGATCACACGGTAGTCACAGCACACAGCAGATATTTAGAACTCACAATGTTCATAGAGAGCACTCAGTTTTCATACAGTTCGCATAGTGCTCATAGCTCACAGAAATCATTGAGAGATTTTAGTGGTCATTGCTCACAGTGGTCATAGAGAATTCAGAGTGATTATAGATCACAGAGGTCATGGAGAATACATAGTGAACATACAGAGATCATAGTCTTCATACATCACAGTGATCATAGAGAACTAATAATGGACATTGAGAGCTCACAGTGCTCATAGCTCATAGACAAAATAAAGAGCTCACAGTGGCCATAGCTCATAGTGGTCATAGAGAGATCACAGTGGTCATAGAGAGCACAAAATGCTCAAAGAGAGCTCACAGTGGTTATAGAGAGCTCACAATGGTTATAGCTCATAGTAGTCATAATGAGGTCACAGTGGTCAGAGCTGATAGTGGTCTTAGTTTACAGTGGTCATAGAATGCTCACAGTGGTCCTAGCTTAGTGGTCATAGAGAGCTGACAGTGCTCATATCTCACAGTGGTCATAAAGAGCACATAATAGACAATGAGTGCTCACAGTGGTCACAGCTGACAGTAGTCATAGAGAGCTCATAGTGGTGAAAGATATCTCAGAGTAGTCATGGCTCATAGTGGTCATAGAGAACTCACAGTGGTTATTGAAAGCTTACAGTGGTCATAGCTCATAATGGCCATAAAGAGCTCACAGTGGTCAGAGCTCATAGTATTGATAGCGATCACACAGTTGTCAAAGGTCCTTGTGGCCATAGATAGGTCACAATGGACATAGCTCCGTACAGTCATAGAGAACACATATTGGACAATGAGAGCTCACTATGCTCATAGTTCACAGTGGTTATAGAGAAATCTCAGTGGTCATAGCTCATAGTGGTCATAGAGAACTCACATTTTTCACAGGTCATATTACTCATAGGGAACTACAGGGGTCATAGAGGGCTCACAATGGTCATAGCTCATAATGGTCAATGAGAACTCTCAGTGTTCATAGATCATAGTTATCATACAGAACTCATAATGGTAATAGAAAGCTCATAATTGTCATAGGTAGCTGACAGTGGTCCTAATGAGTTCATAATGGTCAGAAAGAGCTCAAGGTAGTCATAGTGCTCATAGAGAGATCACAGTGGTCATAGATCATAGTAGTGACAAAGATTTCAAAGTGGTCATAAATCACAGTGTTCATAGAGAGCTTCCCCTGCTCATAGCTTTCAGTGGTCATAGACACCTCACCATGGTCACAGCACAGAGTGTTCTTAGAGAACTCATAATCTTCAGAGAGAGTTCACAATGATCATAGCTCATAGTGGCGATAGATCATAGTGGTCATACCTCACAGTGGCCATAAAAAGCATATAATAGACAATGAGTGTTCACAGTGGTCCTAGCTCATAGTGATGATAAACAGCTCACAGTGGTCATACCTCAAATGGTCATAAAGAGGATATAATAGACAATGAGTGCTCACAGTGTTTATAGTTCATATAGTGGTGATAGACAGCTTACAGTTGTCATGGCTCATAGTAGTCATAGAGAACTCACAGTGGTCATAGAGAGGTCACAGTGGTCATAGAGATATCACAGTGGTCATAGAGAGCTCAGAGTAGTCAAATTTCATGTTGGTTACAGGGATCTCAAAGTGATTATATCTCCTAATAGTAATAGAGAGCACATAATGGCTATAAAGAGCTTATAGTAATCATAATTCACAGTGGTCACAGATCACTCATATGGTCATAGCTCATAGTGCTGTTAGAGAGCTCACAGTAGTCATAGATCATAGTGGTCATGGAGAGATCACAGTGGTCATAGCTCACACTGATCATCAAGAGCTCACAGTAATCATAGTCCGTAGTAGTAATATAGAGGTCACAGGGGTAATACGGAGCTGAAATTGGTCACAGAGAAGTCACAATGGTCATAGAAACTTCATAGTAGTTACAGAGAGTCCATAATTGTCACTGTTCACAGAGGACATGGGGGGTCATAGTAATCATAGCTCATAATAGACATAGAAATGTCATAGCGGCCATAGAGAGCTGACAGTAGTCATAGTTCATAATGCTCATAGAGAGCTCACAGTGGTCAGATGATCACAATGGTGATAAAGATTTAAAACTGGTCTTAGATCACAGTGATCATAGAGAGCTCAAAGCCATAATAGAGACCTCACAGTGGTCATGGAGTACCCAATAGACAGCTCACAGTAGTCATAAATAACTCACATTGGTCATAGAGAGCTCTCAAGGTATCATTACTCAAAGTGGTCATACAAAACTCATAATTGTCATGGAGAACTGACAGTGGTCATAGTTAACTGTGGTCAAAAAGAGCTCACAGTGTTCATAGCTCAAAGAGGTCATAGAGAACTCAGAGTCATCATAGATCCCCATAGAGAAATAAGGTGGTCATAGAGAGGACACGGTGGTCACAGACAGCTCAAATTGATCATAGAGAGTTCACAGTGGTCATAGCTCATAGTTGTCATAGAGAGCTCATAATGAACATTAAGTGCTCATAATGGTCATAGCTCAAATTCGTCATAAAGTGCTCACAGTCTCATAAGTTTCTCAGAGTGGTCATAGAGAGTTCATAACTCACATTGGTCATAAAGATCTCACAGTGGTCATTGCTCATAGTAGTCATAGAAAGCTGTCAGTTCTCATAAAGAGGTCAAAGTGGTCATAGAGTGCTCTAAGTGGTCATACCTCATAGTCGTCATAGAAAGTTCACATTGGTCATAGCTCAAAGTGGTCATAGAGAGCTCACAGTGGTCATACCTCACAATAGTTATAGAGAGCTCATAATGAACATGAAGAGCTCACAGTTGTCATAGATCATAGTTGTTCATACCTTAAAGTGCTTATAGCAAGCTCACAGGACTCAGAGAGAGCTGAGAGTGGTCATAGGGAGCTCGCAGTGGTCATAGTTCATAGTGGACATACAGAGCTCACATAGATCGTAACTCACAATGTTGTTAGAGCTCATAAGGGACATAAAGTGGTCGAATATCATAGTGGCTATTAAGTGCTCACAGTAGTAATAGCTCCTAGTGCTCCTGTAGAGCTCAGAGTAGTCATACCTCATAGTTGTCATAGATAACTCACAGAGGTCATAGCTTATAGTTGTCATGGAGAGCTTATAGTTGTCTAAGCTCGAAGTGCTCACAGTGGTCATAGAGATCTCACAGTGTTCATGGAGAGCTCAAAGTAAACATAGACAGGTCACAGTAGTCACAGAGTGTTCACAGTTTTCAAAGAGAGCTTGTAGTCATTTTAGATCACTGATGTCATTGAGACTTCTTTGTGTAATAGCTCATAATAGTCATGGAGAGCTCATAGTGGCCAGAGAGAGACCACAGTCATGATAAAAAGCTCATAGTGGAAGAGAGATCATAGTGATCATACCTCATAGTTGTCATAGTGAGCTCACAGTGGTCATAGCTCATAGTGGTCCTCAAGAGCTTATATTTGTCATAGATATTTCACAGAGATTGTAGCTCATACTCTTCATAAAGAGCTCAGAGTGGTCATATCTCATAGTTGCTATAGGGAGCCCAGAATGGTCATAGCTCATAGTGGTCCTAGAGAGCTCACAGTCATGATCGAGGTCTCACAGTGGTCATAGAGAGATTTGAGTGGTCATAGAGACCTCACAGTAGTCACAGAGAGCTCACTGTTGTCATAGATAGCTTATAGTTGTCGTAGCTCATAGTGGTCATACAAAGCTCTTAATGGTGATAGATAGCTCACAGTGGTCCTAGCTCATAGTGGTCATACAGAGCTCACAGTTCTCACAGTTCACAGTGTTCATAGAGAGCTCATAATGGACAATGAGAACTCACAGTGGTCATACTTGATAATCATGAGAAGAAGCTCATAGTCGTCATAGTTCACAGTGGTCTAAGAGAACTTACAGTGGTCATATACAGTGAACAGTGATCATAGGTCATAGTGGTCATGAAGAGGTCACAGCTCACAGTGTTGATAGCTAATTATGGGCATAGAGAGCTCACAGTAGTCATAGTTCATAGTGGAGAGCTCAGAGTGGTCATAGCTCACAGTAGTCATAAAGAGCTCACAATGCTCATAAGTTCTATAGCT
Organism: Typhlomys cinereus; assembly: GCA_023101885.1. Lineage (NCBI taxonomy): Eukaryota > Metazoa > Chordata > Mammalia > Rodentia > Platacanthomyidae > Typhlomys > Typhlomys cinereus. The sequence goes on from JALPQD010000397.1 coordinate 1,169,381, forward strand.
TCTAGAGAGCTACATGGTCACAGAGAACTTATAGTGTCAGGATAAGCTCAAAGTGTTCATAGAGAGTTCACAGTGTTCATTGCTCATAGTGGTCATAGAGCGCTCACAACGCCCAAAAGTGTTCAACATCCTCATAGAACATTCATAATATATATAAAGAGCTCACAATGCTCACAGCGCATGGTATATAGGGATCTCACAGTGATTATAGTTCCTAATGGTAACAAAGAGATCATAATGACCATAGAAAGCTCACAGTAGTCATGAATCACAGTGGTCACAGAATACTCACATGGTCATAGCTCATAGTACTCATAGAGAGCTCACACTAGTTATAGCTCATAGTAGTCAGAGACAGCTCACAGTGCTCATAGAGAGCTCACAGGGGTTATATCTCATAGTGGTCATAAAGGTCTCACAGTGTTCATAGCTCATAGTGGTCATACAGAGCTCTCAGTGCCCAAAAAGAGCTCAAAATTGTCATAGAGAGCTCATAGTGGTCATAGCTCATAGTGATCATGAAGACTCACAGTAGATATAGCTTATAGTGGTCATAAAGAGCTCACAGTGCTAATAGCAAACAGTGGCCACAGAGAACTGATAATCCTCATCAAGAGCTCACTGGTAAGAGAGACCTGACAATGGTCATAGCATATAGTGGTGATAGAGAGCTCACAGTGAACATAGCTAATAGTTGTCACAGTGCTCATAGAGCACTTAAAGTTGTCATGAAGAGGTCATAGTTAAGGTAGAGAGCGCATAATAGCCATAGAGAGTTGAAAGTGGTCACAGAGAGTTCATCATGGAAACAGAGAACTCACAGTGGCAATAGATCATAATGGTCATAGTGGTCAAAGAGAGCTCACAGTAGTCATAGTTCTTGGTGGTTATAAAGGGCTCACAGTGTTCACAATTCATAGTGGTCATAGAAAATTCACATTGGTCAAAAAGAACTCTACGTCATCATAGAGAATTCACAGTGGTCATCGCTCATACTGGTCATAAGGAGTTCACAGTGTTTATAGAGGGTTCAAAGTGGTATCACAGTGGTCATAGAGTGCTCACAGTGGTCATAAAGAGCTCACAGTGCTCATAGCAAACAGTGGCCATAGAGAATTTATAATCCTCATTAAGAACTCACAGTGGTCAAAGCCCATACTGAAGAGACAGCTGACATTGGACATAGATGATAGTGGTTTTAGAGTTCACAGTGGGTATAGCTCATAGTGGTCACAGAGAGTTCATAGTGGTTAAAGAGAGTTTACAGTGGTCACAGCTCATAGTGGTCCTAGAGAGATCACAGTAGTCCTATCTCGCAGTGGTCATAGAGCGCTCATAATGCAAAATAAAACATACTGTGGGGAGCTGGAGAGGAGGCTCAGGAGTTAAGACTCTGCCTTGCAGGCGAAAGATCCTGAGTTCAGATCCTAGACCCCACGTATAGATGCCGGGCGGAAGCGGGGGTTGCCTGCGTTTTTGGTCCTGGTAGGGCGGAGCCTGTGAATCCCGGGGCAGAATAAACAAGGAGGAGGTGGAGGCGGTCCATGGTGATTCCCAAATTCGTCCGTGGTTCTACACACACACATACATACACATGCACACACACACACGCATACACGCACAATTGAATAATAATAAAAAACACACTGTGGGCTTAGCTCATAGTAGTCATAGAGAACACACAGGGGTCATAGCTTCTAGTGGTCAGAAAGAACTCACAGTGGTCATTGCTCATAGTGTTCATAGAGAGAGCTCTCAGTGGTCAGAACTCAGTGATCATAGAAAGCTCACAGTGGTGATTATTCACAGTAGTCATAGAAAGTTCACAGTGGTCATAGCCCAGAGTTTTCAGAGAGATCTCAAAGTGGACATAGAGAGCTCATATTGGTCATTGAGAGCTCACAGTGATCCTAACTGAAAGTGGCAATAAAAAGCTCACAGTGGTCATTGCTCATAGTGATCATAGAGAGCTTACAGTGGTCATAGCTCGTCGTAGTCATAGAGAGCTCACTGTGGTCACTGGGAGCTCAAACTGGTGATAGAGAACTCACAGCAGTCAGAAAAAGCATAAAGAGGTCATAGAGATGTCACAGTGATCACAGAGAGTATACTGTTTTCATAGAGAGCTCATACTTGTCATACCTCAATTAAGTCATAGATGGCTCATAGTGCTCATAGTTCAAAGTGGTCATAGTACTCTAATAGTGGTCTTACAGAGTTCACAGCGGTCACAGCTCATAGTAGTTACAGACAGCACACGTTGACCATAGCTCATAATGGTCATAGAGAGCTCACAGTGATCACAGATAATTCACAGTTGTCATAGCTCACAGTGATCATTGAGAACTCAGAGTAGTCATAGTTCATAGTGGTCATAGAAAGCTTATCATGGTTATAACTAATAGTTATCATAGAGGGCTCATAATGCTCATAAAGAGCTCAGAGTTGTCATAGCTCACAGTAGTGAGCTATAAACTGTGGCATCACAAAGAGCTCATAATGCACAATGACAATTGATAGTGCTTATTGCTCAGAGTCATCATAAAGAGCATAATGGTCATAGCTCATAGTGGTCCTGTAGAGCTCACAGTGGTCATAAAGCATGCAAAACAGTCATACAAAGGTCACATGGGTCATAGCTCATAGTGGTCATAAAGAGCTCATAATAATCATAGAGAGCTTACAGTGGTTGCAGGGAGCTCATAATAATCATGTAGGCTCAAACTGGTCATATAAAGCTCACAATGATCAAAGCCTATAATGGGCATAATCAGCCCATAATGTACATTGAGAGCTTACAGTGGTCATAGAACATAGTGGTCATGAAGACTTCACAGTGGTCATAGCTCATAGTGGTCATAGAGAGCTTATAGTGGTCATAGAGAACTCAGAGTAGTCATACAGGTTCAAAGATGTCACAAAGAGATCACAGTTGTCATAGAGAGCTCACAATTTTCATAGTTCACAGAAGTCATAGAGAATTCAAAATGGCCATAGCTCATAGGAGTTATAGAGAACTCATAGTGGCCATAGAGAGATCACAGTTTTCATGGCTCACAGTGGTCATAGAGAGCTCACAGTGGTTGTAATTCATAGTGGTCAGAGAGAGCTCATAGTGATCAGAGCACACAGTGGTCATGGAGAGCTCACAGTGCTCCTAACTCATAATGCTCATAGAGATCTCACAGTGGTCATAGAATGCACACAGTCTTCATAGTGAGATCAAAGTGCTCATAGAGAGGATACAGTGGTTACAGAATACTGATTGTGGTCAAAGATAGCTCACAGTGATCATACAGAGCTCATTGTGGTTATAGATAGCTCATAGTGGTCACAGTTTACAGTTCTCATAGAGAGCTCATAGTGGTGATAGTTCACGATCATAGAGTGTTCATAGGGCAAATAGATCATAGTGGTCCTCGAGAGCTTACATTGGACATAGAGAGCTCACATTGGTCATAGAGAGCTCACAGGAGCTTATAGAGAGCTCAGAGTGGTCATAACTCATAATGGTGATAAAGAGGTCATAGTGGTCCTAAATCATAGTGATCACAGAGAGCTCACATTGTTATATGTTATAGTGGTCATAGAGAGCATATAGTGGTCATTGAGAGCTCACAGTGGTCATAGCAGGCTCATGTGGTCATAGATAGTTCACAGTTATCAAGAAGAGTTCATAGTATTCAAAGAGCTCAGAGTGATCATAGATCACATTGTTCACAGAGAGATCACAGTGGTCATATCTCTTTATTGTCATATAGAGCTCATAATTGTCATAGAGAGGTCATAGTGGCCATAAAGAGCTCATAGTCATCATAAAAAGCTCAGTGTGGTTATAGATCATAGTGCTCACAGGGAGCTCACAGGAGCCATAGCACATAGTCGTCATAAAGATGTAATTGTGGTGAAATTCATAGTGGTCATAAAGAGCTCAGATTGGTCATAGGTCATAGTTGTCATATAGAGCTCATAGTGGTTATAGGTCATAGTGCTCATAGAGAGCTCACATTGGCTTTAGCCCTTAATTGTATACAGAACCCATAATGGTCATAGAGAACTTACAGTTGTCATAGCTCCTACTGGACATAGAGAATTCAGAGTGGACAATTGTTGGGCCTCATTGAGACCCTGTTGAAACTTCCTGAGCCTGGTTAGAGTTTCATGAGCTGTTTAAGCTGCCTCACCAGCATGATTCAGCACAGCCTTGTGGCTGATGCAATATAGCCTTAGGTTGCAACAGCAACTGGCCTATAGTAATGCCCCACTAGCCCATAATAATCTCATGAAACTACAAATCTCGCGAGATTATGCCTTCTGCAGTTGGTGCGGTTAAACTGCTTAGCTGAGAGGGCAATCAGCAACGACTCATGCTAGGACTTATGGGATGTTGGGTGGGGTATATAAGGGCCTGACTGTTGGAATAAAGTCAGTTCCTGCTTCAACAGAGCTTTCAGCCTGGAGTGTCTTTCCCCGGTGGTGAGGGGGTCTGGGCCGGCGACACTCATCATCCTACTCAGCCCCAGGTTCTGCCTGGCTGGACCAGCACTTCCTTCCACACTAGCTGCCGAGAGCCCAGCAGACTGGTGCTCCGTGTGAGGCAATGTAAGGAATTCCCCTTGGATGTTCACTGACAGGCTAATTGGTCTACAGGTGAGTGTACCCCATAAGTTATAGGGCAGTCGTTCCCCAAACCTGACCCCGTGCTAGACTCACTGAGAGTTTTATTCCCCTAAATCCTGATGATCTTGTAACTCAGAGAAAAGGCATCAGGAGACTCTTAGAAGGCAGAGAGTGCTTAATCTTCAAAAAGCTCTCACATACCATCTGAAGGAAACCGACAAAAAAAGCTTCCAGAAGTTGCAAAAGAGTCAAAGAAAAGATCCTGCAGAAGAAATCACAACAGACTTTGAGACTGAAGTTTCAAAACTTCAGCAAAAGGAAATAATAGAGAACCAAGCAGGTTGGGTAGAAATTGATGAGGACAGGGAAATGAATAGATTGAAAAGGCTGGCTAAGAACATCCTGGATCAGAGAACAGAAGTGGAGAGGTTCTTTCTAGATGCTCTAAACCAAGTAAAGAAGCAGAATCTAACCAGCAGGAAGCATTACAAGCAGATAGCACAAGCTGACTTCAATTTAAAGATGAGGACAACATGTGCAGGAAAAACAGAATATCCCAAAATCAGGACATTTAATGGCAGAGAACACAGCACACATACTGTATATCAGGAATGGCCAAGTAGTCAAGTAAATGTGGATATTGGTGATTTGACCTGGGAACAGGAGGAGAAAGTTTAGTATTGCTCTTTGCAAAGATGAATGGCTTCACTGCTAGGAAATACAGCCAAAGTTCTAAGCCTCCTGTTTCAGAATATGTTGCTTCTGACAGTGGAGAAAGAAAAGAAATGAGTTGGAGAAGACAAATCTCTCAGAAAGCTAAAAACAATTTCAGAAAAGAAAAGTCCAAGTGGAGAAAGAATTGGAGGATCTGAAAAAGGGCTTGACATTTCCTCTTGTGTGATCCTTGAGCCATCACATAAATACCTGCTACAAAAGGTTCAAGGTGCCATAAACACTTTAGTGCTAAAGAGATTCAACACTTTCCTTCCTGTAACCCTTTATTTATTCTCTGGTAGCACCTTATGTACTGCCCTTCTGGCCCAGGAGGGCCACCCCATCCATTGGATACATCTTTCCATTGGCGGAGCCCCTAGGGGGTATTCTATGACTGATCAAGTTGCCGATTGCATCATCAAAGGCCAAGATACCTACACCAGGCTGTTTGGAATAGATCCCCGTTTCCTGATTGTTCCCTTTAGCTAACAGATTTCACCTGGATCCAGAGGAAAAATGATAGAATTTCCATAGCTCTAGAAGCATTTATGGGAAAAATTGACTGGATGAGTCCATTTACTAGATTAAACTGGATACTCCCTAAACTCTTCTTATTCCAACCTAACCCTTATCTTCTTACTGCTTTTACTGATGGGGGACATTTGGGGGCATCTTTAGTAGTCTACCCCCTCCATAAACTGAGTAAAATACCAGCACCTATCAGGTCGTTCACTCATGAGGTCAAGGGATCTACACAATTCAAAGAACTATTTGCTGTCACCTTAGCATTGGATACTATACAAGAGTCATTGAACCTGTTCTCTGACAGCCTTTATGTTGTCAACATGCTACCCAACCTAGTTGAGCCCCACATCAGGTTAGACTCTAACCCTATATCTCCCTTAATGATCCAAGTTCAGTCTCTACTTAAACAAAGGACCAATCCCATTTTCCTCCGACACCTTTGAGTTCACCAAAATCTACCAGGGTTCCACTCCGAGAGCAATGCCTTGGCAGACAAAATGGCATCTGTCATGACTTTTGAGGGGGCCACTAGTTTCCACCGCCTCACTCACACTAATTGGAGAGGCCTCCATCAAAAATATCCTTTAGTGCCTATTAAGGATCTTAAAAAGATCATTCTCTAACCTTCAGACACTGGGGGTCAATCCTCGTCGGCTAAGACCCAACAATTTATGGCAAATAGATGTCACAAACCACCCCCTTTTGGCAAGCTCAAATATATCTTTCTTACCATTGATACTTTCTCCCAGGCCTGCTGGGCATCAGCCTACACAGGAGAAAAATCCAAACATGGCATTAGCCATATGCTTCAATGCTTTGCCACATTTGGTCTTCCAGATCAAATTAAAACCGTTAATGCCCCATGCTATACTAATAAGACTTTTATAGATTTCCTTAGTACATGGCGTGTCTCATACACCATGGGAATCCCCTACAATCCATGGGACCAAACTATTATTGAGCGCCATAATCAAACTCTTAAGGCCCAATTACGAAAACAACAAGGGGAGTCATCACCTCTTCATGATCAACTAAAGAGAGCACTATTTACTTTAAATATATTAAAATTTTCAAAAACAGATCGAGCTTCCCCTTTCCAAAGGCATTGGACTTCCTCTATCACATACAGCTCCATCTGGGTGCACTGGAAAGACCCATTGGCGGGAGCCTGGAGAGGGTCTGACCCCTTTATATCATCAGGGCAAGGATTTGGCTGTGTTTTGCCCCAGAGTGAAAAACGCTCCATCTGGATCCCTGCCAGGGACACAAAGTACCTCCCACAAGATGATAAACACAGCTTCAGGGAGTCTTGAACCCCTGAAGATCACCTCTTTGCTCTCTCCCCAGAACCAGAGGATAACATCGCTGTGCCTGACCATCCTGGTGCTGACAGCCCTCGTTGGGCCCTGTGATGAAGGATTTGGAGATTTGCAGGTGTGAACTTCAAGAATGGCCTTCTCCCTTACTTCCTCTCCCTCTTGGGCCCTTTCCTTGTCCTTTTTCTTGCTCATTGGGCCTTCAATTATTAATAGGGTCATTCAATTCATCTAGCAGAGAATAAGGCTATTAGCCCTTTACCCCACCCTGCTCCGCCTGTCCAGACGCGCACGCGGTCCAGCCGGGCCTCACCCCATGACCTAGGTAAGCTCCGCCCGCGCCCACCCACCAGAACCCCAGGTCAGCTCAAAGGGACCCTGCTCCGACCCCACCATCCAGCCAGAGCCGAGAGCAGGGCCGAGGGACAAGGAGGACCTCCGCCTGCGCCCGGGCCCCGCCCCAGCTCCCCTCAGGTTAAATAGCTACACGCTGATGCCCCCATCCTCCCATTCCCCACCCCGCTCCGATGGTCCGGACGCGCTCGCGGTCCAGCCGAGCCTCACCAGTGACCTAGGTAAGCTTTGTCCCTGCCCACCCCCAGAACTCCAGGCCAAATAATTCAGTTTACTGAAATTGAAAGATCTTAAGAGTTAAAATGACAATGCCAAAGTCAAAGTGCAAATCCATGAGAAGCAACACTCAAGTAAACAAATTTCCCACTGAAGAAATTAATCCCATAATGTTAGACTCCAACCAGAACAAACCCACGGAAAAAGGCCAAGAAAGCCTCACCCAGGATAACGACTTTCAAAATATGATCATTACCATGTTCAATACTATGAAAGAGGAAATCAGGGAGGAATTACATAATCGAATCAATCTCTTTGAAGAGGAATACAACACACATTTGGAGGAGGTGAGAAAAACAGTTCAAGAAACAAAAACTGGCATAGAGCAGTTAAAACAGACTCAAGCAGAGTTTAAAACTGAGCTACAAGACAAGTTATCTTCAACCCAGAACTCCACAGAGAGTCTTATCAACAGAACTAACGAAGCAGAAAACAGAATTTCAGACCTTGAAGATAAAGTGGGAGTACTAACCAGCTCAATGGAAGAGGTTGTTAAAGCCAAAAAGATAATTGAGAGAAATATGCAAGAGATATGGGACACCCTGAAGAAGCCTAACATGCGTATTCATGGAATACCAGAGCAAGAATCTCAAAATACCACCCCTGAGGAAATTTTTCAAACGATCATCAAGGAAAACTTTCGTCATATAAAAAAAAGAGAGGCCCATGCATATACAAGAGGCATTGCAGACCCCAAACAGATACGACCAAAACAGAAGCATCCCACAGCAAATAATAGTTAAAACACTCCACATTCAAGATAAAGAACTGGGGCTGAGAGCTTCAAGGGAGAAAAAACAAGTCACTTTTAAAGGTAAACCTATTAAAATAACAAATGACTTCTCAGTCGAAACAGTAAAAGCAAGAAGAGCTTGGAGAGAAATACTTCTTTTTTTTAATATTTTTTTTATTAAAAATTTAATTATACATTTTAAAATTTTTTACCAGTTCCCTCCCTCCCCCCTCCTCCCCCTCCCCTTCCCCCAGTGCCTCCCACCCAATTCCCAGAGAGTCCTTTATTGTGTACGCCTAACTCTCCATTGGGTCCTCCTCTCCGATGACATATAAGGACCCAGTGGCATTTCCATAAGCCCTTTCTCTTGTTCCCCTTAAGCATAAGATCACTACTATGGCTGTCAATCCCTTGCCTCCAGAGGTCTCGGTGCCCTTAACAGATGCTAGAAATATTTCAAGTATTGAATGAGCCAAAATGTCAACCCAGGCTGATTTACCCTGCAAAACTATCAGTCATGATCGAGGGAGAAAGAAAAATTTTCCAACACAAAGACAACTTTAAGGGATATATGTCCACCAAACCAGGCCTTCAAAAAATGCTAGAAATGATACTCAAGCGTGAAGAAAAAAAACAGGCATCTCCAGGAGAACAAAAGGCAAGTATAACACCATTAAAAGCGAAGCACTATACTTATAAAAACTACTAAACATAATAAATGTCTGGAATTAAAAATAGTTTCTCCATTATAACACTAAATGTTAATGGAATTAATTCACTGATCAAGAGATACAGATTACAAACTTGGATTAAAAATCACAATGCATCAATCTGCTGCCTGCAGGAAACCCATCTCATCACAAAAGATAGGCACACTCTAAAAATAAAAGTCTGGTCAACAATTCTACAAGCAAATGGAATCAGAAAACAGGCAGGGGTAGCCATTATGCTATCAGACAACGTGGACTTCAAACCAAAGAAAATTATAAGAGACACGGATGGATACTACATTTTAGTCACAGGTACAATTCACCAGGAAGACTTCACAATACTGAAAATGTATGCACCCAATACGGGCCCCTCCACATTCATTAAGAAAACCCTACAGGATCTAAAACAAGAAATCAACCCCCAAACGATAATTCTTGGGAACTTCAACACCGCCCTCTCAACATGGGATAGATCAGCAGGTCAAAAGCTTAACAGAGACACTTTGGAACTTAATCAAACCCTTAAATAAATGGACCTTACAGATCTCTATCGAACTTTTCACCCACATACCAAAGAATGCACATTTTTCTCAGCAGCACACGGAACTTTCTCCAAAATAGATCACATATTGGGCCACAAAACGAATCTACAAATATACAAAAAAGTTGAAATTCTAACCTGTGCCCTGTCAGACCACCACGGCCTGAAGCTGGACATCCACAACACATCAAACAAGAGAAAATGCACTAACTCCTGGAAACTTAACAATAAGATGCTGAATGAGAACTGGATTCAGGAAGAAATTAAAAAAGAAATTCAAGATTTCCTTAAAGTGAATGATAATGAAAATACAACTTACCAAAATCTCTGGGACACAATGAAAGCTGTTCTAAGAGATAAGTTCATAGCTCTTAATGCCTACATCAAAAAAATGTAAACACCAGAAATAAACAACTTAACAATGCAGTTTAAAGCTTTAGAGAAACTAGAACAATCTGACCCCAAAAGTAGTAGAAGAGAGGAGATTAGCAAAATAAGGGGAGAAATATCTGAAATCAAGATTAAGAAAACGATAGAAAAAAATCAACCAATCAAAAAGCTGGTTCTTTGAAAAAATCAATAAGATAGATACACCCCTAGCTAAATTAACCAAAAGCAGGAGAGACAAAACCCAAATTAACAAAATCAGAAATGAACATGGAGTTATCACTACTGATACCCAAGAATCCAGAGAATTATAACATCACATTTCAAGAACTTATACTCAGTGAAGTTTGATAACACAAAAGAGATGGATGAATTTCTAAGTAAACACAACTTACCTTAATTGAATAAGGAAGTTGTGAATTATTTAAATAGTCCTATAACATATGAGGAAATTGAGAAAGTAATCTCGAATCATCCCACCAAAAAATGTCCTGGACCAGATGGATTTAGCACAGAGTTCTACCACACATTTAAGGAGTTAATAACAACAATACTCCTTAAACTGTTCCATCAAATAGCAAAGGAAGGAATACTACCAAATTTCTTCTATGAAGCTAATATCATTTTAATCCAAAAACCTAATAAAGATTCACTTAGAAAAGAAAACTATAGGCCAATCTCTCTGATGAACTCAGATGCAAAGATTCTTAACAAAGTCTTAGCAAATAGGATTCAAAAACATATCAAAAAGATCATTCACGGAGACCGAGTAGGCTTTATGCCTGGCACACAAGGTTGGTTCAACATATGCCAATCAATAAATGTAATAATCATATAAACTAATTTAAAGTCCAAGGCCATATGATACTCTCAATAGATGCAGAAAAAGCTTTTGACAAGATCCAACAGCCTTTTACGATCAAAATGCTAGAGACAGTAGGAATGGAAGGAACCTTTATCAATATAATAAAAGATGTACACAACAAGCCCACAGCAAGGATTATGCTCAATGTGGAAAAACTGGAGGCATTCCTACTTCGATCAGGAACTAGACAAGGCTGTCCACTCTTGCCAATTCTCTTCAATATTGTACTTGACGTCTTAGCTGAAGCCATAAGACAAGAGAGGGACATAAGAGGGATTCAAATCGGCAAGGAAGAAGTCAAGCTATCCCTATTTGCAGATGACATGATCTTATACCTGAGGGATCCCAAAAACTCCACCAGGAAGCTCCTGGAACTAATTTTAGAAGTTCAGCAGGGTGGCAAAATACAAAATAAATGTACAGAAATCAGTGGCCTTCCTATTTGCTCAGAATGAAAGAAGTGAGAGACTTGAGAAAAAATCCCATTTACTAAAAAAAGAAATACCTTAGTATTAACCTAACCAAGGACGTAAAAGACCTTTACAATGCAAACTTTAAAACCCTAAAGAAAGAAATTGCAGGAGACACCATAAGGTGGAAAGACCTCCCATGTTCCTTGATTGGCAGAATCAACATTGTAAAAATGACCATCCTACCAAAGGCAATATACAAATTGAATGCTATACCAATTAAAATCCCCAAACAATTCTTTAAAGAAGTTGACCAAACAATCTCAAAATTCATATGGAGGCACAAAAGACCCAGGATAGCAAAGACAATCCTGAGTAACAAAAACAATGCTGGAGGTATCACCATACCAAACCTTAGTCTATATTACAAATCCATAGTTATAAAAACAGCCTGGTACTGGCTCCAAAATAGACACACAGATCAATGGATAAGGGTTGAAGACCCAGATATAAGCCCACAAAATTACAGCCATTTGGTCTTTGACAAAGGGGCCCAAAAAATCCAAAGGAAAAAGAACAGTATCTTCAACAAATAGGGCTGGTAAAACTGGATCTCCACATGCAGAAGACTAAAACTGGACCCGTATTTGTCATCATGTACAAGACTTAATTCCAAATGGATCAAGGACTTTGATATAAGGCCAGAGACTATAAAAATGATAGTTGAAAGTATAGGGAACTCCCTGGAGCTGATTGGGCTAGGCTAACAGTTCCTAAACAGACATCCAATAGCACAGTCACTGCTACCAACTCTCAACAGTTGGGATCTTGTGAAATTAAAGAGCTTCTGTTCAGATAAAGAGATTGTAACACGAGCTCAAAAACAACCCACAGAATGGGAGAAAATCTTCACTAATCACATATCTGATAAAGCTCTATTATCCAGAGTGCACCATGAACTTAGAAAACTAAACACCAAGGAAACAAATGGCCCAGTTAAAAAATGGGCCCTGGAACTTAAAGAAACTTTACCAGGGATGAAATTAAAATGTCTAACAAATATCTTTAAAAATGCTCCACTTCCTTTGCCATCAGGGAAATGCAAATCAAAACTTCCCTGAAATATCATCTCACCTCGGTCAGGATCGCAAAAATCCATAGTATAAACAACAAATGCTGGAGAGGATGTGGAGAGAGTGGAACTCTCCTACATTGCTGATGGGAATGCAGGCTCATACAACCACTCTGGCGAGCCATCTGCAGATTCTTGAAGAAATTAAAGATTGAAATGCTATATGACCTTGCTATTCCACTTTTGGTAATTAACCCACATACAGCAAAAATTTACCTCGATAATAGAAGCACGACCATGTTCATAGCAGTACTGTTTACAATAGCAAAGTCATGGAACCAACCCAAATGTCCAACAGTTGACGAGTGGATAAGGCAAATGTGGTACATCTATGCAATGCAGTACTACTTAGCTATCAAAAATGATGAATTACTGGAATTTGCTGGGAAATGGATGTTATTAGAAACAATTATATTTAGTGAAGTATACCAGACCCAGAAAATTAAGCACTGTATGTATTCCCTAATAGGTGGTTCCTAGTACAAAACCCACCTAGTCCACCTAGAGACACTCAAAGATAAATCTCTGTAATACCCACAGTAATTCCAAAGATTATGAACAAGAAGGATGGGGTAAGAGGACCACACCAGCAACAAGGAGAGAGGAGACCATGTTACAGCAGAGAAAATAGGCCTCCATCAAGGACTGCAAGTAAGTAATGAGACATCTGGTTAAGTTCACAGACTTTCATTCCTGATCATTTACAACTGAGAGGGTATGCTCTCACCAGAAGGGTAGGGCATATAGTCTGCCAGATAAAAAGTAACCATTTTGCAAATGGGTGATTGGCCCCTCCCTCACTGCGGTTTCCTACTTTTATTACATCTACCTTTGAATATACTCTTATAACAAGACTCTAGTTTAACAGCTTTTTATCTCTGGCCAGGGAGTGTCATCCAATACCCATCAGGATGGAGTGAAGGGCATTGTAGGAGCAGCAAAACTGCAAAAGAAAATCAACAAACCATAATCCAGAACTTCAGAGACTATATCAACCACCTAGAACTAGGCCAGCCTAATCTCTCCCCATCCTGAAGCTCAGGGAAATTCACGGAAGAGGGGGTGGTAAGATTGTAAGAGCACAAGAATCGGAGGAGCAATGATATGCAAGATACTCCACATAAGTTAGGGGCGAAGCAATCATAATTTGACTTTGCATGCCCTGTGCAATGTCCAACACACTACTGACCCCACAAAGTCTAGCATTTGCTAAAGGCATCAAGATCCTTGGAGGCAAGGGGTTGACAGGCACAGTAGTGTTCCTATGCTTAAGGGGAACACAAGAAAGGGTTCAGGGAAATGCCACTGGGTCCTTGTACATCATCGGAGAGGAGGGCCCAGAGGAGAGTCTGGCATGCACACTAAAGGATTCTTCGGGGATTGGGGGGGAAGGCACTGGGGTATGGGGAGGGGGGTGAGAGAGCGGGAGCAGGTGTCAGGGGAAGGAGGAGGGAGTGAGGGAACCAGTGTATCATTAAGTTTGTATGAGCGGAAAGAATAATAAAAAATGTTAAAAAAAAAAAAAGACAGGCCATGGAGAGTCTCACTTGGATCTTAAAGTGTGATATTCAGAGATGGGTATGATCTCCAAAAGGAGACAACCTAACAATGGCGTCACACGTGTGGTCCAGAGGCTTACTCACAAAAACAAAAGGGGGAGATGTTGGGCCTCGTTGAGACCCTGGACAAGGCCTGTTGGAACTTCCTGAGCCTGGCTAGAGTTTCATGACCTGTTTAAACTGCCTCACCAGTATGATTCAATACAGCCTTTGGCTGATGTAATATAGCCTTAGGTTGTAACAGCAACTGGCCCATAGTAATGCCCCACTAGCCCATAATAATCTCACAAGACTACAAATCTCGTGAGACTATGCCTTCTACATTTGGTGCCATTAAACTGCCTAGCTGAGAGGGCCAATCAGCAAAGACTCATGCTAGGACTTATGGATGTTGGGTGGGGTATATAAGGGCCTGACTGTTGGAATAAAGTCGGATCTGCTTTGACAGAGCTCCTGGCCTGGTGTATCTTTCCCCTTTGGTGAGGGGGGTCCGAGCTGGCGAAATTCATCATCCTGCTCAGCCCGTGTTGTGCCTGGTAGACCGGGCTGTCGCCAGCTGGTCCAGCCAGGTCATAAGGAGCTCACAGTGGTCATACCTCATAATAGTCATAGAGAGCTCACAGTGGTCATATATCATATTGCTCAAAGAGCTCACAGTGGTAATAGAGAGCTCACAGTTGTCATAGACCATAGGGATCCTAATGAGCTCACAATAGTCAGAACTCACAGCAGTCATAGAAACCTCACACTGCTCCTAGCTTATAGTGGTCATAGTGCTTACAGTGTTTATGGAGAACTCTATAACCATGGTTATAGAGAGGTCACTGTTATAACAGAGAACTTAAAGTTTTCATAGCTCACAGTGGTCATACCTCATAGCGGTCATAGAGAACTCATAGTGGACATAACTCATAGTGGTCATAGAGAGCTCACAATGGTCACAGAGAATTCACAGTGGTCCTAGCTTATAGTTTTCATAGAGAGCTCATATTGGTCATAGCTAAAAGTGGTCAGAGAGTGGTTATAACTCATATTTAAACTTAAGAGCTCAGAGTGATCAGAGTCATAATGATCAGAGAGCTCACGGTGGTTATGGAAACTCATGTGGTCATAAAGAGTTCAAAGTGGTCACAGAGTTCACAGTGTTCATAGATCATAGTGGTCTTAAAAAGCTCACAGTGCTCATAGAGAGCACATAGTAGTCATAGTTCATAATGGTGATAGAGAGTTCACAGTGGTCATAGATCACATTGGTCATAGAGAGTTCATAATGGACCTTGAGACCCTCCATAATTCATATCTCACAGTGGTCATAAAGAGCTCAAAGTGGTCATAGCTCCTAGTGCACATAGGGAAGTGACAGTGATCACAGAGTGCTCACAGTGTTTGTAGCACACAGTGGTCATAGAGAGCTCATAATGGACAAGGAGATATAACAGTGGTCATTGAGAGCTCACGGTGTTCATAAATCATAATGGTGATAAGTAGCTCATAGTCATCATGTCTCATAGTGGTCATAGAGAGCTCACAGTGGTCATTAATTATATTTTTCATATAGAGCTACAGTGGTCATAGAGAGCTCACAGCTGTCACAGAGAGCTCAAAGTAAGCATAGAGAGGTCACAGTGGCCATAGCTCACAGAGGTCTTGGAGAGCTCACAGTAGTCACATATCGTATTTTTCATAGCAAGCTAGAGTGGTCATAGAGAGTGCAAAGTGGTCACAGAGACCTCATAGTGCCATAGAGATAGATGGCTCACAGTGGTCAAAGATCATAGTCATCATAGACTTAAGAATGGTTATAGGGAACTCATAGGTGTCATGGAGAGCTCACAGTGGTCATGTAGAGCTGATAGTGGTCATATAGAGCTCACAGTTGTCATAGATCATAGTTCTCATGGTGAGCTTCAGTGGTCATAGAAAACTTCTAGTGGACATAAAGAGCTCAAAGTGGTCATGTAGAGCCACAGTTTTCATAGCTCACCATGATGATAGGGAGGTTACAGTGGTCATAGCTCACAGTGATCATACAGAGCTTATAATAGACAATGAAATGTAACAGTAGTCATTGCTCACAGTTGTCATTGAGAGATCAGTTGTCATAGCTCATAATAGTGGTCATAGCTTATAGTGAACATAGCAAGCTCAGAGTGTTCATAGGTCATATTTTTCACAGAAAGTTACAGTGGTTAGAAAAAGATCACAGTGGTAACTGAGAGCTCAAAATGATCATGGATTAGTCACAGTGGTCATAGCTCATAGGAATCACAAAGATCTCACAGTGCTAATAGGTCATATTTTTAATAGAAAACTACAGTGGTCATAGACAGCTCATAGCGGTCATATGAACCTTACAGTGATCATAGATCATAGTGGTCTTATGGAGCACATAGTGGTCAAAGAGAGCTCACAATGGTTATAGTTGTTAGAGGTCATAGTGAGGTCACAGTACTTATAGAGATCTCATAGTGGTTATAGATATCTCACAGTTGTCATGGTCCATAATGGTCATAGAGTGGTCCTACTGGTAATAGCTCTCAGTGGTAATGGGAGCTCATAAAGGACATAGAAAGCTCACAGTTGTCATAGCTCATACTGGTCATAAATTGCTCACAATGGTTAAAGGTCATAGTGGTTATAGAGGTATCACAGTGATCATAGGTCATATTGCTTGTAGAAAGTTCATAATGGTCATAGACAGCTCACTGTGGTCATAGAGAGCTTACCCTGTTCATAGAGAGCTCAAATTGGTCACAGTGATCATAAACCATAAACAGTTGTCATAGAGGACTCTCAAATACCACTCTACTCACTCTATGATGACTGTGAGATCTCTATGAAAATGGAGCTCTGTATGACAGCTATGAGCTATGACCACAGTGTGCTCTCTATGACAACTAAAACCTCTTTAAGACCACTATAAGCTATGACCACTGTGAGCTTTCTGTAGCCACTATGAAGCGTGACTCCATGAGCTCTCTATGACCACTAGGAGCTCTCTATGACCACTATGTTTTATGACCACTATGAGCTTTGAACAATGTGAGTGCTCTAATGGTGCTATGAGCTCTCTACTACCACTATGACTATGAACAATTTGAGCTCTCTGTGACCTCTGTAACCTATGAGAACTCTGAGCTCTCTATGACAACTGTGAGCTCTCTACCACCACTATGTGATATGACTCACGTTAGCTCTTAATGATCACTATGAGCTATGACCATTGTGAGCTCTCTATATCAATTTTGAGCTCCCTATGTTCGCTGTGAACTATGACCACTATGAGCTATGACAACTCTGAGCGCTCCATGACAAATATGATCTCTCTATAACTAATATTATCTATGGACACTGTGAGCTATCAAAAATAAGAGCTATGACCACTGTGAATTCTTTGATGATTATGAATTCTTCACTATGACTGTGAGCTATGACCACTGTGAGTTCTCTACACAATGCACTATACCATTGTGACCACTCTATGACCACTATGAGCTCTTTATGACAAGTGAGAGCTTTCTATGAACACTGTGACTTTTCTATGATCATTTGAGCTCACAAATACCACTGTAAGCCATCTATGACTGTTGTGGTGTCTCTATGACCATAATTAGATCTGTGTGACAGCTATAAGCTATGACCACAGTGAACTCTCTCTGTCCGTGATAAGATGTTTAAGAACACTAAGAGCTATGACCACTGTGAGCTCTCTTTGTCCTTTATGATCTCACTGTGACCACTATGACTTATGATCACTGTGAGCTCTTAATGTCCATTATGAGCTATGACCACTGTGAGAACTCCATGACCATTGTGAGCTCTCTATGACCACTGTGAGCTATTACTAGTATGAGCCCTCTATGACTACTGACCTATGACTAGTGTTAGCTCTCATTGTCCAATATGAGCTTTCTATGTCCACTGTGAAATATGATCACTGTAGCTATGATCACTATGATCTGTGACCACTGTGAGCTGTGTTTAATTACTGTGGCCGCCCTATGAGCAGTATGATCTATGACCAGTATAATCTCTTTATACCTCTGCAAGCTATGACCATTATGAGCTTTCTATGGCAAGTGTAAGTTCTCTATGACCACTGTGAACTCTCTAGGACCACTATGAGGTATAAACATTGTGAGCTCTGTATGACCACTATGAATTGTTACCACTGTGACCTCTCTATGATCACAGTGAGCCCTCTTTGACCACTCTGAGCTATGACCACTAGAAGCTCTCTATGATCAACATGAGCATTCCGTGACAACTGTGAGCTAGGACCACAATAAGGTCTCTGTGACAACTGTGAGTTCTCTGACTACTGTGAGCTCTCTATGACCATTATGAACTCTCTATGACCACTATGAACTATGACAAGCTTGAGCTCTCTATTTCCATTGTGAGTTCTCTGTGACCACTGTGAGATCACTATGGCCAGTTTGAGCTGTCTATGACAACTTTGAGCTATAACCACTGTGATCTCTCTATGACTACTCTGAACTGTGACCACTATGAACTCTCTATGATCACAATGGATTATGACCACTATGAGCTATGACCAGTTTGATCTTTCTATGACCACTATGAGCTCTGACTACTATTAGCTCTGTATGACCTCTATGCGCTCTCTTGAACAATATGAGCTAGAACCATTATGAGCACTCTATGAGGATTGTGAGCTATTACTACTATGAGCAATCTATGACTACTGTGAGCTTTCTATGACCACTGTGAGATATGACCACTATGAGATATGATCAATGTGAGCTCTCTGTGACCAGTTTGAACTATTCCTACTGTGAGCTATCTATGAACATATGAGCTATCTATGACCATGGTAAGCTATATCAACTGTGAGATCACTATGACCACTATGAGCTATGACCACTGTGATCTATGACCACATGACCTCTCTATGAACATTATGATCTATGACCACTGTGAGCTATCTATGACCGCACTGAACTCTCCATAACCACTATCAGCTCTCCATGACCACTGTAAGCTATGTCCATTAGGAGCTGTCTATGTGCACTCTGAGCTTTCACCACTATGAGCTCTCTATGACAACTTTGAGCTATGATCAATATGAGCTATGACAACTGTGAGCTCTCTATTTCCATTGTGAGCTTTCCGTGACCACTGTGAGCTCACTATGGCCATTTTGAGCTCTCTATGACCACTATGAGCTATGAACACTGTGAGTTCTCTATGACATCTGTGAGCTGTGATCACTATGAGTTCTGTATGAACTCTGTGAGCTCTCTATGAACATTGTGAGCTCTCTATGACCACTGTGAGCTCTGTATGACCACATGCTCTCTCTATGACCACTGTGAGCTCTGTATGACTATGATGACCTATGACTATTCTGAGTAATCTGTGGCCATTATGAGCTCTCTATAACCCCTTTGAGCTTGGGTGACTTTGAAAGTTTTATGCGTATGCTGAGCTAAGACCACTATAAATTCTCTATGACCACTGTGAGCTCTCTATGACCACTGTGGACTATGACCACTAAAACACTCTATGACCATTGTGAGCTATGACCACTATTTGCTCTCTATGACCATTGTGAAATCTTTGACGACTATTACTTCTCTATGACAACTTTGAACTCTCTATGACCACTTTGAGCTATGACCACTCTGAGCTTTCTATGTCCTGTACAAATATGAACACTGTGAGCTGTCTATAACCACTGTGAGCTCTTTATTTCCACTATGATCTATGACCACTGTGAGCTCTCTATGAAAATTATTAGCTTTCTATGACTGCTATGAGCTATGACCACTGTGAGCTATAACCATTGTGAGGTCTCTATGATCACTAGGAGCTGTGAACACTGTGAGTTGTCTATGACCATTGTGAGCTTTCTATGTCTACTATGAGCAATGACCAATGTGCACTCGTTATGACCAGTATGATGTGTTACCACTGTGAGTTCTCTAGGATCACTATGAGCTCTCTATGACCAGTATAATCCATGATCACTGTGAGCGCTCTATGGCAATGCCCATTGTGAGCTATGACCACCTTCAGCACTCTCTAGGACCACTGTGAGCTTTCTTTGAACACTATGAGCTGTGACAATTCTGAGCTTTATATGACTATTATGAATTAGGACCATTGTGATCTCTCTATTGCCACAAGATAAGTCTGTCATCACTATGAGCTATGACCACAATGAACTCTGCCAATTGTGAGCTCAGTATGACCACTGTGAGCTCTCTATGACCACCATGAACTCTCTGTGACCACCTTGAGCTCTGTAGACTACTATGAGCTATGACCACTCTGAGCTTTCTATGATCACTATGAGTTATGACAACTATGAGCTCACTATGGCTACAGGGAATCACTATCACCACTATAACCTATTACCACCATGACTTCTGTATTACCACTGTGAGTTCTCTATGACCATTATGAGCTCTCTATGGCCTCGGTAAGCTATCACAACTATGAGCTCTGTATGAGAACTGTGAGCTGTCAATGAGCACTGTGACCTCTCTGTGACCACTTTGATCTCTGTATGACTACTGTGCGCTCTCTATGAATACTATGAACTTAGACCACTGTGAGCTCTCTATGTGATCATAGTGGTCTCACTATGACCACTATGAACTATGAACACTTTGAGCTTTTTATGAATAGTATGAACTATGACCACTATAAGCTATCAATGACTATTATGAGCTTTCTATGACTTCTATGAGCTATGGCCATTATGAGTTCTCTATCACTACTGTGGACTATGTCCAGTATGAGCTCTCTATGAGCACTGTGAAATCTTTGATGACTATTACCTGTCTAGAACCCATCATGAACTTCTAGGTCTACTGCAAACTATGACCACTGTGAGCTCTTTGTGACTGGTATGAGCTATGACCACTGTAATCTCCACGACCACTGTGAGCTCACTGTGAACATTATTAGCTCTCTATGACCACTGTAAGTTCTCTGTGACCACTTTAAGATATGAGCACTGTGAGCATTCGATGTGCAGTATGATATATGACTAATCTGAGCTTTCTGTGACAACTCTGATCTCTCTGTGACCACTGTGAGCTCTCTATGACCACTTTGAGCTCTCTTTGACAACCATGAGCTATGATCACTCTGAGCTCTCTGTGACAAATATGAGCTATGACCACAATGAGCACTCTACAACCACTCAATTCTCTATGACCACTCTGAATTCTCTATGACCACTATGAGCTCTCTATGACCCCTATAAGCTCTCTGTAACTACTAAGAGCTTTGATCACTGTGAGCTTTTTATTTCCATTGTAAACTCTCTGTGATGACTGTGAGCTCATTATGGCCATTATCAGTTCCCTATGACCACTATGAGCCAGGACCACTGTGAACTCTCTATAACTACTGTGAGTTGTGACCACTGTAAGCTCTCTATGACTGCTGTGAATTCTCTTTGATAACTGTGAGCTCTGAATGACCACTGTGAGTTATGTATAACCACTGTGGGATCTTTATGACTACAATGAGCTGTGACAACTCTGAGTTACTTCTGACCAATATAAGGTATGGCCACTTGGAGTTCTCTATGAAAACTATGAGGTATGAGCTTTCTATGACCACTATGAACTATAATCACTTGAGCTCTCTATGGCCACTATGAGTTAGGAAAACTATGAACACTCTATGAGCACTGCTAGTTATGACCTCTGAAAGTTTTCAATTACCACTATGAGCTCTCTATGACCACTGAAGGCTCTGACCATTATGAGCTCTCTATGACCAGTGTGAGGTATGACAACTATAAGTACTCTATGATCCCTATGAATTCTTTGATGACTGTGAGCTTTCTGTGATCACTATGAGCTATGACAATTGTGAGCGCTCTGTGGTTATATGAGATATGACCACTGTGAGCACTTTATGAACATTTTTAGCTCTCTATCACTACTGTGGCTATTACTACTGTGAGACCTTTATGACCACTATGCATTATGACCAGCGTGAGCTTTCTATGGCCATTTTGAGCTATGACCACTATGATCTCACTAATACCACCTTGAACTCTGTATGACCACTTTGAAGTTTCTATGACTTCTATGAAATTTGACCATTGTGATAACACTATGAACATTAGTAGATCTCTATGACCACCATGAACTCTGTATGACCACTATGAACTATGACTACTGTGAGCTCACTATGACCGCTATCAGCTCTCTATGTCAAGTATAAGCCATGACCACTGTGATCTATGTCCTCTGTGAGCTCTCCAAACAAGTGTGAGATCTTTATGGCCATTATGTGTTCCCTGTGACCAGTATTAACTA
The DNA here is from genome assembly GCA_023101885.1 of Typhlomys cinereus. Classification (NCBI taxonomy): domain Eukaryota; kingdom Metazoa; phylum Chordata; class Mammalia; order Rodentia; family Platacanthomyidae; genus Typhlomys; species Typhlomys cinereus. The sequence continues at coordinate 1,191,832 of JALPQD010000397.1, forward strand.
TGACCACTATGAGTTCTCTATGAAAAATAACCAGTATGAGCACTCTGTGATGATTGCAAGTTCTCTCCGCCCACTGTGAGCACTCTATGGCCACAAGTTTTCTAACTGCACTATGAGGTATGACCACTATGAGCACTCTGTGATCACTGTGATCTATGATTACTATGACCTTTCTATTACTACCTTGACCTATCCATGACAACTCTGAGCTCTCTATGACAATTGTGAGCTCTGCATGATTACCATGAATAATCTATGAAAAATATGAGCTCTCCTCAGGGAAATTTGCGGAAGAGGGGGTGGTAAGAGTGTAAGAGCATAAGGATGGGAGGAGCAATGATATGTAAGATACTCTATACTAGTTAGGCTGAAGCAATCATAATTGGACTTTGCATGCCCTGCACATTGTCCAACACACTGTTGACCTCACAAAGTCCAGCATCTGCTAAAGGCACCAAGATCCTTGGAGGCAAAGGATTGGCAGCCACAGCAGTGTTCCTATACCTAAGGGGAACACGGGAAAGGGTTCGGGAAAGGCCACTGGGTCCTTGTACGTCATCGGAGAGGAGGGCCCAGAGGAAAATCAGACATGCACAAGAAAGGACTCTCTGGGAATTGGGGTGGGAGGCACTGGGGGATGGGGAGGAAGAAGGGTGGGGAGGGGGAGCAGGGGGTACAGGGGGAGGAGGGAGGGAGGGAACTGGTGTACCTAATAAGTTTGTATGAGCTGTAATAAAAAAAATATGAGCTCTCTTTGACCACTATGAGCTATAACCACTGTGAGCTCTCTATATCCACTATGAGCTATGATCATGGTGAGTTCCCTTTGATCACTTTGAGCTATCTATGTCAACTGTGATTTATGACCATGACCCTGTTATGACTATGACTTATGACCCTATGAGCTCACTATGACGACTTGAGCTCTCTATGACCATGTGAGTTATCTATGACCACTGTGAACTATCACCACTGTGAGCTCACTGTGCCCACTCTGAGCTCTCACTATGAGCTATGACCACTTTCAGCTCTCCATGTCTGCTACAAATTCTCTATGACTACTGTGAACTATGACCACTATGATTTCTGTATGACCAATTTGGGCTATGACCACTGTGAGCTGTCTATAAACACTCTGAGCTATGACCACTGTGAGCTCTGTATAACCAGTATTAGCAATAACCACTATGAGCTATTTCTACTGTGAGGTCCAAGACTACTGTGAGCTCCCTACGGCCACTATCAGCTCCTTATGACCACTGTGAATGATGGCCACTGTGAGTTCTTCATTATCATGTTGAGCTCTCTATGACCACTATAAGCTATGACCATTCTTAGCTCACTATTGAAATTATTATCTCTCTATGACCACTGTAAGCAATAAACACTGTAAGATCTCTATGACCACTATGAGCTATGACTCTTGTGAGCTCTCTATAACCAATATAAGCTCTCTATGACCACTATGATGTATGACCCTGTGAACTCACTATGACCACTTGAGCTCTTTACGACCATGTGAGTTATCTATGACCACTGTGAGCTATCACCATTGTGAGCTCACTGTGCCCACTCTGAGCTCTCTATGAACACTATGAGTTCTCTATGATCACTTTGACACCTCTGATGACTGTGACTTCTCCAGGACCACTGTGAGATCTCTAAGACCAGTATGAGTTAGGACCTCTGTGAGCTCTGTATGACAACTATGAGCTATGACCACTCTGATCTCTCTAGGACCACTATGAGCTCTCTATAACCAGTATAATCAATGGCCCCACTGAGCCATTGTGATCATTGTGATATCTCCACGACTACTGTGAGCTCTCTATAGCCATTATGTACTCTCTATTACCACTATGAGCTTTCTATGAGCACGGTGACCTCTCTATGAGCTGAAAGAACTATGAACAATGTGAGCTCTCTATGACTACTAACAGCTATGACCACTGTGGAGTATCTATGACCACTATGGGCTCTTTATAAACAGTATAAGCCACTCCCACTGTAAGCCACTATGAGCTATGACGACTGTGAGCTCTCTATGACCACTATAAACTATGACCACTGAGAGCTCTCTTTGATAACTATGAGCTCTGAATGTCCACTATGTCCTATGACCACTGTGAGCTATGACTACTATTAGCTCTGTATGACCTCTATGCGCTCTCTTGAACAATATGAGCTAGAACCATTATGAGCACTCTATGGCCGCTATGAAGGCTTTGTGACCACTATGAGCTATGTCTACTATGAGTTCTCTATGACCAATAAGAAGTATAACCACTGTGAGCTCTATATGAACTCTATGAGGTAGGACCACTGTGAACTCTGTATGACCTGTGTGAGCTATGATCACTATTCACTCTCTATGATCACTGTGAATTCACTTTGACCACTGTGAGCTGTCTGTGACCACTGTGAGCTATGAATACTATGAGCTCTCTATGACCACTGTGATATCTTTGACGACTGTGATCTCTCTATGACCACTTTGAGTTCTCTTTGACCACTATGAATAATGACTACTGTGACCTCTCTAAGACTCATATAACTTATGACCACTGTGAGCTTTCTATGACTATTTTGAGCTGTTTATGTCAACTATGAGCTCTCCATAACCACTGTGATTTCTCTATGTCTACTGTGAGCATTCTATGACCTCTGTGCGGGAAACTTTAGATAAAATGAATAAGAATAAGGAAAACGATGATGCTGGTTTGTTGTTTCTAGCATCTCTCATTAAATTATAAATGGAAAAGGAAGGTCTTAGAGAGGAAAATATCCAACTCAGTAAGCACATAAAGAACTTAGAAGTTTCTAGATGTGCCCTAGAAGAGAATCTTCCCTCCAATATCAATAGGTCTCAAATTGCTGAAAATCAAACCTAAACTCTGATTATTAGAGTGGCTGACTTACAACGTGAATTAAAATACCAGCCTCGAAAGGTATTGGCAATTAAAGTAAAAGCACTGATTGGAAAAGAATGGGATCCAAAAAAGTGTAATGCTGATGTGTGGGAGGACCAAACTGATGATGAATACCTTGAACCCTCAAATTCTGATGGGTTTATTTCACCTGAGTATATAGTCTCCCCTCCCTCAGCAGAAAATGAATCCCCACACTCACCCTCTACAGAAGTGCTGTTTTCACCTTTGCCACAAGAAAATACTGAAGTTACAGCATGCCCAGCAGTGATTGCTTCCAGGCCTATAACTAAGCTTAAGGCTAAACAGGCTCCTAAAATTGAAGAGGAGAACCTATAAAGCATTGTGGCTCTCCAGTTAAAGTAGGAACATATGGTGGACAAGTGATTGATGGAGTTTTGGCTAATGTTAGGCTCACAGTAAGTCCAAGAGGTCCCCAAACTCACCCTGTGATTATTTCCCCAGTGCCAGAATGTATAATTGGTATAGATATATTTAGAAGTTGGCAGACCCCTCACATTGGTTCCTTGAAATGTGGAGTAAGAGTCATTATGGTTGGGAAGGCCAAATGGAAGCCTTTAGAATTGCCACTACCAAGGAAAATAGTGAATCAGAAACAACATCATATCCCTGGAGGAATTACAGAAATTAGTGCCACCATAAAGGACTTGAAGGATGTAGGGGTGGTCATTCCTACCACCTTTCCTTTTAACTCTCCCATTTGGCCTGTGCAGAAGACAGATGGATCATGAAAAATGACAATCAATTATCACAAACAAGTTGTGAGTCCAATCACAGCTGCTGTACCAGATGTTGTTTCATTGTTTGGGCAGATCATCACATCTCCTTGTAGTTGGTATGCAGCCATTGATCTTGAAAATGCTTTTTTCTCCATACCTATTCATAAAGATCATCAGAAGCAATTTGTTTTCGGTTGGCAAGGCCACCTGTATACATTTACAGTGTTACCTCAAGGGTATATTAATTCTACAGCCCTATGCTATAACTTGGTTCACAGAGATCTTGTTCACCTATCTCTTCCACAAGGTATCATACTGACCCATTATATAGATGATATTTTGCTGATTGGACCAAGTGAGCAGGAAGTAACAAGCATTTTGGATTTGTTGGTAAGGCATATGCACAACAGACGATGGGAAATAAATCCAACCAAAATCCAAGGACCTTCCACTTCAGTAAAATTTTTAGGAATTCAGTCGTGTGGGGCATGTAGAGATATCCCCTCTAAGGTAAAGGATAAGTTGTTGCACCTAGCTCCTCCCACCACTAAGAAAGAAGCACAATGTTTAGTGGGCCTTTTTGGATTTTGTAGGTAGCATATTCCTCTCTTGGGTGTGTTACTTAGGCCCATATACCAAGTAACTCAGAAAGCTGCCAGCTTTGAGTGGGACCCGGAACAAGAGAAGGCTCTTCAGCAAGTTCAAACTGCTATATGGGCTGTCTTGCCACTTGGACCATATGATCCAACAGATCCAATGGTATTGGAAGTGTCTGTTGTAGGTAGAAATGCTGATTGGGGTCTCTGGCAGGCCCCCATAGGTGAATCACAATGGAGACCCTTAGGATTTTGGAGCAAGGCCCTGCCATCATCTTCAGACAATTACTCTCCTTTTGAGAAACAACTCTTGGCCTGTTATTGGGCCTTAGTGGAAACTGAACGTCTGACAATGGGTCACCAAGTTACCATGTGACCTGAATTATCCATCATAAGTTTGGTGTTATCTGATCCAGCAAGATATAAAGTGGACAGTAATCTATTATCAAGTGGAAATGGTACAATTGAGACAGGGCCCAAGTTGGTCCTGAAGGTACAAGTAAGCTGCATGAGGCAGTTGCCCAAATGACTATGGTTCCTCAGCCTGTTGCAATGCCTGTTCCCCAGTATGTACCTATGGCCTCTTGGGGTGTGCCCTATGTTTGGCTGACTGAAGAAGAGAAGACAAGTGCCTGTTTCACAAATGGTTCTGCTCGATATTCAGGTGCCACTCAAAAGTGGACAGCTGCAGCACTATAAGCTTTCTGGAACAACCCTGAAGGATACTGGAGAAGGAAAATCTTCACAGTTGGCAGAACTTCGGGCAATGCACATGGTTATACACTTTTGCCTGGAAGGAAAAATGGCCAGATGTGTGACTATATACTGATTCATGGGCTGTAGCCAATGGTTTGGCAGATGGTCAGGGACTTGGAAGGAACATAATTGGAAAATTGGTGAGAAAGACATCTGGGGAAGAAGCATGTAGATAGATAGATCTCTGACAATGGGCAAAGAACACAAAGATATCTTTGTCTCATGTAAATTCTCATCAAAAGAGGACATCAGCAGAAGAAACATTCAATAATCACGTGGATAAGATGTCTTGTTCTGTGGACAGTCAGCTTCTTTCCCCAGCCATTCCTGTCATCACCTAATGGGCCCATGAACAAAGTGGACATGGTGGCAGAGATGGAAGTTATGCATGGGTGCAATAACATGGAGTTCCACTCACCAAGGCTGACCTGGCTACAGCTGCTGCTGAGTTCCATATCTGAAAGAAGCAGCAGAGACCAACTCTGAGTCCACGATATGGAGCCATTCCTCAGGGTGACCAACCAGCAACATGGTGGCAGGTTGACTACATTGGGCCACTTCCAAGATGGAAAGGGCAGCGCTTTGTTTTTTATGAGATAGATACTTATTCTGGATATGGATTTGCCTTTCCTGCACATCATGCTTCTGCCAAGACTACCATCCTTGGACTTACAGAATGCCTTATCCACCATCATGGATTCCACACAACATTGCTTCTGACCAGGGAATTCATTTCACAGCTAAAGAAGTACGGCAGTGGGCTCATGACCATGGAATTCATTGGTCTTACCACGTTCCCCACTATCCTGAAGCAGCTGGCTTGATAGAATGGTGGAATGGCCTTTTAAAGTCACAATTACAGCATCAATTAGATGGTAATTGTCTGGAGGGATGGGGCAGAATTCTCCAGAAGGCAGTATATTTCTTAAATCAGCGTCCAATATATGGTACTGTGTCTCCTATAGCCAGGATGCACAGGTCCAGGAATCAAGTGGTGGAAAGAGGAGTAGCTCCTCTTGCTATCACTCCTAGTGTCCCATTGGGAAAACTTTTGCTTCCTGTTCACGTGCGCCTGCGTTCTACTGGCTTAAAAGTTTTGGGTCCAGACAGGAAATGCTTCTGCCAGGAGACACAGCAACTAGTCCTTTGAATTAGAAGCTAAGACTTCCTCCTGGCTATTTTGGACTTCTGATTCCCTTGAGTCAATAGGCTAAGAAAAGAATAACAGTGTTAAAAGGGGTGATTGACCCAGATCACCAAGGGAAAATTGTACTGATTCTACATAATGGTGGTAAGAAAGAGTAGGTCTGGAGTGCAGGAGACCCACTAGGGTGTCTCTTGGTATTACCATGTCCTGTGATTAAGGTTAATGGGAATTTACAGCAACCCAACACAGGAAAGACAGTAAATGGTCCAATCCTCAAGTAATGAAGGTATGGGTAACCCCTCCAGGTAAAGAGGCAAGATCTGTAGGAGTGCTTGCTGAAGGTGGAGGAAATGCAGAATGAGTATTAGAAGAAGGTAGTTATAAATACCACCTAAGGCCACAAAACAACTTACAGAAATGAGGATAATAATTGCCATGAGTACACGTGGCCTAGACTGTCAAAATAGGGTTGTGCATGTGCACATACTCTAAGAAAATATTTATGTTATGTAATGTAATGTTAATCTATAGTTATGTGATGAAATGTTATAATCTACACTATGATATTGTTATGGAACACTAAAGACTAACCATTTCCCAAGGGGCATTGCCATTAATCTTGTAAAAATAATGTGTGTGTGATTATATATGGATAGCTATATTATGTTAGGCAGAATTATGAATTTTACTATTTTTATTTGGAGATTTTTTAATGGCCTAAGGAAATGTGATTTGTTAAGTTGACAAGGAGTGGATTTGAGATAGTTAAGCCTGGGTATCAAGTTGACACATCCAGCATTAACTAAGATGGCCTGAGATCACCATTGGAAGAGATCAACTGAGACCACGTGATAGAATTATACTTGCCCTGGATCCTATCAGGACCTCCAAAGCTCTCATAGGTCCTTACAGTATTGCATCATATAAAAAGGAGCAACCAAAGAGAACAGATGACTTCTTGCAGCTATGTTAGGAATCGTTCTTCCTTCTGGCTACCCATGTTTCTTTGACCTTCTAGCCTTTAACTAGACTAAGACTCTAGGAGTTCTCCAGCCTTCAACCATCACTCACTTGACTATGGAACTGAGCAGCTAGCTATTAGCAGCCAGCATTGGAAGTACCTCGGCTACTGGCAGCCTTCGCTGGACTTCCTCAGCCACATATGTAAGTCAATTCAATAAATTTCATATATATATTCATTCTGTGAATTCTATGACTCTAGTGAACCCAAACTAATACAGAATTTGGTACCCAGGAAGTGGGGTGTTGCTGATTAATCTGAATATGGTTGAATGGTTCCGCTGGACTAAGTTGGAAATGCTTGCGAATTTTCACTTTGTGGATTTACAAATATTGTTCTTCAGAGTTTATTGGACCAATTGCTGAGAGAGATTGTTTGGACCAATTTGTGATGAGGGGAACAAGGACTTGGGTAAAGCTGAATTTAAAGATGATGGACTGGTTTGCTTGACAGAGGAGAGATGTGTTTGCAGCCTTAAAGTTTTGGATGTGCAAAGAGCAAGCAGCAGAATATCTGCTGCTGTTGGAGAAATGAGTATCAGTGAAGGAAAACCTAGTGACTTGCACTGGGACGCTGGAAAACATGAAAACCATGGTATGGTGAGTTCGTGGTTTGAAAACCCAGATTCCTTCAGGGCCCAAAAGCCCAAGTTAAAGCCACTTCTTGGCCTTTGGATGTTTGGCTGCCTAAAAGAGGCTTTTCCAGTGTCAACACATTAAAGTTGGTGCAGTTGTAGCTCTACTGGACTAAGTTACATTTCAAACTTGCTTCAGAGTCTGGAAGCATCCAGGTGGTAATGGGTTTAGTGAACGATTTGAGGGGTTCATGGAAAGCAGCAAAAGCTTGGCACTGAGTGGCAGGTGTAGAGTTCCTACAAAGAAAGGTGAAACTTATAGCTTCAGAGTTGAACCCAAAGTACTGTTGGAGACACCAGAACCATGGGATGTATGCTGAGGATGACTGTGAGTGGAGATTCAGCTTG